>CM076467.1:20574532-21174532 GCA_038419695.1 Scomberomorus guttatus
GGAGGGATGACGAAGGGACGAAGAAGAAGAAAAGAGGGGGGGATAGAGGGATTAGAGACGGAGGGAGACAGAGGCAGAGGCTCCCCCAGGATTTTAGGTAGCGGTGGGGTTGAGATATATTCAGTTCAGCTGGCGGTCTCGTCTCCCCAAATGCCGAATGCCTCTTGGTTCCATATTTAGAGCGTTATACAACAAAGGATTGCATCATCTGCCAACGTGGTTTTATTTGCCAGAATTTTCTCTGTTTCTCTTCTTCTGCAGCTCCAGGCCTCGTTGTGCCTCGTGCCAGGCGGAGGTTGTAAATAAAAGTTTGTTTGTAATTACCTCGCCCTGTTAAATAAAGGTTAAATGAGAAGAAAAACTGTTTGCGTGTTTGGTAAAGCCTTTGGAGGAGTGCTTTTTGTTTTGTCTTCCACCGTGTTGTATCTGCAGTTTTAGTTTTGTTCCTCTAATCCAGTCTAGTTGTCTAGTAGAGTTGTTAGTTGTTTGGGTTGAGGTGAGATGCTGTGAGGAGCCTCGTAAGACTTTTACCTAACCAGCACTCCTGCTTTGTGTTCTCTTTCATCTTGTTACTGCTGCGTGTGTTCAAGACTCCCAATTTGTGCTTTAACCCTGCTACTAATAAACTCGACTAAACCACAAGTTCAACAAATCACTGGATTCCTAATCGTGAACATCTCCCTCAAGTAAGAGTTACTTATTGACTCTTATTATACAGATCCTGAGAAAGTTTGCTCTCAGGATTTGAACCATCTCAGGTGACGCTACACTGTTTTCCTCTTAGCTGTAGAGAAAAATGCACGTTATAATTTCCCAACAGTGTGAAAACTATGACAACAAAAAGTCCTCAAGTCCTCACGTTTGAGCAGTTGAAACAAGATAATGTGACGATTGAAACAATCAGTCGATTAAAAAAGTCGAAATGTCAACAAATCATTGAAGCTCTGCTGACCTCTGTGCCTTTTACAAAGACTCTGCTGGTTGTGTAGGTGGTTTGTGATTTGCAAAAGTAGATCACACGTGATCACGTGATGATCACCGAGAGCCAAAACTTTGTGTGTCTCCCGGCTCTGCTGAACGCTTCACCAAGCGTAAAGATGTGGTGTTCATGTTCAGCGTGTGCACTCAGTGGAGTACTAACAATCTGATTTCCTGTTTGTGTGTAAATCCGGCCACAGTTATGTGTTCAATCCTGTCGCTGGTTCTGCCCCACCCCGCCCCCCCACGCTGGCAACGCCCGGCACCGTAAGCTGCTCCATCAGCCAGAGGAAAACCCTGCAGGCTGCGCTCCAAGTCCTCCTGCATCCTCCCTCAAAGCTGCCGTCCTGCAGAGCAGCTTCTGACTCCTCAGGTTACATTTTCAGGGTCGAGAGTTGTTTGGGGACTAATTAAGATTCCAATTAAGATTCCTCTTTGCCGTGCCTTTCACCCCTTTTGCCCTTTTTCATCAAAGCGGCAGCACTACAGTCCTCGAAAACAACACAATACACCAGGGTTCGTCTTCTCGGGTCTCCAGAACATGAAGTGAGGGCGCTCATTAAGATTCACCTCTTCTTCCTCATCTGTTCTCCTCTTTTCTCTATTCCTCCTCCCCCTCCCCTCCACTTTCCCCCCTTTTTCTCCTCTGTTTTACCCGACATGTCATCCTGTATTAACACTTTCTTCATATTTCTAATTGCGTACCAGCTCTTTTCCACTGAAGTGTGTCAACAAAGTGCTTGATGTTTCCCCCCATTGTCTTTATTACTCCCCTTTCTTCCTCCTCTGCTCTCCTTTACTCTGCTTATGTCACCCACTAATCTGTCCCAGGGACTATTTCTGAATGAGGATCAGTAAGTCCAAACATTAAAACTAATAATTACACTTAATTCACTTTTTCAAGGCTATCAGTTTCCTAAAGTTGTAGTAGCAAGATCAAAAAAACACAATGTATGCATCAGTAGTCAATTAAAGTATAGAAAACTCATCTATGGTACTATGCAATGGATCAGGAACATTTCTTTTGGCGTCCTGGTTCATTTTAGTTGGTTGACTTTGCTGACTTTTTATGCATTAATGTCTTTGTTTAGCACCTTTTAAACTGTCCCTACTACACACGCATGGTATCAATTTTTCAGTACAAACTCAGCTATACTGTAAATCTAATTTATCATTTTGTCAATTTAGCAAAGTGTAAAGCTACCAGGAGCCCAAATTACAATAAAAATGACAAAATGTACAAATCTTTGGGTTGTAAAAATATATCACTATTCTTACACACAAATAGAGCAGAAAAATGTAAGAATTAAAACTATATTGCAGTCTATTTACATACATTACAAGTTTTTTTCAGGTTTTGTACCCAAATTAATTACAAATATAAAATACATCTGTTTTATGTGTAAAATCTAGATGTGAATAAAGTAAGTATAAAGTAGCACAAAATGGAAATATTCAACCTCTTACCTCAAAATTGTACATTACTTGAGTAAATGTACTCCCACTACTGGTTTTATGGTGTACAGACAGGAATGAGATACAGTGTGAAAAGCTCACATCAGAACCTTTAATGTTTTTTTCTCTTTTTGTCTGTACATGATACAAAAATAGTAATAAATGTGCAGCGGTAATTTAGAGTTTGCAGAATTCAAACGTTCACAAAATAAGCTGAACTGTGCTGGTTAAATCTAACAGTGCAGGGAAAAGATATTGTCATTGGCTCATAGCAGAGGGTGAGTCAACGGGACACTGGTGCAGGAATCAGAGCCAGAACAGTCTTGTGCTTTTTCCTGCTTTTTATTTCTGTAACAAAACCCCTTGCTGTGCCGACACTGTGGTCTCACTGCAATACAGGAGTAGGCTTGTGTGTGTGTGTATTTTTTTTTTTTTTTTTGCCACAGTGCTTCTGTTGGTGTGAAAACCTCCGAAATTCACAACATTTTTAATGTGAGTGTTTTTGCACTCCTGCAACACATCACCCAGCAGAGTTCTCAGGTAACGTTTACCTGATTGCAGTTTGGGAACTCTGTCATTAACATTAACATTTTCTTGTGCCCTGCAGATTACTGTTTTGTACCAGATTTGGCTCCGTAAGTCTGTTTTGTCTCCATGTATTTCATTTTAATTTGTCCTGGGAGCTTTCATTAGATGGTTTTATCCAAAGAGCATGTTGGGATTCGTTGACTGGACAGTCTCTTTAACTAAAAAGCCAGGATTTAGCCACATAATGACCTGTAACAACAAATTATTACATAAATATGTATTTCAATATCTCAAAAAGGTCCATTATCATTTCCTGATAAGAGTAGAAATGGTAAATATGTTATGCAATGAAGCTCATATTATCTAACACGTGAATACTTCATTTTTTAACAATGCACTATAGTATATTTTGCTTTGTGTTAGTCTCTTTTATGCAAACACATCTCTTTATAAACAGGAGGAAAAGGGCAGGATGGAGGGAGGGGAGCTGAGGGAGGAAGACAGGCTGTCACAAGGGAATGGGGGGAGGAAGAGAGAGAGAGAGAGAGAGGAAGGAGAGGAGGGAGAAAGAGAGAAAGGAGGAGACGGGTTGAGGTTGTGAGGAGAATGCAAAAGCAGGAGAGTCGATGATAAACGAAGTGAGAAACAGGGAGATAAAGAAAGATCAATGACGAGAGGAAGCAGAGAGGCACAAGAGTTTGAGGGAAATGGAGAAAGTGAAATTTAGGAAAATTGAGGAAAAGAGAGACAGACTTTTTAAAAGCAGAGAAAATGGATTCAGCAAAAAAAAAAAACAACAACTATAACCTGAGAACATATTAGACTTTAGCGAGCGGGAGTGAGCGATACAGAGAGTGCAGAGTAACAGATAGAGGAAGAGAGTTTGATGAAGTACGGAGAAGATGGGCCGAGACAGTTGGAGAAAAACTACCAGAGGGCACCAGAGGAGTGATGGAGTGAACTTAGAGAGGAGGAAATAAATGGCTAACGTAATGCAGGAATATTGCAGGGATGAATGAAGGGATAGTAAAAGTGTCGTGTAAAAAAAAAAGGAACAGGAGATCGAGGTGGAGAGGAGACACAGAGGGAGAGATGGTATCACAGTAGCAGCAGATAAAGAGAGAGAGGAATCGAGGTGAGAAGATGAGTAAGGATTTCGAACAAGATGAGGTGGCAGATAGTTGATAGGGTCACCTTTAGGGTGACAGAGGAGAGAAAGATCTCCTCTGTCATTAAAGGTGACAGAGGAGAGAAAGAAGATAAAAAAGAAGGTGAGATTAATGGAGTTAAGGAGGGGGTATAAAAGAGCTGAGCGGACAAGAGAGGAGAGAAGAGGAGGACATTTTTTTATGTAACATTTATTCTTATATTGGACTAAGGCCACATACCATCTCTTTAGCACGAGCTAGTTTGAAACACCCGTCCTTAATGGGCTTTTAAACAAATATGTAAAAGTCAAAGGAAACAGAGCAATAAAAAACACAATGAGTGAACCTTTACATGCACACTAGTATCCCGGTTTTGAGTCTTCTGATCATATTCTGGATATGGCATTTACATGCAACATGAGAAACATTCATATCTCGGTTTACATGATATTAGCAGTATGTTTTTAATAAACTCTGCAGTTTGATCTTTATTTCCCAGCATCTCAGCCACTATGTTCTGCAGCAGCAAGTAATGTTCAGAAGCCTGGATCAGGTGTTTACATGCAACATTATCCTGTTTTCTATTTCAGTACTCCAAAAAGCTTATCCAGGCTTCTCAAAACCAAGATAAGGTCTTATCCTGTAGAATCATGTAAACAGGGATAGTAATAACCAGGTTTCTTGTGTTTCATGCAAACGCCATATCCAGAATATGGTCAAAACAAGGATAAGAGTCAAAACCGGGAGACCAGTGTGTATGTAAACACACTCAAGACAAAACTGAATCCTTGAGATTCTGTTTATATACGACTAAATTGTTTTCCCAGTTATGTTAACAGATGTTATCACTGCCTTATAATGAATCAAGCTACAGTACTAGAGAACATCAGTGTTCATGAAAAAAGTATAGACCTAAAAATGTACAAAAACAATGAAAACATGTAGTTTGTAGAAAGTTCGGAAGATGGATTTTACGATCATCTTCTGCTTTTGGGAAATGAGGCCCTGTTTATGTACGCAGTTATGGACATGTTTAAGCTCGGTTATTGTAGAAGCTGCTTCTGGCCAAGAGGTTGCACAACGGATTAAATAAAAGCGGGAAAGAGAAAGTCAAGACACGGAAAGAAAAGCTACGGAGATAAAGTAAAAGTGAGTGTTCGGATTGAAAAAGAGAGAAACGGTCAGAGCGGAGAGAGAGATGGAGGGAAAACAGTGTCAGAGGAAGAGTGATAGGAGTGGTGGAGACGTGAAGGAGGAGAGAGTGTTTAGGGGTGAAAGGAAACCTTTTTAAAAAAAACGGTGAGGTTGCCGAAGAAGAGAGTAAAGAAAATGTTAAAGGATGAGTGATGGAGAGCGAGAGCCTCCCACATATAATAAAAAGCAGTAAACGCTTGGCTCTTAAGTTCTGCTCGCAGCACTTTCTCTCACTAGACCTCCGGCTTTATTGCTGAGTGGCTGAAGAGCACGAGACACTTTCTGCTTATTCCTGTTTTGTGCTGCAGTTTGGCCCTTAGATGTATATATCATGTCTGCAGCTGATACATGTGCTTAATTAAAAACGTGGCGTGATTACGGGAACAAAAATCTGCCTCCTTATACATGATCCAGAATGCAGCAGTGGAGTACTTTCTACTTTCTTCTCAACTACCTTTTTAAGGATGTAATGATGATTATCAGTTAACCTAAAATATTGGATTCATAAGAGGAAATGCAAAGCAAACGTAAAACAAAACAGGGACACAAGAAAAGATTGAAAGATAAAAGTCTTGAACTTGTGTTTAAAGCGGTTTGTGTTTTCTGCTGCTGACTGATCTGCAGTGAGCCTGTGAAGTGAAAACATCCTTGCTGTGAGTCTGTCCTGGATTTAGGTTGGGCTTAAAGAGCAGAGTCTGAGGATCTGAGGGGAGTTCAACTCAGAGCAGTAGGCATGTCATTAATACACTCAGGGCCAAGTCTTTAACAGCTACAGTGCTACAAGAATCATAAAATCTCGTCTATGACTCACTGCCAACTGCTGCAGCTACTTTAAAACAGGTGGCAGTGTGTTTCTCTACCTGGCTCAAGTTGCATCTCAGCTCAATTTGCGTTTGTCTAAATGCTTTATTTTGTGTTGCTAAGTGGCTCACTGTGATAGATATCAAAGCAGGCATTTTTTTTCAGCAATTTAACCAACATGACCCCTGCAAATCTTCCACTGAGCAGCTTTGTCTCTGTGCCCGCATTTATTGGAAATACATCAGGTTGAAATAAAGCAGAATTATCCTTTAAAGGGGAAATATCATGCTTTTGTTCCAAAACATGACGTGAAAGTATGTAAAGTATGTAACACCTACTAAAGCTATACTGTCACTGTCCTATTTCCCAGCACTGTCGCCCATAAACGTTCCAGAAAAGCATTGATTGACAGCATATTATTATCAGCACATCCTAACTACCGTGCCTTGAATTCTTCTTCTATCTGTAGCGTGTCTGTGAATAACACGCATCATAGGACGGGACGCAGCGCTGCAGTGGTGTTTTGTTCTTGTGAACGCTCACATGAGTTGATGTTGACCTTCTGCATGTCTGTTTGTTACTTCCATAAGATTTGTTGGTTTTAAGAATATGCAGATGTGGACTTTTGCAAAAAGGAGGCTCTGATACTCTTTACACCCACTATAACCAAAAAAACCAGCAGTGTTTAAAAAATGCAAGAGCGGGAAGAGAGAGGGACAGATGGGGAGAGTCGAATTGTTTCGACTGCAGCCGAGGGAAAAACAAGACAGGAACAGCAAGAAGAGGCAATGAGATGGAAAGAGAGAGGAAAGATGAGAATTAAGAGGGAAGAGAGTTCAAGCCGGTGTGTGGGTTTTTTTTTTTTGGTTTTTTTTTGGGAAGGATAGAAATAAGAGACAAAAAATAGAGCAGAAAATCTGAAAGATGCACAGGGTGAAAGACGAGGACGTTCAGGCTGGAGAGAGATTCCTGAAGAAGGAAGATAAGAGGAAGAAGAGAAATACAGAGTGGTTACAAATAGCCACACATGCACAAAATGCAGGTGTAAAAGCAGGCAGGAGATGTGGGCAGATCTTGGGAGAGTCAAAAAAGGGACACAGTGTTCAGGCTGGAAGTGTGCGCAGACAAAGAGCAGCATGGACAGGAAATTAATGATGGATGTGGAAAAAAGACAAGAGACATTTCTGGTCAGTTAATGAGTGTAGGAGAATCCTGGCTGGTGATGAAAAACTTGGGGAGAAAGTAAAGAGGAGAAGAAAGAGGGAGCGATGGAGTGAGATAAGAGCCGGGCAGGGAGTTTATCTGCATTGCTGTACCACAGTCAGTGGAGCATTGTAAAGCCGTCAGCATAAATTCTCCTGCACTATGCAGATCTTAAAACCCATCTGCATTCCAGCAACTGCACATCCGCCACTGCAGAATTAATCTCATCCACATAATTTAATCTCATCCACATAATTTAGGCGTCAACCGACCCTCAGCGGCATAACCTGCAGGCGTGGGCAGATCTTTATCCACTGCAGAATGGCCGGCTCCATGGTGTTCATGTGAAACAGGTCGGGACTGCTAAAGAGCTCACATCTTCAGCAAAGCTCCTCTCCCCACATAAATAAAGGTTAAGTGAATTTATTATCTGCAGGAACTGAGGAAGACCAGCCCCAATTCTTTATTTTGACCCCCGAATATGACTTTAAAACCTTGAGGTCACCTGCAGAATCCAACAGTAATGTTTTTTTTTCTTCTTTTGTGTCTCTTACAGTAACAGGAAACATGTCGGCAAACCAGTGTTTCTCTGCAGCAGACTCAGCAGGTCTGTGTGTGTTACTGCTTTCTTACAGTACGGTGGCCGACAAGGGCAAAAGGGCTGTAACTCAGAGAACACGTGCAAATAGACAAAACACGAGCAAATTAAGAAAACATCTTCATCAATTTGACAACACTTGCACAGCATTTAGAGAAAACACTGCAAATACCACAATGCAACACATTAGAGACGAATGCGTTTCCAGAGGACACTTAAGAGTGATGAACACGTCAATAACTCATAAGTGAAACATTGTTAAAACACAAATGACGCCTCTTTCCTACTGTAGTTACCTTAATATGGTAGGAAAGAGGCCTTATTTTCATTATTGACAAATCATTATGTTTATAAAATGTCTAAAATACTGAATAATGCCCGTTTCCCAGAGTCAAAGGTGACGTCTTCATATATATATATATATAACATAATCAGTTTGCTATCATGTATGACAAAAAAAGCATTAAATCATCACATTGAGAAGCTGAAACCAGGAAATGTTTGGTGTTTTTGCTTTAAAAAATGACAATTAAATATATGTCAT
Organism: Scomberomorus guttatus; assembly: GCA_038419695.1. Lineage (NCBI taxonomy): Eukaryota > Metazoa > Chordata > Actinopteri > Scombriformes > Scombridae > Scomberomorus > Scomberomorus guttatus. The sequence continues at coordinate 20,582,982 of CM076467.1, forward strand.
GTCTACTTGATTAATTAATCATTGCAGCTCTAGACATATTCAGTACGGACATTATTTTCAACCACAGTGTTTTTACTGTTGCAAATTAGCAGAATATTAACATAATTTTTAGACACTTTTATTTCAGCTTGGCTCTGTACAGTTTGTCAGACAGGGAAAATTTAGGGTGATTGTAGCTGTTCTGGACGTTGAATCTTATTTATTTCATCTGAGTCATACACTTTTGGCATCACACTCACTTGTCCTCCAAACGACCAGCTGATTACTGGAACTCACTTGGCAGCTCCTAATTAGATCCAAAAGTACAGTTCAGGTGAAGTACTTTTTTTTTTTTTTTTTTTTTTTTTTCTAGTTTTTCACAGTCCAGTTTAATCTCGTCCGGTCAATTAAACCCAGCTCTCGTCAGATCACTTCATTTCCGTCACCAGCCAGTCCAGTTCACTTCTGGTCACTGAAGGTCACTCCAGCTGTGAACTCATCCACTGCAAATAAATCAGCCAAATTAAAATGGCAAACTGCAGCTCATTACAAAAAGGTCAGACACATACAACATGCTGGGGTCACAGTTTTTCCTCCTGTCTCTTCCTCTGCGGTTAATAGAGCTTAATCAGCCTCATTATCACTGAAATTTTGCACGTGAAGTACAACAAATAAAGTAATAACAAGTAAGAAATAAAGTACTCACACTCTTTCAGTTTTGGGAAATGACTGACGATCTTGCAATGACTGTAAATAACCCCTGTTAACATTTATACTTCAAGGCACCATGGAAACTGCCTTCGCCACTCAGTGAGTCAGTATTTTCAGTCCACTCGACAATGCTGGTAACTGGAGGCATTAATTTATCTGTCAGCTGCTGATAAAGGGGCTACTGACAGCGGAGACGTCTTCTTTTTCTCGATACTTTGAAATGATGACAGTGTCAGTGGAGCAAAACATCCCTCTAAGACCAGTAAAATCTCACATTTCTGACCACGACAGCCCTCCACTAAAAACCAGCAGAGATAACCTGACTGGAGTTCTGCAAAGGTCTAAAACGGAGAGCCGAACCTGGCCCGTACCCGAGGCTGTCATCTTTCCCAGCTGAACTTGTCAACAGTCCAAACTGTTATAATCCAGAACAGAACTTTGTAGAGGCGGCCGCGATGCTCTTTAAGAGTTGTAGAGGAGGTTTGGAGTGTTTTATCTGTTGTCACAATGAGGCCATAATGTCCCCATAATGCAACAGCCTTTTCCGAAACCTTTAATAACAATAACCTTTATTTGTATGCAGCCCAAAGTGCTTTACAAAACAAGATCCAAAACAAAGTCAGGCCTGTAAATAAACAATAACAATAAGTAAAAAAGTTTGATCAAAGTTTGATAAAAGATTAAAAATGATACAAATAAAGTCTGCATAAAGGTGATATTTGACATTATGGTATGGAAAACAGAATAGGACCTATAATACTTCCTTGAGGAACACCGTAATCAATATCAAATGTCTGTCACACAAAATCACCTAAACAAACAATAAAGTACTGTCTTGGCTGTGCTCTGTTTTTAATTCCCTCTTATCTGCATATCTGCTTGCAACACATGACACACATCGACATAGACGACTGGCAGAGTCAGAGAGAGAAAGAGAAAACACCCCCGAGCCCGAAGCTTTACACAAAGAGGGTCAGGATGCTTAATTTTAAACCTGACAGCGGGTCATTCACAGGGTTTCTATGACGCAGCAGACTTAGTGACTCCATAGTCAGATTTTGGGATTCAGGACCTGTATTTTTCTGGCAGTGATTTCTTGCTCTTCTCTCTCTCAGAAGTGTGTTTGAACCTGACGGGAAGAGAAGTGTATCGAGCAGCTGTGTGTGTGTGTGTCCTTTGAGTATTTTAACGGTTTAAGGTCTTGACTTGGGCTCGGATTTTAAATACCAACAACACTTCAGCTGGAGCAGCGAGTCAGCGCTGAAGATTTTTTTTTTCTTTTCAGCTTCGTTAAAGCTCTTTGACTACTAAGCGGCAGCAGGAATCACGAGCATTGTGTCACTGTATTGTTCTGTGACCACCAGGCAGTTTCTCTTAATTCTTCAGTTTTTTGCTGTTTTCTGTCACATCTGCATTCACAGTGTAGCACCTTCCCACTGCTGCAAAATTAGTCCTATTCACATCCTCCACCAACCAACAAACGAGACGGTACAGACTGTTTTTTTTCTTTTCATTTGTCATGTTCGGATGACAGAGCCTCCAAAAATATGTGTCATTGTGCTCCATCAGCATTTTCTTCCCTCCCCTGCCGAGTCCCCCAAACCAATTACAGCCTTGTTGAAATGCAGATCTGTATCGCAGCTGCAATAATAGGTTCAATTTACAGTGTCAGACTGAGTCCAAACCCACATCTGTGACATTAGCATATCTGTCATCATCAGCAAGATTTTGCTCACCAATGTGTAACAGGAGCATTGTGTAAAGAGCATCTAAACATCTAAACGCCCAGTTTTTCAGGAACTGTGAATGATATCAACATAAATATGTTTTAGGACAGTTTGATTTTTAAAATGTATCTATAACGTGGTATTTGATATCTGAGGTAGCAGTTCAGAAGAATGAGGTTTGTCTTGATATTTAAGATGTGATCGCATTGATAGTTTGTAGAGCTGATAAATCGATCGGCAGAAAATTTATCGCCAATTTTTTTGATAATCGATTCATTGTTTTGAGTCATTTCCTAAGAAAAAAATACTGAAGTTCTCTGGTTCCAGCTTGTGATATGTGAATATTTTCTAGTTTCTTTAGTCTTCTATGTTAGGTAACAGAATATCTTTGGGTTGTGGACTGTTGGTCAGGACAAAACGAGACATTTAAGGTCCTTTCTGACATTTTATAGACTCCATAGTATATTTTATAGTAATCCATAATGAAAATAACTGCAGCTTTAACCTCAGTGTAAAATTTCACTGTGTTGTATTTTTGTGTTTGGATTATTTATGTTTCCATTATTTTTGTGGGTGGGGGTGGATGTAGAGGACCTACTCTCAGGTGTACAGGTGTCATTTTTTTCTGTTGATTGGTGATCACAAGATGCTTTATTCCTTTGTTTTGTTTTTTAACTATGGAGTGCTGTTTTTTTTCTTCTTTCTGGAGAATATAGTGTCTCAATTATTTCTTTGTGTTTGCACCCATTGATTAAGGAAACCTTTGGTAACCTGCTGCAAGTTTAGCTGTTTTGTTAAGAAGATGAGGGAATTTTTTGAGACAAATCCAAGTCCAGACGTACGTCAAGTCTGAAAGTTGACAGAAAAATTGAAACAGCATTTGAACGTTTTTCTCAGTGCATTGGCCTAATTAAGAAACGTTAGCTTGAAGCTGTCATTTCTGAATTTAACCAGGTCAAAACTTAAGCCTTTAATGTTTTTCCTGTCAAGTCAGGTCACATCTTCAGGGAGTCAGGTCTCAAGTCAAGTCCCAAATCCTCATTTTTGTTATTAGTCTGATTTGAGTCCTAATTGTCTAATTTCTACAAATCTTGTCAGAATCAAACTGATCTGTAGCTAAACATGCTGAACTTGTCTGCACTCCTCAGGTGTTCAGACCAGTGAGAAACAGCTGGAAACGAGCATCTGTACAGACAGCAGTTTGCTCGAGGCCCCCCTGTTTTTCTCTCCAAGCACGTGTGACTGATGATTTTGAGATGTAAAATGGAGCTGGTTTTACATTTTCACCCCTGGATCAACACATTGATTTTTTCTTGGACCAGAAGTTGCATTTTTCAAGCATTTCTTTTCTTTTTGTGACCAACTGTTATTAACTATTTTTCCCACCTGGAGATTCAAACTAACCTGTCAATCTCAGGTGTCAAGGCTAGAAACAGCTTTCAGTAATTAATTCTCTCTTACTGATAGACATATGCAGATTGTTATAAATATTTTTTTCCTCTGGGTTCAATTTGACGACTTCCCGCTGCTTGAAAATTAATCCAACACTGCGCAAGAAAATGTGAAACAATCAAAATGCATCATCTGCTTCAATGCTTACTCTAAAAATAAACAAACGTGGGGCAATTACGGTGCAATAAGTCAATGCAGTAAAACATACACAAACACACACAAATTTGCAAACGAGCAGAGCTTCTAAACGTTCTCCAGGAGGCAGTGGTTCATGAGGATTACATGCATTAACGGGACTAGAGCCACTAATACTGTGGGATGAGGCTTATCTTTGCTCTGTATGCTGTTTATTGTGATGAATGTGTGAAGACTCACTAATCTGCACTGCACTGCTTCGACTGTCTGCCTGTCCATCACTGTTGCTGTCAGTTCAGTTTTGGTTTTTGGTGACGGGGTTTTATCTTAAATAAAAAGACTCCTGCTATACCGTAAACCTGCTGTCTGCTGGTTCGCAGCAAGTCTTCAAATGTCAGACAGAATTAGGTGAAGCTGTTTAGTAGTCTTTAAAAAAGAAAAAAATGCTATTTTAGGTCTTTAATGCAGTTTCAGAAGTCTCAAAATAGTTTTTTAAAAGAGTGCTGATATCGCATTGCAACTCTAACTCCTGTTGGGGTCATGATGGACAGTTTTTCTCAAGAAAGGCTGAAAATCGATGAACAACCAAAGATATTGTCTTTTTTATTCCATGCATTCTTCCTTGTCAAAACCTGCCACCCACATTACCCACAATGCAACTCCACCGCTGACAGTTCGGAGATTCAGGTGTGTTGTGCGAGTAGCGGCTAATGTAGCATGGAGCTGTTAGCCTCCAGCAGAGATGAGGAGCGGGCTACAGAGGTCTGCTAACCTCACTTCTTTCTAACTCCACAACCTCAGGTTTTTTTTTTCATTTTTTAGTCATCAGCCCCAACTGACACTGACTCAAGTGACATCACTTGAGGCAATTTATCAGATTTCACGCAGCTCTTTTTCAGACTTTCTTCACATATTCAGTAGTACTCCCTAACACCTGGAAACACGCTGATGTGTAAAATCGGTGGAGTCATACTGAGACAAAAATACAAGTTATCATGTATAAATGAATGATGAGAAGTTTAATTTGTCCAAAATCTGTCACAGTGTGACACGTTTCCTTTTTACCCCTAGCAGTATCTAGCCATGCAGACAGTTTGTGTTTTATTTGTTATACAGTAGTTTTGAGATGCTTAGATTGTGTGTAAATGAGAAAATACTTTTTGTAATTTGGATGAACTGCTGCTTTAAATACATTAGAAGAAACGTATAGACATTCGTTGTAAAAATCTCTAACTGACTAAATGACTAAACCATGTGACTTGATAAACATGTGACTGCATATACTTTAGTTAATATAACATAATATAACATGGTGATATCGAAATAATGCTCTGATTAATTTTGTCCACATCACTCAGCCGTACTCACACACGAGCGATACTGCAGTCCACAGTTTACTTTCTGGTTTCCTCTGTTTTATAGTGAGATGTTTGATTGAACAACATCAATATATAAGCCTCTCTCTTTCTCATTATTTTTTGTATTTTCTGCAGCTCTGTCAATATTTTTCTTCCTGGTCTTCCTGACTAATTTCCAACTCTCTTCTCTTTTTTTTTCTCCCAGACTGGCCTGATGAATCCCATGACACAGCTGTACTACAAGAAGGTGAGTAAAGCGCACACACACACACAAACACACACGTGAGGACGTTGCTGTGACTCTTTCTCAGAGTCATAACTCAGTCAAATGTGAACACACGGACATGATACATCTTATTGGATTCAGCGTGACTTAAAATTGTAAATACCTCTGATATCCACCAGAAAAAAAGATGCTCCTCATACCTGCAGATCTTGCTTTTTAATCATCACATTTTGAGCTATCTGCAATGTCAAAGTAATCCAGTGATATCTGTCTGTACATCCATGATCACAGTGCAAACAGGACTTCTCATGGTGCAAATTTGCCAGAATACCAGACAAATCTAGGCCAAAGAAACAGGGCTCAAGGTGTCTACAGCTGCACCCCGTTTGGCCGTGCAGGCGTGCGGCTTGTTATGTAGCGAAACAAAACGCTCTAAATTGCACAAAACATGTTTTTCTTAAAACTGTTAAGTGCATCTCACATGCAAATTGGTGGTATTTCTTATTCTGGAAATAACAATATACTGCACGCCTGTTTAAGATATGTAGTGACTCTGCTGCAGGCCTGTAAATAAAAGAGTAAAAACCAAGCAACAAAAAGTCTGAGCCCTCCAACAGCCTTTTGAAGTGTGAATCGGACAAAATGTCCTCAAACATCTGAAGAAATACAGGAACACACACACACACACACACACACTCTCTCTCACATATAGGAGTCTGACAGTCTATCCATCATCTAGCTGCTCTCACACTTGAGTAATGAAATCATCCATGAGTCTCACATTCAGCCACTCATGTTACCTGTAGCTCCGAATTCATGTTTTCAGTGTTTGCCTCGAATTGCATGTTTTGTGTGTGTCCTGTTCAGCTCTAATGTGAAGGGTTTACTTATAAAACATCCACCAGTGCATGAAAAATGACATCTGCTATACAACAGACTGCTGACATGATGGGAGAATTCTTGCAAGTAAAAAACATCTGATTTATTTCCTTGATAAGCCTGCTTAAGCCTTAAACAAAACAGTGAGAATTAAATATCCACAGTTTTAGCCATGTGTACTCATGTGGCTCCGGAGACGCCAATGTCAGTCTGTGTCTGTTTAACAATTGTCTGTGTGATGACAGTCAATAACACGAAGAACACAAAGCTACTGATTCAAATCCATCCAGTCAATTTGAAGTTTAAACTTTAACTCAAAGTAGACAAAACATGTCTAAATGGTGAATTTGAGCCATTTACTGTTTATTTCTTTTTGACTTTTTGCAACATGGAGAAACTCATAAGGTTTTCCTTCTTTGTCCGACTTTCGGACACGCTGCTCTGACGAAGCAGAAGTACAAATGATCGATGAATCACTGTCATCTGCTGAGCAGAATCACACTGATCCTGACACATCTCCTTTTATTATCAATTTCAAGATCACTCATTAACTTTGCTCTGATGTGATGCAGCGTCTCCGCTATAGACTGTAAAAAATAACGCAGCACATTGTGACGTTACTCGTTGGTTTGTGGACTCCCGTTTTGAAGCCTTGAGTTTGCATTTTTACTGTCGCCATCTTGGAATTTTGGAGCCGGCAGTGACCGTAATTGGATGAGAGAGTGAAGCTGGCCCTAACGCTAGCTGCTAGCTGTTAGCTTGTTTAGCACAGTGCATTTACAGTCTACGGTTAAATGTGATAATGCTAATGCTAATTTTCACATTTTAAAAACATTAAAACAAAATGTACTTACCAGAAAAAACTGAACATTTGACTCCTTAGAGGGTCTTTTAGTACAACCAAACACTGAACAAGACTTTTTAGGCGACCAAAATGTTACAATTAATTCTCATGAAATAGCGGCGTAGGTAGCCTGTGACATCACCCACCTGTCACTCAAAGCGGCCACGCGTTGAGTGACAGGTGGGTGGGTTAACTATTGGACACAAGATGTCTCCTACTTCACTGTAAAGTCCATTCTCAGTGTTTGTGCACTGGAGGCTTCAAGTTTCCACATCACGCTCCACGATTGGCTTCAAACCAGCTGTGATGTCATCAGTCATGCTCGCAGGTACACACCTTAAACTCAGATTTAAGGTGAGCACAGAGGAACCTTCCCCCTCCAGCAGGTGAATGTTTAAAACAAACTCTGGACACACGTCGTTCTGCACAGAGACGAGAACAAACAAACAAACAAACAAACAAACAAACAAACAAACAAACATCCAACTGAAGGAATAAGAAGAGAAACACATAATCACAGAAATCAATTCAAACGTTTTTTTCAGACGTTTAGCTAAGAAAGGTTTCTAGAGTACACGGTTCATTAGCAACTGATGGAAATGAACAAGTCTCTTTTAAAACAAGTCTGTCTGCAGCATTTCATAAATCACTGAAGATACTTAATTGGATAAAATGAAAACAAATTGTTCTTTCAGGGAAGCAACAGTGGTGATTTGAGTTTTTTCATGCTTTGTTGGCAAAACTATTTTTGTACTTTTGATCCTTTGTATTTAACTTTTTCTTTGGGTTGTTATTGTCTGTGTTGTGTAGGCGACATATTCGCCGTACCGTGACCGCATCCCGCTGCAGATCGTCCGGGCTGAGGTGGAGCTGTCTGCAGAGGAGAGAGCCTACCTCACTGCAGTGGAGAAAGGTAACATCCATCCATCCATCTGGTCATTTTATCACCAGTAGCCATATAAATGCTCCCTGCGCACCTTCATACATAAACAATGCTGAGTGGACACTTTCTGGCGGCTGAGTAGTGGCAGCAGCTGGTCGGTCGGACTCTGCTGTGACATCTGGCTTCAGCAGACTTTTGTCCTGTCAAAGTATTCTCGAAAAAGATTTCCAAACCCAAACTTCTCACTCAGCGTATGTTTCAGTGCAAGAAACAATCCAAATCAGTCATTTCATTGGCCCACGGTGGTCCACATTTATATTAATGTCTTGTTTATTTTCTGCATAGACAATGTTTGTGGACATAAAAAACATCACTGAGCTTATAATTCAGTTGTATGAACCACAAACGGCAAACAGGAGTTATGAAACTTTATGAAACATTCAGCAGTTTAAATAAGTTCACCCTCAGATTCTTGTGGTCATCATTAAAAGACTTGAAAACGATATTGTAGAAAAATTTGTTTGCCAGCAACTACTGCTTAGAAACCGAAACATCAGCCCCTCCACCCTTCCTCTACCTCTCCAGGTGACTATGCGGGTGTCAAACATGCCCTTCGCGAGGCGGAGGTCTACTACAACATGGACGTGAACTGTCTAGACCCGCTGGGCCGCAGCGCGCTCCTCATCGCCATCGAGAACGAGAACCTGGAGATCATGGAGCTCCTGCTCGACCACGGCATCCACACGGGCGACGCCCTGCTCTACGCCATCAGGAAGGAGGTGGTGGGCGCCGTGGAGCTGCTGCTGTCCCACCGGAGGCCCAGCGGCGAGAAACAGGTGTGTGTGTGTGTGTGTGCGTGTGTGTGTGGACAATGTCTGTTATGTGTGTGTTTAAACAAAAAGGGATGTACGTTAATCTGTTGCATCCAGACGCATTCATGCACGCACGTGTTTGCATTTACGCATCCGTGAATGTGCGCCCGTGTGTGTTTTTCCATTTTTATTTTAATGAGTGCGTGTGTGTGTGTGTGTGTGTGTGTGCTAATGAGTAGCACATCTATTCAGTGTAACGCTCCATGTCACATTCTGCTGAGAGGAGGAAAATTAAACAGCTCGTTTCATAGACACACTGTGAAATAGGATTTAGAGGCAGATATATATATATATATATATATATTTGTCTGCCTGCTGCATTTGTGTGTGTGTGTGTGTGTGTGTGAGAGAGAAAAATAAAAGAACATATTCCACAGTTTAGTTAATGTGTAGGTGTTTAGGGGGATCGAGGAGGAGAGTCATAGAGAGGAAGTGAAAGAGAGAAATCACAAGGGAAAAGAGATAAAGAAAGAGAGGGTGAACGATGTTGGGAAAGAAAAGATCAGAGGAGAGAGAGGAGGGGGCGGGGGGAACGAGGAGATATTTAAAAACAGCCAGTGAAAAAGAAGACAGAGGAGAAACAGAGACTTGTTCTCGTGCATTAATTCCTGGACCGTCTGAGGCTGTGAGGCTCCACGTCACCATGGCAACCAACCCTTGGCCGAAGCGGAGGATTGTGGGAAGGGTTTTGGTCACCTCTCAGTTGGACGAGGATGAGGACGAGGAACAAATCTGTTCTCGCTGCGTTTCTGTTTCTCTTTCTCTTCTTTTTTTCACTGTCAAGCTTCTCCGTTTGTTTCACTTCTGTCCACATTTTCTTTCTTTCATCTTCTGTTATTTCTCTCTGTACCTATTATATATATATATATATATATATATATATATATATATATATATATATATATATTCTCAGTGAGAACCTCCTGTAGGTTTAGAAAACGTCTGTTGATCTATATTCTTAATAAGGATAAAATGGAAATAAGTAACATATAACACATTTATAAGCTGCACTGTTATTATATGTGGTCTGATATAATAACATATAAACATCCGCATTTTATGTTTTATTACAGTGTTTAAAGTCTGAGATCAGATTATTATTATTTATTTATTTTATTGCTATTATTTGTTAATAGCATGTTAATAAAAATACATTGAATGTGATGATGTTTGCTCAAACTCACACAGACAGACAGGAAACTCAAAACTAAACAAAAACAGTCAAAACAAGGTTAGAAAATGTGCTGTTTTACCAGCATAAACTGGAAAATTACAGCAATGTTTTTCTGAACAACTTCCAGTCTGTACATCTAAAGATGACTGAATGTGAAGCACATTTTAGAGGCGGTGTTACTAAGTCAATGGAAAGATGCAAGTTTGATCCACGTAACCATGAACACGAGAGGAAAAAGGAGACCGGAGGAAAATAATAGAAAGAAAACACATTTCCTGGTGAGTTTTCAAATCAGTCAGAGAGGAGAGACTGTGTGGTTTTTGGTGAACAGTTAATCTGCACAATGACAATAGAAATAAATAAATATAATGTATTATAATGTATAATGAAATAAAATGTTGTTTTGTGAAGCCACATCAGTCCGACACTGTCATAACTCCACTTCATCTGATGTCATAAATGGTCACATCATATCTTAAATGAGGACTTTACTGATATTCCTGCTTTAACCACAGCAAACATTATTTTTTTTAAGGTAATATTAAACTCATGTACTAGTTGGAGTGTTTACTAAAATAGTTTATGTAATTTTAAGCGTTATTGCATTTAGTTTGCTTCTGTAGAAAAGAAACGTTGACACAATATCTGAGAGCCAAAATACCAGAAGCCCAAAGCCGACTTCAAGGTCAGGGAGATACTGAAGACAAACAGGGTGTAGAGCTCACACGTCCAAATAAACTTTCACAGGTGCTGGATCAAAAATCACACTAAAGGTAGAAATCCTTTGATTTGACAATGCCTGTCGGAGATCTCTGGTAGATGGAGGGGAGCTGCTAGTACAGTGTGCTCATCTTTTATCTGATTTCTACCTTCAGGGAAGCGCTGCTCGCACTAGTTGTTGCACCGCCACAAAAACAGGGTCCAGAGTGTGAGCTGTCACCGAAAGTTAGATACAAGTAACGTCTGAGTTGGTAGATTTACTTTTTATAACAAATAAACACACAGTCCAGCGGTCAATCGTGTGAATAAAGTAAAAATGAATCTATTTTTCAACTTTAGGTGGCACAGAGCATCTTTGAAGACCTTTCAAATCTCATATCATCTGTCATATCTAATTGTAATGCTGTTGTTTTAGGCTTTGAGGCTGAAATGTGAAAACAAAAAGTATCAGAAGGTGTAAAGACACTGTAATAAAACAGCAACTAATGAACACAGACAGAGCTTTATATTATCTGTTAAAGCAGCTCTACATGTGCGTGTGTGTGTTTGCGTGTGATACCTGTATTAAGAACTGGATGTGTGTTTCGTGTGTGCGCCTGTTTTCCAAACTGCTCTTCCTCAGCTGACAGGTACAGTCGATGCCTTTTATCTTCTCTTTCTGTGCAAAACAGTTGACCTTTCTGCCTTCCCTCTCCATCTGACTCAATCTGACTCCCCCTCTCTCTCTCTCTCTCTCTTCATCCTCCTCCCTCCCTCCATTTTTTCATCTGTCCTTCCTTCTCTCTCCCCCCTCCATGATTAACTATGACCAAATGCAGTTTTCAACACCACCAGCTCAGTAGAAATGAAAGGAATGAGGCAGCAGTAAGGAAAGAGGGAAGGAAAGAAGGAAATGATAAAACACGGAAAGGAGGATGAAATCTGAAGGGCTTTGCTGAGCGTACAAATGGCAAAAGATGAAGGAGAAGGAAAGGTGCATGAATGAGGGAGAGAGGGAGAGACATTGAGGCAACACATGGAGAGAGGAGAGCCAGACAGAGAATAAGAAATGAGGGACATCAGGAGGAAGCGAGAGGGATAAATAGTTGCAGAGAGATGGAGAGCTATGCAGATGAAGGAAGGTTTCGCAGGCGCCCTCTCTCACTTTCCTTTGATGTGAGAAGTGTGTGATAAGAGAAGAAAGAAAAGATTAAGTGCGCATGTGTGTGTTTGTGTGCGTGTAGCTGCAGAAGATCATTTTTAGTTGTTTTGATCTGTGTGTGCATGTGTGTGTGTGTGTGTGTGTGAGCTCACAGATGCAAATGTGTATTTATTTTTACTGGAAAAGCTGAAAAGAAAAATCAATAATGCAAAAAAAAAATAAAGTTGAAAACTGGATCAGAAAAACATGATTTGCTGCACAAACTTTTTTCTAGTCTCACTAAGTTTATTGATTTATTTGGTGGTTCTGGTTGATCTGCATTTACAGCAAATCAGCAGTTCCTTTGTGGGATTTTTCCCCTGATGTCTCTCTCACACACTGCGAAAAGATGCAGCGGAATAAGATATCGCTGCACGCTGTCTTCACTGTCTGTCACGTTTGTTTGAAAATGTGCGGGCTCAGGAGGGAATCATCCGTTAATCGCTGGGTTTTTGGTTTGATCTCCGGCTCCGCTCGTCCACATGTCAACTTTCTTTGTGTAGCACTTTTCAACAACCAGGCAATTCCAAGTGTTATACATAAAAACATAAAAGGCAAAACGTAAGAAAAATACAAAAATAATCTAAAATAGAATATGACAGATAAAATCAGAAAAAAATGACTGCAGCTACAATGCAGTGCAAAGTATGAATAATCAATAGTTTTGAGTCATTTTTTAAGAAAAATTACTAAAATTCTCTGATTCCATCTTCTTAAATGTGAAGATTTTCTGGTTTCTTTGGCCTTCTAGGATAGGAAACTGAATATCTTTAGGGCTTTGGGTAACAGTGATCGACAGTTTTCACCATTTTCTGACATTTCGAAGACCAAACAACTAATCAATTGATTAAGAAAATAATCAACAGATAAGTCGATAATAAATAATTAATAAAATAATTGTTACTTTCCTCAGGTCCTTCTGGATCAGGTCTCTTTTTAAGTTAGGGTACACACTCATTTCCACGTGTCTGTTTCAGAAGACCTCTAATCTGAAGTGTAGTGCAAGAAAACAAAAACAAAATCTTGTTATCAAGTTATTATGTTCTGTTTTGTTCTAATATGGGTCAGTCCTAGTGGGAGTGTGTTCAGAGCCGTCCTCTTCACCAGCGGCAGGAAACACGGGAACATTTTGATACATAGAAAGTAAAGTGAAAATCATTTGGATCTGAAAATCTATCAAAATTTAAGAAAACTAAAGTTGTGTGTGTGTTAGAGTGTATTTACCTGTTCTGTTTGTTTATATCTACCTGTGTGTGTGTGTCTCTTTAATCAGTGTGTGATGCCCAGCCCGTGGCAGCTGTTCTCACACTCCTTATCACGCCAGGAAAGAAAGATAAGGGAGGAAGAGAGATCAGACGAGTTAAAAAGGTTTTGGCAGGAGAAAGCATGGAAGCACGGAGAGAGGGAGAGCCGCACAGGAAAAGACAGAAAAACCAGGAGAGGAAGCAGATGGAAAAAGGAAGATGGCAGGAGGTTAGAGGTAGAGAAAGATGGAGGAAGAAAACCGTGAAGAGAGGATGGTAGACAGCAAACAGAGGGGAGACAGAGAGGTGGGAAAAGCGGAGGTGAAGGAGTGAAAGGCAGAGGAGAAGATAAGATGAGAAGCACTCTGCTTCATTCTCCCTCTGAGAGATGAAAGAGAGTCCACACGTGTTCGCTCTGCTCCTCCTTCCTTCCTCGTTCCCTCCTCGTCCTCAAGTCTGCTCCTCTCGCTCCTTCTTCTGATGTCTGGGAGTGTGTGTGTGTGTGTGTGTGTGTGTGTGTGTGTGTGTGGCAATATCACAAGATTTGGATGCCGTATGTTTGGTGACAATCAAGCACACGTCCATTTTTCTTCTTAATTTGCTTCCGTTTACTGCGATCTTGAGGTGGACACACACACAAAAATAAAACATTAAGAGCACATAAGAGCTTCATTTTTTATAAAAAGTTGATGACTGAACTTAATTTTTGAGGCTGCAGTTTGTGTTGTTTTGCATGAGACCGTCAGCTGTTCATGGGGCTTTGACTATCTCTTGCATTTCGTTTGAAGTTTATTCACCAAAAACGTGTAAAATGAAGACCAATGAGGACCGAATATTTTCCGTCTCCAGGACAACCCTGCAGGATCCACTGCAGTACATATTGCTGGCATTCGCTTAACCCTTTGCGTCTGTGGGAATTGTTGTGTACTGACTGACCATGTTTTCCTTTTATCCACGTTTAATGACAGACCACCTGGTTTCCACTTGGTAATAAAATGCTCTTTTGCTCTCTGTTTCTCTTAAACTACAGCTGTTCAGAGTCGTGTCAATGAGGGATGTAATGAGATTTGGAGAGGATGTGGCTTTAAATAAATGTACCTCTGCAGCATGTTGAGCGGAAAATTTGGTTGAATAAATTAGACTAATTTAATTAGTTTTAACCTGATTCAAGTGAGAATTTGACTCGTCATTTGGCTAATTTGTCTCGTGCTTTGAGTTGTGCTTTTGTGTTTATATGTTTGAGGACAAGAGCACAAATCAATGCCGCAAGAAAGTAAATAACAACCTAAAACAAAGGTTTTCTCTCCCTTCTCTTAACTTCTCCAGGTTCCCGCACTGATGATGGACATTCAGTTTTCAGAGTTCACCCCAGACATAACTCCCATCATGCTCGCCGCTCACACCAACAACTACGAGATCATCAAGCTGCTCGTCCAGCGGAAGGTGACGACACGCACCAGCATCTATCTGCAATCGTTTTAAGCTACAGTTATATCAGTGCAACCTGTGGAAAACAAAAACATTCACTTCCCTTAAGGTTTAATTAGTGATAAATGTATTTTTAAAGCACAAAAATCAATAATGCATTTAGAAATATTAAACTGTGAGTTTATTTGTATTGATAAAATATTAATACAATAAATAAAACTGATTGGATATCAGCTGTGATGATTCATGGTTTATTATATTGTTGTTTTGTGTAGGTCACCATTCCCAGACCACACCAGATACGATGTGACTGTGTTGAGTGTGTATCCAGTTCAGAGGTAAGTGATTATTTCTCTAATGCTGGTAATGATTTTGTTTTAGCTTGCTGAAAATCTATATTTGAATACACTGTAATTACTCCCATTTGTACATCGAGCACTGACATTTATTATTTATCTTTTTTTAAATCACGTTTCCTCTGCCAGAAATCAACATATTTCCCTCCTCCACTCACTAATAAATGTTTCCTCTTTGTTCAGCTCAGTTTTCTTCTTGCTACAGTCTGTAATCATACCAAAGACTATTAAATAATGTTTACATTTACTGCCAAGCACCAAGGCTCAGACCTCAGCAGTCCGTACAATCATCCTGTGTTGTATTGAGGTTAGGTTTGTACCAAAGTATCATTTGAACCGTTTAATAACTTTTTAGAAACGTATTCATTGGTGTTGAAAGTCTGACTGAGCACTCTGTGCCAACATTTGGTACTTTTGGACAGTTTTTAGTCTATGTGTGAACTTTGAGGTTCACCACTGATCCCTAGTGATGATTGAAAGTAGCTGTTGTATTTGTAGATGTTTATATATGTGTGTCTCTAGTGCATGATGTAAAAGTTAGTTTCCTAAAGAAATTATAGAAAGAATACAACCTAATTATCTTTAAAAATTGTCTAGTTCACCAAGACATAAAATCAGCACAAGAACATGTTACACAGGGAGCAAACAAAACACAAAGTATAAAACTCCTACTTAAACTACTTAAAATGAAGCACAATACATTAAAACATAAAAAGAATACTGTGGAGCAAAATTTGTGGCTCGTTTTTTTAGAATGCATAAAAATATTTGTTGTTGTTACACTATAGCGCATCCCAGTGCGTAGTCTCAAATAGAGGAAATAAAGGATGAGAAGTGTCTGTTCATGGCTTTATCTCTTGTCTTGACACAATACAAGTATTTTATCTGGGGTTTCCCAATTTTTCTGTAGGCAGCTTACTCCTGAGCCTGCAGATCAGGTGACCAAACCTTGATGTCAAGTGCAAAGTTAAAACTCTCTCAATCTTTCTCTCTGTGGCTCCTTCTGTAGGTCGACAGCCTCCGGCATTCACGGTCTCGACTCAACATCTACAAGGCTCTGGCCTCGCCCTCACTCATCGCACTGTCCAGTGAAGATCCCATCCTCACTGCCTTCAGATTGGGCTGGGAACTCAAAGAGCTCAGCAAGGTATGGACACCAATGCCATGTGATTTGTGTGCTTACTGGAAAAGAAAATGAGTTTTATCAAAAGCTCTAGCAGAAGAAATGGTTGTAAAAGTCTTTCTAAAAACCTCAAGCAGACCGATTCTTCTTCTTGGGGGGGAAAAAAGGTTGCTGAACAGAGAATTGTCCAGTGCAGCAGAGCAGTGTTTGACCAAGGATGGGATTGGCCTCATTATTTCTGCCAGTTTTTATTTCTATAATATACAGCTTACCGTCAAATTAAATGAGACAGCAATTTAAAGTGTCACAATAAAGTGCTGGTCTACAAGGAGCCTCCAGAGCAGCTTCAGTCCTCCTTGGCATCGATTCTCCAACCTCCTAAATGAGCTCTTCTGGAGGGATGCCACGTCCTAAACTTGATGGGCTGTTAAAACCTCTGCAGAAGCAGCAGCATCCAGTATCACTTATGTTACTCATTTGTCTCAAGTGTTTCCTTTAATTGTGCTTAGTTCTAGCGCAGTAACTGCAAAAATCCTAATCCACTTTATCATAATCTCTGTAGTCATTCCTTCAGGCTAAGAATAAGTTTCATCTTGGGTAGCGAGAGCTGGATTTCTCCTCTTCCAAGGGTTCAGAAGCATCTATGAGTCATTGATAGCAGTTCTAGAGAGCTGGAGACAGTATTGAACCATGAAACCACTATTAATATCTATATATCAATATAATATCTTCCATAATCTCAGGTGGAGAATGAGTTTCGTCAGGAGTATGAGGAGCTGTCGCAGCAGTGCAAACGTTTCGCCAAAGACCTCCTGGATCAGGCCAGGAGTTCCAGAGAGCTGGAGACCATCCTGAACCACAGAGACAACGACCAGAGCGAGGAACTGGACCCCAGACAGTGCCATGACCTGGCAAAGCTCAAACTCGCCATCAAATACCACCAAAAAGAGGTAGGGACATGAAAACCCTGAGTTAAAGCCTCTATGTAGCACCGAACAGCTAACAAGTCATTCCTACCTCCTGTCCACTTTCATATGGTGGGCGTTTATGGTGTTTATGTTGCTTCTCCAACATTTACAAGATTCTTCTTGCTTTGTGACAAAATCACTCAAATCCCTTTAAATAAGGCCAAAAGATCATCCAGCTGAAACTGTGTGTTTTGCTTAGTTACTGTAAATTTGACATTTGAAGGAGCATTCTTGTTCACCTGAACTGCTGAAAACTGAGAGTCGGCTACATGTATGCTTGTGTATGTAGTCTATATATTATTTATGTGCACCTTCACTGGTGTCAAGGTTGGTTACCAGCAGAAACAGATATAGCCATTATTTTTATTTATTTATAGCCATTATTTATAGCTTGCAGTATGGCTCTAGGGATGGCACTGTTGAACTGTCAGCACATCGCTTTTGGTTAAGTTAAGAGTTAAATATTGTGGCAACGTTTGGATGGATTGCCATGTTGACATATGTAGATATGCTGAATGTTACATGCTAACAAGCTTACAAGCTACCCATTGCACACAGTGTGAGTTAGCAGTTTGACATGCTAAATGTACAAACCTAATGTATAACTGTATTTAGCTTGTTAACATGCTAATAGCTAATAGCCTAAATACTGTAGGTATTGTAGGTATATTAACAAGTCTACAGTTAGCTGATGTTGGCACCTTAGCAACATCACAATTTTAGCTTATGTTCATGTTAGGTGCATTGTTCATTCTGTTGAAAGGGAACCAAACCTGCAGCCGTTTGGAGATAATGGACATCTAGAACCTTCTGTCCTAGTTACGTCTGTTAAAACACACTTACGCACACAGTGCCACAGTACATAATGTCCTTGTCTTTGAGGAATTGAGGGACTTAGTAGCTCTCCTCATGAGACTTGTCGGAGGAGAAGGTAAATGCAAGAGGATGCACGCAATAGAAAGAGAGTGAGTAGGGGGAAAAAAGAGGGAGGATTAACAGGTCAGGGAGAGAAAGAAGAGGACTGAGTGAGATGAGCTGGAGCAAGTGTGAGCAGATACAAAGTGAACAAACATGAAAGAGGGATTTAATGGGACAGAAAGAGAGAAAAATAGAGAGCTGGAGGGATTTAAGCAAGCGCATGAGTGAGAAAGAGATGAAGATTTGATGGGATGGAGATAGAAAATGAAACAAAGTTAGAAACCCCCGAGGCATCTCCGTCTCTCTCCGTCCATCCGCCTGTCTCTTCCCTGCTGTTTCCCAGCTTTCAGCAACAGAGGGATACTGCCAGACAGATGAAAGCGGGAGTGAAAGGACAGAGCAAAGGGAGGAGAGGAGGTATGACAGCAGCCACGGGATGATACGTAGATTGAGGATAGAGGGAGACATTAGAGCAGGAAGTGAAGTGCTTTCTCTCTCCTGAGGAGGAGGAGAGATAAATATCTGAAGAGGAAGGATAGACAGAAGGAGTGCTAGACGGAGTGGTGACATGTTTTCTCTCCCCAGGTAGGAGGATTTAAGGATAAGATTTAAGGACTTTATCAACATATCATTTCAGCACTACAATAAAAGGGTTGCTGAAACCTCCAAGATAGACTCCCTACTGGTTCAACTCAAATTCAGAGACTGTCCCCTCAAGAAAAATGACACAATAGGTCATAACATCAGTCGCCCAAAACTACATAGTTCAGTTTGAGTGAAGGTTGCCATCTGACCCGGAGGAGACAGCTGTTTGTTTCCTGTCTGCAAGTATCACCGTTCCAACCGTGACATCGGGACAGTTTAAAAAGAAACACAAACAAAAAAAACGTAACTGCGATCGTCCCTTAACATTAACTCTGTGGTTATTATTGTAGCCATGACAACAAAGGTCGCCTAACTTTAAAGGAAGTAGTAACTTTAACCCACACCACACATTTTTCTAACAATACGATACTTTGCAGTGTGTGGCTGTGAGTATCAGCAGATTTTTTTTCTTTTTTGCACATAAAACTACGCACAGCGGTAGTATAGTTAGTGCCGCTCAGTGGAAAGTATTGTATTGTGTATATTTGTGGGCTGCATTGTGGACGGTACTGTGTAGTAGTTTTATGTATTTTACAGAGGATGTATGCCATGTGTGGGTTATGTCTTGGATCGTTACTGTTTACTGTCGATAGGGGCGCCAGAGTAGATTTTCTGTCATCCTTTAATGTCTGCTATCCTACTTGAATTAGTCATTCCAATATGCTCAAGTTTGCAAAATTAGTCTCTTATGAGCAGGCTTTGTTGACAGCATGACACCAATTATTACTGCACAAATTGACATATTAAGGATTTATTTAAAATGTTATGCAGCTTTAGGAACCTATAACCTATAATCTTCTATCAACAACCTCATTATTATCCCACCAACTGGTCATGAGGTCATATTCTCAGTATTTTGCACCTTCGACAGTTCTACACTAATTCAAAATCCGTCATGATTCTTTGCAAGATGACTCAGAGCAACCCAACTAGAGTCTGCCTTTCTACTCTGAAGTGGGCTGCCATCTACTACACCTTGCTGGGAGGTATAATTGGCTGCAGCTCTAGCAGAGTAGTCCTTTGAGCAAGGATTGTACAGAGAGTAGAAAGTCTTATTTTTAAAAACATCCTGTGGCGTACTGGAGACAGCAGGAGCGACTCTTGGCCTAAAATAAGACATATTGTCACATTTGAACCCGGGGAGGGACGGAGGAAATAAGGAGCGCGTTGAGAAGATGTGAGGAGTTAGAAAGCAACTAAAAGAGGAAGGAGAAGGAGGGAGGAACAGAGAGCTGTCAGTGGTTAATAAGACATTCTCAAATTGTTAGAGATGGAGAGGACAGGGAGGGGTTGGCTGCAACGAGAAAGATGAAGTGATGAAGAGGAAGAGAGCTGTTATAGAAAATACGTCGGCAGATATCCGTCACTGAGGCAGACAGTTGGGGATACTACATGCTTTTTATGTTGGAAATTGTATAATTTACACTTTTTACATTATTACAGGAATTTTGCAATTGCCATTATTATAGCTTTATATTGTCTGAATGATCCGATACCATTGCCAACATGACTCCCGCCTCACAGTACCAGTACCAACTTTTGAAAGTATCTTAAGCTGCTTTTCCGCTACAGGAACAGGAACTTAAAGGGCTACGGTGGTTGGTTCTGCAGCACTTTTCTATTGTATTTTACAAACCGGGATCAGATGTCTAACTTAGACATTGTAAATTGGAATTATGTTATTAAGTTATTAATGTTGTTATTAGTCAAAAAATAGTCAATAAAATAATACATTAAAATAAAGTTCCAAATATTTTCAAAAGTGTTGTTATATAAGTGTAATATAAGTTTTTGTTTTGAGGAATTTTTTTTAAAGAATCATGAAGGAAAATAGAAAACATTTGTAATCTTTTTGAAAAACATAAATCCCATTATTATTATTAACCATTACATTCCCAATAAAATCAATCTTAGGGTCTTTGCATCTTTGGACAGTGGACGGTGAAGACGAGGAAACGAGGGGAGGGAGACATGCAATGAAATGCAACAAAGGTCTCTGGCTGGAATCAACCAGAGACGCTGCAGTTATGTGGCATGTGCAGTAACCATTCGGCTACCAGAGCACTCCGATTATCTTTCTTTTCTAAATAAAGTAAGGTTAATACCGACATGAGCAAAACGTGAAACAAAAACATTTGTGAGTATATGTTATGTAGGATTTTAAAATGTATTTTAGCCTTATTGGGTTTACACACAGAAGTGAAATGGTAGGAACCGCTGTGACGACACAGACTTGAATCTGGAATTTGAAGTATCACCTCCTGAGGGTCGCCAAAATTTGCTCCCTGGACAAGGGACATGTACAATTATGGGTTGATAAGTTCCTGTAGTGGAAAAGGCTTCTTATTATATACTGATAGTACCAAGAGTTTTACCATATTTTCCTACAAACTCCTTTTTTCCATTCAGCAAAATGATGCAAACCTCTCAGATTCATCAGTGTTTATGTAGTCTTATCAGAAACAGCCATACAAAAACATGGCCAGAAGATACAACTGTGTGAAACTGACAAAATTATTATAAAATTAAATCATCAGTCATGGAATTTGGTGACATTCAGTGCTGAGAAATGCAACTCTCTGTGCAATCAAACTGTCTCTTTTTACCTCTTTTGTACACATAACCTAATCTTGGTTGCATTAAAAACTCTTGTTCAGTCTTAAAGTCTGAAGACTACAGATGCCCAAAGCAACTACAGACAAATGTGAAGTAAGTTTAGCAGCATTACAGGATCTCACTTAAGCTTTTATGCCAATAAAAAGTCACAGATGTGGGGAGAAAAACAGAAAGGTGAACAGAGACGGGGGATGAACCAAACAGACAAAAAGGAAAAAAATGAAAAAGAGAGGAAGAGATAGCTGTCAGCAAAAATCAGCCATATCCCAAAGTGTTTGTTAACCTGAAAGACAGAATAGAAGAGGAGAAAATATGTGAAGAGAAAGAAAGAGACCACGACAGTACGACAGAGAATCCATCTTGTCAGGCTTCAAGTTATACGCTTGTGTCTGAACCACCGGTGGTTCGGACCAATCAGCGCCTAAGAGGATCCAGCTGCCTCGCAAGGTAAGACGGTGATAGGCTGTGATAGACAGATGGTTCATCCAATCACCTGCCAAGTATTTTTTGAGAGTGCCCGCCCTTTTCCACACAGTTTCCATGGACAACTTCTCAGATGGTTCTGTGTAACAAACGCATCAGGTTATTGAAAGGTTGCAGACAGGAAAAGTGGCCCCTGGATGCCAAGCAACCAGCAGATGTTGACAAACAAACAGATGCCCCATTAGCCTCTCCAGACACCCCTTTTGTGCTTTTGTGTATTTACATGTGTGCATGTTTGCAACTGAGAACATGCAGATGTGTGATTGCGTGCACATGTGTGTGTGGGTGTGTTGTCTTTTTGTCGTGTGTTTATGAAATTGTATCTTTTAATTTGTGTGTGTGTGTGTGTGTGTGTGTCTCTCAGGAGACAGTTGACGAACAGTCTGTACACTTATGTAAGCCTTTCACG
The DNA here is from genome assembly GCA_038419695.1 of Scomberomorus guttatus. Lineage (NCBI taxonomy): Eukaryota > Metazoa > Chordata > Actinopteri > Scombriformes > Scombridae > Scomberomorus > Scomberomorus guttatus. The sequence continues at coordinate 20,605,312 of CM076467.1, forward strand.
TACTCCAACCTCTTTCCCTTTCTCTCTCTCCTCCCGTTTCTGTCACATCCTTTACCTTCTCTGTCACCCTCTCTCTCCATCTTTCTTTCTCCCTCTTCTACGTCTTCCCCTTCTTTTTCCTCCATCCCTCCTTCTCATCTTGTCTTTTCTTTTATCTTCATCCTTTTTGCCACATTCACTTGTTTCATTTCTCTCTACTCCTCTTTCCAAACCTTCTTCTTCTCTTCCTCTTTTTCTCGCTCTCTCATTGTGTTTCCATCCTTTTCATGTCTCCCTCTTTTGTATCTGGATAACCTCATTTTAGCTCTATGCTTTGTTCCTTTATCTATCGTGGTATGTGTGTGTGTTTATGTTCTGCGTGCATGTTAGTGTGTACAGTATCTTCTGTATGTGGAGGTCGAGGTGTCACACAACACATACAATGTTTCACCAGCATCAGGCTTTTAGAGCAAATTATATAATGCTGTGTGTGTGTGTGTGTGTGTGTGTGTTAGTGATGGGAAATTGAGACCTGCACATCCTTTGTTGACGCTGTAATGTTCTTCCAGGAAATCACAGTTTGCTCACACACACACACACACATTGTATGCAGATGTAATTTAATTTCTTATATTTCTCCAAGGAGCTTATAATTAATAAAAAACTATGAACAATAGTTCATACTAACCCTCTACATCTTCGCTTATTTGTACGAGCACGTCTTTAGTTGTTTGCTAATGAGGACATTCATCTTTGATATTTTCATTTTCAGCTTTATTACATGTTAGAAAAGTTCATTTTAAGCTCAAACAATGTGAATCACAAATAGATTTTGCATGATTTTGGTAGTTCAGTCGTGAGGTTTGCATTCACTAATGAGGAATAAATATACAACAGCCAAACCTGACAGACTTTTGTGATCCAGGTTTTGAAACACAATCAGCTGCAATGTTCACATCTGTTGTTGTTAAGGGCTTACAAGATGGCCACCGAAGGGGTGGGGGGTGTTGGGGGGTGTTATATCACCTCACAACCTTGTATTTAAAGTGCCAAACTGTGTGTGTGTGTGGGATTGATGTTTATGTGCAAATATGGTGTATGTGTGTGACTGTAAGCACATCCTCGTCAGCATTCTCCAATGTGATCAATGCAAATTACATCTCCAATACACTACTTCATGTCTCTTTGGGATCAATACATGCTGCAAGACACACACACAAACACACATACACACCCAAACACACGCACGCACACACACACACACACACACACGCAGCTCCGACAGTCCAACTCAGCATTCCATACACTCCTCTCTGGCTCTGTCTTCTCCTTTATCATCCTCTCATTCTTCGCTTCCCTCTCTCCATCTTGCATTTTTAACCTTGTGCCTTTGTCTCCAGGGAAACCTGGTCATCCATTCGACTCACCCTCCATCCTTTAATTCCTCCATCTCGTCATCACTTCTACTCCTCCTCCTCCTCCTCCTCCTCCCCCCTCTCCTTGTGTGCTCCTAACTCAATGTACTTCCTCTCCTCTTCCTTGTTACTTGTCTCCTCTCCTGTTCACATTTTTTACCCTCTCGTTTCTTCTCCTCTTGTCTCGTCTCCTCACCTCTCCTCTTGTTTCGTGTCCTCTCCTTCTCTCTTGTTTCCTTTCTTCTCACCTTGTTCCTTCTGCTATTGTCTTGTTTTCTCTCCTCTTCATTTTTCTTGCTCTCTCTACTCCTTTTTTGTCTCCTTTCCTCCCCTCTCCTCTTATCTCTCCTCTCCTCTTCTCTTGTTTCCTCTCCTCTCCTCTCCATCTAGATATGGTCATGGTTATTGATCCAACTTTCAACCTTTCCTCTGATAAATTGAACAGAAAAAAAGGGGGAACGGAAAAACAGGGTTGTGTTTGAAGTGTGATGGCTTATGTAAGGCCGAAGTAACTTTGGGTCTCAGCTCAGTGGTTCCAACTTAAAGGGGAAATTGCACACACACACACACACACACATGCCATGGCTTACCCTTCATGCCAAGGGCCTTTAAACCTGAAATAAGGTCTCTGATTGGCTGTTTGACACACAGGAAGTAATGAACTATGTCCAGGCTGGCTGGCTGGCTGGCTGGCAGAGAGATATCGGATAGTGGCGGATACGCTTCACGACACCTCTGCACCACATTTTGGGTAGTTCAAGCAAAACAGGAAAAAGTGTGAAAAGGTGGAAGAGAAGAAGCAGCAAAATATTGACTCCAGGTCAGGATCAGACCAGGATCAGATTAGGATCACGTCTGGATTGGGTTTGTGTGGTGCAACTGGCTAAGTTTGAACTTACTCCTGAATGAACTTTGAATGACAAAGTTCAGCTGGAAAAGAAGATTTAGCACCACCATCATGTGCAGAGTATTGGGAAAAGTTGAGCTGAATATAAAAGGCAAACCTTCAGGAAACACTGGTAGTTGGCTGCAATTTATGTAGTTAATTGTGTTTTGTGCTGTTGGGCTTATACCTTATTTTCTGTTATCTTGTGTCTTGTTTTTCTATTTCCTTTGAAAGTCTTTCGGTGCGTTTAAATGAGTTGTATTCAGGCAAGTTCAGGTCTCAGTTTGTATCTTTTTCAGAGCGTAAGAAGATAGAATAAAGTCAAAAATCACTCTTTTTCACTAATTTTGCTTTGACCACACTGTATTATTCATGCTCAGCTTATACTGTACGGGCTGAGCCTGTAACACTCTGCCATCCACCTCAAACACCTTTAATAATTAAGGTTTCCATTTAAATGGTTATTCTGTCTACACGGATCATTGGCGTTTATTAGCACCGGTTCAAGAGCGCAGTGACAAGTTAAACACGCATGCTTACACACACCACTGCACACTCACATGACCAGATATACAAATACACACACCGAATGCAGTTTTATTGAGTGAAACTGAATATCCTGAGGTAAACTGCTACTTTTAATTCTCCACACACAAACACACACACACACACATGCTGAGGTAACATTGCCCCAGGGTCTGATCCTCTAATGATCAGCTGGTTAGAAACCTAGTGAGAGGACGGGGCAGCAAAGGTCAGAGGTGAAAGGAGAAGTGATGACAACAGCATAATGAGGGAAGTAGTGAGGTTGCAGCCTGCATTGCAGCCTGATCCTAGCTGAATCCTGGCCCAATCCTAATCTGAACTCAGTATTTTACTGTGGCTTTGTGTGGCTGCTTCTGTTGCTGTGCATGTCATGCAGTTGATGTATGATTTGTGTTAAACTCATTTAAAGATAAAGATTTACATCTGCTCACTTTACAAGATAGTTTATAAGATCATAAAATAGATCAAATGTAATTAACGGTAAAGAATGAGAACAAAAATAAGTTATGATGGTGAAGCCGATCTTTGCTGAAAGAGTTTAAATTGAGACAAATTGCTGTTGCTGGCTTTGCTAATTGATACACTTCTGGTCCTTTCATCACACAAACCCTGTGTGTTATACAGGACAGTGAACCAGGAAATGACATCTGATGCATTTGGCTTTTCTGTTAGTTTATAATATCACAAAAAAAAGCATCTACATGAGGTGAATGAAAGCAAGACATAAGCTGAAGAACAAAGAGATGAGTAAAGGAAGAAGAGATGGAGACAATAGGAAGAGATGAAGTGATGGAGGCAGACAGAGATCCGGATAGTGAAGGAGGGATGAAAGAAAGAGTGATGGCTGCAGAGAGAGGGAACAAATTGTTGCTGAACAATAAACTATAAATCAATTTTTCCTCACCGTGCTGCTTGGCGCTGGTAAGTGTTGCTCGTGTGTGCGGTGTTAGTGTGTGTTAATCCATCCAACACTGCTGACAGAGAGAGAGAGGGAGAGCTTGGAGGCTTTCCAGAAGAACCCAAATTATTCATTTTCCTCTTTAGCTGCTGCAGAGACGCGAGAGTGGGAGAGCAGGGGAGGAGAGAAAGAATAGAAAGAGAGGTAGATGGAGACACCGAGTTTCCATCTATAATACAGTGAATTACAAAACAAGGCCCAATTCGGTAAAACGTCCCCAATACAGCAGTAAGTGTCAACATTCACTTAAATGTATAATATGCAGGATTTTCCTAAAAATCACTGTATAGACTCATAAAAAAATAACTTTCAATCATCACTTATGACCCACTAGAAGTGTGTGGCGGTGTATTTATCTGCAGAGACTCTGCTCTCTGCCTGTATTTTCTTGTTTTCTTATTATTTTGCTGTTTAGGACATTTCTGGGCGTCAACCTTTGGGCACAGGGTGTAACCCCCCAGTCAATGAAGGGGCTGGAGGCTACACAACAGGATGTGAGGTCCTGACTTGTAGCGTAGCGACCAGGTTACATGGCTGTCTCCGTCTCTCTCCTCTGCTCCGCTCTGCTCTCTGTCCCTGTGTCATGGATGTATAAAGAGCTGCAGGTCTGTGTGTCTGCTTGACCGAGGGCGGGGCCGAGCTACGCACACGCAGAGCAGAGAGGCCACAGCGGACAGGATGAAGCTCTGCATTCACACAAACTCCGGCAATCCAGAACCTTACCGCAGGGTTGTGCGGAGGTGTGTGCGTGTTTATTTGTGCTTTAGAATCTGAAAATATTTTTCTGATTCACGGCTTTGTTCTCGCCAGCGTCACTCCGCCTCTTCATTCACTTTCTAGCTCGCTCGACCACTGCTGCTCTCTCTCGCGCGCTCGTTGAGTCGGGGGGAGGGGCCAACTGTAAACGCTGTGTTGTTTACAAACACCAGCCGACAAATCCTGCAGAGTATACCTTTAAATGACTTGTCAATAAAGAAACCATGCAGTTAAACAGAGATGGAAAATAAAATATTGACTTTTATCGCACACACAAAGTGATTCAGTTTAAAAAGAAAAGCCCTTATAAAGTGAGCCGCGGGTGACATTACTGTCTTTCAGAGGCTGTAGCGGGCTCAGTTGTAAAGCTAAAGTGAAGATACTGATATCATATGAAACTAGAAGACCTCAGGCATCCATCGGTACCTCAGGCATCCATGGTACTGTTGCTGTGACGACGAAGGTTGCGTAACTTTTCAAGTGATCATTTTAACCCTAAACATGATCTTTCTCTAACCCTAACCAAGTGTTTTTTGTGCCTAAACCTAACCAGACTTTAACCACAGCGCTGTCACACCATGAAACATAATTATTTTTTTTAACAGTGATTTGTTACAGTTTTGGAAAGCGGCATATTACACTACTATGGGTCACTCTGGAGTGCAGGTACAATCGACCTATGTGGTCGTTTAATTATGAGGATGTGTTGGTAGTTTATGTAGAAAGGCATAAAAAGTAAAGAACAAACTGTTTGGAATACTTGCTATTTTTCCTGTGTGTTTATTTCTGACTTTTCTGGAAGTGTTTTTTTTTCGTGACAACCAAGCTGATGGAAACTCAGCTGAAACACTTTAGTGACATTTTGAATGTTTACAAGGTTTGGAACATGATGAAACACAGGAAAATAGAGAGCAGATGATAAAAAAAAAAAAACTTTGCAGGAAAGATCAGGAGGTGAGGATGAAAGAGGGATGGAGTGATAGACAGACTGGTGGTTATGAGCTGACATGGCAGGTGGAGGGAAGACATGAGCAGCGAGAGAAGAAACAAAACCAGAGCGAGGTGGAGAGGTGGAACAGAGGAAACCAGGCACAGAAATAGAGTTAGCAAAAGAACGAGTGAGTCACATACAGCGGGGCGGTGGAATATATCTGTATTTTTTTCATTACCTTCTCTATGTCTCGTTTTTAGGCAGGTAACCTGCACAGAGAAACAGCGTAGAGAGAATGGAAATAAATGAAGAAAACTGGAGGATGTATCTTGTGTAAGGGCTGCAGACATAAAGAGGAAAATGAACAAACAGACGGAGGAAAGAGCATAAAAATATGCAAACAGGCAGTTTGGGACAGGATGAAGTTTGTGTGACATTTTGATAAATGACAGCAATCAAATAGAGATGGTGAGGGAGATATTAAGAGTGGGAGTAGATGGAGTTATTTTGAGGAATAATAGACGAGGAATGGGGGGAAAAACAACCCAAACAAGAGAGCAGATAACATACACGCTCATTTACGTAAGATAGATAGCAGAAGGAGTTTTAGTTCAACAAAACAGCAGACTTTGTCACACTGTTTGTTTCCTGTTTCCAACCGGGAGTAAAGATTATTTTGTAAAGAACTGTAACTACAATCGTCCCCTAACATTAACCCTGTGGTTATTATTGTAGTAACTTTAAGCCACACAACATTTCTCTAACAATTTTAACCCAAACCATAATCTAACCAAGTGGTTTTTGTGTCTAAACCTAATCAGATCTTAACCACAGTGTTGTCACATCATAAAATATCATTAATTTTTAAGTGACTTGTAGCGGTTTGACAAATGATGATTAGAAAACGCTCCTATGTGTCGTTCTGGAGTCACGTGGTCAAACCGTGTATTTGGTCGTTTAATTTGGGGGAGTTGTTGATGCTTTTCTACACAGAGTTTAGTTCTCTAATAAAATTAAAACCTAATCCAGTTAGACTTCTCACCATAGCCAATATTTACAAAACTAGAAGGTGTTAATCAAACTCAAACTGAATAGCGACAAAGAAAACAACTAAATCAACTAATGTAACTCTCTATATATAATCCAACAGGGCAAAATCTTTTTTATCCAACATCAACCTGAAAATTCATATGTATAGTATATCAGTCATATATCCATTCCCTTATTTCTCTTTATCTCTACCTGCCAACCAACAGACAACATCAGTCTTGTGTGTGACACACTAGAAATTTGCCAATCTCAAAGAAATGATGCCTCTTAATTTGAATTAACAGGCCTGATGCCTCAAATCAACGGTGGCATCATCATCCTCTGAGATCTCTGACAGGAGATCACAGAGAGACACTCTGAAGTGTCTGCTTCAGATCTCTGTGTGTTTGTGCCTGAACACGACGAGGGGGGGGGCTGACTTTAGAGGCGGGCTGTAGGCTACCCAACCAATCAGAAGTTAGAAACTGTACTGGTATTTTCTGTGCTATTTTTCCATTGGCTGAACAAAACTTTTTTTTTTTCTTAACTTTTGACAATCTGCATGTTGTGGTGCTACAAAGGATAAATTACCCTGATAATCTGACAGTATCTCCAATTTCATTTCACTGCAGTGTTGAACAAAAAACTGGAGATGTGGGCAGATATCCAGAGGCTAGACTGACTAAGACTTTACAGCTTGTTTTGTTTCATACATACATACTTAATTCCCCTGTTAGTGTAAATGTTATTATATCTTTTTGCCTCAGTTTTCCCCTCATTTGTTTTTATTGTCTTTTCTTGCCTTCTGGCCGTTTCCTCCTCTTTCTTTTAGTCATCCAGTATCTTCACATCACATCGACATTTTTGGTTCATTTTTCTTTTCCTGTCTCCTCTTGTTTCACTCTTTGTCCTCCTCGTCTTGTGGTTTGGATCTGTCCCTGTTGACCTGTAGATTAAAGGAGACGTCTAGCAAAAAGCCTTCACTCATTTTCAGCATTTAACCTCCATTTAACCCACGATAAAACCTCTGAAACATTAATGTGTGTGGGTGAGAGAGAGCGGTGCCTGTATATGTGTGTCTGTACGTACTTTGTGTGTGTTTGAATCATTTAAATGTCTTTTTTTGTCTGTGATACCTGCAGTCCTGCTAAATTATACATTAACAGTTGTCTCAATAATAAATGGATTGTGTGTGTGTGTGTGTGTGTGTGTGCGGTTCAGTCTCTTGTTCCAGTGTATGTTTGTGGTTCAATAATCCACAGCAGCAGCAGCTGAATAATATATTTCAGACCTTCATTCATGTTTTATTCACTTCCAAACGAATTATTGCTTTAATTAATCTATCAACATGTGTCCTCAATTAGAGAGATTCACAAGCACGCGCACACACACACACACACACACACACACACACGCAGTGTTCAGTAACATTTTTTTTCTCTCCATCTTCATAAATCATTTGTGTTGATCGCCTTACGTCAAATACTCAGTTGGATTATTGTTTCAAACACACACATACAGCCTCAGCCAAGTCAGATGATAACACACACACACACACACTCAATTTTCCACAAAGTACAGCAGGAAACTCCAGTAAGACCTTGTTAGGAGGGAACACCTGTTAGGTGGAGCAGGTGGACCCAAATGCAGGAGACATCAGGCAGATTATTTGATTTATTCTGGGCTTGTGGAGGCAAAAACAAAGCTGGCAGGTCAAAAGCACAACTGAACAACAGATCCAACAACACTGAGCTGAGAACCAGGACTTAAATACAAACTTAACTAATGAAACAACAAGGAACAGGTGGCAAGACACGAGGGCTGATTGGCTGGGAACACACAGGGAGCGGGGCAGGGCTAACGAGACTGATGCAGGGCAGCTGTGGAAACACAGAGCGAACAGAAAACCAAAAACCCCAGAAAACACAATATAACCTCGCACAAGCTGTCCCAGAACTACATGAACACAACTAAAATAAGTGCATAACGAGCGCACAGCAAAATACGCTTCAGCATACTGTATATTGTATATTGCTGTTGATAAAAACATGAATAATCAGTCTGTCAAGTGGAGTGGCTGCATATTAAGGCTGCATGAAACAACATAAATCAAACTAAAAGACAACTGCAGCTCTGAATAATGTAACTAGTGTTATAGATCACTTGAGCTCTTAGTTCCAGAGAGAGTCAGTGTAGAAATCAACAGTTTCTCAAGTGGTCCTTAAATATAATCTGCAAACTCTCTTATCCGTCCTTCTTCCCACTCAGTCCAGTCTTCAACAGGCAGAAGAGCCATCTGGTGGACTGGTGGAGGGACATAAAGCCAGACTGGGACAGAACTGCTTTTATGCGAGATTTTTATTTTTGTTTAACCTATTTCTTTATTTTTTATGTATTATAATACACCAAATCTCCCCTCTTTCTTTTTCTTTATCTGAATATTTCTCTTTGTATCTACAGTTGGAGCCACAGTATTATTCCATGTATATATGGAATATTTTAGACATGGATGGGTCTTCCAACTTTGTGGCAGCAGTTTGGGGAAGTCTCTTTCCTGTTTCAACAAGCCGGGTGCATAAACAAATGGTTTTCCCAGTTTGGTGTGGAGGAACTTGAGTGGCGTGCACAGAGCCCAGACCCCAACCCCAAATGGGATCACCCATCATCAGTGTTGGACCTCACTAAGACTCCATTCAGATGGACACAGTAAACCCAGGGTCTGTCAGTATGGGTCAACCGCATGTGGCAACTACCAAGTGGCTTGAGGCTGAAGCCAGATCGATTTTTACATGAACAGGGTCCTCGACGCGGGTTGCCATGCCAGGAATCTGATTAGTTGTGCTGTGAGACATTCAACTATGACGCCACTCTTCTCAGTTGTATCTTGTTGCAGTACTATTTCATAAGGTGGTAGCACAAAGAGCACAAATCCTAATAAATAGATGACTGTCTGGAGCAGCTCCATATTGTCGACTGTACCCGCCATGGTCATTCTTCAGAGTACATCAACTTTTATTGACGTCAGATGCGAGCAGACCTTGGCTGGACCAGCGTCACAGGTTAGACCAGTGTCCAACAGTCCGATATGAATGGGTTCTTTTGGCCATGTAGGTAATTATTCTTATTTTTATATATTGTAATACAAAGAGTCTTCCTTCTGAATTTGAGTATTTCTCACTTTATCTGTTACCAGTATCTAACTGGTTTCATTCTGTGTGTTATGTGTGTGGTTTGGCAGCATCTTGAATTATTTTCAATGAAAACATCACGTTGATATGCTTCAATTGCCTAACTGAGTTGAATTAAACTGAATTGAGAGGGGGGAGGAGAGTGAAAGCAATGGAAGAAGAGGAAAGAGGGACAGAGAGGAAAGAAAAGAAGGAAAAAAGAAAGGGTTGACAGAGAGGAAGGAGAGAGTCGTGTTTATGAAAGAAACAGGCAGCGACAGATAGAAAAGGATGAACAAGAGAAAGACAGAGCAAGAGACGGATCAAATATGAATAAGTGAGTGAGTGAATGAGCACTTTCCATATTTGCATATGAATCACAAGCGTGTGCACAGCCAGATTGAATTAGTGTTAGCATAGCTTTGGGTTAGCATATTGCTTTGTGTAGCAGCTCGGGTAGATTACATCAGGCCATAGAGAAATTGAATTAAGCAGTGCTACGTAGCGTAGCCTCGGTTAGCATATTTCTTAGTTTAGTGGTCAAGGCAGATTGCCTATAAATTGAATTAGCTGGGAAATAGCTCTGAGTAGGAGATTGTAGTTTAATGTCAGGAGCAGAATGAAGTGGACTGATCTGAGCATGTGACACTGAACTGGTTAGCCCAGCTTCCTTTATATTAGCAGATGACAGCAGTGCTTTTGTTAAGCAGGCGCACTTCAGTTTTTTTCTACACCTGGATGTTCCTGATGATGGTCATCGTAGGACGCTCCTATGCCAGCACAGCAGGAAGCAGAAAGTGACGATAATAACCCCCCCCCCCCTCATTTAAATGTTTTCTGCTAGGCACATATGTTACTTCATGCACCTGCGAGCTACTTGTCTTGGGTGATACTTGACCTTGAATGTCAAAGCACTTATTCTCAAAGGCTTCTCCTCACACTACTGTAGCTTGGATTGTGCCTCATTTGTATGTTGCGTTGGACAAAAGTGTCTGCCAAAATGAATAAATTTAGACAGTCCACAGGTGGAAGTGGAGCTGATAAAAATGCTCTATGAGCAGAAAAGCCTTCAGGTGAGCCGTGCAGAAACAAGCTCTTTCATATCAGTGCATATTCAGAGCCTCCAATTCAGCTGCTTTGCATGTCTTTGGACTGTGATGGAAGCAAAACATGAAACAAATTTATTTTCTCATCTGACAAATTAAATGTAGAGTCAGTGGTCACAGAGTTGAGTAGCTTTCAGCAGATTTTTATAATTTGGCTTTAAAGTTACTGATAGACCTGCAGCTATGATAGTTCTGATAGTTTCACCGTCACAAACACCACCATGCAGATTGGGAAATTAACTACAGTGCAGACAGGCCTGGGGATTTTAAGGAAAAGTAAAAAGGAATATATTTGAGTTTTAAAAAGCTGAAGCCAATTAACTTTTAAAGATTCTTTTTTGACATTTTTGCCTTTATTTTGTCAGTTTTGAAAGTGCAGAGAGACATGAAACAGGGGTAGAGAGATGGATATGACATGCAACAACGGCAGCAGCAGCAGCAGCAGCAGCAGCAGCGAGCGCTCGGCTTGTCTGTCTGCAGAGGATGCGTTCAGCCACAGTGTTGAGTGTAGGTCACTCGCATGTTGGAAGCGCTCAGAGCTCATTTATTAAAATCTGTTCCGTCAGACGCACACGAGACAGATGACAGAGAAACGTGGCTGAAGCACTTTCTCTGTAGGCACGGCGTTATATGCTATGCATCTTAACCAGAAGGCTCCAGGGCGCCCTGCAAATTCCTTTTTAAATGATACTTAGTCACACATGTCAAAACCTGCCTTTGTGAGCTGAAACATAACATGAAACTCAAGTCTGATTCCTTGTCTATAGTCACTGTGTCCATCATCACTTCCTGAACATCCTCGTTCAGCAAGTTGCTGCGACCGTTGAACAGCGGAAATGCAAAATGCAACATAAAAGCCCATTCATCTCGCAGCACTCCAGGCTCCTGTTTCATTCAGCAGGTTAACATGAGTCATCAGAACTCGACTGAGCCTCTCCATGAAGAGTTTCATAAACGGGGGCCTTTTTGGAGAGCTAGGTTTTCCACTCGGCTAATTTCCTTGTCTGTGCCAGCTCCCTGGAGTATCTGCTGGATGACTGGGTGCATTTATTAGTGATTAAAATACTTCTCACTTTGTTTTTTTCAGAGTCTGTGGCTTTTTTTTTTTTTTTTTTTTTTGCTTCAACTTATATCTTCAGTGATGACTCCAGAATATTTTCTCATTTAATGTGAGTGAGTGAGTCTCTCTCAGTTGGCAGCTACTTCTTCACACTTCAGCTATAATGCACAGCTAATATTCTCATTTCTGATTCATTCCTGTATGTTTGCTGATTGATTTTTAAATGTCACTCGAAAGCGGGCTGCCAGCAGTACAGATTTCATGGTATATGTTGTTCTAGTTGTTGTTATTGTGTGTTGGGTGCATGTGTCGCTGCGTGGGTGTGAGGGAGGGTTTTTTTTTTTTCATCTCTCATTTTGTTCCTCTATCTTTGGCTGTGAGATTTATGAAAGAACAGTAGCAGTGAAATCTTAACAAACAATCTTACATGTTCAGGTGCTGACTTTAAAAGACCTCTGCAGTCAGAAGATACAGTTTCCACTCTGTTATCAGCTGAAGTGCAGCTAGCTTCACCTTTCAGTAACTGACCTTCACCTCTGGCTGCAGCAATTGTGCTTTTTCAGTGTTTAATTGCATTGTTGAATTTAAGCTATTAAAATAATTAATTAAATTATGCAGTTAAAGACTAAAAAATAATTTAAAATGATCATTTAATTTACAGACTGCAGTGCCTATAAAAGGTAATCACCTCCTTCAAAATGTTTTATGTATTAATGTTGTATAAAATCAAATCAAAATAGATTTAATGTGGTTTTTTTGAGACTGATCAACACAAAAAGACCTTTTAGTACTTTTTAAACGCACTGTAATAATTCTGTTTCATTATTTTGTCCTTAATAATTGAAAGTTAATTTATAATTTGACTTTTTGTTATTCCTGCTACTTTGTTCTATATACTAATGTGTCTGGCTTCTCCCTCTTTAAGGTGTGTTCAGACAGTTTGTGTTTATTCACCCCAAACAGCCAAAATACCAACAGCTAGCAACAGACGCACCGACTGTGAGAGACTTTCTGTTATTTCCCTCCAGTTTCTGAAACGAGTCATTTCGCGGGGGTCACTGCCAGAAGGGGGAGACAAACGTCCTGCACTCCAGCTTTAATTTAGTAACAGTATTCACAGAAATGTTAAACAACTGACACAAAAAACAACAGAAGCTTTTTGAATTTGTCAGTTTAAACAATATAACAATTATTCTGGTGGCACACTCCAGCCTCTGTAACTGTGGGCCGAATCTGCTTACTGTTAAAAGAATAGTTCAACTGTTTGGGAAATATGCTTATATTTGCTTTCTTTCCAAGCGTGAGAGGAGCAGATCTATACCACTCTCATGTTGTCCAATAAGTATGGAGCTGGAGTCGGGACGTGGTTAGCCTAGCTCAGCAGAAATACTGGAAACAGGGGAAACAGCTGGCCTTGCTTGCGCCAAAGTCGAAAAATAAACCTACTGTACCATTTTCTGATTTCACTCACGAAAAGAGAGCAAAAGTTGAACTATTTTATGAATTTAAAAGGTAATTAATGTGTTTTGCCTCTCAGTAAAAGTCCCTGTTTTTAAAAAAGTACATTGTAGTTTAAGTGAATCTCCTCAGATGTTCTTCTGGGTCTAAAGTGGTGTTACATTACAAGAAAAACCCTTGTTAACTGCCCTCCGATTCATTTTGCGACACGTCTCTCTCGGCCCGAACGGCACATCACCAGCGTTATGTGAAGCTGCTATTGGATTAGCATGAACAAGTGCTGCAGGCGCACTGAGATTAAGTTTAAGACTTTATCCTCTGCAGTTTTCACACCACTGACCTGGCTCCTTCACAGAGAGAGAGGGACAGAGAGAGAGTTGAGGTGTTGGGAGGGGGCAGCCGTGCAAAACACAGACCGTGGTAATCAATTTAACATGGGCTGGAAATTTATCACAGTGGTGCAGTGGCGCTTTTCCAGTGTTCAAGAGGAAAACGAGGTGTATGAAGAGTCTCTGTTGTTCTGGGCAACTTGGCTCCAACTTTAGGCTCTTTCCTGTTTCAACATGACAGTGCCCTCTTTCTGTAACCTTAACCAAGTGCTGCCAGTGTCTAAACAGAACCGCAGAAGGTTTGATGATGCTGTTGTCAGTATATATTTTCCCATAAGATCGTTGGCAGGAAAACTAATTGAAAAAAGTCTCTGCACATTTGAATATGCGACAGGTGCGTCAGAGGAGAGCGCAACTTGAATAAAAATGAGAAAACTGTCTCGCTCACTGCTGGGATATTTATTAGGTCACAACGTTTCGGGCTGTCCGGTATACGCATGTGCCTGATGAAGGTCAGACAGACCGAAGAGTCTTAAACTAATAAATATTCCAGCAGTTATTGAGACAGTTTGTGGGAGTTTTTCTCATTTCTGTTCAGACGGCAGAGTAATAGCAGAGTAGCCTATCAGACATAACAGTAATAAAAACAATATCACAGTTAAATCAGTCCACACGCCCTCCGGTTACAAGGTCAAACTTCAGATGGCCTCTGGGACAGAAGAGCAATATCTGTTCCTGCTGCATCCAGGTATCCTATACCTGCGCCCAGAGGGAAGGAGAGAAAACTCAAAATAAAGAGGGTGTAGAAGGTCCTGAAGAATATCCTGAGCTTTCCTAATGAATCTCTGCTATCTTTTCACGCTGTTTCTACTTTTACTGGACCGGCTTGTGTCCTTGAGGCATTAAAGTTACTAATGTTCATTAATGTTCTCGTCGCTGAATGGGGAAAAAATCCCTGCAGCCAGGATTGAAAACCTTATGGAAAGCTTCCCAGGAGAGCGGAGCAGATGTCACCCATCCGAGTCTCAACTTTTGATGCAGATAAAACGTAGAGCTCGTAGGTTCGGACGGGAAGATGGCGTCATTCCTGTCATCTGACCTTCCTCACCGCCCACCACACACACACATAACACATGACACACAGGCCGGATGTACACACGCCCAGCTGACCTCGCTGATGCTGACTGATGACCACGCGATGAAACACGACACCCACCATCCCAGCTTTCACTTATGTTTTATGTAATTTAAGCCAATTCATGGGTTGTTGGTTAAAATGGTCACTGTAATAATCTATGTGCAGTATGATATACCACAGATGTCTCTCTTTGTCCTGTATGTCCACATTGGTTCACTCTGTTCCTGCTGGAGATTTATTTTGTCCTTTGCCATCTTTCTGGCGCTCTGACTGGTCGGAGAGCTGGTTTGAACAGCGCCGCTACGTCAAGTGTTTTTGCCTGAGTGGTAAACTATGACGAGGATGTTTGCTGACTGAAGCTCCGAGATAAATTGAGACTGAAACAGAAAAGGAGAGAAAAGAGCAGACTGCTGTAGTTTAGCCAAGCCAAGAGATCAACTCCCTCATTAGCATACTGCTGCCATAGCAACAGGAAACCAAACTGGAGCCAAGTGATATAGACAGAGGGAGACGGAGAGAGAGAGGAGGAGGAAGAGGAGAGAAAGAGAAGAGAAAAGGGGACGAGGAGCAGAGAGGACGAGGCTCAGGGAGAGAAAGGAGAGAGGAGAAGGGGGTGAGACAAGAGGATGAGGAAGAGGAGAAATGGAGAGTGAGGAGGAGAAATGGCAAAACAAGGAGAAAAGGGAAGAGGAGGAGCACTGAGGATGAAGAGGATTAGTTATGGAAGAGTAAGGACAGGAGGAGCATGGAGAAAAGGAATTAGAGAAGAGGAAAAAGAAGGAATGACGAGTGGGAGGAAGAGGAGGAGGAGGAGGAAGAGATAGCAGCCACCTTGGTTTGACTTCTAACACTATTTCTCTCTCCTCCCCTCTTTTCTCCTTTTTTCTGCTTCTATCGTTTCATCTATATAATTAAATCCTCTTGTTATCCAATATCCTCTCTCTCTCTGTGTCACACACACACACACACACACACACGCAAGCGTGTACACACACACACACACACACAGGTGGACGTACAAGACACAGTAATACATGTACACACACACATATTTACACACAACACAACCAGATAAGAGCTGTGTGACAGAATAAAACATGACAAAAAACCCTGGATGTTTATGTGGCGTGTGTCTTAAGCAGTACTCTACCAGGGTGCACCACACTGCTCCTTTTATACCACTTCAGTCATTTTCTTTGTATTGTTTTTATCGCGATTATTTTACCACAACTAGAATGACAAAAGCCTTTATTTATACAACACTTTTTAGTAAGTGTGCAAAGGGCTTTTTGGGAAAAAAAAGTTTTAAAAAGAGTTTAAAAAATTGTTTGATTTTGTGATTGTAAATGAGAATCCCTAGTTGTCATTTCACAGATTTGTTGAACTGTTAACTGATGTACGTAATCAAGGCAGCTGTTTCGTGATTGACTCTCAAACTTACGTAATATAGATTTAACTGTTTAACTGTATGTGAGGAGAAACCGAGCGCAGATGTTCAGACTGTGTTGAAGTCTTGGAGATTCTTGTCAAAAATGAAATAAACTATGATAAACTATGATAACTTAGAACTCAGAGACAAACTTCATACAGTACACTGAAGAACTTATAGATCGGCTTTCTCTTTCAGGCCTGCTATTCATTAATCATTCCACACTTCCCATTTGCAGATATTGTTGAAAGTGAAATGTTGGCAATGAACCTATTCTGGGATTTTGTAGAATTTTCCACTATTGACATTCTTGTCAGGCGATATGGTTGGATACCAGATTAGCTCCTGGCACGAATACCAACGCGAACATGCCGCGTTCCCCAGAGCCCGCCCGCTCCGGGGCTCTCCACAGGATCAGCACCACGGACAGCTCCTGTGACCTTTAGTACACGATTCTGCAAAGTTAGAAGCCACGATGGTGGAAATCAGACACGGGACTGTACAAATAAAATGTTCCAGGATCAATTATTTATGAGACAAGCCCACACTTGTAAGAAAACAAGGACATGTGGAAACCTGCAGCCCCCGCCAAATGTTCAGCATCGTGTTTGACTGACAGTTTCAGTTGCTGATCTGAGCAATTTTTGGCAGTTTGCCTCTTTAAGCTTTTAGATAAATGTTTGCTTGATGACAGTTTTGTGTCCTTGTGTGAAGGTGGACGTGCAAAATGAAGGTGGATGTTTATTTGCCCCATTCTTTTAATAGGCTTTTTGTTTAAAAAGGAAGACACACGTTTTATACACACAGCACTCAGTGATAGAAAACCTACTGTCTCGCAGACCTTTTTAGAGTATGATGCTTATTTACAGTCCTGAGATTTGTACCAAGACCAGACTAATCACTCAAGAAACAGACATGAGGGAAGAAGGTCGGGATGAAACCTGAAAAGAACGAAAGAAAAGAAAGATGAGAAACAAAAGAAAGGAAAAGAGACGATCTTGGCAGGAGAGCAGGAGATTAAATGCTTTGTGGCTCTTGGTGACTCAGATGGCAGCCAAGAGAGAGAGAAGAGAAAGGAGGGAGCAGAAGGGATGAATGGAGGGAACAGGGGGATCAGAGGAAATGGAGGGACACAATGGGAAGAAAAGGAGAGAAAAGACTCAGCTGGTTCTTGGTGACTCAGAGGGCAGCTGAAGGGCTGACGGGGACAAACAGTCTCTGGTGTAATGCCAACAGTATTAATGGATGAGCCGTAGTGAGATGTAGATGGAAGCAACCTGAAGAACAGAGCAGCTCCAGTTCTGTCAGGGCAAGAAGTAACCTTTGGTTTGTCATAACAGCTCATGGCTGAAGGTGAATCATCCGCCGCTTTACCTGTTTGAAGCTCGCTGAGGAGCGTTTGGAAGATTTTAAAACCCTGCCAGTGCTCGTAAATGCTGATATAGCTCTCAGAATACTTTTTACAGACACGTTAACAGACGTTTACATAGTTCACAGCGACACAGTTTTGTTGGTTCAACATGCTGTTTCCTGTCACAGGAACAAAAAAAGTATTACTTACTTATAGTCTCTCTTCTCCCTTATTTCAATTAAAAATGTTTTGTTGTAAAAATACATAAAACCTCCTCCTCCTTACATTTCAATTTATCTGCATGTCATCACACCAAAGAATGTATTATTATGTATTATTTAATTTTTTTGGTGGTTTTCATCATCTAGGATCACTGAAGGTTTATTTTCCTGTGTCACTAAAAATATTATACTGGCCAAAAATGTTATGTTTGCAGTCCAGAAGCAAACATGTTTCAGTAAAAGTTGGGTACAACACAGACCCGAGAGACTTTAATTTACTGAGTTATTATGAAAATAATAAAATATTTAGATAACTGTGCGGCCTTGGCACAGGTTTTCTTTGTGCATGTTTTAGTTTTGATGTGTAAATAAGTAACGTGAAGGTCTGCAGACTTGATTCTAGGCTGAAGGTACAAAGAAGTAATGTGAGGTGAATGTAGCCGAGGTCTCGTCACGTAGAGGCGGCTGTGGCTCAGGAGGTAGAGCGGGTCGTCCACCAGTCAGAAGGTCGAGGTGTCCTTGGGCAAGATACTTCAACATGCAGACTGGATGTGTGTGAATGGATCAGCATAGAAAACAATGTGGGGCGCTTTGGATAGGAAGTGCTGTAATGCTCCTGATGAGCAGGTGGGCACCTTGCATGGCAGCCTCTGCCATCAGTGTATGAATGTGTGTGTGGTCAAAAGCTCCACAAGACTTTTGATTTATAATCTGATCAGACTGATCAGAATCTGAAGGTGTGGTGAGCTCCACACCTTCAGGTGTTTTGAAGGTTACAGAGTTTCTTATCAGCAGCGTTATACCCAAAAGCTGCCTCTGAATGATACATGAGGCACTTTTAAAACAGCTTGTGTCAAGACGGAAGATCCATGTTTTCTCTGTTTTCAAGCTCCAAAAGTCACATTGTAGTTTCAGGTCTTTTTTTCACATTTATCTCCTTTGATAACGATGTTACCCTCATTTATTTAAAGAAGTGGACACCCAAACAGTCTCTGTCCTTCTCTCTCTCTTCAGTTTGTGGCGCAGCCAAACTGCCAGCAGCTCCTGGCCACGCTGTGGTACGACGGCTTCCCGGGCTGGAGGAGACGACCCTGGGTGGTCAAACTGGTCACCTGCTTCATCATCGGACTTCTGTTTCCTGTCTTCTCACTGGTACGGGAGGGTGGGGGGGGGTGGGGGATGAAGATAAAGGAGAGATGAGGGTGGAGAAAAGGATTTGAGGAAGAGAAAGTGTAAGAAGAAAGGAAAGGATTGAGGAAAATTCAAAGCAAATGAAGCAGGAAGGACGAGAGGAAAGGAGCTGAGAAAGAGAGCAAGAAAAGGAGGGAACAAGAAAGCGGTTGAGGGAGAAAGAGAGTTTGAGAAAAAGAGGAAGTAGGGAAGGAGGAGAGAAAGAAAAATGAGCGAGGGAGCAGATAAAGAAAACCTCAGCGGATCGGACAGAAGAAGAAAGAAAAAAAAAAGGAGTGAGGATGAAACAGGAAAAAAGGAAGGAAAAAACAAGGAGGAGTGAATAAGTAGAGGAATAAAGGAGGCAAGACTAAAGAAAGTAGGGATGAGAGTGCATTAGGAGAGAAGAAGAGAGGAAGAGGTTTTTTTTCCTCAAAGAAAATTTGTTGCCAGGCAGCAATTAAGCAAAACTCTTATTGGCCGGAAAATGGAGCAGCTGTTGCCGGGAAACATGAGCATGACAACAACACTCAACCTAAAAACAAACCAAAGGAGGAAGTATTGTTTTTATTTGTAAGGAGCCAGCGAGAGCGTTTGGAGGTATTTGCACATAATGTTTAGGTCGCATTACTGTGATTGGTTGAAGAATACATCTGAAGACGAGGAAGTGACTTCAGCTCAAACCAGACAGATTCAAGAGCACAACTTAACACACAAAGACTGTAACGACTTTCTTATCAAACACTGAAAAATCAAGAAGAAAATAAATTTAAAAAACAATGGAAGGAATAAGATATATCAGACTTTGGATACACACATAATACTTGTTAGTAGATCAGTTCATTGTTGGTTTGGCTCCAAACATGAGATTTGTTGACAGTAAGAAAAATATAGAAGATCGACAGCTTTATCCTTTAATATAAATATAATATAAATATAAATATATATAATAAAATGTTGTTCCATTTCCCACGAGTATAGTTTTACGTATAACTTGACCAACTCTAGGCTCCAAAACTACTTAAATCATATTAAAAGTATGATTGTCTAAATACTAACAGGTAAACTAAATCTGAATATTTATTGTATATTTTTCTCTCTTGTGATGCATTTTCAGGATAAAATTTGAATGTAAACATCTGTTAAACTCATTTTAAAGTTAGGAAACTTAACAATGTGAAGTATTTTTGAGGGAAAATGTAATTTTTAGTGTTTGTTTAGTTCTCTGTGCACTTTTGTATCTTTTCTCATCTTTTGTGACCTTTGTGGTGCGTTCAAAGACACAAAATACCAAAATAATCCAGACTAAGGAGACATGACAAGACAAAGTAATCAGGTTTTAATTGACTTATGTTTACTCTGACTTTAATGTTAATATGAGGAAGATAATTCTCTTAAAGTGTTTACATAGTAGCAGAGTGTTGCTTTAATGTGATTAAGTTATGAATGCTTTAATAATGTGTGTAAACACACCTCTGCCTGTCTTTCTCTCTCTTTCTCTGCTCTTCAATTCCATTTAAACTCCACTGGCACGACTCAGTGTAGGCTGAGGTTGCCAGGAACGAGTAGATGAGCAGAACAAGTAAACAAGCATCATTACAGTAATAACACTGGCAAAAGCAATAGCAATAACTGCTCTGACCGACAAAGCATTCCCACCGCGCGAAGTGACGAGCGGCTCAGCATGAACACGATCGACTGATGTACAATCTCTCCTTTTGCTTCACGGTTTGCGCAGGAGTTTAAAAAAGATGTGCAGCATTAGAGCAAATAATAGTTTTAATAGTCGTTTTTAGCATCAGCAAATCTCAAACACTGACTTTTTTGTTTATTGTAATATAAAAAAACTTAATTGTGGGTTATATAATATCACAATTTGGAGAAAGATACAGACACAGTTATTATTCTCTGTGTTTTTTCCTCTTTTTTTTCCTCCTCACCCCTCCCTCCCCCTCCTCCTCACCCCTCCCTCCCCCTCCTCAGATCTACCTGTTGGCTCCTAAGAGCGCGCTGGGTCGTTTCATCAAGAAGCCCTTCATCAAGTTCATCTGTCACACGGCGTCTTACCTGACCTTCCTCTTCCTCCTGCTGCTGGCCTCGCAGCACATCGCCCGCACCAACCTGCACATGCAGGGACCCCCACCCACCAACGTGGAGTGGATGATCCTCCCATGGGTGCTGGGTATGTATGAAAACTAAACCTTATACGCTTATAGATTTTCAGTCTGTTATGTGTGACGCGTTCAGGAGTGTTTTTGGTGCGTTTTCTCAGCTTGCTTCTTGAATTGTCCATAAATTGTTTGGTCGATTGCGAGAAAATTAATCTGCAGCAATTTTGATGATTGATTAGTTGTTTGGCTCATTTTTCAAGCAGAAATGCCAAACAGTTGCTGGTTCCAGCTTCTCAAATGTGAGCATTTTCTGCTCATACTTGTTCTTACATTATTGTAAAATTAATATTTTGGGATTTTGGACAGTTGGTCGGACAAAATAAGACATTTGATGACGTCACTTCAGGCTTTAGGAAGTTGTGATGGAAATTTTTCACTGTTAAATTAATAATTAATCGATAATAAAAATGATTGTTAGTTGCAGCCCTGGTGTATAATAATCTGGTAACTGTGATTGTTCAGCTCTGGGTTACAGAATATATGTCTACACACCCCCTAACTCACCCACCAGCCTCACCTGTAGCTCCACAACTCTTCTCAACAAATCGCAACAGAAAATCTATTTTGAAGTAAACGTCAGAAACCTGTGAACATAATCCAGGCAGTGATGTTACCACAACATAATCTGCAAATAAACTGAGTAATTCTGGTCTGTCTAATCTGTTTTTGGCTGAATAAATTGGTCTCTGTGCCTCTTATATGACCAGTATGTAAGATTATTTGGTGAACAGAGAAAGTTGAAAGCAGTTTGCAGCCTGTTTTCTACTGACAGTCAGTGTCGGTTTTCTTAAAAAGACACCCGGTCTGTGTCTAAACTTAACTACACCTTAAACACTCAAGTGAGTTTTGGAGCTATGTCACAATTTCACTTGTTCATTTGTATTTCCTTTTTTTTTGCTGGAGTTTTTTTTTTCTTTAATAAATGACTCATATCTTATATTTACCTCCACTAATGACATGAATGAGTCACTGTTCAGTAAGAAGCAGGATGGAGAAATGTCTCTTCTATCTAGACAGTGAAAAAAAACAGATTTAAAATTTAAAATTACTGTAAAAACTTCTTATCTGTTTCTTTTTTCTTTTTCTTTTTTTTTTACTTTGATTGCTAATCATCTTCTAATAGTCTTCTGAGTGTGTCTGTATGAGTGTGTATGTGAGAGACAGAGTTTAACTGTATGTTTGTATAGTGGGATGTGGGTGTGTGTGGAGGAGGTGGTTTTGTGTGTGTGTGTGTATGTGTGTGTGTGTGTGTGTGTGTGTGTGAGGGTGGGCGGGTGGGTGGGTGTGAAAATGAGTGATTACATCTCCATATTCTCTCTCAGAGCTGACACCAATCATTTCCAAATCATAATCACTTGGAAACATACAAAACCATCTGTTCTCCTCCGTACTGTAAGTTCTCTTCTTCTGGCTTTTTCTCTTTGAAACGCTACAAAACGCTTTTGATAAAAAGAAAAAAAAAAGCATTGACTGTTACAGTAGCAGTTTGTAATGTTGACGATGAACAGTAGATCATATTCTGCTGCTGCATCGTCCAAAATGCACCCGTGATATGAGCAAAGGTTCCAGTCTTGTCATTCACTTCTCTGACAATGTTTCCCAAAGGTAATTTTACTTTTATGCTTGCAATATTTTAGCTACAGCGGGTGTTTCATACTGTAATAAAACTTTTTAAAACTCAGCTACTAATGGTGGAGGCTTCATTTTAAAGCTGTGAAGCCACTTTTATGTTAATTTACCTGAAAGATGGTTTACTGTATATTACAGAGAGCCTAAAAGTCAAAGTACTGCTGCTGCTGCTGCAGGGCCATCACGACTCAATCTTATAAAAATAGTAGTAACTATTAAAGCTATTAAAAATAGTGGTAGCTGTATAAAATGCACATGATGTAAGCTAGTTCCAACATTTTAAAATATTTCATTAATTTTCATTGCTCATCATAACCCCTGCTTCAGACACCGTGGATCCACTGCAGGAGGTTTTTGTGCTTCAGGTACAGGAACAATGACGGACAATGATCGAACCTGACGGCAATGGCACTGAGTTTATAGAGATTTCCAGGGTTCAGTTACCTTGTTAACTTTTGAAAATGTACAAGTTCACTCAGGTGTTTTTATGAGGAACCAGGGAGACATGTCCCCCCTACAACCATTTGCTCTTGCTGTGATGTTTTGCAGTGAAGATAATTTTATTTTTTATTTTTAACCGGCACAGCAGTGTTTCCCAAATCTCGACCAGATGTTTTCACAGTCTAAACAAAATCATTAAAACCCAGATATATACTGGAGACCAGATGAAATAGAAAATAACTTATGAATTATTTAGAATAAAACCTGACTTTGTCTAAAGTTAGTAACACAGAACAAATATGTTTGTTCGCCCCGAGGCTGCCGCCAAAAGAAAACATTCAACAAAAGTTTGGTCACAGAGCAAGAAGCAAGCAAACAGAAACCACTGATGGATGACATTAACGTGCTCGTACGTGCATGACCGATTGTGTGTGTGTGCGCGTGTAAATAACCAGCAGTGTGTATGTTTGTCTGTCTGTGTGTTTCAGGCTTCATCTGGGCAGAGATTAAGGAGATGTGGGACGGGGGATTCACAGAGTACATCCACGACTGGTGGAATCTGATGGACTTCGCCATGAACTCCCTCTACCTGGCCACCATATCACTGAAGATAGTGGCCTACGTTAAGGTACGACCAGACAACTGTCGCTTAAAACTACGTTATTGTCGGGAAAAAATGTTGTTGTTTAACTGCGTAAACTTAAACCTGATGAACCATCATCCTGACAGGAATCAAGCTGAGAAAGAGAAGCTCTCTTCAAATCCTAGTAGTATTTTTGCATTTAGTTTAACTTTAACTCATGTTTAGGTCTCTTTCACCAGTTAGAGTCAGTTCAGATTATACTTTCCATGTTTGCATAGCCGCAGGAATCTGCAGGGGTCTGCGTGACATAAATTTCCTGATCTGCCCATGTCGGACACTATGTTTTTCACCACAACATAATCTGGAAATGATGTCTGGGTCTGCACAGAGATTCGTGTCTGTCTCCTAAAAATCTCATTCATATGCTAAATGGCAGCAGCAAATACGCTTTAAAGGAAATACGACACTGTCTCAATTACATTTTCTGTCAACATAATGAGGAAATATCCAGAAGAGCTGAGTCAATGTCAGCTGGACTTGGTTTTGCCTCTCAACCAAAAGGCTTCTTCACTTCAACAAAAGCACTTTACATAACCACAGACTGGACTCAGGGTGTAATCATCGGTCTCCGGTGTCAAAGTGCAGCACTTAGGACTTCAGTATGATATTTAAATGTAGCGCTTCAAACGTTGCCTGTCAACATAATCCAGGCAGCGATTATGTTTGCTAATTGGGAGAAGAGTTTAGTCATTTCTAGGAGGCAGGGTTGTCTGTGCAGATGTCCTCGTGCATGTCAAAACTTATGATCGTGCAGACTGTACACTGAGACTGTCTGCACCAAACTCACAAGTGTGTGAAGTGTAAATAGAGCTGCATCTGCTGTCCATGTTTGTTTTGTTTTTAACATTTGCCATGTTGTAATATGCAGATGGCTGGCAGATGGGAGGTTTTTCCTTTCTTTTCTCACCTGTCTGTATAGTGATGTTGAAGAAAAATATTCTGTTTAACTCTCATAATGATTTCAGTCATGCAGGGCTAAAGAGCAGCGCCATGAGATAAAATGTGAAATAGCCAATCAGTTCGTAGCTTTTATGGGTATAATTGTTGTTCATATGAACTGTAAACATCAGACGTGACCTTTGACCTATGATACAGCCAACTGCTGTTTGTCTCTGAGGGCCACACACAGTAATACAACCGTGAGTTTGACTTTGATGCCAGCAATAATTTTCTTTCACAGCACAGCTTTCAGCTTTAATAATAACTTGGTTTAGCTGCACACTCTGCATGCATACAAGATTTATCCATTTATTAAGAGTAAATGTAATGTAATCATACACACACACACACACACACACACACACCAGACGGCCTGGCCATCTGCAGCAGCTGTGAGTCACCAGGTGGCCCTCCTACACAGGTCCCACACACACACATACGTACATATGCGTATACAGTTTGCACACACATATAGATACAGATGCTATATAAAGTGCATATACACACACAACTGTATATTTAGATAAGGAGGTGTGAGTTTATTGCATGTCACATTGTGCGAGACACCTATAATAAAATCTTAATTGCGGACTGTACGATGTCACTTTGAGGCTGTCAGATGTGCAATAAATGTGTGGTGAATCTTAGCGCTATGATTTAAATAGAAAAAAGTCAATGAAAGCTGAGACACGTCATCCAGCTGCAGCTCTGGGGCCCGTTTCATGAAAGCGATTTGCGAGCGCTGCTTACATGCAGATCGTAAATGGTGCCGATGTCCTGATCTCACAAACGGTTGTTTAGTTAAATGTGTTAAAGTTAACGCGAGTGGAAATGATCCCAGTTTGCATGTCGGAAATATGGTGAAACGGACCAAAGATGTTTGGAACATGCAGCAAAAGTCACACAAACTTCTTTATCGTTTCACCTCCATTGTTTTGTTTTTTTGTCTGCTGTGGACATATTAAGGAGAACAAATCTCCCTAAACTTTATTCAAAACCTGCACTAATCAAATGTCTCGCCCAGCCAGTGTATTCCACCTCATTTCGTGCTCATATTCTGATTGGTTTGTTTGTAGACGCGTTGTAGTATGACCAAAGACTTCGCCACATTTCTCTCACGATTGGATTCAACCCAACCCAGTTTAAAGTGCCTTTACACTAAACTAACAAACAGAAGCAGCCGTTAGCACAACATATTTTACTTTTTACTCTTTTTCTTTTTTTCTTTTAATATTTAAAATCTTCCAGCGAGCTGACAGTCCCAAATTTTGCTCTGTCATTGTGTGTCTGCATGTGTGTGTGTGTGTAAGAGAGAGAGAGAGAGTGCATCTGAGAGAAAGTGCAAGAGTCCATAAATTAATGAGTGTGCATCTGTGTGCATGTTTCTGTTTCTAGCTGGCCCACTGTGTGTGTGTGTGTGTGTGTGTGTGTGTGTGTGTGTGTGTGCGCGCGGATGGTGAATGCTAATAGAGGCAGAGTTAACAAGACAGAAGTCCTGTGGAAGTCTAATGGCTGAATTTAGAATGAGGAGGAAGCCGAGCATGAGAAAACTGAGAGATGTGGAGAAAGATGGCGGGATGGGACGGAGAGAGACACAGATAATTGAGTAAAGCAAAAAAAAAAAAGAGAGACTGCTGGAAAAGTAGAGTGATGAGTGGATAAAATGGGAGATGAAGGAAGAGGGAAGTGTCAGAGACTAGCAGAGAAATAGAAAGAAAGATTAGGATTCAGAGGAAAGCTGGTAGAAGACGAGGATGAGGGAGGTCAGAAAGGGAGAAAGAGGAAGAGCACTTATGAATTGTGTTGTGTTTCAAAAGATCACTGGGGGTTTTGGTCGATTTGTTGGTGTTATTGGGCACTATAAAAAAAAAACCCAAAACCCAAACTTTTAAGGAATACTCTGACATTTTGGGGAAAACTCTTGTTTGCTCTCCTTCTGAGAGTAAAAGGATAATGGTAGTTTTTTCTTGTTGTCACATGAAAACACCAAAACTGTGTCTGTCTCTCAGTACGTTCCAATTTCCTTACGTGTAACACTCAGCCCGAGGCACATAAATCTTTTAAAAAATGGTCACATATATATAGTTTCTTTTTTTTTTTTAAAGCCAAGTAATTTCCTGAAACAGCTGCGCACTGGGGGATTAATACACATTTGGTGCTTTAGTGAGTATTTCTGGCAGCCGCGCAGTTTATAGGATTGAGTCAAAATAAACTACGGTGTGCGTGTGTTCATGGTAATGAAGGAAAATGTCACCTGGTGCAACACTGTGGCTTATTGACGTGTTTTTAATAGTTTTTAGACAACAATAGAGAACCTTTTGTGTAGCTTCAAACCTGCATTGAGGTGTACATCATGATAACTGTAGGCAGCGAACGAGCACATGACCTTGCAAAGAGGCAGAAGCACTTTGACGGTTATACAGCGCCGACTTTATTCTTTAAGCTCACGTTTCGGAACCAGCGTGCCGTCTTCAGAGCTTGTAGCTTAGCATAAAATAAAAAGTCAACGCTGCAACCGTCATGTGTGAAAGTCCTGCTGCAGCTTAGCAGGTTTGTGTGCCTGTTTGCTGCCTATAGTTAGGATAAATTAGATGTTGGTTTTTGTTTTTTTTTCATGAGATTTGTTGACAGGAAGAAAAAAATAGTGACAGTACTGAGAGGTAGGTCCAGGAGAGCTAGCTTAGCTCAGCACAAAACCTGGAAGCAGGAGGAATCAGCTAGCGTAGCTCTGTCAAAGGTGCCTTCAAACAGCTTCAAACAAACAACTGAAACAGAAGAGACATTATAATACTGATTTACTGACCAACAACATCACCATCACTTTCATTTTGTTTCATACTTTCTCTCCTTGTCCCTCCAGTATAACTCCTCTCGTCCCAGGGAGGAGTGGGAGATGTGGCACCCGACGCTGATAGCCGAGGCTCTGTTCGCCATCGCCAACATCTTCAGCTCGCTCAGACTCATCTCCCTCTTCACCGCCAACTCACACCTCGGGCCACTGCAGATCTCGCTGGGACGGATGCTGCTGGACATTCTCAAGTTTCTCTTCATTTACTGCCTGGTAAAAGAAGATATTTGACTTTTTTTTTTTTTGTCATGTGACAAAAATCTGGTGGTTTCTAAATGTGTGTGAATCATTAGATATTTTTGTGGCATTTTTGCCTTTATTGGACAGATTACAGTACAGATGTAGGCAGGAAAGATGGGCAAAGACATGCAACAACAGGTCCCTGGTGGAATTGAACTGGGGACAGACCACTGGACACCCCTGTTTTGTTTCCTTTGAAGATTTTATTCCTTTACACTCACTACACTCTGCATCTTTGATGATTATGAGAGCGAGCAAACCCTCAGCTCTCTGTACCCTTGATAGGTTGTAGAAGGACATTAGAGGCCTATTCATTACATTCAGGACTCATTAATTCCTCCTCAAGGGAGCTCCTAACCTACAACGCAATCCACGTGTGGATTGTTAGGCTCCCTGAAGTCCTAAAATCAATCCCAGAGAGCCTGAGGCGCAGAAGCCACATTGCTTCATGCTCACTTACGTAACACTTCTCATGTTGCTGTAGTGCTTGTGTCCTGTTTGAGGTGAGAGCCGTGTTTCAAAGTGCCCTGGAGGAACAGAGGGTCGATCCTTGTGCGACATAATGTAATGTTAGATCCAGATTGACAGAGATGCTTCATTTCATAACGTGTAACAAAACTGACTCAGCCTTTAAAATGGACTGGTTGCCTGTGTGTTTCCTGCGCAGGTCCTGCTGGCGTTTGCGAACGGTCTGAACCAGCTGTATTTCTACTATGAGACCAAGGCCTCAGAGGAACCCAACAACTGCAAGGGAATCCGCTGTGAGAGGCAGAACAACGCCTTCTCAACGTGAGTACCATCCCTAATATGTCTGTGTGTGTGTGTGTGTGTGAGGGAGTGAAACTGTAGCGGTAAAACATACAGCATACACATTTGTTGGGACTATGCTGGCTGCTTGTTGGATGCTGATGTTAAACATGGTCAAAGTTCCAAAACATGAGCTTCATTTGCAGTGTTTTTCCTGCTTTTCCTGACGAGCTGCATGTCCATAAACGGCTGTCAGTTCTATAAACTCTGT
This sequence comes from Scomberomorus guttatus, assembly GCA_038419695.1. Lineage (NCBI taxonomy): Eukaryota > Metazoa > Chordata > Actinopteri > Scombriformes > Scombridae > Scomberomorus > Scomberomorus guttatus. Next base: position 20,634,170 of record CM076467.1, read on the forward strand.
AGCAGAGGTTGTTTGCGTCGTCCACTCGCATGTTTGGGATCAGATTTTCGGCTCCAACGTGTACGGTTGTATTTGAGAAGTTGACATTTTGTGTAAGGAACGAGAAAATGAAGTGAAATCTGACGACTGTAGTTTGTTTACGTAGCCTCAGGAGCCGGCAGAGGCTTCCTGAAGCTGACCAATCAGAACAGAGTGGGCTCATCGGGAGGCGGGCCTTAAAGAGACAAGAGCTAAAACGGCCTGTTTCAGACAGAGGCTGAACTGAGGGGCTGCATAAAGGGCCAGTATAAGATAAATAAGTGAGTTTATAACTGTAAATCATGCAAAGATATTCCAGCAGAGCCCCAGAATATAAATATAGAGCTGGAGATGAGCATGATACGTCCTCTTTAAGAAACTAAAGGTATATCAGTATTTTTATGGTTCTTGTAAATACTCCTGAAATGCTTTTGTTTTTGTATTTGATAAATTCATAATTCATAAATTTCACAGCTTTATTTGTAAGGAGTGCTTTGCCTTGTGTGGTTGTGACCTTCATGAGAAATAATAGATTTTTAAAACGTATTCTTTTACTAAAACAAAAAAAAAATAAAACAAAAATCTGCCAAACATCATGAAAAACAGTCAGTCAGCTTTATCTGTGGATGGTAAATCAACTTTGACGTGAAGAGGAAGGAAAGTTTCTTGTGTGTTTTTGGTGATAACAGCTGTGATACAAGCATCCATTTAAACATCAGCCTGCCAAATCCTGTACAAGCGTGTGTGTGTGTGTGTGCGCGCGCAGAGGTGCCGCATCAACCATAATTCAAACGCACACAAGCACACACTCCTCTTATGCGTCGTTACACTAGATAATGTAATGATATGGAAACAATTTTTGGTGTCGAGCAGCAGCTCAGGCTGCGAACCAGAGGCTCGCTCAGGAGACGTGAAGAATATTAATGTGTTATTTTGTGAGATGGGTGAATTTGAAAATGCGGAAAGCGAGTCGGGGTTTTGCTTATTAAGAAGCCAAGTTTGAATTATGGCTCATACGGCAGCTCTGCAACACACACACACACACACACACACGCAGAGCACACTTGCAGAGTATCTTTGCTGAGGGAGGCAGAGTAGGAGCCAAGCCGAGTCAGTGGGCTGAATATTAATGAGACGTGGTTTGTTTTAGATAATAGCTGTATTGATCTGTGATCGATCCCATTACAGTAAAGCACTCAGGACAATGATAGGACTGAAATGGATGCCAAAACAACAGATTACACTTCCAACTTTAAAGTGTATCTGTTTTTATTAAGGGTAAAAAAGTACCTAGAAAGGTATTAGATAAATATAATCATCAACAGATTATCATGCAGTCAAATATGATTGTGGCAGTAACGCTGAATAGATACAAGAAGAAAAACCTCACAGTAACCTTAACTAATGTCGTTTAAAGGCGACTGTTGAGCCAATTATGAATATGATTTGGCCGTGATGACTGATCGGACCGAGCTGGAGCGGGTCAGTTCCAGTCTGGGTCAGTTGCTGACAGTCGGCAGATAAAATCATATAGTGTGTGATATGTAAAGAATCTGGAGCCTTCAGGTCCAGTTGTTCTCATAAAGATTTTGATGATGTGTGATGTCATCGGCGACCGATGACGTCACTTATGTGTGTCGCCAGAGGGAGCCCGAAAGGCTGATGGCTTAACCTGAGGTCGGCTTCGTTCACTCACCTCCACCATAGGCTGTACAGTCCACGTTACCCATGTCTCTCCTCTTTGTGCTGCCTCATTACACAAGCTAAAAATCTCTTCTTTCTTTTCAATGAATTACATTAGCTAAATAACAACTAACCAATTTGCATTTAGCTAAATAGCATTTTAAAGAAAAATGCAATGATGTCTAGATTACATTGACATGCGAACAAAACAAACGTTTGTTTTGGAGGAAATGTAATTCCTGCCTGGGTTACATTCACTGGCAGTGCGGCTGTCTACCCCAGCAGTGTAATGGCTGATTGTGAAGTGTCTTTTTAGGTGCTTTAACTCCTCTGAGTGCACAGCAGTACTGTGGCAGATGGGTGAACAGATCCAGTGTAGACACTGATGAGGACTGCAGCTGACTAGAGTAAACCAGATGTTATACAGCACCGAAGTCATAAGGATGATTATAGAGAATTGACAGAATTGATTCAGCAGAGGCTTTCCTGACTTTTAGATCCAAAGCACTATATCCTACAATTCCCATAATGCAACTGAATGACATTTTTCATTAGAACCTCTTAGCATGTGTTACAGGCTGAGTAGTACTTCCCATGATAAGTAAACTGATATTCATGTGAGCATGATAAATGTTTTTTTAGGCAACTCAAACACTGGGTCAAATATTGAAACAATGCAGACTTGAAATATGAGTTTGTCAAAGTATCAAAGTGTTTTTACATCCTCCTCCCTACAATGCTGAAAAAGGACAAACACAGTCAGCAGATCTTTGACTGGATAACAAAAAGGGTGAAAAAACACCCTGATCTCGCTGTAGATGCTGGCGGGATTCATCTGTACATCTGTCCTGATACGCTGCTGGTGGATCCGAGTCTGTAGGAGAGAAATCAGCCTCATGCTGAAGCTAAATGAACATGCTGATCGCCGCGGTGACGGCTGAGATGACGCATTATGCAAACAGAGTGAACATAGCCCCGCGGGCAAACCGGGCCTGCATCAACATTCATCAGTTTACAATGCAGGGATTATTTCCTGTGTGTGTGTGTGTGTGTGTGTGTGTGTGTGTGTGTGTGAGCTTTGCGTCACACACACTTACCAACATCGAGGAGTTATAACACGAGATCATTTCCTGTTTCTGCTCAGGTGTCACCCCTCTGCGTCCCCTCCCTCCTCTTCTCTCTCGTCTGTACTTCACACATACTTATCACCGTTAATGTGTTACATCGTTTTTCACCATGAAACATTACTGTGTGTGTGTGTCTCTCTCAACCTTCTCCTTCACACAAATGCTGTAAATACTCTTTCACTTTCTTTTACACACGCTCTCTCTCTCTCTCTGGGATTTGAACACCTTCTCTATGTCTCTCACCCTCAGCCTGAGTGCTACTTTTAGAGCCCGAATTTTTGCACAGGACGATGCTTAGTCAGCTGTTGGTGTGTGAGTGTGATGTTTGTGCATCGTTGATGGAAACACGCTTGTTTTAAAGGTTTGCTGTATGTTTATTTGGGTTATCTTCCTACTTTAGCACTGTATATCTGCTATGTTTTGCTTCTTTGGCTCACTCTCTCTCTCTTATTCTTGCTCTGTAATCTTGCTTTTACCAAAGTAGTAGAATACAGGTCATTTAAATTACTTAGCATTAAAGCAACAAACAATCTCAACTTCTGTTATGATATTAACTTAAAAAGTTCTAATACCAAAGCAGGTAGTAAGTCAGTACATTCCCAAACTATATGAGGGTTTTCTGAGCTGTATGTTTTAGGACTGGGCAATGAAAACTACCTTGTTAAGCTGAGGGAAACATCTGTATCTGTTGGTGGGGAACGTCAGTCTTGTAGCAAAATTTGTAAACCCAAACCTCCACCTTCTGAGTGCAAAAATATGAGACTGTGAGGAAAACAACACAGCAGGTGTTTGAGTGACAGATGCCATCTAGCGGCTGGAGGATTTAACCCAACGGTGGACTTTGTTTTTTTTTTTTGTGGCTAAACCTAACAAAGACCTTAACCACAGTGTTGTCACATCATAAAACATCATTATTGTTTAATATGTAACAGTTTTGGAAAGCCAGACAGACAAATGATCCTGCTAATAGGAGCGTCAGATCAGAAAACACTCCTATGTGTCGTTCTGGAGTCACATGGTCAAACGACGTATTTGGTTGTTTAATTTGGAGGACTTATTGAAAAATATGTATGTTTGCAGCGAGCGAAGTTCAGGACTCTTCTCTGACAGTCCTACCAGGAGCAGGAAAGGGCAGGAACTGCAATCGAGGAACCAGAACTGAGGTTTAATGCAGGTAAAGTTCCTGAAAAAGATACTTGGAAGTCAAGTTTATTTAAAGAGCTCTTTTCTCTATCTGTCTTTCACACAGCAGACACAGTATTCTGTAGGGAAGGTCACATTGATCCACTGCTGCTCTATATGATAAAGTGTCTGCACTCAGTCATAATCACAGCAGGTTGCGGTGATTTAACTGTACAGTCGTGCCAAGACTACACACACACACACACACACACACACACAGAAAATCTTACATATTCATAAGTGAGATAAGCACTATAGGCTGGAATGATTTAATTGCACGCTGTCGGGCTGCCAAGTCTAAACACACGAACACACTTTGTTTTCTCACATAGAAACCCTACATACCACACACACACACACACACACACACACACACACACATATACACACACACACACACACACACACACACACACACACACAGGCTGCCTCCCACACAACTGCAGAACTGTAACAGTGAAATGACTGAGTGGCTGTGAGGATCAGCTGTAGCAGTTTATGACTCGGCTTAGTGGAGAGAAAGATGAGGAGAGGAGAGTGAGAGAGACAGAAGAGGAAACAAGGAGAGAAAACAAGGAGAAGAAACAAGGAGAGAAACCAAGGAGAAGAAACAAGGAGAGGAAACAAGGAGAGGAAACAAGGAGAAGAAACAAGGAGAAGAAACAAGGAGAGGAAACAAGGAGAAGAGAGGAAACCACGAGAGGAAACAAGGAAAAGAAACAAGGAGAGGAAACAAGGAGAAGAGAGGAAACCACGAGAGGAAACAAGGAAAAGAAACAAGAAGAGAGAAAATAAGGAGACAAAAGAAAACAAGTAGAGGAAACAAGGAGAAGAAACAAGGAGAAGAGAGGAAATAAGGAGAGGAAACAAGGAGATGAGAGGAACTGAGGAGAGGAAACAAGGAGAGGAAACAAGGAGAGGAAACAAGGAGACAAAAGAAAACAAGTAGAGGAAACAAGGAGAAGAAACAAGGAGAAGAGAGGAAACAAGGAGAGGAAACAAGGAGAGGAAACAATGAAGAAACGAGGAGGGGAAACAAGGAGAAGAGAGGAAATGAGGAGAGGAGAGGAAACAAGGAGAGGAAACAAGAAGAAGAGAGGAAACAAGGAGAGGAGAGGAAACAAGAAGAGAGAAGAAGAGGAAAGGAACCAAGGGGAGGAAAGGAGATGTAAGGAAAGGAGACCAGAGTAGGGAAGGGAAGGAAAGGAAAAGTACTGAATAAAAATGTCTTTAATGAACAAAAGCAAACTGAAAAAAAAACAATAAAATTCGTGTTTCCTCGTTAAGCCAAAATGTTAAAACATGTAAACAAAAACCAGATGAAAAGGGAGGAACATGGAATAAAAAGAGGCCAAAAATGAGACAAGTTCTGTGAATGAGTGTGAGAAAAAGGAGGAAAGGACACATGGAGTGGGCAAAAAGAAGAAAAGGAAGCAGAAGAGGTGAGGAAGGAGAGGAAGAATAGAGTAATTAATTAGTGGATAATTAAATTGTGCTTGACGAGAAGTTAAGAGCGAGAAAGATGGAGAAAAAGATAGAATCACATTTGTCCTTTTCCTCTTTATTTCTCTTTTTCTTTCTGTTCAGCTCCCCTCCTTTGTTCAATTTATCACTTCCTCCTCTCGTTTCATAACTCTGATGCAATATCACGCTCTGTTGCTTCATTCATCGCTGATCTGATCCCCCCCCCCTCCGTCCCCCCCTTCCCCTCCTCTCTTTCCTCATTTACACCTCCGTCTCTCGCCCTCTGACTCGCTCTTTCACGTCAGACACACACACACGTAAACACATCCCACCTTCGCACACACACACACAGAAAATGCACATAACTCACACGCTCAGTATGCAGACACACACTGATTGATATAGTGATCACAGCAACACACACACACACACGCAAACAACACGCGCCACAATGAGAATAAATGTCGGAGTGTTGAATATTTTATGCAGCACAAATATAACACCCTGCAGACAAAACCTCTCTCTCTCGCTCTCTCTCTGACTCTCTCTTTCAGTCTTGTGATGTGGTATCAGGGCGAGCTGCACTGCCAATTGTTGCTTCATCAAAAATTCAATAACCTCCGCTGTCACAGTACGAACACAATGACGGGAAAAGAGTACATGATGGAAGACGAGGATAAAGAAAAGCAGGATGAAAAATAGATCCAGTCCACATTAAAGTCCCGCTCCGCTCAAAAATGTGTTTTTCTTCTTGCTCCATCACTTGGATGTTTGAGCTTCACTGTGCAGAATGATTTTGTTCTGCTGAAAGAGGAAAGTTTCTCACCTTAAAGTTTGAGTTTAAGGCTGGTACGTATGAGCCAGTTCGGAGCCGATCGTGGTCCAGTACGCAACTTACGCAAGTGTGAGAATGGACTTTTCTGTGAAGCGGGAGACATCTCGTATCCAGCGGTAACGTTTCATTTTCATTTCTGTGTCACGTCAAACGTCTGGTCCATCCCACACGGGGATTACAAGACACAGCTATTTTATAAAATATGCATCTTCAGGTAATAAATATACGACAAGCATGTGGAGAAAGAAAAGATAAGAAATCAACTGTGTCCTCTCCCGGGTTCTCTCCAAGTAGCTGGCTAATTATGTTTCATATTTGAACAGCAAACTCAGCTTTGTGCACAAAATCATCATCTGTTTTTATCTTATTAAACAAAGTATCGCTCCTTTTCTATATCATTCAGACAGCATATTGAACAAATCCGCTTTTATTCTACGACATTGATAAACCATCGACTTTCAACAGTCAGCGGTGAAATACCAGAGCTCAGCCGGGCACATAGAGATCATAAATGTCAGTACCATGTTCATACAGTTAAACATGTGAAATGACAAATATTTGCATATTCATAGATTCTTGGTTTTTTAATGAGGGAGAAGCAGTCGATGCAATTTTAAGTATTTTTAATGAGGTTATTGAATGTTTTTTTTTTGTGGAACAACCTTATTAAACACACATTATTATTCAAAGCAGAGCCTTTTTATGTATCTTAAAACGTGTCTTGAGGGGATTTTTAAATACAGTTTCTTGGTCAACAAGATCATAACATTCAGTCATTTCAGCCACCGACTCAAATGGTGCATAACATTGTCTTATTTATCAGTACATGCAGTCATTCTGTCACTTCAGCATCATTATCACAGCAGGAGCCTCGTTTTCTGTTGTGATCCGTTCATCTTCATCTTCAGCGGGGAGCTTAAGTCGATCTGTTAAGGGTATAATCCAGCAATTTAGTGCTGCACCTCCATAACGTTCAAGTGGAAAAAAATCAGTCAGTTAATAATCAGTTAATCTACAGCTGATACAGAGTCATCACTTCCTGTCAAAGTATATTTTCAGCACTTCTTTTTGGACTGAAGCTCTGGGTAAAAAAAAGCTAGTAAGTGGACCTTGAGTTAAGATCATTTTTGTCCAAGGTCAGGAATGAACTTCATGCTATTCGCCAACGTGTTTTACTTTGATGTCGTATATGATCCTTTTATGAAGCATGTTGATGTGGGAGCTATAGTTTTTTCTCCTTGTTACAATGAATCTGTCTTTTTTCCTTGTGCGGTGTGTATTTTTGTTGCCATCTGGATGCACATCCACATTTATTTATACCAGGAAGGCTTTGAGCATTGAGCACAGCATTTCCTCTCAACAGCCAGCTTTACATTCACGCTGTACGTCACAAATTTAGCTCCTTTACTGGACAGAGTTTTGATAACCAGTCATCCTCCACACAAAGAGATTTTGGCAATTGTTGTCTGATAACAGTAACTTGAGCTGAGCGTGATGCAATTATCTGTTCCATTCGCTGTCGTTTACCATCTCTGGTGCTCAGACATGATGAACTTCTGTCTGTCAGATGTTAACATTTGTCTGCTTTTAGCCAGAAAGACGTTTAATGGCTGCTTCTTGTGGTTGCTTTGAAGTACATATAAAAAAAAAAAAACCTCATGTCAGCCTGGTTGTCTGGATCCATTTGAGTGTCTATTAAATGTAAAGTCAACTTAAATGTGTTGTGCTTGCTGTTTGAGAGAAATAAGAGGAAAGATTCAGGATTGTTTCTGAGACAAAATCACTGTAAACTTATAAATAAAGTTGCAATAATTAACTTTTTAAAACTCCGTGTTCCAGACAGGTTTTTGTAGATAAAATTTTTTATGTGTCACTTCAGCTTTCTCTTGTTCCTCTGTGGTTTGATTTATAATTAATGTCTGGCTTTGTTGTCTTCTTAATTTTAAAGTGTTTGAATGCCTTCACAGCTCTTTGTAGGACTCTTTTGAAGAATCCTTCACAAATAAACTTTCTCTCTCTGTCTCTGCAGGTTATTTGAGACTCTCCAGTCTCTGTTCTGGTCCATATTTGGTCTGTTAAACCTGTACGTCACCAACGTGAAGGCCCGGCACGAGTTCACAGAGTTCATCGGGGCGACCATGTTCGGGACGTACAACATCATCTCGCTGGTGGTTCTGCTCAACATGCTGATCGCCATGATGAACAACTCCTACCAGCTCATCGCCGTGAGTTAGAGCCAGAAATGTTGAAACGATTCATCAAATGAAAGAAAGTTCATTATTTTCAGGCAGTAAATATCATAAACATTTGCTGGTTGTTGCTTCCCCGCTGTGATAATTTGCTGCCTTTTTACGGTTTTATATCAAATTGAATGTTTTTAGCCGAAATAAACACTAATTGTTATATTTTACATCAAATACCATAAAAGAGCTGATCCGAGACGTTGAATATTGGAATAATCTTGTACATCAGTACACCTTGTCTGTGTTGTTGTGTCGTTTGTGCCCCCCCCAACATCAACATGGCGACAATCTGGGACAAAACGTGTCAGAGTACAGTTATTCTGAGATGACGGGTCATTAAGCATTATGTCACTTTCATTGTTTTCATCTAATTCAAAATGAAAAATTCCTGCCGCTAACTAACCGTCCTCTCGTCGCCCTCCAGGACCACGCCGACATCGAGTGGAAGTTCGCCCGCACCAAGCTGTGGATGAGCTACTTTGACGAGGGCGGGACGCTGCCGCCCCCGTTCAACATCATCCCCAGCCCCAAGTCCATCTGGTACCTGCTCATGTGGCTCCACAACAAGCTGTGCAGGAGAGGCCAGCCGCCCGGGGAGGACGCGCACAAATGTGAAAACCTCCGAGAATTCACAGTAAGCGTTACAGTTCTTTACATACTTTTGTTTTTACATTCTTAGTTTAGCTGCTTTTTTAAAAAAATCTATTATATAAAACCACAGTTTTACACAATTATATCATCTTTCACGTTATTCTAAATTATTCCGCTTTCCTGCAAAACAGCAGCTGCAGACAGAAACAATAAACATGTATAAATGTTTTATTTATTCATGTGTGGACTAATATGCTGGCGTGGCCATATGCCCATCACTGAACAGTCATGCAAACAAGCTGCACAAGCCTCAGCCAGGCTAAAAGGCCATATGCTGATATCCATGTTAACAAGTCACCAGAGGATTCACAGGCTTTACATGCAAACTGAGGTCTAGTTACTGCGAGTGGTGCTGTTGGTTTAGTGGGTTTGGACTAAAGACTTTACTCACCAGCTTCATTGCTCAGTTCGAGAGGAACATGTGAAGCTCAAATCATCACACAGGTTGTAAAAGTTTTACCAAATTAGAAATTTTGAAGAGTAGCTTTGAATGAAATGTGTCTGAACTGAAATATAACTCAGCATCGAACACTTTGACAGGTCTTGTTTGCATATTCTTTAAACGGATATTTTCCGATGTAAGCTATAACTTTTCTAGTTTTATACAATTCCAGGGTCTAAACTCTGCTGGGGCTCATTTGAACAAAAAACTGTCGGAGATTAAAAATCATTCTTATATACCCAGAGAAACTTATGGAGCCCAGGAGGGGCCGTGGAGAAAAAATAACTAATTCAGCTTTGACCTACTGTACTTACTGTAGTTGTGTGCACACATACAGTAGTTTTTCTCGATCGCTTGCAATTTTACCTCCAATAAGTGGTTAAATAATAAAACTGAATTGAGGGTTTCTTTGCAACCTGTGTGACAGGTTAAAATCTTCCTTTTAATATCAGTAACTATTTTGAATACAGCAGTGCATGATATCCTCTTCTCCTGCTGGCTCTTATTTTATATGTTAGTCCTGATTAATCACAGTAAGACCAGTTAAAAACTACAATTTGAGCTGATTGGTTGAGCTTCTGGTTTAATGTCAGTGGTTGTTGTCGCTATTTTCACTTTAATTATATAAGATTCAGATTATTTATCAATTGAAAATAAATGTAATATGAGTCAATCTGGGTGATAATAGATCATAGTGTTTAATAAATACCAAAACAAAGGAAGAAGTGCAGTTTATTGGTGGAAAATCACTTCTACACAAACAGAAACACACAGCTCACAGATGGACATCAGCTGTGTGTCTATAAGCACAGAGGGAACATCAGCGGAGAAACACGTCCTGATAAACTCATTTAAAGTCCACAGTCCAGTCATCTGCAGAGAGAGAGAGAGAGAGACAGTGAGCAAGCAGCACAGAATGACAAGGCTTTCACACACACACACATGCACACACGCACGCACACACACACACAGTGCAGCTGGCATGTTCACCTCAGCTGCAGTCAGCTGAGTTATATAAGCCAACCAGCCCACATAGGTTCACAGAGCCACACAGCGCTGCAGAGATCTGATCAAGGGAGAGTGCCGGTGTGTGTGTGTGTGTGTGTGTGTGTGTGTGTGTGTGTGTGTGTGTGTGTGTTTTGTTAATGCAGCGAGAGAGAAGAGAGAGAGAGAGAGAAATGAGAAGTGTGGATGATTTAGACGAGTGTGAAACATGATGAAAATTAAATGGAGACAGAGAAGTGAAACATTGACTATTGAACTGAAAACCAGAATAAAATGTGAAACACGGAGCGAGAACATGAAAGAAAAGACAGAAGAAGATATGGTGGAATACAAATAAAACTCTTTTTTTTGACAAAATCAACCAAAATAACTTTTTTAATTCAACTTTTAGATTAATCCGTGTTTTTGCTGTTTCTGTTTCTGTTGAAGATCACAATAAAACACCTTTTGTGCCAATAAAGATTCAGACAGTGTGGTTGAGAGCAGAGCCTCACATGATCTCTTACTGCAGAGTTTGTTTGAAGTGTGAAGGACACAAAGAACAGCTGCTGTCTGGTTACCTGCTGGACTTTATTCTGCTCTTCATAAGAAACTCACGTCTTCTACACGTCGACCAAACAAGGTTGATTCCCCTCATGTAGCTGCAGCCACCAGATTTTGATGAATGACACTGACGAGTGCAGGAGGCGACTGTCCTGTAACAAAAAGTTCATCATTGTTCATCGGTGTATCGGATGAAGAGACTCTTTACATCCTACCTTTGTCTCAGAGAAATCAGTCTTCATGATTAAAAGGCCTCTTAACACACTTTAAGGACTTGGATAGCAGCACTTCAAAAAAAAAAAAAAAGGCACTTCATGAATAACTTCATCAGAGCAACACAAGAGAAGAAAAAGACAAAAACAGACCTTGTTTTGAGCAACAATGTAGTTAAAAGGTTATTTGATGATAATATGAGGCTTCAGCCCCTTTTGTGTCTTGATGGACAGCGTTTTCCTGTTCGACTGCAGTGGAAGGATCATAACAAAAAGAGGTCACTAAAAAGGCTGTAACTTTGAAAGATATTGATCTGATTTGACAAATTCTGAAGCTTCATATTAGCTTCAAATAAACTTTTAAATACATTTTTGCACAGAAGGAGGACTGTGGATTTTGTCCCCCATCACTTATATTATAAGTGCATTATGAAGGGATCTTCTAATGGTCAGTATGAACAGGAGGAATGATTACAGCAAGAAAAACAGGTTCACCTGACTAGTGCTTTAAGACAGACTTGAAAAATTGTGAACCATTTGTCTTAATTGACTTTTTGGTGAAATACTTCTTTATTGTTTTCTGATTTAAATGCACATGTATCATGTATGTTTCTCTTATTTTCTCTCTTTATTGTCTATCTTTGTGAAGCACTATTGTTTTGATAAATATTGCATGAACAACGCTCCTTTGCATCACTAAACACAGGAATTGTTTAAAAGAGTGAAAAATCAATGGATAATATAGGTTTGCTCTGATGCTGTAGGTCTCTAAAAATAACCTGAATGCTCTCAGTACACTTGATTCAATTGGCTCCATCATTTGATGAGGTGAGAAGAGCGTTTTTATGGCAAAGATAGATTTCTGCTCATTTCTGCCACGCAGATGATTATAATTCTGGATGAAAGCATTAGCTAAAGGCCTAAAATGTAAATGAAGAGCAGAAGTTCTCTCTCCAAAATGTTATATATCCTCTCTGCGTGTGGGGAGGGAGATGATTAACTGAAGTTCATTATTCAACATCTCTGCAATATGGAGGATTCAGGCTGTAAAAGTGTCATTCTGGCAGCCAAAGGCGATTCATTACCTGCTCTCTTTTTGTTTTAGTTCGGTGCTATTAATCATTTTTCAAGAGAGAGCGTCGCTGTTTCAAATTAAAAAAAAAAAAAAACTTTGGACATGTTTCATTCTCGCATGTATAATCAGTTTAGCCGAGAGAAAAACAAGATAGATGGACAGGTGTAGAGAAAGACAGAAGAAGATGGACAGAAAAACAGAGACAGATGGAGCGACGTGGTGAACGTGTTTAACGTGATCTCTTTTTTTTTTTCTCTCTTTGCAGGAACGTCACGCCGACAGTCTGATACAAAATCAGCATTACCAGGTCTGTACAGTCATCACAGCTTCATGTTTGTATGTTTACAGTGTGTAGAGGTGTGTGTGTGTGTGTGTGTGTGTGTGTGTGTGTGTGTGTGTGAGCATTTCCACAACATAACAGAAAAACTTCACAGCAACTGAAAATCTTGATTTTGCTGACCTCCACTAGTTTAACTTCTCGCCTCCTTGCAGTGATGTAGAAGTGTACTCTGTCAGTACACTGTGACATCACTGGGTGTGGTTACAGATGCTACAGACTTGTAAGCTAACACTTTTACTTAAAGTCCCCCAATTTAGCATTTGTAAGCAGTACACAAGAATTTAATGAATGGTTTATAACACATTATAATGTAGTTGTAAGTAACTTTTCTATATTTTTCTTATTGTCAACAAATCTCATGTTTAGAGCCAAACCAACAATGAACTGATCTACTAACAAGTATTGTGTGTCTGTCCAAAGCCTGATATATCTTATTCCTCTGTGCTGTAGAGCTCCGAACTATTAAAAACACGTCATTGAGCCACGCTGCTGCACTGGGTGACATGTTCCTCCGCCCTGAAGGCAATGGTCACGGTAGTTTGTTAGGAAACGGCTCCAAAGACTAATAACAGCAATCACATTTCCAGTCACTGGAGAGTAGTTCTGTGTAATGCAAACGCCACTGAGAATGAGAATGAGAATGAGATTGAGATTCCTTTTTATAGAGCTTCATTAGCTTGTTTTCACAACCTCTTGACCGAGGCTGAAGGCATGCTAGCAAAGCACTTTCCTACTATGGAACTACTCTCCGGAGGCTGAAAACATGATTGCTGTTATTAGTCTTTGGAGCCGTTTCTAAACAAACTGACGTGACCGCAATCTTTGTGACGAAAGAACACACCCGGCATCACTGACGGCATGTGATGTTATGTTGGAATAACGTGAAATCAGTGGCAGGTACGATACAAAACCAGGACCCGCTTGTAAAAACATTGCTAAATGACTCCACTCGTGGTCTCACGCTCTAATGTGCCTGTCCAGGTGAAAAAGTGATGCCCCATTAGGTCTTGCAACTTCCTGCGCTGAAGGTAATGTCAGGTGAATTCTGTGAGGGTTCAGTGTTTAATAACCTGACGTGACAGATGGTTTGTTACACAGAACCAGCTGAGAAGTCGTCCTTGGAAACTGTTGGGAAAAGGGCAGACACTTTAAAAAACACTATCACAGACTATCACTTCTCGCTGTTGTCACACCTAAACCACACCTGTAGCTGCCAGCAGTTCTAGGACGCTGATTGGTCCGAACCACTGTCAGATTCTGCAGTAACAATCAGCTGCCTCACAAGGTAAAGTGTTTAATGTTAAAGGTGGACTTTTGAAATAGGTCAAGGGAACTTTTCAGTAAAGGTTTACTGATACGGTAAATTTAACTCAGATGCTCTAATTAAAATTATCTCCAGTCTCCCACTTTACAGTCAAAAGCAACTTCATGTACCTAATAACCACTTTTAACCAGTTTTCAAGAGACTTTTTATGTCCTTGGCCTCATTGGAGGAATTTATCATCTGCTTTTTATCAGCAGCAAGTAAGCTGATGTGTTTTACCTTCTCAGCATTGAAAGTGATAACTATTATTTCAGAGTATGTTTAGAGCTGTCCCCTAATATAAGTTAAAGTGGGAGAAAGCACCTTTTTTTAAAAAAAAAACTCTTCAGTACTTGTGTTCATAAGAAAAAAAAACAGTATATTGTATTTGGCAGCCGTGACCGTTGTTTTGATGTCCAGCATTTGGGAAATTTTTGTAGGAATTTGTACAGCAAATCATCCGAGACCGATCTCTTGTATTTTGACACCTCAGCTCTGGCAGCGACTACAAACGCAGGAATGCCAGTACTTTGTATTTGGCAGTGACGATTGTTACTTTGATATCCGTCCATGTTTTTAAGGATTGTTGTAGGAATCTGTCCTTCACTTTAACAGAGTGTGTGGTGTGTTTGGCAGAGGCGGAGAGTGACAGCATGCCAGACCGTCCTGTTTGGCAGTCACAGGTGTTGCCTGTGGGAGGATGCAGTGTGTGTGTGTGTGTGTGTGTGTGTGTGTGTGTGTGTGTGTGTGTGTGTGTGTGTCAGGGTTTGAATTACCACCCACTGAGCACCAAATGCTGGTGAAATTTGTCTTTGGTCGTTAAAATCAATAAGGGTCATCCGCCTTATTGGCTGATCCAGAATGCTGCGTATACATTTTCAAATAATAAAACAAACAATCACAAAATCATAAATCATGTTTAATCCTTTAAATACTGATTGAATAATCCAGGCTTTTGGGGCAAACTTAAAGGATACGTTCACAATTTGAGTCTGTCTTAGAATAATAGTCAGGTGCACATATGAAACATTGAAATAGGTTTTACTCGCTGTCATCATTCCTCCTGTTCATACTGACCATTAGAAGATCCCTTCTTTATGCTGTTTCAGTGTAAGTGATGGGGGACAAAATCCACAACAATTGTTTTATGCATAAATATATTTGAAAGTTTATCAGAAACTAATATGAGGCTTCAGTCGTCCAAATGAGTCAAATCAAGTGGATATCTTCCAAAGTTATCACCTTTTTACTGAAAATCTCCCTCTTTTTGTTACTATCATCTCACTGCCACTCAACAGAGAAACACTGTTTGTAGAGACACAAAGATTTTTTTTTCTAAAAACTCTTCAACCTTGAAAAATATCCACCTAATTTGACTAATGTGGACAACTGAAGCCTCACATTAGCGTCAGATAAACTTTGAAATATATTTTTGCTCAAAACGAGGACTGTGGATTTTGGCCCCACATCACTTACATTGTAAGCTCATTTGAAGGGGATCTTTTAATATCCAGTATGAACAGGAGGAATGATTACAGCGAGGAAAAACCTGTTTCACTGTTCATATGGACACCTGAATAAAAATAAAAATAAAATTAAACAGCTCTCCAATTTTTGATCGTCTGAACACCAGAATATTTCTTGGTTTTGTCGGACATCCTTGAATCATTATAGGAGGACAGTACAAAAGAAAATGAGACTCACTTTCCAATTCTTCCAAATCACAAAGCTCGTACAAGCTGTTTTCCTCCTGAATATTTTTTGAATCTGCCAAACTCAACAGCCATGAGGAAGAACAGCAACTCCCATCTGAACTAAAGTTCTCTGGCTTCTAGATAAGCGAGATGTAACGTACTGTATGATTCAGGGCCAAACATTTGTTTGATATGCATACTGTATGTCCTTAATTTTGGTACTGACGAGATATTTTCAAACCATTTTCTTCAAGCTTATTTTTAATAATGTTAACATTACAATACAAACTATATCAGCCTCCTAAAAGATGGAGCTCATATAGAAAACCTTAAATATGATACAAAAATAATGAGATAACAAGACAGTAAAATATAAAAGTAAAGAAAATATGTTAAAACAGCAGTACAGTAAGTGAGCGTGTTCAGTAACCATGACGACTGTCTTCAACAGGAAGTAATCCGGAACCTGGTGAAGAGGTATGTGGCGGCCATGATACGCAGCGCCAAGACGGACGAGGGACTGACGGAGGAGAACTTCAAGGTGGGTGCTTTGCACCAGGACGAGCCGCCGTTGTCATGGCGACGGCTGACGTGGCGCCAAATAAATCAAGGAAAAAAGAGCAACGCAAAAAAAAATCTACTGTTTATACTTTATAGCAGCGCATCTGAATCTTATTTGGGTTTGTGTCACAGTGTCAAACACTAAAGAGTATAAATAATAAGTATGAAATTAATCTTTCTATTGTTTTGCAGTAAATCGTATTAGTCTGTAGCTGGATGCCTCACAGAGCTCATTCTGCAGAAACATTAGCTGCACTACAACAAACAGCACTGACTTTTATTGATACCAAAGGCAGAGTTGTTTTTTGTTGCTACAAAGATGCATTAAAAGATTAAAAGATTTTTAATAACTATACCACCTGCCAAGTCTAAAGCACTGCTTCCTCCTCCTCTCTCCCACAATCTACAGCTCTGATCAATACCAACAGTTTATAGTTAATAATCCTTGAGGAGGGTTTCTTTTCCAAATCCTCTGAGCAGCAAATTATTCTGAGGTGTTTTATAGCTCCCCGAGTCTGTTTCCCATGATGCCTCTGGAGCCCAGCCTGGGCTTTGAAGTGGAAAGTTCCTTTGGGGTTTTCATTGCAAAAACAACATCAGGTGCACATCGAACTGAATCACTTTCACACCCTGAGTGTGTTTGTGTGTGTGTTTGTGCATTTATGAGAGAGAGGAGTAGTCACAAATAGGCAGTGTGTGTTTAAAATGTGTATCAGGTGTACGCCGAAGTAAATCACAGTGTTTTATTGTCTGAAGAATAAAGCCACATGTGCAGGATTTGGATCCTATATGGCAACTGGGGAAAAGAAAGATGGAATAGCTTGTGATTATATTTTAAAGAATGAAAGGTTTGCTTAGTTTAAAGAGGACATAACATGCACATTTTCAGATCTATGCTTTGTATTCTGGGGCTCTATTTGAATATCTTTGCATGATTTACAGTTAAAAACTCCTTATTTATCTTATACTGGCCCTTTATGCAGCCCCTCAGTTCAGCCTCTGTCTGAAACAGGCCGTTTTAGCTCCTGTCTCTTTAAGGCCCCCCTCCTGATGAGCCCGCTCCGTTCTGATTGATCAACTTCAGGAAGCTTCCTCCGGCTCCGGAGGCTACGTAAACAAACAGTAGTAGCAGGATTTCACTTCTTTTTCTCCTTCTTTACTCGAAATGTCAACTTCTTAAATACATCCGTACATGTTCGAGCCGAAATATTCAAACGGACAACGCAAACAACACTAGGAAAACCTGAGCAACAATCACCCCGAAGCATTCAGAGCAGGTTGAAGCCCTGACTTTTGACTTGCAGGAAGCATTTCTACATTTTGTAAATTTGATCATGTTTAACATAGATATCTGACAACAGTAAAAAACAAACAGAAGATCACAAAAAAAAAAAAACATAATATGTCTACTTTAAGTTATTTGGCTCACAGAGAGTTAGAGGTAAACTGTGAATGTCTATGTAGACATTTTTGGTAATTCTCTGTAAAAGCTACAGGCTGAATTTAAGCACATGGACTAAATCAAAATAAAAATTGCTGTCCCCAGTTGGCTTCAGCGCTGAGCAGCAAACCAACATGCTGCACATTTGATGGAGAATCATCACATTGTTTATTCCATATAAGCTTTAGAGAGCTAAATAAGAGGCAGACGTCTGGTGACCTCACTTCTTTCTAACTCCACAACCCCCAATGTTTTTTCTTTTTCAAACTTCAGATCTAACCGATGCTGATTTAAGTTGGAGAAACTTCTTTCATGTATGTTGTAGAACTCCCCAAGACCTTTAAACTGACTGAATCTCCGTTTACAACCAGTTTAACTGTGATATGATGAAACTGTCAGTGGTCTGCAACATTACAAAGAGTGCCAGTAAATACTTTCAAATGAATTAAGCAAATTAAGCAATTTATTTAGTTAGATGACGCGAATGAACCTCGATCTCTTCCCCTCGCCCGACCCCTCCCCCTTCAGTCGCACGTTTCTCTCACTTTCTCCACTTATCCGCTCTCTCTTCCTCTCTTTTGTTTGTCTCTTGACCTCAATCTCGCTCTCTTCACCACCGCCCTCCTGAGTCCTTACCCTCCTCTTCACCCAGTGCCTCTACAAACAGGATGTTTCACCTCCCCTCTCTCACTCAGTCATCAGTCTCATCTCTGCCACTTCCCCTCCTCACCCTCTTCTCCTCTGTTTTTCTCTCATGTTTCCCCCCCAGATATCAGATACTTGTTCCTTTTAAAGCTTTAGAATAAGTGTTGCAGCCATCCTGATAAAAAATGTGTTTAATTAAATTTCTGGGCTCAACATGGTGTAAGACGATTGATCCAGTTTTAAAAAGAAAATTTGACTTTTAGAGTTCATTTCTGTTCTCTTTATATTCTAATTTCAGACAGTGCTGTGATTGATTTGATGACTTTTTATGTAGATCTTGTTCCGCCTTTCAAATATTTCAAGTGACAAATAAAGACCGTACTTTCATTTAAGACGTAATATTTTAAAACATTACCAACATGGTATTAAATTCACAGTCCTCTCTCTCTCTCTTTCCAGGAGTTGAAGCAGGACATCTCCAGTTTCCGCTACGAGGTCCTGGATCTCCTCGGTAACCGGCGTCCCCCCCGGCGACACTACTCATCCTCCAGTGAGACAATGAGAGACGATGGCGCCGTGGCCTCGGAGGACGACAGCGAATCGGGAGACGGCAGCGGAGGCGGAGGCCAGAAGTCAAAGGGTGTGAGCTTCATGACCCCGCTGGAGGACGACACCAGGCCAGCACCGACGCTCGGTGTCTCCGCCTTGGTGCGCTCCATTTCTGGAATGACCCGGATAGAAAGAGGGGGAGAGGGTGAGGAGGGGGACCTGGAGGAGGGCATTGGATGGGGGGAGGAGGAGGAGGAGGAGGAGGGGAAACCAAAGAGCAACGGACTGAAGACGACCGTCCTCCCTCCATCCTCCACCACTGTCCTCCCCTCCCCGTCTTCATCATTCTCCTCTTCGTTCTCCTCGTCACTTTCTCGTACACGGAGCCGGCTGCAGCGCCTCTCATCTCCGGGAGCAAAGACGGACTCTTTCAAGCGCCTCTCCTACCTGTTCTCACGCTCCAAACGCAAAGCCCCGCCCATGCCTCTCCCCCTCCAGTCCCCGCCCTCCTACACCATCTCCGATGGGTTGCTCCGCCCCCTGGGGAGCCACAGCCACTCCGACTTCGGACTCAGCGGCGTGACCAGAAGCGAGACTCACCTGAACGAGGTGGGCCGCTCAGTCGACATCAATAACCCCTCGTTCTCGCCGCGGAGAACGAACGGGCGGGACTCGCTCCTGACGCTGCCCCTCCCGCCCCCGTGCCCCTGCCAATCCCTGCACTGTGCTTCCAACATGTCCGAGTCCAGCTCGCGCCTCCTGGACTCCAGCGAGGACGTTTTCCAGGGCGGAGGCGTGGGAGGAGCGGGCGAGGGCGGTGTGGACAGAGGAGGTGGGGGGCTGATGATGGGCGGGTGGGTGGGACCCTGCGACGATGTCATAGAGGACAGCTGTGAGGTCATAGAGGACTCGGTCACCACGCAGCTATAGGAGGGAGGGACACCCAGACTGTTTTTCTTTGTTTGTTTGCAAAGTGGTTGAACACATACGGAGGGAGAGAGACAGAGAGAGAGGCGGGGGACGAGAAACCGACAGAATCTGTTCTAGAGCTCGGCAGGACGGATTCTGGATTTCTAAAATGCAAAGTTTCCGAGAACAGAACGAGTTCAGCCATGGACAGGAGAGATCCCGAAATGGCAGACATTCATAAAGACAGTTTGACATCATCTGTTTGTCTATTTGGCACTGATACATCAATGTCCACAAGAAAGGCAGGACCCAGCCAAGTCAGCTAGCCAGCAAAATTATAAAAGTATCATTGCGTGTCCCTCATGTTCAGATCAGAGTTAAGTTCAGAGTAAGGCTGCAACTAACGATTATTTTCATTAGCGACCGATCTGGCAATTATTTTCTCGGCTAATCAATTAGTTATTGGCTTTATAAAATGGTGAAAAGTGACGATGATCCAAGGTGAAACCTCTAATGCATTGATTTGTCCCCAAAAACAGGCCACAAGCCAAAGATATTCAATTTAGTATCGTAGAAGACTAAAGAAGCCAGAAAATATTCACGTTGAAGAAGTTAAGAATTTTAGCATTTTTTCTTAAAAATGACTCAAAATGATTAATCGGTTATCAAAATAGTTGGCGATTATTTTTCTGTCAAACAATTTATTGACTTGAGTCTTTGACTTGACTTGAATCTTTAAATCTGAATTGAGCTTGTTCAAATAGAGCAACTTGAATATAGATTTTGACTATTAGGCGCGTTAATTTTTTATCTAAATGTGAGAATTCATCACAACTTGAAAGTCACTATTAAAAAATTCAAGAAAGGTGGTTTTCAAAGTCAAATATTTCAGTGCAATAAATTCTTTGGTATTTAAATTTCAACATTAAGTATTCAGTAGTGATTAAATTTCAAAATTTGGTGTTAAATTGCTGATATAATTGAAATTCTTATGGCAGTAATTTGCTTCCATAAGGTGTTATATATCATCAATGCATGACCAGTAAACATGCAGTCATCCTGATGATGTGACCGCCCACAAGTCGTTAACATGGGAATCTTTCCCGCCTCTACCATCCATCAGGTATGACTCGAGCTCGAGAGCGAGGGAGCAACCAAAGTAACCTGCTAATGAGCTAAATAGCTAGACAAGACACTCAGTGAGAGACTTTCTTTCTTTTCACCCAGAATTTGAAGTTTATGATTAATTAATATTCCTCCATCATGCATGCACCCAAAAAGTTTCTCTCTTCTTAGTTTGCTTCTTGTGCGGCCTACTGCACATGCTCATTACTGTCTCTTTCCCTGAGCCTTTACACTGAATGTTTTACATTCATTAAACCCACAAAGTTTAAAAGTTCAAGTTCCCCTCAAACTGTCTTCATAGATGTCTGCCATTTTTCATGCATGTCAAAAAGAGAAAAAAAGAAGGAGATTTAATAGGAGAGCAAATTTTTCCCTCTTTCTTCTGGGAGATCCAAACACGCATGATTATTACGGAATTACAAGGAGCCAAAGCGACTTTCCAGAAGAGAGATATATCATCAAAATTTTGTGTTTCATTATCAACACATGATGCTGTCTTTCCCTTTAACTTCAAATCGAAAACGGAATAAAAATGGGATTAAAACCACTGGAATTTGGGTGGAACTACCCCTAAACTTCAACCTAATGGAAAAATGAAACAAACTTTACTTTAAAATTGCAAACATTTCGCGGGACAAGTGGAATAACCTCCCCTTTAACTCTGGAATTTGATGGATTTAACTCACCGAGATGAAAGGGAACGGCATGGGACCATTGCTCTGCTGTCGATAGCCTCTCTCTCTGCATCAACAAGGGCCAAGGAACTTTATTTTATCCTAATAACAGTTATACTAGTAATAATAATAACGATAATAATAATAAGAGACTTCTAATAATAATAACAATGACTATTCTGGTTTCTAAAGACTCTTTGCTTCTATTTGAGTTGCCTACGATATTCTGGCTTCTCGCTCAGCTCTTCCTTAATACGTACACTTTAACCTGATGAATGAAAATATACGGTGATCTTTATTGTGATGAGGAGGGATGATGGATGGATGAATGGGAGGAAAGGAGCAAGGAAGAGGAAGAGAAGCAGGAAAGGAACGCAGGACGTTTTCTGGATGAAAAAAAGACGGAGGAAGGAAAAGACTTAAGGTGGAGGAATGGAGGAAAGATTTAACTGAATGAGGAACAGATGGAGAAAGTAGAGATGAGTTTGCCTTTCTCTCTATCTGGAAAAATCTATTTTAAAAGGGAAATTTCACCAGAATTTCATCATGATTCGTTTTTTTTCTTGAAGTCGCTCAGCGCGGCGACTTCAAAAGGTTGGCATGAGCAGAGGCTGTTGAATTTTACTCTCTGGTTAATATACGACTGTCAGCGGTGGAGTAGAGAAATTCTGCATGTTTGATCAAAAACCACCGTTACCTGCAACACACACACACACACACACATGCACACACACTCAAAATATCAGCTGGTGTGATGAGTAGCTCCTGGCCAAGTGTTTTGCCCTTTATGAGATCTCTCCAGGGTCCTCCACTGTTTCCCTACTCAACAGGATGACATCAGCTCTCCTTTCTTCTTCTTCTCTTGATTGTTTCGTCTATTATCTTTTTTTTCTCCTTCTGCTCCTTTTTGCATCTTTACATTTACTTTCTCCAAAAACACACACAAGCACACACACTCGCCCCTGCGGCAGACGCTGTGACCTCACCACCAGCTGTCTTGGCAGCAACGGCGGCAGAAAGCCTCAACCCTTCGATGAATCAACATGCCAAAATGTCACGGCGTAACCATGGAGACCCGATTACCCGCTCAACATCCTGTAATCATAATGTCACGTCTAGGAGCCAGAAAGCTCTGCGCGGCAGAGTCAGATGCTGTCGGGCATCCTGGGGCAGCGGGGGTGCAGTTAAGTGGTTAGTGTTGGCACTTGTTTTGTGACATTTTGCATCCCACTAACAATAGAGGAAGACGGATATGTAGAAGTGGACATGACAGCATCTTTACAGCACAAAAACTAATTTAAAGGCAACATATTCTGCACATTTCCAGGTCTACATTTATATTTTGGGACTCTTTGCATGATTTATGTTTTAAAAAAACTCCTTATTTATCTTATACTGGCCCTTTATGCAGCCCCTCAGTTCAGCCTCTGTCTGAAACAGGCCGTTTTAGCTCCTGCAAACCATGCAGCAAACCTTCTCGTTCCTTACTCAAAATGTCAACTTCTCAAATACATCCGTAAATGTTCAAGCCGAAATCCATTCCCAAATATACGAGTGGACGATGCAAACTACAGCACATGAAAAAACCTTAGCAACAGCCTTAGCAGCAAAGGCGGAAGGGCCTTTTATGGGCAACGAGCTGACGTCGGCCAGGTAGAGAAAAACGTTGCAAATGGAGCGTTCAGGGCACGTTGAAGCCCTGCCTTTTGTCTTGCAGGGAGCATTTCTGCATACGTTAACCTCAAGTTTTGGATCTTTTGACCATGTTTTACGTAGATGTACATCATAACAGTATATAAATAGCAGAAAATCACAAAAAGCATGTTATGTCCCCCTCTAAACTAACTTTAGTGGATTTGGATTTGGAAGACAGTGTCAAACAACATTAACAAAGTGTTGACCAAAAGTGTTTTGTAAGGACTAGCGTACCTGCAATTTGACATTTGTGTGTCCAGTTCATGCTGTTGTTACATAACTCAGTTTCACGCAGTTTTCTCAGTCACACATGGTCGTTTTAAAGGCAGCAGAGATAGGCAAACATGGCTGACAACAAGATAGATGTTTGGGTTTGTTTCAAACCCAACCTGACAAATTATACAGTTTTTAGGGAAACAAGATCATCTTTTGTTATAGCTGAACTGATCAATGTCAATTTTATTTATACTAACAGTGGATTTATGTGAAAGATATTCAGCCAGTTCTCTTCAGCTTTTCTGAACGTCTTAGCATCTTTCAGCTCATTGTTTTGGTTTTCATGCCAGTAAACTTCACTCATCAATCTCGTTTACAGTCCAGCACCAAATGGTCGACAAAATTAGCAACCAACTGGTGAAGAAAGTGGAACATCAAGCAGCTGAAAATCCAGGTATTTTTTCTCAGAAGACTAAAATAAAGCTATTAGGAGAGTGAATACATTCATCAGGTGGCCAGAAAAATGACTCCAAATGAGAGCAAATCTTGCTTCTTATCTGCTGGATGTAGAAATAGCTTTAACTGTTTTCTAACATGTTGATAAGAGTTTTATGGTTTTATGTTTTTGAGTTGCAGAGGAAACAGGTGCACTGACATTCAGCTGTGTGCCTTTAAAAAAAATCAGGGTCTATATTCTCCAGAACAAAGTCAGAGTCAGAATCACCTTGTGTATTGATCTTTTAGATCCAGATTCTACTAAATCAATGTTTCGATCAGTTAGCTCATAGATTGGTCTCACACTGAGCAAATGGGGTTTTGAAAGTTTATTGATTTTTGAAAAGTGGTTCTTCAAGTGAAATCACATGTAATCGGCATCATTGACAAATTTTAAGTGACGGAATAAAGGCTCAGAAGTGAGCTTTAGGTTTTAGATCACGATTTAGAAGCAACAAATGTTTAGGACAGCAAAGGTCAGAGCCTCAGAACAAACTGCTGTTGCATGAGAATAATTCTGTCTGACAAAGAAGGTGAATGCAGGAAGGAGTCCAGGTGGAGACGAGGATGTGTTTTCTGCACTCGCTCATCACTGTGAAAGTGACCCGAGATGCATCTGTCCTACTGCCACACCAACGTCCACTCCATCCTTAAAAAAGGGTTTAAATATAACTATGTGACAACCTTTCTTAACAGAAAGTGGAATTAAATCATTCAGCATGAACCACCAGGTGTCGCTATATACCTAAAACCTAAAGTTTAACACATATACTCTGTTATTTATGAAGGCATTGTCTTCACTGTCTAAAGTCACTAAATGAGTTTGTTTAATCATCACCTGTATTTTGGTCCTGTTGTTTTATAATCTAAGTATCTTTAAGAACACTAATCGCTCTGCATGGCCGTCAGTAGCCTATAAATCAGTCTAAAATGACACTGATAATGGGCTTTAGAAGGAAATATTTGCATATTTGAGTGGTGTGACATTATTATAAAACCACATTCAACACAACATGATAACCCATGTTATTTAAATGACCAAAGTAGCCTAAATATCCCAACTGGACAATAATGAGCCATAATAATAACAATAAACATCCACCACACTTATGGGTCGCAACAAAATTGACAAGTGAAGAGCACAATTTCACCTCATCAATTAATAATTTAGGCATTTCAACAACATGTGAATAAGAGAACATGAAGAAACTTGAGGTAACCATTAAAGCTTTTTTTGATTTATAACATCATAATACAAATATATATTTCTGTTTTGGTTCTATTCATGAAAACAGAGTAAAGCAGCAGGCAAATTAGGTTAATGGCCTATAACCAATAAATAGTAACATGGCAAAGCAAAAATTAATGAATAATCACTTAATTAAAAATAAGTCTTACACACAGTAGACTAAATCATCTTTATTTAAACACATGCTTATAGGCCTGCGTGTCCCTCAAACACTCCTTGACTGTGTGTTTTCCACCGACAGCTTTCCTGCACTTCAGGCACATGTTGAAGGTTTTATTGCAGGTCTCTTCTGCTCTTCTTATAATTTAATTATGACTTGAAGTAGCTGTCAGATCACACACTCCAATAAATGCCGTTGCCTGGCAGCTTAAAATGTTTAAACATAAACCGCACAGAAATAAATGCATTTCATATCGGGGTAAATTTCACCCCGTGGTGGTTCTAGTTCATAATTTCATCTTTTATCTCTCTCTTAGCTCTTTTCAGCAGCCACATGGCTCCTGTCTTGATTGACAAAGCTCTGCTAAACTCACCCGCAGTCTCTTAAACACCTAATAAACCAAAAATATCTGTCAAGCTGCCGTTCGTCAGTGCATCAAACGTCCACTTCAACGACACACATGAAGACCGCAACTGCAGATGAACTAGAGAGCAGGAAGAAGGGGGGGGGGAAGAGAGCCTGAATCCACTGGGTAACCATGGCAACCAGCCTGCGTGTCACCACCCCATAATCACGGCCACGCAGTGCCACACATGCACCACACCAGAGGGTTTGATAATCAATCACACTAAATCATTTGCCATGACAACCGTGGGCAGACGCTATGGGATGTTTGAGAGACGTCTGGGAACGATTTTAAAGGGCAAGTCCGCCTTAAAAAGAAAACAGCTGTTTTATTATTGTTGCACCAAGTGAGGAGTTGTATTTTAAAATAGTATAAATGAACATGGGGACGCTGATGGTGGAGTATTGATCATTTTAAAAGCTAGTTTGATTGATTGAAACACAAAGACACAGAGAAACACACATGGGGCCGATAATCAATCACGCTGATAGATGAATATCGGTAATGTTATCTGATCCTCCTGTGGGCCTTCTTACCCTGCTGTCGGGTATGTGAGTGTGTGTGTGTGTCGCCTAGGAATTATTGATCCAACCAGAATCCATAATTAAATTCTGTTGAGCCCTTGATTGATAGTTATTGATTGAGATTAGACATGTATACGACACAATATGTGTGTGTGTGTGTGTGTGTGTGTCAGCGGATTGATTAGGACAGTCAGAGGTGTCGTGACCCCCGAAATATTTGAGATTGGACGGCTTTAGAAATTGTCAAATTTAGTCTAAATAATATAGAATATAAACAAAAGTCACTTTTCTGTATGTTTTTATTTGTATTTAATGCTGCCTCATACACACAGACCCCCCCCCCCCCTCTCTCTGTTTAGGCTGCTTGGTTCCTTCCAGCTTGAAAGCACTACATGGTAGCAGAAAGCCGCTCAGCTGCGACTGAGGAAGTCATTTAGAATAAGCCCCCCGGAGGACTGAAGCCAATTTGACATAATGGACAAACAAAGTAATTACAACTTCTGGGCACACTGGCCCAAAAAGCATATTTCCCTGCACACAGTCATTGGAGAAGGAGCAAAATGACTCGATTTGCTATCACAATTTGATCCATTCAGTCCAATAATGTTTGGAAAGTCTGAAAGAGCCACATGGTTAAATTATTTTATCCCCATTTAAGCGATCGAAGAGCCAACCGGAAGTCAGTCAGCTCGGTCAGTGCAGGTCTCGGCAGTAGTGTGCCTGAGCTTCACTGTACAGAATGATGTATGTGGAAAGTGGAAAGTTTCTCATTGGAAATCAGATTTTAAGGGGGCGGGCCTACGAGCAACATTTGTGACATCACAAATAGTTTGGAGCCAATCCTGGTCCAATATTCAACTTACACAGGTGTGATGTGGAAACTTGAAGCCTCCAGTAAACACTGACAGTAGACTTTACAGTGAAGTAGGAGACATCTTTCCATATTTATATACTGGAAGTATATAATGTGGTAATAAAATGTTTTTGTGGAAAAGCCATATCAGACACACATTATTGTTCTAAGCAGAGTATTTTTATATGTCTTAATACATGTGTGGAGGGGAACTTTAACTTTTCTATTCTATTTTCAATTCTATTGGAAAATTGGTTTAATTTGTGAATTTTCCCCAAGTTGTTGGTGAAAGGTGTTTAAAAAGGTTAATACATCCATGGTTTAACTGCAGTGTGAGAATAACCAATCTCAGCTCACTCCATAAAGCAGTATGGCTTGAATGAATGAATGAATGAATTACTTCCTTCAGAATTTCCCTGTTTAAAGTGACTTTAGCATCAGTGGTTTTCAAGCAATTAACATCAGTGTTAGCTTGTTGTCTTTGCTATTATTAGTAGCTAAATTATTGTTTTGTCAAAACTAATTTGCAGCTCTGAAATGTGTCTGACAAAACGGGAGATTTCTTTTTACAAAGAGTCAAGAGCTGAATATTGTCAGTAAAAACAGCAGCTACATGTTTGAGATCTTTCTTTACTTCATGTTAAATAATCAACAGCTAACCAGCTAACGTTAGCCCTGAGTTTAAAGCCTTTTCACTCATATTTTCTTACATTTTAACATTTGCTCTTAAATTCAGTATTGAATAGTAAATAATTAAAATGTCATTCAATTATAGTTGTAGATAGTTACTGTTAGCGGGGTGGTTTGATCATAAACATCAACAGATAATTGATAACATGTGCACAGCATTATGGAAGAAGATAGTACTCACTTTGATAGCAATAGGCAGCCATGTTTCTTGAGGAAGAAGGAGGAAAGAAGTTCATCTCATGCATTATACACACACACACGTAGACATATGACCGCTGACCAGCTGCAGGTTTGACTGCAAATTGTTTGAGGCGTCTGCAGCCTCCAGTCCACTTTAATAACCCTGTGTGATGTCTGTAATGTGACACACAAACACAGCACTAATAGTCCTGTGTGGCTTCACTCTGCATCCAAGGCAACTGAGGACAACAGCCTTGTCCACTGTTATAGAGCTCAGAGGTGTGTGTGTGTGTGTGTGTGTGTGTGTGTGTGTGTGTGTGTGTGTGTGTGTGTGTGTGTGTGTGTGTGTGTGTGTGTGTGAATGTTGAATCCATCAGAACAAGCTGAGACAGACCACCTGCTGCGATACACACACAGGGGTAAACATAAAACATACATATGTTCTGTACAATAATAATGCTAAAAATGTTGCTTTCATATGTAATAGTAATGCACAGTAATGAAGTTACTTATATTACTACTTATTATTACTAATTATACTTGGGCTTCAGGGAATAATGATCAGCATTTTTCACAATTTTCTGACCTTTTATACCCTGAACAATCAATCAATTATTAAAGAAAATAATATTGATAATAAAAATAATAGTTGTGTGCAGCCTTACAGTACTCATATAATGGAATAATGCCACCTTGACCTCAGTTGTGAAGTTAATGAAACACGACTTTATAACAAATTTAGAAGAAGAAATTAAAGCCTTAGAAGTAGATTTTGACATGAGGGGAGTGACTTTGCTGTAAGGCTGCTCAGTTCAAATTCAAAAACCCTTTCAAGCTTTTGTTTGACAAAATGTCAGGACACTATACAGAGACTTTTGGGGTAAGACGTCATCAGAAAGTCCTGTTGAAATCTGTTTTTCAGCCCATTTCTGACCTTCCCACTATACGGACACATAATTAAAGTGCTTCACTTCCTGAGTGATGTTTACACATGTAGTTTTTAGCCTGATAGCTCGTTAAAATTAGCTTTTTGCTCAATTTTTGCTGCACGAGATGAATTGTATGTGATCAGTCTGTATCGTACATTTACATCCGTTTATTTACTTTGTGATACAGTGTAACGATGAGCTACACAAACACTCACAGAACTGGAGTTATATTGAGACGTATATTTCACCGTATCTCATGTTTACCCATGTTTACATTATTTCTTAACTGTTAACAGAGAGCAGCGATCACTGTCAGCAGAAGCTTTGCAGTGGAAATGGCTTTGCTGGATATGTATTAGTGAAAAGCAGCAGATTACCGAGTCTTTCCTCAGCTCGATTCATGTTGTCTTCCTTCTTAAACAATCTCCACCTGCATCAGACACTTGTAGGAGAAAAGCAGCCCACGCTGACCAGTTGTTGTCTCCATGTGGCATCTATGTAGCCGCTGTAGCCTCGACGTGTAGTTACATTTTTTTGAAGGTGCACATTAGCTAAAAGTCCAGTCTACAACTTAGCTATGACAGCTACAGGCCCCAAAGCTATGCTATAACCCCTTAATACAAAACTAAAAAGCTATTGAGCCACTGTATTTACAACTAGCATGTTAACTGTTTTGGTCAAAGATTTGTGAAATGCCTGGAGTTTTAAAAACCAGGTGGAGTAATGTTTAAGTTACTGGTACGTATCAATAATCAAATCCCAGCACATGTTATGGTCATAAAGGAGAAGAAAAGGGCTAAAAAGATTTGGCTTCAGCTACTCATCACACAGAAACACTTCCACATACACATACAGTTACACACACATACAGTATATATACATACATATACACAGCATCATTCAGGTTTCCCCCCTCACCTCCTAAAGGGATTTTGAGCTTTAAAAATAAAAACCTGTCCTTGTTTTTCTTTGGGTTTTTTTTTTTTTTTTTTTTTTGGGATTTCCACATGGATGAATGTATGACTGTGTTATTTTTCTAGAACCGGATGGCTAGCGCACGTTGTTGACTCTTTAATAAAGGCATCCTTAGCAAACTGGGCTGTGGTTGGTCTGTTTATTTATCATCCGTCCCTTCCTCTCTCTCCAGTACAGAGGAGGCTCATGTGATCTGTGACTTTTAGTGTGCTGGTTCTCCTTTTGTTTTAGTACATCATGTACTGAAAGATGTCTGAGCAGCAACAGCCGGAGGTGAATCTCACTGCACGTCGTCTTTGGGTCAAATTGAGCTTTGAAAACCATTTTACTGGTTTCAGATGTGTAAAGTATTTAGAAATGTGTCTGGTAGCGTCTGAACTCTACAATTTTTGGCACATTAATTTTTAACATTTATAAGCATCAACTTCTATGCAATATTAAAACATTGGAAAAGGGAAATTCTCCTCTAAGGAGACTCTAATTTTCTTTTGTTTCCTGTTGGAGGTTGTACCAAAGTTCATAAATTATATTACGATTTAACATTAATACGGATGCGGATATTAAAATTGATTCCTCATAAAATAGTGTCCGAAAAATTGCATTAATTGCATGAGTGGACAATTGTGTATATCTCTCTTAACTCCTAATTTATGACAAATTTTGCTAATTTTATTTGCTGCTGATAGCAAATATCATCAAAGTTCCTGAAAGTGATTTTGCAAAATTTACACACTACAACATTATACACAGGTGTTATTATACAGCAGTTAAACTTAAAGAAATGGGACTTATGGATGATTGTTATTGTTGGAAGTGTAAAAATGAAGCAGGTACTTTTCTTCATTTAATGTGGGGATGTTCTTTTGTTTCTCCTTTTTGGAAACAAATAATTAAATGTATTTCAGAGTGGTTGGATAAATCACTGCCAGAAACAGGTCTCTTCTATCACTGCTGGGTATATCCAAACAAATATCTGGATCTGCACTTTCTGGCTTTATTGGTGCTTCAGGCTTTATTCTCCACTATTGGAGGAGTCAGACATTTTACTAGCCTCTTTTGAATCTCTAACCACCTGGATTAATAATTATTAAGGGATGTTTTATGAAGTTTGGTCTAATTTTTAATGTATATAAAGGAAGAAAATTAACAGAAGGTATTTCCTTATTTTATGAAAATGTACATTTATGTGGTATTAATTGATACATTGTGCCCCCTTGTTTTTATATTTTTGTTGTCACAGTTTATTGTATTTCTTATTGTACTTACAGCTAATTCTTATTTAATTTGTTTAGTTTTGTTATGTTTGTTCAGTTACTTTCATTATGAAACTAAAGTGTGTTTTGTATATATTGTAAAAGTATAAAAAGAATACTGTGGTTGATGTTGAGGTGAGTTCAGGTAGTTGCATTAATCCTGTTCTTGAATAGCATACAAACAATATAAAAATATAATCAATATGAAGTCAAATTTTAAAACTGCAGAGCAGAGATTGAGCTAATCAGAGACAGAAACAGTTTGAGAAGAGCAAGAACTGCTTTGTCATGAACCTTGGTTCACCTCTGGAGGTGAACTGTTGCCTGTAGCAGCATCCTCCCCTGCACCCGTAATTTGAAATAATCATCCCACTAAACTCCCACGTGTCTGATCAAGATCCGAACACTTGCTACAAGTCTATAAAGAGAAGCTGTAAATGTAAATCAAAAGTCACTTTTAACAGGAACACTTGCAGCTCTGCAGGTTATTTTTAGACACGTTTTGAGACGAGGACTGACTGACGCCGCAGTTACATGCACACCATTTTTCATTCTGACTGAAATCATTCCAGATTTCAGGTCAAATGTTTACATGGGATGTGATCTAATACGGTCTGGTGTTTACATGCTCTGATGCATTTAATCGGAACAGCTGTGTGACGTGCAAAAATCATGACTACATCATGTATTCATCTTCCTCATCAGCTACCTTCCAGCACCAGCCCGTTCAGTATCTCTTTGGCACGTGTTTGATCATCTCTCTGAAGATGGATATCTATTGTCTGTTGTTCGGCACACTGACTGGTACATGGTACAATTATTCTTTATGTTTTTCTTCTTTCATTGTACGTATATACTATACACTGATTTTAACACCTTTGGGATGAATTGGAACGCTGACTGCAAACCAGGCCTTATCTCCCACCATCACTAATGCTCCTGCTGCTGCAAATCCCTGCAGCCAGGTTTCAACATCTGGTGGAAAGCCTAAAACCAGAGGAGTGGAGACTGTTATAGCAGCAGATTAACACCCGTGGTTTTGGAATCACATGTTCAACAATCACATATGAGTATATAATACTCATGTGTCTATATATTTAGATGATGTTAGACCACTAAAAAAGGTTATGCTAGGCTAAAGGTTATGTTAAAAAAAGGTTTTGGATAACTTTAGCAGCTTTCTCCTGCTCTTTATTTGGTTTATTATTTGGTCTGGAGACTTTTTTTACACGAGCAACTTCAACAAAACCTCCACTTGCCAAACTAATCAGCCTGTCCAAATATGTTTTTGTATAGTAAGTAAACAAGCAGGGTTATGCTAGAATTAAACATTTTTATTACATTTCTATTTTTAATGCTGTTGTAGGTCTGTGTGGGCTTCTTTAATTTCCCTTTGGGATTAATAAAGTATCTCTCTGTCTAACTAGCCTGCAACACAAAAACAAAGCTGTTCCTACATGAATCATGAACTGGTGAGCACACTTTTAGCTTTAGCCTCACAATTTTAGCATTAACACCACATATGTTTAAATTTATATTTAAGACCCTTTTACCCTTTAAGACCCTTTTTTTTAAGATTCTTCTTTTAAAACGAGTCAGCTGGAAACATTATGAACATCAGCTAGCACAACAAAAGAAGGTTGTATGATAACTGAGTTGCTTTTGTGAGGATTTAAAATACTGTCCATAATGTGTAAAATTATAATATATTAGGGCTGCAGCTAACGATTATTTTCATTATCAATTAATCTGCCAATTATATTATTATTATAAAACACTCCACAACCCAAACATATTCAGTTAACTATCATGTATGATGAAGAAAAGCATTACATCATCACATCTGAGAAGCTAAAAGCTGCAATTCTTATTCTTCATATTTGCTTTAAAAAATTATTAAAACGATTATTCAATCATCAAGTTACTGATTAATACTCTGTCGATTGACTAATCGATTAATTGACTAATCATTGCAGCTCTACAATAAATCCATTAAAATTGGGTTTAATTACATTTTTGTTGAGTTTTCAGGCACTTCAGTATTATTAAGTGCTGAGTCGGATATATCGGAGCTTTCCGAAAAATCTCAGTTTCCCAGTCTTCATTACGACTTATTACAAGCACTATTTACAAGTCATAAATTCATAATTACAGTATCTCCGATATAACATGAACGCAGCGTTAGCGAAGGGTCAATTTCCCCCAACATATTTCCAAAACCGAGACTCTTATTGTGAGAAAATGTGCAGTAAATTATTGATCAGCAGACTGTTTGGTTGTTTTGGTGGGCTTGTGAAAAACTGTGATCAAAGAAGCAGATTTTCAATTTGAGGTTTTAGTGAAACATTCTTTTGTTTAAATACAAAGCCTTTAATCACAGCTCCCTCTATTCTTCCTGTTATCTGGGATGCTTTTAGTGATCATGTTTTTATTACGGTTTAGTGTTTGTATGCGTGTGTTTGAGTGCATATTGGTTTGTTAACTGTTAAAAGCTGCCTCTTTTTTTGTGTTGTTGTTCTTTTAATACAGTATGTGTTGAGAGAAAGCGAGCTTTTCAACAACCTTCTATATCATTTGAATGTATTATTATTTTATTCAAGGAACAGCTGAAAAGGAGAGCAAGGGAGAGATAGAGAGAGATGTTTTTTTTTACAAAGCCCTCGCTTGCCCGTTGTGTGGGCTGCACCGCTGAATAAAAACCAGCTTTCATCTCTCTCTCTCTCTCTATCTCTTTCTGCCTCTCTACATCAACCTCCCCTCCACCAACTCAGTGTCAAGTTCTGCTATGAGACACACAGTGATCCGTGTGTGTGTGTGCGCTGTGGAATGAGAAGCTGGCTGTCCTTTTGGCAGGCAGCAGTACACTGAAGCACCTCTCAGAAAAACTGGACTATTATTGAACTACTGAGAAACACTCTTATCTCGCTGTGAAACATCGCCTTTTTTCTCTCTCTCTCTCTCTCACACATGCACACACATAGATGCAGTCAAACAAACTCAAGCATGCTGTACAGAAACACAGTGTATTCGAGGATGCATGTGCACACAAACACGTATGTCACTCCTCTACAGAGAAAAGTCGGTGAAAGTCCTGCAGGAACTCTGTGTGAAGGAGTTCCTCAGGGAACATACTGAGGTCCTCTGTAGTTGACAAGAAACTGTAGATGATGAAGAGCTCTGACTTTTACAGAATACTTACTTATATACTATCAGCAGGAAAGACACCACCAACTGAACAAGAATGCAGTAGCTTTATTAAATAATGATACTCTGGCACTGACCCCGTCAATTATATTGATTTATGGTGTAGAACACAATAAATAGCAGCTGATTGCACATCTCCCCTACAGAGCCATACTGTAAGCTGTAAAAATGGATATTTTTAGAAAATATCAGTGTTACAAAGTGCTTCACACAAAAGTAAGACAAAACCAAAACATGCGTTTTCAATTGAATTGTACATAAATTAAATTTTGACTAGTCATAGTTGAGTGCCAACAAGGTCATAGCTTACCAACTGATTATTTACCACTTCACAACTATTTTAAATAATAATAATAATAAATAAATAATACATTTATACGGCACTTATCAAAATCAGCAATTACAAAGTGCAGGCATAAAAAGAACAAAGGACAGAATAAAATACCAAATACACATTATGTATATAACAAAAAAATAATGTATAAAAAAACAAATTTGAATGTTCAAACTTCTTCAAAACGTACTAACGTCAAACCACAATTTGGTTACAAAAACATGGCAGTTGTGGTTCTGAGCTGACAGCTTTCTGATGAGTCAACATATCCTTTTGAGACAGAGGGGACAGGAAGTGGCGGGCCTGATGCGATATGTGGTCTTAGTAATTTGACTCCCGCACAGTCGATATAAGAATGAGCTCAACTTTCCCAATTCTTTCCCATTCTGACTCAGAAACTCATGGATGCATTTGTCATGATCAGGCTGGATTATTGCAATTTTGTGTTTATGGGTCTTCCAAACAAAACAATCCACAGATCACAACATGAGTTCTAACCAGGACAAAAAGATCAGACCACATAACTCCAGTCCTCCGAAACCTTCACTGGCTACCAGAATACAATTCAAAATCCTCCTTTTGGTTTACAAAGCGCTTGCTGGTCTGGCTCCACAGTACATCTCAGACATGCTGTCAGTTTATAACTAATCTCTCCGGTTGCAGGGTGGAAATCTCCTCCATGTGTCGAGAGATGGCATTCAGTATTTATGCACCTAAAGGATGGAACAGTTTGCCTGCTGAATTTAGATTTGCTCCAACAACTGTGTTCTTTCAAAACCAACCTGAAGACCTTTATCTTCACTCGAGCATTTCCTTAAAATAACACACCACATTTGTACAGCATGTTTGTTTGTATGTGTGCATGTAAATGTGTTTTTATGTGTATGTACTGTATGCATGGATGTTTCTGTTTATTTGCACATTTTTGCTGTTTTATTGGGTTTTTTTATTTGAATTGAATTGAAGTACTACTGGTGTGACACAGACAAATGCAAATTATCTTCACCGTGCTTTCAGCTGTTTACAGAGATTCTTGGAGTTACTTTTTCCTTCAGGCACCAAAAGTCAATTCTTTTTAAAGACTGCCTTCATTTTTCTTTTTTAAGTGACTTACAGCGAGTTCAATCCAATGGCACTTTTACCACCTCAGTGTGAAAGATACAGGTTCACTTTCACTCAGATGAAGAGACTCACAGTGAAAGTGTTGTATCACCCCTGTTAGCTGAACCATTGGACATCAACAGTCCTGGATACTGATTCATTTTCTCTGTGATAGGACTGTAATTACACCATAATTTCTTTGCTGTGTGTAGTGTAGGTAATTATATATCGAGTATTATTGTAGGTACTATTAATAAATGTTATTTTTAAATGTAAAAATTCTCTTCTTCTCTTTTTTTGTATAATCCCCCCCCTCACTATCAATCTTTCACACATACAAACTCACTCACACACATCTATTTGCATGTTGTGTGCAGCTGGTCCAAGGCTATTGGCTAAATAATCATGTCCAGTGTCCAGTGACCCTGAACCAATCAAATGTCAGCGTATGCGTCACTGTTGGCATATCAAGACGGTGATAAGTGTGCGTTTCTCTGAGCAGATAATGCTGACGCACACACATAACGGGGTAATAAGCTAATATGAATTGATCCCTGTATAGTCCCTATTATTTCCACACACATGGAGGTCAGAGGTCAGCATTCATAGAGCTGATTCAGTGACTCTGTCAATAATCCAAGAAAACATATGTAGATGATATTTCAAGAGATAGATAGATAGATAGATAGATAGATAGATAGGATTGCTGAGCATTTGTTTTCAGTTCAATTTTGCATCATCACTGATAATTTACTAAACTTTAGGGATGTGCATGGCTCCATCTGTTGGATGAAATTGAAGATTACAACTGAGGCCAAAGATAATCAACAGAGAAGAGGAGCCACTCGTTAGTAAAGGCTTTGCCCACTTTCTAGCCTGCTGTAAATTTCAGGTTTATATATTTATTTGTGTATTTATGCACGTTAATGCACATTAATCCACCTTGTGTATGTAAATCTAATATGTTGGCTAATTTGCACCTGTAGTCCTGACTTAAAACCAACAATTAGATACAGTACATACAGTAGATAGATACATATACAGTCCCTAATTGCTGCTATAGTATCATTATTGACATTCTAGAAATGCTGTTTTGATTTTCTTTCTTAATAACAATTATTATTATTTATTTGTTTTCAAATATGTTGTTATAATTCTTGTGATTCACCTGGTTGTTTTGGACTCATGTCAACGTTTAAACAGCTGTACATGAGGATGTTTTAACATGTCTACTTAAAAAAATGAATGAAAGGTTCACTTCCTCTTTGGCTGTATCATAAAATAGGCGCAGAGTGATACCTCTTTAGTTTTGGCTCCTATTTGACCCTCCTCCGCCTCTTATTGGTCCAGCTGCTGCCACTTCTACCTCTCTGATTGGTCCGCAGCGCAGAGTGCGTCGCGCCCAAAGCGGAAGTGAGTATTTTCATGTATTTGCAGCTGTGATTAACCAAAGAAGGATGTGAAAACGGGGAGCAAACGGTCCTTTGCTGGCTTTTGTTAAACTACAAAACGACGCTTCTAATCAGATAAAGAGACAGACAGAACCGACGATATGATTTTAGTAGCATTCTCGTTTTTCCTGATAATTTCGTCAGCCGGAGCAGCTCGGAAAGAAGGGGACGATGACTGGGTTCATCTTCCTAACAAATGTGAAGGTAACGGCGTCAGCTAGCATCGTCTGGTTCTCAAGACAGGGTCCGAGGACCTCCAGAGGTCCGCAGCTGAATGAGAAACAGATATTTTACTGTAATTTTACTCTCTGGTGTCTCAGTGAGACGAGGCCCGAGGCTGTTTGTTTAACGTTAGACTAACCTCTGTTTACATGTTTGTTATAGCAGTGGCTCCCAAAGTGGGATCCAGGGACCCCCAGGGGTCCTTGAGGGGGTTCCAGGGGGTCCCCAGCAAAAAGGGGAATAATGTATTTTTACTATATATACAATGACAGCAAAAATCTATCAGATGGGACCCTGGACAATATCTTGGTAATATCCTGGGGTCCTTAACAGGAAAAGGTTTGAGAACCACTGTGTGTATTCTCAACTGAATGTATATCTAATCACACATCTCAACAATATCCTCTAAAAAGCTTCTGCTTAAAGCCCAATCTCTTTGTTTTATTGGCTAAAGCTGTCATTCCAATTCATTAATCAATAGATTCAAACTCTATTAATTCCAAAGGGAAATTAAAATGTTACAGCAGCCAACAATGCAAATGCAATTAAAGGCTAAATTATATACAGTAACTAAATAAACTCATATATAAAAAGTAAATAGAACAGAAAGAATAGAATTGGTCGGCTGGATATTGCTACGGTAATAAGGTGCCTTCTTCTTCTTCTGTAGTTTAACATGTTGTTGGCTGATGACGTCAGATGATGATGTGATAGACAGAAGTGAATATAGCTTGCTTTAGAGGGTTGTATTAAGCTTCCCATACCAGAGGAGTTGCTAATTAGTGGGTATTGGTCATTAGACCAGTGAACTAGACAAATAGTGATGGTGCTGTGTGCCGAGGCTTTTTAGATTAACTGCCTATAAAGCCAGTTGGGCCACTCTAGTTTAGCCTAAGCAGATACGATGTAAGGCCGGGTCAAGCCGCCGAGTATCTGCCGCTTGCTTTGGCGAGAGATGGATTCAGAGGCAGTTTAAATGTCTGTTATGTCAGGGTTAGAGAATGGTGTCACCTGTCAGAGGGCTCAGTAGATTTATAACAGCACAGCCTAATGAGGTCAAAACATCAGTTAATATGAATACTGGGCTTCTGTAGGAATTGTTCACCTTTTTCCACATTTCACTATGTGTATTGTAAACTTAAAAAGGCAAGTGGTTCAATTTGTGAAGACCTTATTTTCTTTGTTTTTGGTTAAATTAAAAGACAACTCTAAAAAGAATCAATTAATGTTAAGTGTTCAGGTCAGAAGGTCATTTTCTTGACTAAATAAAAAACTCTGTCTCTCTCTTCAGTCTGCAAGTTTGTCAGTATCGAGATGAAGTCGGCCTTCGATGAGACGGGGAAGACCAAGGAGGTCATCGACAGGAACTACCGCTTCATAGACAGCAAGGGAGCGCCGCCAATCAAATACGTCAAGTCGTAAGTGTGTGTTTGTGGGTGATGTTTTATGAGAAGTCTCTTCATTTTGGGGTAATTTCACTGAAAATGTGACAGTATAACAAGATGTCCGGCCGCAGGAGAACCTAAACGAGTTTGCTGGGATAAAACTGGATCTTTTTTTTTAATCTCTCTCTCACACACACTCAGGCAGCGGGGACAGGAACTCGGTCAAGTTCAGTTCCTGTGGAGGTACTCATTATAGAACAAGGAAGCTGTTGAACTGCTGCTGGAGTGTGTGTGTGTGTGTGTGAGAGAAAGTGATAAAAGAACTCCAGAGATTCCAGCGCGTCTTTGAGTCTGAAGTATTCTTAAACTCTCCCAAATACTGAAAAGAGTTTTAAAGGGGAACTCAGCCAGACTTTGGGAGTACGACTGCATAAAAAAGTTGTATAAAGCTTTTTGTAGCTCCAGACAGAGCTAGAAAATGGCATTGTGGGTAACACAGGCACCAGGTTTTGATATGGAAGGGTTAGGGCCGGATGCATGGAATAAAAGAGGTATTATAAAAGACGGTATTTCTGCAGCTGCTGCATCGATTTGGTCCTTTTTTCTTAAAAACTGTCCATCGTGAGTCTGTCAGTGTTATTGGAGTCACTCTGGATCGCAGCGCGCTCCTCTTGATGCTGCTGGAAGAAGAGCGCTAAACTTAAAAAATGCATTCAATCCAGAGTAGATGCTGGTTCAAGCCTTTTCTG
Source organism: Scomberomorus guttatus (assembly GCA_038419695.1). Taxonomy (NCBI): domain Eukaryota; kingdom Metazoa; phylum Chordata; class Actinopteri; order Scombriformes; family Scombridae; genus Scomberomorus; species Scomberomorus guttatus. The sequence goes on from CM076467.1 coordinate 20,673,962, forward strand.
TGGTCTTCATGCCATTTAGTGCATTTAGTATTTTTACTGACCCCCCTCTTTTCTCGTGGATTCAGTGTTATAGGAGTTCAATCTAAATCATTGGCATATTCTTAAAATATCTAAAATCCATTTGTTTTTCTCTGCAGCTGTTATATAACATGAATCTAATGTGCTGTACCTAACACAGTTTAATCCTGGTGTCTGTCATCACATTCTGCCCATTACAACAACTGTCACTTCTGATTACATGAGGCTAAACTAAAAAAGAAACAATACACAGAGTGAACATTCAGCTTTTTCAGGATTCATCATCATTTAAGTCCCAGTTTGTTTTTGTACAGACACAAACAACATTTCATCCTTATTGTATTGAATATATTTGTATCTGTGACAGCATTCAACAAGAACTCGCTGGAAACACATGAAACTACCTTTATCCTCAGCTGCAGACGTACACTGAGAACCGGGAGGTCTCCGACGTTCACAGATCCAAACTATTGTCGTCCCTGAACTAGTTGAAGCACCGAGGAGCAGAACACTTGAACTCAGCTCAGAGTTCAAGTGTTCAAGGTTTGACAAAAGTCTTAATCTGAAACCTGCACATACTCTGAATTTCTGTCTCTCTCCTTAGAGACCTCAGATTCATCGAGGTTGTAGAAAATGTGTGTCAGAGGCTGCTGGAATACAATCTGCACAAAGAGAGAACCGGCAGTAACCGCTTTGCCAAGGTCAGTCTGTGAGTGTGCGTCTCTTTTGTTTACACAGTTTTTGTGCTTTTGCTTCACTTACATGCTGTTTAACTGCAGTTTAATGACTAAAGTTACATTTTAGCAAAGTTCTTTTTTTTTTTTTATAGAGTTGGGCACTGTTTGAATTATTTATGAATATATAAAACTCTTTGTTTTACATCGTTAAAGTGAGAACACTCCAAAATATTAAAGCAGCTATAATAATATAATATTATTTTTATTTTAAAACATGGTGTAAACATATATTTTGTTATCGTAGCACTTTGTAACTTTAGTTGTGAAAAGTGATAAATAAATATTTACTCATCAGCTTCTGTTTCAGATGCAGCAAGCAGCTGTTTTCAGCACAAAGCTGTAAAAACCCAAAACATACAGTAACAGGAAAACAAACAATATAATCATTAAAACTCAAATTACATGAGGACAAATTAACCCTTTGCCCTGAAAGTTTGTTTCTGCTCATCTAATAGGTCAGACTGTCTGCCATTCATTAAAAAAAAAAGTCATTTATAACTCAGTGTCAACAGCTGTTGGTCACATGCTTCAATTAAAAGCCTCCCAGTGTTGCTGGTTGTCAGGTTACCACATGAACAGCAGCTTGAATTCGATTCACATTTGCTGTTAAAAATATTTATAAATGAAAAGTCAGATTGTAAAAGTTTCAGGAAAGTTTGTGTCCGACTTTTTTTTCACTATTGTGTGTGCGCGTGTGTGTGTGCATGCGTGTGTGTGTGTGTGCAGGGCATGTCAGAGACCTTCTCCACCCTTCATGGTTTGGTGAATAAAGGAGTGAACGTTGTGATGGATATTCCCTTCGAGCTGTGGAACGAGACTTCAGCAGAAGTGGCCGACCTGAAGAAACAGGTGCTCACACTGTGCTGAGATTTTTTATATCAAAATGGTTTTGTACTGACTCTGAGGGCTTAATGTTTTTTTTACATTTAAAATCACTGCTGTTATGTGCACTTCACAAAACTAACAATTACAAAGAAAGTAAACAAATACTGATGTTTCACTGTACAGCCTAAAAACAGAAATCCCACTTTTGAAACAGATTTCTGTCTTTTAAAGTTTACTTCTTCATGACACGACTCATCATACTTAATACTTAATATTCATCATTAATTTACTAAAATGTGTGTGTGTGTGTGTGTGTGTGTGTGTGTAAGTGTGATGTGTTGGTGGAGCAGTATGAGGATGTGATTGAGGAGTGGTACAAAGGAAGCCAGGAGGAAGACCTGACCACATATCTGTGTGAGAAACACGTTCTCAAAGGGCAGGACACAGGTAACACACACACACGCACACACACACACACACACACACAAACACACGCACACGCGTCTTTTGTTCTTTATAATTTCTCTCTTTTCTATCATGCTTTCTCCATCCATCATTTCTTCCCTCCCCATTTCCTTTTTTCTCTTTTTTGTTTTATTTATTCTTTTCCTTCTTTCTTCTTACTTTCCTCTATTCTTACTCATTTTGTTCTTTCTCTCTCTCCATCCTTCTCACCTTCCCTCTGTCTTTCCCTCCCTCCATTCTTCTCACCTTCCCTCTGTCTTTCCCTCCCTCCTTCCCATTCCGTCACCCGCTTTTCATTATGTTCTCTTCTCTTTTCTTCCCTCTCTCCTTTTCTCCGTCCAGCCTGCCTGAATGAAGAGTGGACCCAAAAGAAGAAGGGAGACCAGGCTGCCATTGCGGAGGACAAGAAGAAGAAGAAAAAGAAGAAGGGAGGGAAGAAGGGAAAGGGCAAAAGTGAGGAAGGAGCGGAGGGAGGAGACGGCAGCTCGGAAGGAGAGAAGATGACCAAAAAGAAGAAGGAGAAGAAAGTGAAGAAGAAGAAAAAGGGCAAAGTTCCAGCAGAGAAGATGGATGGAGGGATGTCTTCGGACGAGGAGATCCAGCCACAGGTGCTTCTGTCTGGGCAGAAGACGGAGCTGTGAGCCGGTCTGGATCAGCTCTCCCAGACAAAACTAAACTCTTAGTAAAATCAGTCTGCAGCTTGTGGAAAATGTCCTCAACTGAGGTTGAGATGAGCTCTTGTACTGTTTTTAAAGTGTTTATTTCAGTTTTTGGACGGTCTGAGCATGTCGCAGGTTGACTTCAAGATTTAGAACCAATTATCCAAACTAACTATCCAGTTTTTAAGGTTTATGTTTGGTCATTTGACATTTTCACCTCCATTTCAGGTGTGTAACGGGAATTCAGACTAATCTCGATTGAAACTTGCAGGCACCCTTACTAACATTATCTTTGCTTAAAGGATAATTCTGGTTTATTACAACATGGGTGTTATTTTTTTATACTTTTTGCCATTTCTCTATCAGTTATATTAACACTGTACTCTTCCAGTTAACTGCAAAGATCTGGGAACAGAAAACTTTAACGTTGCTAAAATTGTAAACACACTTCTGCAGACAAATCAAACAATTTGGATAGTGGATTAATCATTAAAGTCATTTATCAAGCAAAAATTTCAATCAGTATCTGTTTCCAGCATCTCAAATATGATGATTTGCTGCTTCTCTCTCTTTTATTTAATTGTTAATTGAATTTCTTTGTGTTTTGGACTGTTGGTCAAACAAAACAATCCATGTAAAGACATCATCTTGGGCTCTGGAAAACTGTGATGGGCATTTTTCATTATTTATTGACATTTTGTAGACTAAAATATTAATTGATTAATTGCAGCCCTAAAAAAAAAAAACACCAACACTGGATTTCTAAAATGTTCCTCTGCTGTTAGTTTTAATGGTGTTTGCCAACATACAGTTGAGTACTTGTTTTTTTTTTTTTCATTGTGTCCTTATGTTGATATAGATTTGAAGTGGGGCTCATGAAGTATCTCCTTGTAATGTGAATCTGTGTGTTTTTGTTCCCATCTCTGCTGTTTTTAAAAACCTCGTATTTACAGAAATATTCATTCCACCTGAAAACTGGGACGTTATCAAAAAATCAGTTTTGATCTAATATACTTTAAAGATCTGTGAAAATACTCAGAATGTGTTGCCTGAGAAGGTCGACATATCAATTCAGTCAACGCTTTTATATAGAATTCCTTTTCTGTTTAATATTTTAAATATTATAATATTTCTCAGTGTTTTATACCAGTATAAGAAATTGTCTGCACAGAATTCAGACCTTTTAACCATCTCAGCAGATCAGATTATTGTATTTTCATCTTTCCTTTTTTATTTTTTTATTTCTCAGAAATCCGATCTTTAGGTCTCAGTTTCAGTGAAATTCCCCTTTAATGAGTAAACACAACATGAGGTACCTCTTTTAAATATTAGAGATTTGTGTTGCTGTGATGTGTTTTATGCTATTGTTTGTTTTTCTTTGTGTGTGCTGTACAAAAAGCTGCTATTTCAGGTGTGTGTTTGTGTGTGCTTGCTGACTGCCGAGCCGACAGTTGAAGGTTTGTGTGTTTTTTGCATTTTTTCAAGTGTGTGCGCGCGCGTGTGTTTCTACAGATTTTTATTCTGAAGTAAAACGCTGCCTGTGTTGGATTGGAGTCGCTATTTGAAACCATGAACTGACACATCTGTGGATCAATAAAAACAGGTTTAAAAACTCTGTAAATGTGTTACAAATGACTGATCATTTCCAGGTTAAACGTGTCATTTTAAAGTGGATCATATCAAGTTTTTCTTCTTAAGAGTAAATTTACAATATTTATTAACAACAATAAATGATCCAGTGGTGTATTTGCAGTTCTCCTCTGCAGCCCAGTGGGTGTAATGTACACTTTTGACCACTGAAAGGAGGCAGAGATCTGGACTTACTCTGTCAACAGTTTATTTTTAGCAGCAGTATAGCTGTTGGATATTTTAAAAATGGGAGTATTTTATTAATTTTTGTTATTTTGTTGATTGGTTTTGCCTTAAGTCCAAAAAAGGCTTTAAATAAGATCATATCTGAAGCTGTATGTCAAACCTGAAACAGTACAGGACCAGATTTTTCAAATACGTGTGTCAATTAAGTGTTCAAACTGAGATGTCTGAAGGTGTAAAATATTTCTAACCTCCATGAAGAAGCTTTTAGGTTACACAGTGACATAAGAGTGATGAGAAAGTGAATAAACATATTTCTTAAACTGTAGAATTCATCTTTTAAATGGATAAAATGGGACATTTTGAGATTTATATCATTTTTTGCAGCGTTTGGTTGGTGGCTAGTAAAAACTTTAATTGGTAGTTGGGGTATTTCTGGGGGAATCTGGACTCATTGTTTTCATGGGAGTTGTAATATACTGGACATGTTAGGGGCCTCTTTTTTGAGTGGATTAAAGGGATTAAAGGACTGGTTCATAGTTTATTTAAGTCTGTCTCAGGAGCCCAAATGAACAGTGAAACGTGTTTTTCTTGCTGTAATCATTCCTCCTGTTCATACTGACCATTAGAAGATCCCTTCATAATGCACTTACAATGGAAGTGATGGTAAATCACTTATAGAGAGTAATTCTCCATAAAAAGGCTGATTTATGGCAGGTCGCTCGACACTTTTAATAAGTGTCGCTCAACAGAAATTAAAAAGTCGCGCGACATTTTCAATTTATGCTTCAGTTTAGTTTAGTTACATCATAGCATCCCGACCAGGACTAATTAAACAAGTTATCTAAAGTTACATAACAAAATATCAACCAGGAAGTTCAGTGAAAACTACAATCACCATGGCGACGTTAGTAGCACCACCCAATCACCTTTCTTTATAAGAGAGCGACACTTATCAAAAGTGTCGAGCGACCTACCATAAATCAGCCCTAAGTGTTGGAAACAAGGGAAGCTTCACTGCCATGGCAACGGTAACTAAGGAGGGCGGAGCAGCAAAAGGTTAAAGGTTAAAGGTTCATCCAGGGTACCGATGACCCTTAGCACACAGCGGCGCGTAAATTATGGTAATTTAATTAGCTTAGTCGCCTATAATGGAGCTCAAGTGTATATAAAGGCAAAGCTTTGCTTACATTTGTTACAAAATGACGCCACAAGGAAGAGAAAAGAGTTTAAATCCTACCTACGTTGCCTGTTTTCGTGCTTTTTTCCAGCTAATTAGCCCCTAAAACAAGCTGCCAGCAGCAGCTTTTCACCGGCTGCAGAGGAGCTTAGTGTTAATTTGTACAGCTGATTAGTTTACAGCTCACAGGAGGGAAACTTTTCATCACTTATTGAATATCTGCCCCACTGACTGTTAATGGTCGCCCTACATGACAAACTGTACAGTGATTTCAGTCCTTATCATCACTCCTCATCATCACTCCTCTGTGGTGACGCAGACTGGATCATTGGACTGTCACTTCCTGATCATCAGAGGTAAGACATTTAAACTAATTTATCTGCCATATTTCCATTGTAGGCTGACTTTACGGCTCAAATGATTAGTAGATTCATCAATTAGTTGATTAACAGAAAGTTAACTGTAGAGCTGTAACAATTAGTTGATTAATTGATTGACATAAAACTAATTGGCAACTGTTTTGATAATCGAATAATCGTTTTAGTCATTTATAGAACAAAAATGCCAAATATTTGCCAGTTGCAGCCTCTTAAATGTGATGATTTGATGCTTTTTCTGTGTCATACATGATGAATAATCGACAGATTAATTGATAAGTAATCCTTAGTTGCAGCTCTAGTTAACAGTTAACTGTTATGGTAGTTTATTTATCAAGCACACATGATAAACATTATGTGGCTTTAGCTTCTCAAAGGTGAGGATTTGTTGCTTTTCTCTTTTGTGTTTTGGACTATAAAATGTAATTTGTCACGTTGGCTGCTGAAAAAATGTGATTTATGGTCTAAATGATTAATCACTTATTGGAAAAAAACAACCAAAATAATCGTTAGCACAAGTAAACTCAGTGGGTGTAGTAATAGTTTTGTGCAGCTGTTTCTGTGGCTCTGACCATATAAACGGGTATCTTACAGTATAAACAGGGTGTGTGTGTGTGTGTGTGTGTGTGTGTGTGTGTGTGTGTGTGTGTGTGTGTGTGTGTGTGTGTGTGTGTGTGGACGTGTGTGTGGACGTGTGTGTGGACGTGTGTGTGGACGTGTGTGTGGACGTGTGTGTGGACATGTGTGTGTGGAGGTGTGTTGTTATTTGGCAGGAGCATATTTAGAGATTTGGGGGCCCTTGTTTTGTCTTTGTCACTGTTTTCATGAGGGTTAGGGGAAAAGAGGGGCGGTCGTGCCATCATTTATTATGAAATACTATATACAGTATATATGGCAGGGAAACATTATACGCTGCTGCGTTTTGTGTTTTCAGGAAGAAAAAGCAAAACACAATATTAACTTTGGGATATTCGCAATGAATTCTTTACTTTCCCTGTTTTTTCTTGTAAAAACACAGACTGGGATAACTTCTGCTGTGTATAATAGCACGTTACCTTGAGGCCCAGACACTGGTTAGTTTAAATAGGAACATAATTTTATATGTATTATAGCTGTACAACATATTATATCTACAGCCATAAGGGGCTTTTGGAGGTGAGGGTCATAGACAGTTGCCTGTCCTGCCTGATGGTTCAGTCCTTAATTTTAAAAAATGTATTTTACTGCTTGTCTTTTGCTTCCTGTGAATCTCTACAGTTTGGTTTAATGCTGCTGTGTGTGTGTGTGTGTGTGTGTGTGTGTGTGTGTGTGTGTGTGTGTGTGTGTGTGTGTGTGTGTGTGTGTGTGTGTGTGTGTGTGTGTGAGATTATTAAAGAGTGCCAGGTGTAATAAACATATTTTCCGAGCTGAAACAATTAGTCTATTATTATGATAATTGCTTAAACATCAGCAGGTTCTTCTTCATGATTTTCTATTTTCTGTTACTGTTAATTGAATTAGGGCTGCAACTAATGATTATTTTCATTACGAATAAATCTGCTCATTATTGGTTGTGATTAATTGTTTCTATAAAACTGTGAAAAATGCTTGTTAGAGTCTCTTACAGTCTTCAAATGTCTTGTTTTGTCAGAAATCCAAAGATAATCAGTCACATAAGACAAAGAAAATCAACAAATCCTCACAAGAGTGACGCTATAACTAGTTTGTTATTTTTGCTAGAAATAAATGACTTAACTGATTAATCAATTATATAAATAATTGCTAATTTTAAATTCTTTCATTTTTAACCTTTGTCAGATAAAAAGTATATTACTTTGGGTTTTGAAAACGCAGTCTGATGACGTCAGCTTGGGCTCTGGGAAATTGTGACAGAAATTTTTTTCACTATTGTCTGTAATTTTACAGTCTAAATGATTTATTGATTAATTTAAAAAAAGTACAGATTAATTAATAATGAACATAATCATTAGTTGCAGCTCTAATATTGTTTTCTTCATTCCAGTGAGCCAGTACACACAATAGGACTGTGGAACTGGCTCATATGAGTGAAAAGGTGTCATTATTATTAATATTATTATTAATTATCCTGCTATGACACGTCTGCTGTGAAACAGGCCTATTAGTCAGATAAATCATCATTCATTCATTCATTTTTTTCCTGTGAAATAATCATTTTTGAAAAAGTGTTCTTTTTAAATCTGATGATGGAGATGCAACACACACACCTACGTACACACACCTACGTACACACACCTACGTACACGCACCTACGTACACGCACCTACGTACACGCACCTACGTACACACACCTACGTACACACACCTACGTACACGCACCTACGTACACACACCTACGTACACGCACCTACGTACACACACCTACGTACACGCACCTACGTACACACACCTACGTACACACACCTACGTACACGCACCTCCGTACACACACCTCGACAGTCTGAACAGAGCAGGTAGTTTCCCTGCAGTACCTCATTCAAACTGCAGGTGTCACTCCATCATTGAACGTAACATAACGGCAGTTTTTGTTTCACCTTCCACTGAACTGACCAACAGCCAAATCCACTTAAGCTGCAGCAAAATGAAATGGCCTCTCTATACTGTGTGTGTGTGTGTGTGTGTGTGTGTGTGTGTGTGTGTGTGTGTGTGTGTGTGTGTGTGTGTGTGTGTGTGTGTGTCTTATCAAGGTAAATTCAACCCATTCAACCACTTTTACATTTGTGTGTGTGTGTGTGTGTGTGTGGACATGGACACGTGTGTTTCATGGTTGGACTGAGATACCAGCTTTTCCTTGACGTGTGTGTGTGCGTGTGTGTGTGTGTAAGTAAAGTGAATTGCATAACATTTGTCCATCTTTAAAGTATGTAATTTGTTTAAATATGTGTATGTATGTAAGCTGTTTTGTGAACGTGTGTGTGTGTGTGTGTGTGTGTGTGAGGTGTTAGATGTGTTTATTTGTTGAATAATTCACAGCTGGGTGTTTATAGAAGACTCTGTGGCCTCAGAGCTCCAATAACACAGGACAAATATTGTGACACACACACACACACACACACACACACACACACACATACACTCTTTATCAGTCATTCCAGGGTTGACAGTTTATTTGGACACTGTGGACGGTGGAAATTGAATGTACAGAGACCAATGTGGACACACACACACATTTATATTACCTGTGGAGACCCTTCAGTGTCTTCACATGTTCCATATCTTCCTCTTTTTCATTCCCTGTGAGGACACTGGTTCAAACAGAAAGGAATGTGCACAGACACACACACACACAGACACACACACACACACACACAGTGACAGTGTTGTGGACGGTGGTTGGTTGGTCAGTGATGGAACAAAGAGAAACAGTCTCCTCTAATCTGGAGAAAATGAAACAGACGTTTGACTGGAAATATTGATTCTTCCTCCCATTTCAATCTTCATCTGGTATTATCTGTCCCACCGCTGTGTGTGTGTGTGTGTGTGTGTGTGTGTGTGTGTGTGTGTGTGTGTCTCTCACACGCCCTCTGAAATGATTTTCTGTCCCATAGAACTACACAGTAACTATTAAATTTTATTTATATATGTGTGTGTGTATATGTGCACACATGAAATGCTACAGACCTGCAGTGTCTGTGTTGAGAGGAGAGGGGATGAACTAGTCTGCACGGAGAACAAAATGACAGTTCAAAGTAGAGCTGCAATGATTAATTGATTAGTTGCCAATAAATAAATTCATCTGCAATTTTTTGATAATCAATTTATCGTCATTTTTTTGAGAAAATGTTTCTTTAGTCTTTTATGACAGTAAACAAGACATTTACCTTGGGTCACCTTCGGCTGTGGGAACAGGTGATCGACATTTTTCACCATTTTCTGACATTAATCAATTAATCGAGAAAATAGCCGACAGAATAATTGATAATGAAAATAATCATTAGTTGCAGCACTAGTTTGAAGTATCTGCAGAGCTGCTACGTTGAAATCTTTCACAAAAACATTCTGCAACTGAATAAACAAACAAAACCATAAGCAGTAGTGCCAATATAACATTAAAGTACATTATAGTAGTAAGATGCACTGTGCATTTGATATGCGACATTATAGGAAAGTATATAAAAGTACACTGAGTTTTAGCATCTGGATCGTCACCAAGTTCCACACAGTGACAGACAATCTATCAATCAGTCTAAAGTACTTAAATCCACAGGACTGTAAAGAAAAGCAGCCCGGCTGATACAGTTTCTATACAGATATTAATATTTGAGAGTTTTAAAAATTCTATATTGATATATCGGCTGATATTAACTTTCTTGACGCAACCCAAAACATTTTTTTTTATAAGGTTGCGATCAGAAATGTATTAGGCAGGAGGAATGAACTTGTCGCTAAGCGCGGCTGATTTATCGGTGTCATGCCCCCTTTATCTATACTCCTCCTCTGTCTCTATTAACTGTCCAATAAAGCCAAAAATGCTTTAGTAGTAGCTTTAGTAAAATAATGTCATGTTTTGAGGTTAATTGATACTCCATTTTAACAAAAAGGAGCTCTGTCGCCCGACTCTGCACCAACCTCAAACCCGCTCACATCAACACGTGTTGAGCTGTAGCAACACAATGTCATCCTGCTGCACCGCTTTTCCTGACGTGACCCGAACGTGACCCAAAGGACGACGGGCGGCGAAAGGAAGAAAATGGGGAAATAACAAATGAGCAGGAAAACCAGGAAGTGTTTAAGAGTAAGATGAAGAAGAACGACGTGTGTGTGTGGAGGAGATAGAGGAGATCAAATCTGATATTCTAACCTTTCATGACCCGGGAAAACAAACACCATCCACGTCTGGAGCTGCAGAGGTTAAAATCAAAATCTTTCTCTCGTTCTGCTTTAACTGTAATCTATTTTCATCTATTTTGCTTGGCGACGGTTTGTTGTGTTTCCATGTCGCGCAGGTTAAACAACAGACAATCTGCTCTGCTGTTTGTCCAAAACCTCACCGTGAACCTCGAGTTGACCTCAAACACTCCATTACTCTGATCCAGGCAGGAGACGGAGGGAAAGAGAGTGGAATAAAACTGCAAAAGGAAGGCAGAGAAACAGGCAAATAGAAAGAAAATGAGACAAGCACTTAATATCCATCAGTTAGTTTCTCTCTTTTTTTTTTTCTTTCTCTGAGTGGACAGCCTCTGCGCTCCAATTCATCTTCGTTCTCCTCACAGCGGTGTATTCAGGGAAGGTCAAAACCCGGAAAATAGGCTACACACCAGGCATTTTGTCACCAGACACCCTTCACCTGCCTCCCAACACCAAGGAGCCGCACACAACTGGGACACAGCCGCAGCCAAAAATACATCAGCTGGAGCGGAGCAGCAACACTGCATGCATTTACCGCATTCGTTCTGCATTTACGCCACATTTGTTGTCCTTTAGGCAGAAGCGAGAGAGCGGGACGGGGTGACATTTAGTCGCTTCAAGTTCGGAGAATCATTCTGAATTGTTGTGTTTGTCCTGATGTCACACCCCCTCCCCCCTCCCCCCTCCTGAACACACTCTGGACAGACAGATTCATCATCATTCAATTAGCCAATTAGCATGAGGTATTCTTAAGTTTGTATTTGGTAAATGGTGTTGACTTTGTTTACACAGACCAAAATAATCCAATTGCTGACTGATGATTAGAGGTCTTCAAGGATCCACTTGTTTGTGAGGAACAGAGACCCGACCTTGGCTTTAAATGAGTTAGTCACCAAATCTGCTGCCGCCGTCATCACTGCAGTGAGAGTCAAGTGCAGAAAAGAAACTGTCATATTCAGGTGTTTAAGTTGCTTTGTCTTGTTTGTCCCTGCTGTATTTCTGTTTCTTTGTTATCTTCATCTATTCTGTGCACACATTTATTGCACGTCTGTCCGTCCTGGGAGAGGGATCCCTGCCCTGTTGCTCCTCCTGAGGTTTTCCCTGTTAAAGGGCTTTTTCCAGGAGTTTTTTCTTATCTAAATGGAGGGTCTAAGCACAGGATGTTGTATTGCCCCCTGAGGCAAATCTGTGATTTGTGATATTAAACTTGAATTAATGTTTTGAATATCAAGTCAAATTAGGGCTGCAACTAATGATTTTCATTATCGATTCATCTGACAAATATCTTCTTGATTAATCGATTAGTCGTTTGTCTATAAAATGTCAGGAAATAGTGAAAAATGCCCAAGCTGACGTTTTCAAATGTCTTGTTTTGTCCAACCAACACTAAAAAAGTTTATTATCACAGAGGACAAAACAATGTTTGGCATTTTTGCTTAAAAACACTTCATTTTTTAAAAATGATTGACTAATAATAATAATTATTATTATTAATGGTCTAATCATTGCAGCTCTACAGTTTGAGAAGCTGAAACCAGGTAATGTTTAAATGTTTTTATTTAAAAATAGACTAAAACGTCTATTCTATTATTAAAATAGTTGCAGATAAATTTTCTGTCAATCGACTGGTTGTTGCAGCTGTAATTTTGGTAAATGAATTTGAAATTGACCATAAACCAAATCCTGCTGTTTTTGTTAAGATTCATGGTTAAAAGCTTTGATCACAGAGGAAGTGTTTCTGAAAATCTAGAAAAAACCGGATGAGAAACTCCTCATGTTATAGATGGAGGCAGTAAAGGGAGCGTCAGGTCAAATATCCAAACGCACCCTGAGCTTCAAGCCCCGCGGGGACGATATAGCAACGACACTAATGGCGGGCTACATGGCATTTAGAGCAGAAAGGTGTGACATGCAAACCTTCACACTCTCTGTCTGTCTGTCTGACACACACACACACACATTTGCATACACACACATACCCTCTCTCACACACTCCTCAGGGCCTGCCATTAATAACAGCTGACCTTTGCACGTTTAAGCTGTTAAATGATAGTAAAGCAGACCTGAGGACAGCATATCACACTTTCCTCCATCTCTCTCTCTCTCTCTGTTTGTCCCTCCATCATCCATCCATTCCTCCATCATTCCTTCCCTATATCTCTTCAAATTGTGGGGACGTTTTCTATTTTTGCCTCATGTTTAACATCTGTTTCTGTTGTAGTCAATTTTGTTTGTACAGCTCAATATCACAAATCACAAATTTGCCTCAGGGGGCTTTACAGTCTGTACAACATCCTCTGTCCTTAGACCCTCCGTTCCAATACGGAAAAACTAAAAAGTGCAACTTGGTCAAAGGAAAGAAATCTTAATAAAAAATGTGTTAATGCTGAAACGAGTAATGGTTTAATTGATAAACTGATCAACAGAAAAATAAGAATGAGTCATATCACTGGGTATTTTTACTCACTCACTGCGTCCAGCTTCTCAAATGTCAAGTCAAGTTTATTTATAGAGCACATTTTAAAACAAGTGGAGTTGAGCAAAGTGGTGCACAAATGACAGTAAACAGCTCAACAGTGGAGATAAAGCACGAATAAAAGACAACAATGAAATACAATGTCAAAGTATGTACAGACATGTTTTGGACTGTTGGTCAAACAAAACAAGCATTTTTCATGATTTATTGACACTTTACAGCCTCAACACTTAACAGATAAATCAGCAATAGAAATAATCATTAGTTGCAGCTCTATAATTCATACATTCAGCAAAAGGTTGCCGACACATTAGATGGAAGATGTTTTGATTTTGTATTTTTCTTAATTATTTTTCAACTATTAACACCCACTGATTCTCATTATCTCTCAGAAATTCACTTATTTTTTTCTTTTAGTTAGTGATTCTTGCCCCTGAATCATAGAATGAGGAATAACCTTTAACCTTATATAAAGTTGGACGTAGCGAGGTGTGACGTCACTTATTGGTTTGTGTTGGAGCTGGTTTGAAGCCCAGAGTTGCTGCTTATATTCGATGCCATCTTTCAGTTTGGAGCCAGGACCTTCCTAATAAGGAGTGTGGAGTGTTGCCTTTTACACGCCACGCTACCCCAGACTGAAGCTAATGCTAATGCTAGCTTACTGGAAACACCGAGCGCTGCACACTTGGGCTAACGTTAACAAACTAACACAGCAGGTATCATAATCAATTAACATTAAACTTAGTGAAATATTGCGACAATAGTCTGAGTCAGTACGAATCCCGGAGCCAACATCAAAGCTACGTTAAGTCTTATTAACGGAGCAATAATTTCCAAAATTACCATCAGCACACTTATTAGAGGGCCTGAATTTAGTGATTGAGACCAGAATGACTCGTTGAAAAAATGTATTGACTTAGTATTTCATGAAAAAAGTCAGTTGGACCCAGTGATTTTTTTTTTTGGAGCTAGCATCTGCACTTTAAGGTACTTCCGGATGGCTTCAATTTCAAGCTGTGGTTGTTGCTGCTTGGGAAAAACAACCATTGTGCACCGGTTCTTTGAAAGTATGCGTATCAAGTATCAAGCACCTAGTGGCTACTTATGGTACTGCATCTTTAAAGCTTTAAAAGAGTAACTTTGACACTTAATAATAGACCTGGCGATTTAATGTTTTTGTTTTTTTTTTTACCAATGATTTCTTTTTTCTGGTCTACACTGGTACTTACTGCTTCCAGGAAATAGCCAGAGCCTAACACTCAGAGTCCCACATTAATAAAAGATCTCACCTGATCTCTTCTCAGATTTTATATATTAACAAACGAACTGTCAGTACAAACTGAAACTATATTACTCACTTGAGTACTGTATGACAAAGGTTAGCTTGCTTTAAGCAGCGCAGGTGATGACTGACTGACACATGTTTGCGGTCAGTAGACTCAGTGCTGAGGATACTATTCCTGGCCTCTTGCAGAGTTTTGTGAGACTCACTGCTGCTACTTTGGATGAAAGTTAGACTACTTTGTGTGTGTGCTAGAGTTAATAATTGTTCTGTGTATTTATTTAAATACTTTTTAATACAATTAATTTCTTATTTTAGCTACTGTCATGGCACAAAATATGCAAGTGTAAGAAAAGTCAAACAGTATATGAGTTCTCAGCTAAACGCAGCCTTCAATTTAATATTTTTAAACGATAATGAAGCATAAATTGCTTTACTTCCACTCAGTACCATCACATCCTGTTAGCATGCACTTCACTCTTGTGACCTAAAAGGGGGACCATGCAAGGCGTTTTTAGGTTTATATATAAAAGTCCAGCAAAGAAAAATCTATTGTATTAGACTTTCAGTTGAGTCATTGAAACAGAAGTTCTTTGCTTTTTCCAGGAGAAAATTGATGGTAAAATTGATGGTATAAAATTTATTGTAGCCACTTGATGGAAGGAATAATGAGAAGATTGGCCATGTGTAAGGAGTTTTTTGTCCAAAGTCGAGCAGCTCTAACTTTCTGTGAAAACTCTTCCTTTCAACTCAATTCAAAGTGTTTTTTCTTGGCGTGAAAGCTGAAAGAACGCAGCTCAGCCAAACTCACAGTTTACTTTTCTCTTTCTTCCTCAGTCGAAGTGAAAGCTTTATTTGGATGAAAGACTTAACTGAACAAAAAATAAATATTTGCCAAATCCGTTTCTCTTAGTTTAGTTGAACTAGTTCTGTCTTCATCCCACTTCCTCCTCGTCCAGAGGGGTCGATGAATGACGGAGCATTGCTCTCTCCTTCTCCCTCCATCTGCTTTTTAGATTGTTGTGGTGAAACCAGAACACAAACCACCAAACTTAAAACTGCAAGAGACGACCAGCTGCTATCTTTGTAAAGGTCAACAAGAAATCCAAGGCCGCCCAGCTAAAACAACACACACACACACACATTCAGAGTCTCCATGGATTCATTTCAACATCACCCGTACTCCACCTTTACAGTTATTTTAATTCCTCCATCCATCCTTTCTCTTTCTTTCTCACGTTCTCCCCTTCTCTCTGCCTCTCCCCCTCTTTTTTTTTTTTTTTTTTTTGCCCCCCTCTCATCATCCTCTTCATCCCGCCTGCCAAGCTCTACTTGGTCTGTTTGGGGTAAAGCAAAAAAAAAAGTTTCTAATTTGGTATCAATCTGAAGAGTCCAGTTTCATCATTACCATGTCTGTCTGTGTGAGAATGTGTGTGGCTTTCTCATTTTATTCCCATGATGCGGGACACACACACACACACACACACACACACACACACACACACACACACATATACATTCCCACCCCCAAAATCGCAACTGACAGAAATAGTTCCAACGTTTTGGTCGATGACATTCACATCCTGTTGTCCGTGTTTACATCAGTGTCAGTTGGTCTCTCTCTCTCTTTCTCTCTCTGTGGTGGTTTAAAATGATCATATTCATTATTTATTTGGCGTTATGATTATTTATCACAATCTATTCATCTCCAGAATTGTTTAATTGCACTTGAGGTCGCAGCCCAGTAGTGGACTGTGGACTCATTTTGAGTGGGTTGTGAGCATTTGGGTCAAATTTGTCAACAAAACAACTTTGAAACGTTGCAAAGTCTAATTTCCTGCGTTGTGGTTAGTAGCGGCGCTGTAATATGCAACTTTACAGTACAAGTAAAGTATTGACTAGAATATATTCAGCTTGTTTTTACTGACACAGAACACAAGAAGAAAAAAATGTGAGCTGTGAAGTGCTGGCCTGACTTGAAAACAACTTTTGTCCTTATCACTTATCACTGCAGCTGCTGCATTTCCCTGCTCTGCTCTGTATTAGGCCTGTTTACATGTTCTGCAGTAAAACTGTTGTAATAGTAGTTGTGTAGAAATAGTTTTGAATAAGACCGACTGACTGTTAGTCGGGACAAAATAAGGCATTACAGGACGTCACCTTGGGCTTTGGGAAATGGTGATCGGCATTTTTTAACAATTTTCAGACATTTTATAAACTGCATGACTTCAGTGAAAAATGGACAGATTGATCAATAAGGAAAATCGTTAGTTGCAGCCCTTAAATTGAACAGAAATGAGTAATTAGTGAATTAAGAAGAGAATGAATGAGTGAATGAAATGATTTTTGGCTTCTAGTGGGGAGAAAAGCATTAAAACAAGCTGTTTAACTACACAGCTGTCACCATATCTGGGTGGATAACGTTTGTTATGGCTGACATGTTAGCAAAGAGCAACATTAACATTTATTTGGCGTCGTGTTTGTGTCCACCTGACACCAGTAGTCTCTCTCCTTTTAGCTCCGGTTTGATCTCCACTAACAAAAATAACAAATTAAGTCGTCAGCACTCACAAATAAGTGTGTTTTACTTAATGATGCACAGCAGCAAAAAAAAAAAAAGGTACGTGTTTCAGCCCTGGGCTTTCCTCAGCAAAACAATTGTGGGTGTGACCCCTATTAAACAGCAGCCAGGAGCCTGCTGCTGATTAAAACCAGCTGATACAAATCATCCAAACAGGCATAAAAAAACAGTACTAATAAATAAAAATAAGAAAAAGAACATTTAAGACAATATCAGCCATCTGAGGAGATATATTGCAACAACCAGACAGTGACCGATTGATTTATTGACTGATTATTTGTGAGTGCTGATGACTTTTGGGTCGGCACCCATTACGCTCTAAAGACTGTGAGTTGAGCGCCAGTTCTTTCGTTTGATCTCTGCTAAGCCCCGTGGGAAATATCTGGCTCCTCAGCTGCTAAATGCTCCACTTTCTTCACCAGCCACTCGCTCACTTGCTCAAGGGCTACTTGGCTGGTCGTTATGGAGGAGACTGGTACTCGTATTTCCCAGTTCTTAGTGGGATTTGAACCTTTGCTCTTCATGTTTTCTGTGCTGCTGCTGCTGCTGCTGCTGTCCATTTGTCCTCTGTGGAGATAAACTGGTGTTTACACTGTGGGCCACATAAGAATTCAACCATGGCAAGAGATATCTGATGATGGTGTGTGTGTGTGTGTGTGTGTGTGTGTGTGTGTGTAGTTCTTTATTTGGTCCTCACAGGAATAGAAAAAACAGGAAATTTAGAAAATGAGCAGATTTTGCTGCTTTTCATTCGTCCAAGAAATTAGTTTGGGATTAGGTTAGTGTTGAATGAGTGTTGGAAACCTTTTTGTTTGTGTGTGTCTGTTGTTTATTTGTGTAAATATGTTTGTACATATGATGTTAAATGTTGCCGCATATATTTGTATGTTTGTTTGCTGTGTTTATATATATATATATTTTTTTTTATTACATATGCAAGAACATTACTAATTGTATGTTATGTTTTTGTGTGTGTGTGTGTGTGTGTGTGTGTGTGTGTGTGTGTGGGGCAGGTGTTTTGCGTCACCACCCACCATCCATCAAGTCAAATGGGCGAATGACAGGAAGAACAAAAACAAATCCCTCGCTCTGGCAAGAATAAACGACTGATGCCGACCAATGACAAGTGTTTATTGTGTGTGTGAGTGTGTGTTTGTGAAAGAGATGAAGGGATGTGTGTGTGTGTGTGTGTGTGTGTGTGTGTATATGTATTTTTTGTATGTATGTATATGTTTGTGTGGGTGAAACTGAAAGAGAGAAGGACAAAGCAAATGAGTGTGAGAGATGAGAGAGATGAAAAAAAGAGAACAGGGTGGTGTTTATTGTTACCAGTTCAGTAGGTGGACGTGCACACACACACACATACACACACACTTATTATCCCGCTCAGTGAGCATGTAAAGTAAATATTTCCAAGATGACCAACTCGACCACTCAATCATAGTTAGGCTCTGAGTATACTTGCTTTTTACCAGCGTGTACATGCAGACGAGCGGTGTTGACATACTTGTTTACTGTGTGTGTACCTGGAGGATTAAAACACACGGCCACCAGGGGGCAGATCAGAGCCGCATCATCCCCGGCTGCCACCAGAATATCTTCTTTTTTAAAACTTGTGGTTTTGCACAATGCGGAGAGGTTACTTCTGCTGGTAACGTTCAGATCGCGTCTCATCAAAATCTTCCACCATTGTCGTCGTGGTTTGTGCAGAGCTGCTGACTGCTGCCCCCGCTGTTCATCTGTTTAATTGCATCTTGTAGACGTGTGAGGACGCAAATAAGCGACACTCATAGAGACAGAGAGAAGTAGATGATAGTAACCAAATAATGTTTTTATTTTTAATATAATGAAGATACATTTACAATGAATGTATCTGCAAACTGTCCACTGTTCAGAGAAGACATTTTGAAAATCAGGGTGTTTTTTGATAAAAAAGGACATTTGATTAAAGCGAGAGCATTTCTGGAATCAAAGGACATCTGTGTCTTTCACAAATGTCTGCAGACTTACAGTAAGTGAGGATAATTTCGTTGAATGTGAGGACTTTTTTTTTTTTTAAATTTTGAGGACAGTTTTGAAAGACATATTTTACATAGATGACATTTTTTGAAAAGTGACATCTGTGTTTTTCACAATTGTCTGAACTTACAAACTTACATAAGTGAGGATATTTTTTAGAAAGTGACATTTTTGGAAAGTGAAGACTTGTTTTAAAGTGAGGACATTTGTGTCTTTTACAAACGTCTGCACTGACAGACTTAAGTGAGGATATTTTTGGAATCGAAGGACTTTTTTTTGACATTTTTGGAAAGTGAGGACATTTTCTTTAAGTGGGAAGATATTTTGGACATTTTTGAAAATTGAGGAGACTTTTGGAGAGTGAGGGGATTTTTGAAAAGAAATGCGTTTAGGTTAAGGTTGCATTATGTCACTGAGGGTCCTCACAAGTATAGCGCACGTGTGTCTGTGTGTGTCTGTGTGTGTCTGTGTGTGTGTGTGTGTGTGTGTGTGTGTGTGTGTGTGTGTGTGTGTGTGTGTGTGTGTGTGTGTGACGGCGTAGTGATGACCTCTTCCAGCTGTCTGTGGATAATGAGAAGCTGTCAGCACCGAGGGGACAGGACACACACACACACACATTCACTGTTACACAAACAAATGCACATGATATTTGCACACTAAAAGACACACACTGTAAGACAAACGCATGAACACACTCACTCATTTACACACCTACACAGTCTGTCTACTTTGCTCTCTTCGTCCCGTGTCACCTTTTCATCCTTTTATTTCAGTGGAGAAAGTGTGTTCTGGTTCTCTGGTGAAAGTACAGTGATGATGCACGTTTTAGGACTCAAACCCTCCAAACTGGGATCCAGTCTGTCAGAAGCAGGCTGCGTCAGTACTGCACCATCTGATTCACACGACCAGATCATCAGTGTGATTCCTCGGTTACATGGACAACATAAGGTCCAGCAGGCAGCAGGATTTTTGAAGGTCTGTGAGTCTGACTGTACTGTATGTTCAGTATGTTCCATACACTCATAGTCTCTGCACAACAGACCTGAAAACATGGCTCCTCATCGCTTCAAAACTCCACCAGAAGTATTATATTTAGCAATTTATATTTAGAATCGACGATTGTTTGGAACATACTGATCATACAGATCAATGGCTGAGAATTTGATCAGGCTGCAGGAGTGGTTTGATAAGTTTCTGTGGATGTTTTGGCAAAAATTTACAGTGACTCACTTAAGTAAAAACAGCAATACCACCATGTAAAAATACTCTATTACAAGTAAAAATCCTGTATTCAAAATTGTACTCAAGTAAAAGTAGTAACGTATCATGTGGAATCGCTCCTGTCAGTGTTACATTATTGTATATTAGGTCCTGATCAGTGAACTTTTTGTGCCCCCTTTTTTATTCATTCAAGCGAGAATCGGTTTTGAATCGAGAATGAATTCTTAATCGAGTCCGATGACAAGAATCTGAATCGACTGGTGAGATTCCCAAAGATTCCCATTCAGATTATAATCCCTCACACTGCTCACTACTGAAAAAGTCATCACGTTACTGTAACGTGTAGCACAAAGTAACGTGTTACTGCCCAACACTGATCGTGATTGTTGTTTGTGCAACTATCATACTCTAGACAACAACTTCCCTCCACACACACACACACACACACACACACACACACACACACAGTTACTGTATCCTTCCTTCCTTCATCTATTGTACCCCATGTAGAAATTATCTACAATTATACACACACACACACACACACACACACACACACACACACACTGGCAGGTTGGACCCCAGGGCTCAGTTTGGGAGGAAACTCCCTTTCTAATTTTCCTCATAAAGACTCTAATGAAGACTAATGATGGAGTGAGGTGTGTGTGTGTGTGTGTGTGTGTGTGTGTGTGTGTGTTTTAACAGCCTGGCTGCTCTGTCTGGGAATGTCTCTGTTCTCTTCTCTCTCCTTCCTCCTTCCATCCCTCCATCATTTCACTCGCCCTTTTTCTCCCTTTTTCTCTAATTTTTTGTTTCTTTGTTTTTTATTTTCTCTCTATCCTTTCATGTTTTTTTGCTTCCTCCTCTGCTTTTCATTTTATTCCAGTTTTCTCCTGATCTTTTCATTCCTCTTTTCTGTTATCTTTTACCATCTTTATTGTTTTCTTTCTTCTTCTACTCCTCGTTCAGTTATCTGAATGTTTTTCTGGCTTCTGTCTGTTTTTTCCCACCTATTTTTTAACCCTCCAACCTTATTAATTAGTATTAAAGAACTTATAGTTAAACTGTTCTGGTCTGTTCAGAGCAGATCACATTTTAGCAGTTAGTTGGAGAGTTGTTCCATCAGTGGATGTAGTTACTGTACATTACCTGCATGTTATCTCTTCCTGTTTGCATGTGACCTTCTGCTGCTGCAGCTTTTATCAAATGTGACAATATTCAATTCAGACATGTGACGTGTTTGAAGTGTTATGGTCCAACCTATTACCGTCATGACTTTTACGTGTAATAATCATAAAAGAGGACATATTCTGCACATTATCAGATCTATATTTATATTCTGGGGCTCTACTGGAATATCTTTGCATGATTTACAGTTAAAAAAAACTCCTTATTTATCTTATACTGGCCCTTTATGCAGCCCCTCAGTTCAGCCTCTGTCTGAAACAGGCCGTTTTAGCTCCTGTCTCTTTAAGACCCTCCTCCTGATGAGCCCACTCAGTTCTGATTGGCCAGCTTCAGGCAGCTGTGTCTCGGCAGACTTCTGATGAGCTATAACTATAATAGTGGGATTTCACTACTTTTTCCTCATTCTTCACTCAAAATGTCAACTTCTGAAATATATCTGTCCATGTTCCAGCTGACATCTGATCCAAAATATGCGAACAGATGCAAACAACACATGGCACAGACGGCCGTTTATGGGCATGTGTGAGAAGAAAATCACAAAAAGCAAAAAAGGAAAGTCCTACAATTAACACTACAAGTTTGTATTTATTGCTCTCTCTGTATATTTACAGGTGAGCTGTTTTACACACTTAAAAAGCTGAATTAAAATAAGTCTTTTGTTTTTTCTTTGGAACACAGGAGGTGAAATTTAGAGAGGAAGTGAATCTTTAGATTGACCAATAACGTGTGTTTTTGGGTGGAATTCCCCTTTAAAAATCAATAATAAACCTTTTCTTTTTATGAGGGGTCACTGTTTGTCCCGAGCATGTTTCTCACTTCCTGTCTCTTCATTACCCATCATCCTCTGCCCTCCTCTCTATCTTCCATCCTTCAATACACATCATTTCATCATGTTACACCTCCTTCTCTCTCCTCTCCTTGCACAATCTTCCTCTTTTTTTTTCCTCCCCTCTTTCCTTCATTTTCTCCCACGTCGTCTCTCGGATCCTTCAATCTCTTTTCCCCGCGCTGTCACCTTTTCATCCTTCCTCGTTGCCTCCTTCGCATTCTATCCATCCTTCTTCATCTCTGACTGTTTTTCCTCACCGTCCATCGCTCTGTGTTTCTGCCTCCATTAGGGGGAAATGGAAAAAGTGACATCAGCTATTTGGTAAACGGAGAGAGATGGAGAGAGAGAGAAAGAGACAGAGAGGCAACAGAAGACAGAGAAATGGAAAGCGGAGAGCGAAAGAGTGACAGTGGGAATGATTGTGATACAGAGAGGAGGAAAACACAGAAGAAGAAGAGAGAAGAGAGAGTGACAGAGGTGAGAGAGAGAATCAAACACTGAAGTATGGGATGAGAGAGCGGGAGAGAGAGGTAGAGATCCATTAGAGAGAGAGAGGGAAAGGCTTCACCTCATTAACCTCGTAATGCAGAGTAAATATACAGTCTAAATGGAACATAGACGGTGTGTGTGTGTTTACTCTCAGGCTTCTGTGTGTGTAAGAGTGTGTGAGTGTCTGTGAAATACATTACCAGAATACCAAAGTGCCTATCTGCATCTGCTAAAATACCACTGTGTGTGTGTGTGTGTGTGTGTGTGTGTGTGTGAGGGAGTTATAATCCCAGAAATATGATTTTACATTATGGAAAGAGATGGATTCAACTGGATTTTTAAATACGACAAACCTTAATTTATGAGTTTGGTGACAAAGGCTGCTGTTAGACTATATTTTTCTTTTTCTCAAGAAATCGCATAAAAAGTCCAGAAACAATCCAAATCTTAAAAAAAAAAAAGAATCACAACAAAGACTTCTTAAACAGCTGAGCACTGTGTTGTTTTTTAGCCAACATTACTTAAACAGGAGTAAACAGTGTATTTGTTTGGGACTATTTTCAGCTGCGGATTAATACATGATCGAGCCTAAATGTGGTATGCTATTGCACGCTCCCAGTTGAGGTGAATGTATAACATATATTTTCACCAATTTTCACCATGATTGTCTAATTTTTCTTCAAGCAAAAACACATCAGAATAACTAAAAAGATTCTAGCGCCTTTGTGATGGTTTTATATAAATTAGTAAAGGAAACAGTAAAGTTTATTAAATAAGTGTGGCAGTTAAGAAAATGTCTGATATAAACGACTTTATAGATTTGTTTAGAAAATGGTTTTAGAGCTGCAACAATTAGTCAATCAACAGAAAATTAATCGTCAACTAATTTCGATTAATCTTTTTTTTGCCATTGTCTGTTTTTTGGGTTGTGGACTGTTGGTCGGAAACAAAACATTATGTTTTAGGTTGCATCTTGAACTCTGGGAAAAAGTGATCAACATTTTTCACCATTTTCTGGACCAAACAGCTAATTGATTAATCGAGAAAATAATCAACAGATTAATCGATAATGAAAATAATCGTTTGTTGCAGCCCTAAAGTTTTTAAAAAGGTTGTTTAAAAAAAATCACCTAATTTGAGTTTGGTTTAAGTTCCGAGGAAAAATGGATGTAAAAATACTAACTTAAATGATTGTTATTGATTATCATTAGAGAGAGACAAATGTTTACCACCTGTGCACTTGTTATGATGACATTTGGGCTCTTTGTGTGTCTAAAGGCGCCTTTTAAACTTTGCGACAACAACGATCATGTCAGTTTACTGCGTGTCACATTGTGAGACACCTAGAAAATAAAATCTTGGTGACAATCTGTGTCAGACTGCTCGATGTCAGTTTGTGGCTGTCAGATTTTGCACTGAATGCGTGATGAATTAGGGCTACGATGTAAATAGAAAAAACTATATGAAAGCAGAGACATGTCATCACGTCATCTGAAAATGCAGCAAAGTCACACAAACTTTTTTTTGTTTCACCTCCACTGTTTTGTTGAGAATAAGCAGTTTTCTCCCTAAACTTTATTTTAAAAAAAACCGTGCTCAGTGTGCCAGCCAAAGTATTCTGTCATTTCATGTTGTATTCTGTGTTTGTAGATGTGGGTCTAAGCAGCAGGCACATTGTGAGAAATTGCTCTTAAATTCCAGACGCTGTCACAATTTTGCCTCAGGGTGTCTTTGGTCATCAAAGCTCCAAATCTACCGTCAGCGGACGAGGCTCACAGCGCCATTTAGGACCTCCATTTTGGATTGATGACCAAATATTTCACACAAGACCAAACGTTTCTCTCATAATTGTCAACTTTCGTCTCAGAGATCCCAAAATCGCACAGTGTAAAAGTGCCCTGTGTGTGTGTGTGTGTGTGTGTGTGTGTGTGTGTGTGTGTGTGTAAAACACCACCAGACAGCAGTCGTTATAATACTGTATATTTGCAGTCAGCTCAAACCCAGAGAACAGTGACAGACTGAGAGATCATCAGGAGGAAAAAAAAAAAAACAAAAACAAGAAAACGCTGAATGTTGTTTCTATCTACACGGAATATCCCTTTAAACCCAGCCCACCCGCCACCTCCCCCCCTCCCCCCACACCCGGCCCTTCCCCCCTCATCCCTCCCGTACACATTTCAAATAGTAATCAACAAATAAACAAACAAATAAACACGCAGTGGAATAAACAAATCTGCAACACAACAGTCTGCACTCTTAGTAGGTCAGAAAATCGGGGGAATAAAAAAGTTTCTGGTGTTTTGATGTAGTCGAGGAGCGCTTGGTTTCTACACCTATGATTCACTTGAAGGGTGACAATCAGGAATAAGTTCTGAAATCCAACAAAAAAGGAATCGAGTTTAATTCAAGTTGATACGTTTTGCATCGGGGCAAACAGACAAGTCAAGCGCTACTCATCTTTAATCTAACAAACACCAGAAACTTGACTACTACTTCCTGGTCACGGGAACGGGGGTCAAAAGGTGAAAAGGTCCAAAGTTGAGGAAGAGAATTCAACGTACCTTTAGGATATAATATCGTGTCTAAAAATCACTCCATCGTAATAAAAAAAGGGCTTTTTTTTTTTTTTTTACTTTTGCATCGTTTGAGAAACAGATTTCACAGGTTTTTTTTGTTTTTTTTTAAGGGTGATAGAAAACACTTCATACATTGAAAAGCTGCATCCAACATTTTCAGAGTAATGCCTCCTTACAGAGACAGGAAGAGGAAGAAAATGAAGGGAAGAAAAAGAGATGTGGAAAGACAGGAGAAAAGAAGAGAGTAAGGGAAGCAAAAAAGTGAGAACGTATAAGAGGAAGAGGAGCTGTTTTATAGAAAAGAGTGAAAAAATAGGGGGAGGAATTAACCAAAAAAGAGGAAGAAAGTATAAGAGGGGGAAGAAGAGAGAGTCAGAGGTAAGGAGTGTACGGAGGATAAAATAAGCCAAATGACAACATAAGAAAATTTTTCCCATGCATTCTTTTCAGTCCCTGTACGGAAAACAAAAATGAATGAAACATGAGAGACAGAAATAGCCTCCCAAGTCGTTTTCATTTTTTTTTCCTTCCCAATAGTTTTTTTTACACTTCTTTTTTTTTTTTTTTTTTTTAAACCCCCTCCTCCTCCAGTCCTGAGCTCCTCCGATTAGTTGATTACCGTCCAATCAGAGTGTGTCGACAGCCAGCCAGTGAGGTTAACTGAAGTCGTGTCACATCCAGAGGGGGTTTGAACTTTTTTTTTCTTTACAGAACGTAAATAACATTTTTAGTCTTTTCATGAAACCATTCTTGTTTTGAATCAGAATCATTCACGTGGATCGCATCATGTCATTGGACCATTAAAAAAAAAAAGTCTGAATTGTCCAATCAAATGGATCCCTGGTGTTACTTCTCCCAAATGATGTCCAACCAAGTTGATTCATGTTGACGTCGGTCCGGTCCGTTTGCTTTGTGGTGAATTTTCCTCGCCTTTGCTCATGAATTTTATTTTTTCAGTTTTGAAACAAAACGAGGGATGAGAAAAGTCACGGTGCAGGGAGAGAAAAGGAGGAATGAAAGGAGTGAAGTTTTTAAAAAGAGGAAGAAAAGAGAAGAAGAGAGAGAGAGGTACGACCCCAGTGAGTCCAAGTCAGGGGCGTGTCTCTTAGTAGTCTCATTGTTTCATAGCAACGCCAAAAAAGGTGGCGTTGTAGCAAAGACAGTATCCCGCCTGGGGAGGTCATCGCCACGGTGATCCAGGCTGCCGAGGAAGCTGTGGTTGCTGCGGAAACGGGCTGGTGGAGTTCTTCTGTGCAGGAGGGGGAGGGGAAAGGTGGAGAAGGGGCGTGGTCTCTGGAGGCGGAGTCCCTCTCTCTAGAACATCATGGGGGTCTTCAGAAACGCCCGGGATTCTGGGTAAAAAAACAACAAACACACAAAGGAATCAGTAAATAAACAAAGCAACAGTAAACGAGCCTTTGTGAGTGATTTGTAATCTTTCTGCAGCACAGACGGCTCAGAGGTGCTAATGAGCACATCCGCACTATTATTGATAAACTAACTTTTAATGCCAGTAGAATCATTAATGGATCATTATGTAAAAATGGCCACCAGAGATTTTAATTATGGTCTGAACAAAACTGGATTCTTGAGGCCAGTACTGATATTGATATTTAAGACTATCGAGAGTTTTCCTGCACAGACATGATCCACCCATACAGGTGTGTTTTTACTTCATTAGACCTCTTTTTGAACACAGTGAAGGTGTTAATGAAATGTGCTTGTGATTGACAGCTCAGCCCCTCTGTGGTTACAGTTAAGACGAGATATCTGACACTTTATCATTCTTATTGGTATGTTGAGATGTAATTCTCATCATTAAAATAGTATTTTTTAAAAATAGAAACCTTTTCTGATAGGATGCCTTCAATATGTAACCAACATATGTACTGAGTGAGATATTTTACAATTGAAAAACACTAAGAGTCTATAGCCACGCTGGCGGCTCTGTGAGGCTTTGGCTCAGTGCTAGCTGAGCTAAATGCTAACATCAGCATGCTCGAGGCGACAGTGTTAACACGCTGGGTTCCCAGAAACTACAAAGGTAATATTCTCCTCCACAGACATGAATCCACAGCAGGTCAGTTTTCCTTCGTCAGTTTTTCGGAAAATCGCTACATTTTTAACTTTCTCTCCTTTTTCGTGTTCAATCTTATGTCGCCTGTTATCTCACAACGCTTTCAAAGGCAATTCACTTGCGTCCCATAGAAAAAAGATTTTTCTTTCTCGCACCACCTTCAGTGGGTCTTTAACTTTGGGGAGGGGGTCGGGGGCGGGGGGTCGAGCATACAAAGCTCATGCAACTTTGATGTGAGAGACGGTGGTTTGCAGCCGTCTCCTACCAACAGTAGTAGCATTTTAACCATGGACATGATCTTTCCCTGACTTTAAGTAGTAGAGGTCTTTAAACTTCTTTTTGTGTCTGACCAACAGAACCAAAACCCAAAGATCAGCAAATCCTCACGGCAGAAAAGCTGAAAGCAGAGATACTTTCATGCTTGAGAAATCACTTAAACGTAGAACACAGTCTTCTCTAAACTTGAACTACATTTCCTCAAATCTAATGAGCTGGCATTTGCACAGGAACTCCTCACTTTCACCACGATTGTAAAAGCAGGACGTAGTGTTTTAACTCAAAGTGTTAAACTTGTTCTCCCTTTATGCAGCATCCGTTTATGATAGAAATCTTATATCTCCAGATTTTGCCACGGTCTGCTCTCTCTCTCTCTCTCTCTCTCTCTCTCTCATTTCACCTCCGTCGTTCTCCTTCCGCTCCCCGTGGTGCTGTTGCTGCACCCACCCACACAGCAGCACGTGCGCACACGCACACACACACACACACACACACACGCATGTAACAGAAACAGACAAACACACACACGCATGCACACCTTCCTCTCCCTGCGGTGTCATTGTTTTCTGCGAACGTTGCAAAGTGTTTACATTTCTGCATAACAGCAACCATAAACCTGCCCTCCCTCCTCTTTCCATTCTACATTCCTCTTTCTCTTGCCCTCTACTACTTTTTTTTTTTTTTTACTTATCCTCCCCTGCTCTTTGTCATCATCTTACCCTCTCGTTTTGTCCTCTATTCATCACCCTTTGTTTTTTTTAAATATGAAACAGGTTCAGGTTCTCTGTGTTGGAATAAAAAAAAAAACTTTCTTAAATTTTCTCTTTCATCTTGCGCTCGCCCCTCGTTTCCTCCTTCAAATTCCCTGCCTTCCCTCCTTTTCATCCCTCTCATCTCCTGCCCTTCCCTATTTTTATCACTCCTCCATCCACTCAAACCCCCTCCTCTCCTCCTCTTTCATCCCTCTATTCTACATGCATCCCCTCCTCCTCCTCACCTCCCCTCTGCTCCCTCCTGTCCTCTATCTGTTACTCTAATATTATTTTTATCCCGACCCATTCTTCTCTCTGTCCTCTCCTGTCCTCTCTTTTTCTCCTTTAGGCAGCAGGTTTGGCCCGGTGCTTAAAAAACCGTCCTGCAACTTAAAGAGTCACAGCTTTGATCACACCCCCCCTCCCCTCCCCCCCCTCCCCCAGTGCTGTCCTTTAAAACTCAAATCTCTAACTTCTTAAAGTATCAAGATTTTATGTTATCTTTGTGGTCTTGTTGTTAGAAGTTTAGATTTGTACAGTTTCTGTGCCTGGACTGATATTTGTTCTGGCTCTTTGCCTCTTTACCTAAAAATTAGGACTGCAGCTGACAATTATTTTCATTATGGCATAAACTTAATCTAATAATTGTGAAAAATGCCAAACTGACATATTTAAATGTTTTGTTCTGTCTGACCAACAGTCCAAAACCCAAAGAAATCCACTTTAAAATGATGTAAAACAGATAAAAACATTCACATTTGAGAGGCTGGAAGTAAAGAATATTTGACACTTTTGCTTAAAAAAATGACTGAAACAGTTACTAGATTATCAAAATTGTTGCTAATTAATTACGTGATTAATGTTTGGTCTATAATGTGTCAGAACATGGTGATAAATGTCAGTGACATCTTCAGATGTTTTGTCCCAGCAAAAGTCAAAAACTCAAGTTTATTAACCTTCTAACTGTAAATTAGAGTAAAAACAGCGATCCTGTCAGTGGAGAACCTGAAACCACAGAAAGTTTTTGACCAATTAAGTTTTCTGTTGATCAGCTAATCAATTAATCGACTAATAGTTGCAGCTCTTCGTTCAGATACAATCCTGTCAGACCCAGAATAACCCAGTTAGATTTAGTTACAGTACAGAAGTCAGATTTCTTTTTCAACTTTCTCTTGAAAAATACCTATTTTTTATCTTAAAAAAACATAAAGGAGGGAAAAAGAGGCACAAAATCTTATATTAATTTTTATATTCCTTATAACTTATTTATTATATATCATTTAATTCCTTCTGCTCTTCTTTCCCTGTTTTCTTTCCTCCCTTTTACCTTTTTGTCACCATCTCAACCTGCAGCCCTGTTTCCCCTCTCACCTCTATCTGTCACTATAACATACACCTCCACACACGTGTGTGTGTGTGTGTGTGTGTGTGTGTGTGTGTGTGTGTGTGTGTGTGTGTGTGTGTGTGTGTGTGTGTGTGTGTGTGTGTGTGTGTGTGTGTGTGTGTGTGTGTGTGTGTGTGTGTGTGTGTGTGTGTGTGTGTGTGTGTGTGTGTGTGTGTGTGTGTGTGTGTGATGGCTGTCCTGGTTAAAAATGACACTGACCTGCCTTGTTAAAAGTCTATCAGCTGTGTGGAGGAAATGTCACCAGGTCTCGGAACAAGGTCACATTTTTCAACTCTGTCCCAAGGAATCTGCACTCCTCCTCCTCCTCCTCCTCCTCCTCCTCCACCACCTCATCCCTCCTTCTCCTGCCCTCCTTTCCCACCTCTCCTCTTTCCTCTCCTCCGATCCCATGCATCATCTTTTCCTCTTAATTTATTTCCCCTTTTCTCTCAATTTTCCTCCCTTTTCTTCTTCTCATTTTCCGTTTTTCCCCTTTCTTCCTCATCCCTTTGCTTTCTCTTTTTAGCTCTCCTCGTCCATTTCTTCTCCTTTTTCTCCCCATCTTCCTTCTCCTTTTCCTACTGTTTTCTCCGCCTTTTCCAACCATTCTTGTGCTCTCCTCCTTCCCCTCTTCCTCCTCACTTTTTCTCTCCTTTTAAACCTTTCATAGTGACTCTTCTTCATTTATTCATATCCCCTCTCCTTTTGTCTTCACCTCTCCCTCCATTTCTCCTCCTTCGATCTCCACCTTTCCTCTCCTCCACCTGTTCTTCCTTCCCCCCTTCCTCTACATCCCTCCTCTCCTCTTTCCCTTGCCTTTTCTCTCTCCACCTCCTCTCCTACATCCTGTCTTCCCTTTTCCTTTCTTGTTTCAACCCTTTTTCTTACACATATTCCTCTCTTCCCTAACTTCCCCCTTTTTAATCCATTTCTTTCTTCCTCTTCTGCTATTTTCAGGCTCCTCCTTATCTTTTCTTCCTCTAATTTTACTCCCATCGTCAAATCCCCTCCTTCTTCTACCCCTTCGCCTCTTCTTCCTCACTTTCTTTCCTCATTTCCTTGACTTCCTCCCGCTCCTCCACTTTATTTATTTATTTTTACAGCCAATTAGTCCGGTCAGCTTTGAACAACCAAGAAAAACCAATTGTACCTTTTCTATTTAACCCTCGCTCTCTCTCTTTTTCCTCCCTTCCTTCCTTCTCTCCCTCTCTTTCTGATTGTAATGCGATGTCTTTCTTTGTATTCAGCACTTTTCTCCTCACTCGTTAATTAAGAGTGTGGAAGGTGGAAGAGGCAGGGGAGAGGTGTGTGTGTGTGTGTGTGTGTGTGTGTGTGTGTGTGTGTGTGTGTGCGTGTAAACCACCGTAGGTGCAAAATGCTTTTATGGCAGGAGGGATGAGTGTGTGTTTGTCTGTGTGTATGTGTGAGCAAGGCAGCAAAGGGGTCCTACTGGGCCAATCAACATTAATGAAATCAGGTGGGTCTGTGTGTGTGTGTGTGTGTGTGTGTGTGTGTTTGTCGGAGTGCTTGGCTTGCAGAAGAGAGGGGATCTAAAAGGGGTCTAAAGAGGAGAGAGAGCTAATTAGAGTTCCCTGTCTCACCAGAGTGTGGATCAAACACACAAACACACGCTCAGGAACGCACAGCGACAGGTACAGAGAGCGCGCACACACACACACACACACACAGAAAGTGTGTGTGTGTGTCTGTAGATATTCATTTATACACATGCAGAGTTTCAAGTGAAGGTTTTCAATGTCAGGGAGGACTGAGCACAGCTGGTGGAAAGAGGACGACACATGCATACTAACACACACATCAGTACTGTACTTCTGAGGACCTTCATCGGCATAATGCATTCTCGAGCTCACAACTCCAACCTAAACTTAATTCTGTCTTAACCCTCAAGCAGCCCTTTGAAGAAGTGAGGACCGGACACCCTGTCATCATTTTCTGAAATAATGTCACTATCTATATCTAAGATTGAAGACCACAGACTGACACACACACACCAAACACACACATATATATATAAGCAATATAATGTATATATTTTTAAAAAAGACCTCACTTTCCAAACAGGTCACTTTCCAAAAGTCCTGATTCTCTAAAAATGACCCAACTACCCAAATATGTCCATGTACCTTTCATAAAAACGTCCTTACTTACCGAAAATGTTCTCTATATCCTCAAAATGATGTTCCTCATATTCCGTCGCTTTCTAAAATTAACTCCACTCTTCAAAAAATTCTCCACTTTTGTAGTAATGTTATGTTTCCAGAAATGCCCTCACTTTCAAAAAATGTCCTTGCTTTTCAAAGTTTCTGCAATCCCCTTAAAATTATTTGTATAATCTAACTCTCCAAAACTGTCCTTTGTTTTCTAAATGTCCCAATTTTTTTAAGTGCCTCCACTTTCCAAAGATGCCCTGATTCTTCTAAAACTATTCATTTCTTTTCAAAATGTCCGTATCTTCTTAACTGCCCTCACTTTCCAACAATGTCCCCGCCTGCAAAACAGGCCTTTACTTTCCAAAAGATGTCCTCACTGTCTGACGATGTCCTAATTTTCTAAAATGTCCTCACTTTTCAAAAAAGTGCCCTCACTTTCCAAAAAAAAAATCCTCATTCTCACAAAAATGCTTGCACTTTCCAAAAAGTACTAATTTTCTAAACATGTCTCCATCCAAACATGTTCTAACTCTCATATGTTCCCAAAAACTATCCTTACTTACCAAAAATGTCCTCACTGTCATCATCTTCCAAAAATGTTCCAAAAGTTACTTTTCCTCCCAAAGTTCATATAATGTAACTCTCCAAAACTGTCCTTTCCATTTTCCAAAAAGGTCTTCACTTGCAAAACATGTCCTCATTTTTCAAAGTGTCCTTACATTCCAAAATAACTTTTCCAAAAAGTCCTCACTTTCCATAAAATGTCCTCACTCCCCCAAGAAAAGTTGTATTTTTACACAATGTCCTCATCCTCAAGGTCTAAAACTTAAATTGGTCCCCACAAACATACACATAGCCTCATAAAAACAGTCATGCTGACACACACATATCCACATAAGCTCAATAGCATATTTACACACACACACACACACACGTGTGTCTGATAAGGTGCACATCAAAGGGAGGCCACAGTGTCTATGTGTCTGCTTAATGTCTCCACTAATCTAGCCTGGGCCCCAACACACACATATGCCCACCACGTGTGTGTGTGTAACATACATAAATGTACGTGTGTGTGTGTGTGTGTGTGTGTGTGTAAAATCTTGTAAGTCTGCCTTTGAACATGCTTGTGTACAGTGTCATATTTATTATTATGAGGCGTGTGTGTGTGTATTTTTGCTTTTTGTGTGTGTATCAGCATGACTCTGCATGCATGAGTGTGTATCTGACTGCGTGTGCCTGTGTTTTATGTGATTTTTTTATTGTTTGAATGTGTGTCTATGTGTAGATAGTGTGTGTGTGTGTGTGTTCGGGTACCTTGTACAGCGCCGTTGTCTTGCTGGTTTCCATTAAGTTCAGGTTTATCCTCGGCTACAGCAGCGTCTGGTATGAAACACAAAGACAAGACAGAGTCTCAGTGGGTCGGCCAATAAAAAAAACAAACAACACCTTGTAACTGTGTGCAGGTCAAAAACAAACCGTATTTACAAAGAAAAGCACACCATAAACACGACAGTTTGTCCAGAGAATTGCATTTTTGGATGCTATTTAGTTTTTTCTCTTGATGTTAATTGTCAAAGCACTTTAACTGCTCTGAGAATAATTGTTTTGATATTAGAAAAAAACATTTAGGCTGCTTCCTCGCAACCAATTTATATCATTTCTGTGCCAAAGAATTGTCCCTGTAGGCCAGAACAGTGGCTATAAAAAGTCTCAGCTGATAAATACTGACTAGTTTTGAAGCATTATCCACTGTCCAGCTATGCAATGAATATGTTCCAAAAAGTCGTATTTTTCCCAAAATACTGCCAATTCTAAACACACAACTCTGTCAAAGCTCACAAAGCTCAGCACGTACTGGTTTGCACACATTATAGTGCCATCTGCTGCTCTTCCACTAGTCACCAGAACTGCTTTACTTTCATATGATTTATTAATCTGCTCGGGGTCGGGTCTGGAAAGGGTCGAAACAACCAAGAAAAGAGAGCAAAATGACAGGAAGGCAGACGAAAAACAAACCCCCGAAATAAACCAACAAACATCTCGTCGTACCGTTCTTGTTGTTGTTGGCGGCGTGCAGCGGCTCAGGAGAGGGGGAGGACGAGGACGAGTGTTTCAGAGCGTCCTCCACTCTCTCCCTCCTCTTGGACTCGAACTCCAGCGCCTCCTGCAGCTTCCTCTTGGCCTTCTTCTCCTTCTTCAGACGCTTCTGGATGGAGGCTGGAGGAAGAAGAGGAAATAGGGTCACATGAAGGAAAATATCCTCCGGTTGCCATTTAATCTTTATTTCTGTCAAACTTAAAAATTAAAAAAAAACCTCTGCTCTGTAGTTCGGAGGTGAGCTGTCGTTCCAGACTCTCCCTCATCTCTCTTTCTCTGTAGAGCTCCATCTTCAGTTCCCTCTTCTCCGCCTGGATCTGTTTGTCCTGCACCCGGGCGTTCTCCACCGCCACCTTCAACAGGCCCTGAGGAGAGCGAGACACAGAGTTAAACACATTCTGTACATTACTATTAAAAGCAAACAAACAATATTTACTGGGAGTGTTTTTTGGTTGGTTTGCTTGGGTCAATCTGACAATGATGTAATGTCACTCAAGTGGGTTTAGACAGACTAATTTGTATAATGCAAGTATAAATGGCATAAAGGCTACAATCAACTTTAACAGTTCTTGTAATAATTTCAGATTTTTCCATTAATTTTCATGTTCTGATTTCATTTAGCAAAAGAGTTTTCATGTGATGCCTTTGACAATTTAAAATTGTTGATTGTTTGATGCTATTTTTTTCCAACAAGAGTCATTAGTTGTTGTCTTACACAGATATTGATGTTAGGTCTTTATTTTCCTTATTGGTTAATCATTTGGAATATAAAATGCCAGAAAGCAAAGTTACAGTGTCCTAAAGCCAGAGGTGATGTCATCAAATTGTCTTATTTGTTCGGGCATCAGTCCAAAAATCCAAAGATATTCAGTTTACTGTCACATAAGACTAAGAATAGCAGCAAATCTTCACAAAAACCTGGAACATGGAAATATTTGACATTTTTGCTTTAAAAAAATACTTAAACAATTAATTGATTATCAAAATAGTTTTCTGTCCAACAATTAATCAAATAATCATTGCAGCTCTAATTGTCTTAAACAAAACATGTTAAAACTAGAGAGGAAATTAACCTTACCAACACATCTGCGCTGCTCATACCACACTTATTAATTACATGTATAAGTGATGTATTTATCTTTAATAACCCTTAAAGATAATATTATGACCTGTAATAAAGCTTTCTAAACCCAACACCCTTCACATTACCGTCTTTCCAGCCAACAAATAACACAACAAGTTGTATAAACAGGAACAATGACAGCAGGATGGTACTGTACCTGTATGTTGGTGAGCAGGGTCTCCACTGACGACAGGCCGTCAGCGAATAGGAACGGAGCGGGGAAGCCGGGGGGCAGGGCTTGTCCCAGCGAAGACTCTTCTGTGAAGAATAAAAAGTACAACTTTCAATAATCAAGTCCAAATTTATTCTGGATGTTGCGTTACCTTTATTTTTAAATCTGGTCAGGTTTAAGTTCTTATTTTCTGATTAAAAAAAAAAAAAAGTTTTGTAAATTGGTTTTATGAAAAATGCTACAAATAAAAAATAGTATTACTTCCAACAGACAAGAAATGACTTCAGAGTCGTCCATGAACTCGAAAATCTGCCTTAGAAGTTTTCTTCAACAGATTAGAAAAGATTAGAAAAGAAAAAAGTGCCCTCAAACATTTAGCTGCAGGTGCAAGTGTGTCAAATGTGCCACTTGTTAGCAGTAGCAAAGCTAAGATAATTAGCCTCAATCAGAGTTTTTGGTGTATTTGATCTCACTTAAAGGAATAGTTCAACATATTGAGGAACATGTTGCTGAGAGTTAGATGAGAAGATACCATTCTCATGTCAGTCTGTTTAATATCAAGCTACCGCTAGCAGTCAGTTAGCTTAGCTTAGCATAAAGACAGGTAAAAAGTATATATATGCTGCCTGATTAACGTCTTAAATCCTGTTTGTTTAATCAGTACAAAATCCAAAATTGTGGTTTTATGGGGGATTATATGCTGGACTATTTCTGTGGTCGGGAGCAGCGACCTCTCCCTGCTTCCTGCTTCCTTATGCTAAAATAAGCTAACTGTCTTCATATTTAACGGGCAGATATGAGAGTGGTATCAATCAAGAAAGTGAATAAGTGTATTTCCCAAAATATCAAACTATTCATTTAACAGTGAAGGGTAATGCTTTATTTTACAGATTTCTTTTTATTTTATACTAATTTCCTGGTAATTTTCTGAGTAATTTGCAGGTATATAACGATTCATTTTTAGGGACATTTTACAGAAAGGATGGTGCAATTTGGTACAAATTATAAGAAAAACTGAAAAAAGTATAACACTTTAATGTCCAGGATTTATTTTTGATAACTTCCTAAAAGTAGCTGCATTTCTTTGAAAGAGTTATGTAATTTGGTAAATTGGGTTTTTAAGAGTTAGAGCCAGTTTCTCAAGTGTGAAT
Organism: Scomberomorus guttatus; assembly: GCA_038419695.1. NCBI lineage: Eukaryota > Metazoa > Chordata > Actinopteri > Scombriformes > Scombridae > Scomberomorus > Scomberomorus guttatus. The sequence continues at coordinate 20,710,768 of CM076467.1, forward strand.
ATTTCCTGGTTTCTTTAATCTTCTGTGACAGTAAACTAAATACCTTTTGAGTTGTTGACATTTAGGTGGGTCATCTTGAGCTTTGGGAAACAGTGATCGACATTTTTCACCATTTTATGACATTTTATACCAAACAAATAAATCAATTGATTGAGAAAATAATCAACAGATTAATAAATAGTAAAAATAATCGTTATTAGCAGCCCTAGAGTCAGTTAAAGATTTAATTTAAGAGTCAAATTTTTAGAAAATTAACTATGAACCCAAATATAATGACTAAACCAACTTAACACTTTGTCTGTTTTTCTTATAATTTGCACCACTCTTTCTGTAAAAAATGAACCATTAAATACCTGCAAATTACATAGAAAACGTAATTAAAAATACTGAATTAAAATAAAGCGTTAAATTGTGACAGTCTTTAAAAAGCCACATGTTCAGTACACATACAGGATAATATTAATAATTGTTCGTGAGTTTATCTTTTTAGTTTTTATTAAGAAATGTTTGGGAGATGGCAGGTTTCCATCAGAGATGCGTTGTCACGAGCTTCGAGTGAAGTTTATGAAATGTTGATGTTTACTAAGGTGTAAAAGGCAACGGAGCGGCATCAGAGAAATCAATTACACCAAACACACTCATACACACACGCACATACATACAGAGGTTGTTAGTATTCAGACAATCATGTGGGGTACTAATTGGCAAGGATTAAAGACATCCTTGGTGTGTGTGTGTGTGTTCATTGTAAGTGCGTCACAGTGTCTGCTCAGCCCTTAATGCCTAACACACTGACAACTGGGTTAACTCTGCTGTGAAATTAACGCTGATTAAGATGCACTCTAACACACACACACACACACACACACACACACACACACACACACCATCTCTATCCCCTATCTGCCATTTCATCCATACATCCCTCTGCTCTACCTTTCCTCTTTCTTCATCACTTCTTCTCCACTTCTACTCTTGTCTCTCCCTCATCTTCATCTTTCCACCTTTCTCCCTTCTCTCATTTTCATTTTCTCTCCATCTCATTTTTACCCTCTTCTTCCTCAGTTCCTATCTTTCCTTCTTTCCGTGTCCATCTTGGCTCCTTCCTCTCAGGTCCGATTTTGGATTTTTCATGTTTTTTTCTGTCGTTCTTTTCGTCTGTCTTTATTTCATTGTCTTTTTGACTTTCTTTCTGTCTGTCGTTCTGTCTTTTTTAGTCTTTAATTCTGTCTTTCTTTGTCTCTTTCTGTCTCTTATGCATTACTTACCTCCTTTACTTAATTTCCCCTAATTATTTCCTCAAGTTTTCTTTCCTCCTTCTTCTCAAGTCAAGTTCATTTCATTTAACCCCAAAAGGTACAAATTTGCGTCAAAGTGCTTTTGTCACTGCTTCATCTTCTGTCTATTCTTTTATTCTCTCTTTTCCTTACTGTCTTTTCCTCCTCGTTCTCCCTTTTTCTTCTCTATCACACCAACCTCTCGCCTTCCCGCTCTCTTTCTCTGTATGTGTCGAAAGCTTTTTGAACATTTCATCTCATTTTGCTGATGAAATGTCATGTTTGGCCAAAAAAGATTAAACGATTCCTAATAGAATGAGCAGAGGAAGAGAGAGAGAGAGAGAGCAGTGGATGAGGCGGATGAAGGACAAACTGTAAAAGATGGCGTGATGGAGAGGAGAGAATATGAGGAGGAAAAAAAAAGGGAAGTGGAGGGGGGAAAGAAGAATATACAGAGAGAAGGAAGGGAGGGTTTAAAAGGATTAAAAAAAGGAAGAGATGGATGTTTGTATAAAAAGAGTAGAGGATTACAGAAATGACGGAGGGGAGGAGAAGAGTGAAAACAGGAAGGGTGAACACTGCTGTTCATGTTGGATCAATGTTGGATCAATGTTTCACCTTAATGACCAGAACGGAGCGTTGTACTGTAACTTTGATACTGTGGTTTCAGGGTGCAGATACTTACTTTTTGGAGTGTTTGTGACTTGATCAACGCTCATTAATCGATTTTATGATTCAGTTATAGTATTAAAAAGAATTTCTGAGTGAAATTTCGTATCAATCACCGAAAACTAAACGTATTAACTTTAAAAGCTTCCACTGCTCTCTGCATTTGAATTCAACCTCTGTTTAATTTTTGCACTAACACAACGTGCACCACAGCCTGGAGACAGTCTGCTATTTAAAACAGAAAAAGCCCAAATGGCCAAGGATATGACACACAGTAAGGTCATTTTCTATCACAAACACAAGTTTAGTTTATTATGTAATTCTGCTTCAGTAATTGCTGCAATATAACTTCCAGATGGAGGGAGAACATTTGGTTATCTGCTATTTTCCCCTGAGAAGGGCAGTAAACACTCTGTGTCTGAGTGGCTTTTAAAAGTTTCCTAGTTATCAACATGCTTTTAATTTGTACTATAATATTTCATGAGAAGTCCACGATCATAGACTGTACTGTTCTTTGAAGGTTTGTTTTGGCATTTTTGCCTTTATTGGATTGTGGGCAGTGACGAGGCAGACAGGAAACAAGGGAGAGAGAGAGAGAGATGAGTATGACATGCAACAAAGATCCCTGGCTGGAGTTGAACCAGGGACATTGCGATTATGTTAGCTTGCGAGGCAGCTGGAGTCGCAAGATCACGTGAGAATCTGTCTTGTCAGGCTTCAAGTTATGTGCTTGTGTCCGAACCACAGTGGTTCGGACACAAGCGGCACAATTAGTGCCCTATGAGGAACTACTGGCAACTACGGGCGTGGTTTAGGTGTGATGACAGCAAGAAACAACAATGGCGGCATTGAGTTAGCGTAGATGCTGCTATAGCAACAGTTATATCAGAGTATTTCTATAACTGCATAGCTAGCTACACTGATTTGCTTGCTAGCTTTCAAACTTCTTCAAACTGTGGCCTGTTACTGTGTTTCCTCTTCAGCGCTCTCCTTCTGCGTCATATGGTTCATTGATCTGATTGGTTGAAGTTAGCCGTGATAGACCTGCCAAGTATTTTTTGAAAGCGCCTGCCCTTTTCCAAACAGTTTCCAAAGACGACTTCTTCCATTTGGCGCGTCAGGTTAGCCGTTATGTGGCTTGAGTAACTGTTTGGCTAGCGGCGTGCTCGGTTTTCTTTGAAGTATTGATTAAACAATCATGGAGGCAAAGATCTCTTCAATTTCTTGGACGTCCTGGTACAGAAACAACATGTACAAATACTCAACAGTAGTTACTTTTATTAAAGTACACAATTCAGTTGTCACTGTCTTTGATGACCAAACTATGTGTCAAAGGTCCCAAAACAGCTCTCTTTTCCAGACTTCCCAGCATGCCTCAGCTCTGGGTCCAAATACTTGCCCTTTGTCTATTACTTATCCTGTATTTATGTCTCTGTGTATCTAATAAGCACTGCTACAAAATGTTTGTAAGACTGCCATGAAAGAAAGTCTCTAATTTCCTTCCAGCTATGAGAGTCCTTATTGCTACACATTACATTGTAAAACTGACCAGATATTTACTGAAATGCAGGTAAAAGGTGGTCACAAGCAGCAGATGTTGACCTACACAACAGGGTGCATTCCCACTTCTGACATCAGTAGGGAGCTAAAAGAAAAAACATCGCAGCGGAGCGCTTCCTTGTTGTTGGGAAACATAAGGTGCATAAATATATGTGTAAGATTTTAGACCCACGAACAGCAACACGCTGCATTTTAAAGCCAGACTGCATGCAAAAAAATACAAAAGCAACTGTAGATTAAAATATATTCTCAACCTGTTTGCAGCATATATTTTTATTCCATCATAAATCCCCTTTACACACCTTTGTCTGACTTAACTATAACAGTGGAAGTATTTTCATTCAGAGAAACTACAAAAGAAAAAACAGCAGCTAATGATTATTTTCATTATTAATTAATCTGTTGATTATTTTCTCGATTAATCGATTAGTTGCTTGTTCTATAACATGTCAGAAAATGGTGAAAAATGTCACTATTATAGACTAAAGAAACCAGAAAATATTCACATTTGAGAAGATTGAGAATCAGATAATTTGTATATTTTTATCTTAAAAAATGACTCAAAATGTTAGTTTTTTGTTTGTTTTTTTGATGGATGTGATCATCTTGAGTATGCACAACATAAGTACTCAGGTATCTTTTTTTAAATCTTTGACATCTAGTGTCAACGTAATATAATATTAAAATCTAATAAGTAGTAACGAGTATTTAGCTGCAGTATGTTTTCCAACCCTACGTGCAGCTGAAACATTGTAAATCACTAATGAAAAGGCCAACTGTTATTGACTCTCATTGAAAGAATACAATGCTCGGTGGGCAGCTGTTAATACAAATATGTCCTTTTTTTCCCAGTCTCACGTTGCGGTGATAGGTTAGCGTGAGGCCACCGCATCCCACCCTGAAACAAAACGCTGTCAGTGACATTTGAACACTCTGAGTCCTTTGATTGCCCTCATTGACATTAAAGGAAGTATCCCTCTGCTGCTCCTGCTGATGTCTGCAGCGGCGCCTCAGGAGTATGAATGGAGCGGAAACGAAGGGGTAGAAGGTGAAGAATTAGATAAAAACAGAATGTGTTAGTTATAAGAATGGAAAACACAGCTAGAGGGAAGACAGAGGGATGGAGGGAGGAGAGGCCCCGCATGCTTTTAGTGTGTGACCTCCTGACCCCTTTTAGCCATGCCTCCTTCACTTAGCCTTCCTCCCTCACCCCCCCCCTCTCTCTCTCATTCGTCTGATTGATGGCTCGGAGACAGGTGATCAATAGGAGCGGCTGAACATCCTGACGCTTCTGTTTCTCTGTTTGTGTGCATGTGTGTCAGTATATTTGTCTCTGTGTGTGTGTGCACGTTCAGTTGCTGTTTCTTTGTGTGTGTGTGTTTGTGTGTGTGTGTGTGGATACAGTAGATGAGGAAAGCCCTTCTAAGAGAGGACAATTTGTCAGTTGTCAAAAGAAAATGGGTGAGCGTTTAGATTAAGGTGCGTAATGGAATATCCTCACTTATACAAGTGTGTGTGTCTTTTGCAGTAAACAGGCAAAAGCGTCCATGTGCCTGTGCATTTATGAGAATGTGTGTGTGTGTGTGTGTGTGTGTGTGTGTGTGTGGTCCAACCTTTGTCCTTTGTTATTTTCTTGATGGGTGCAGCAGGGTTGGTCAGTGCAACATCTGCATCAGCGGACACCAGTCCTGAAGAGAGAAAAACACAGTCAGTTTGTGTGTGTGTGTGTGTGTGTGTGTGTGTGTGTGTGTATGTGTGCATTACAATTACTGGCTCCAGGTTGTCAATAGTGAATATTTACAGGTTGCTTTAGTCTTCTATCAGTGTGTTTTCATTCACTTACTGTAAGTAACCAGGTTACAGTTGGTTTTCTACAGATAGCTGATTTCTTTACTGTCATGTGAACATTAAACCTGGTTTCTGTAATCGGAGTAGAAGATTAGAGAAGCCTGGTTTTCCAAGTTAGATTTCAGAATCAGAATCATCTTTATTACTGTATTTATTTCTCCTGGAGAACACAGATTTCTCTGCCGTGTATACATGTAACCGGGTTTGTAGTGCAAAGCACAGCGGAGCGGCCGGATGAGAGGAGGGAACATTTCACACGGAGTGATGCATCCTCACGTTTTAAATAAGTCGGCCCTAAATTTGACTAAAACTGAAACTAACACAAGGTAGCCAGTTGAAGTCAAAATAAGTCAGTTTCTACTTCCACATTTGACTATTTAAATTCAGACACTTTCACGCTGTCAGAAAAAGGCTATGAAATGAAGAAATGACATTCACAATTTCTTAGAGGCCATGGTGATGTCTTCAATTTGCTTGCTTTGTCTGACTAACAGTCTAAAATGTTAACATGTTCAGTTAATTATAATATCTTAACTTAATCAATTAAATTAAATTAATTTAATTCATTAATTAAGTCATATGACAAGGAAAAATCTTCACATTTGAGAAGCTGGAACATCAATTTGCCATTTTTGCTTGAAAAATGACTGAAATGATTAATCGATTATCAAATTTTCTGACAACTGACTAATTGATTAATATACAGATATGTGTGTGTATGTGCATGCACTGTAGTATTGATATGTGTGTCTAACTTATCTGTCTAGATGTGTGTATGTGTGCAGTATGTATGCATGTAAGAGTGTGTCTACAGTATATTTCTATCTAATCCACTTTTATTGTCATATTGATCTGGGTATGCAGTTTGTGTGTGTGTGTGTGTGTGTGTGTGTGTGTGTGTGTGTGTGTGTGTGTGTGTGTGTGTGTGTGTGTGTGTGTGTGTACCCAGTCTTTCGGGTGAGCTGGAGGCCGAGCTGCTGGGCTGCGACTGCAGTGGAGTGTTGGTCTCATCAATAGACGGAGAGAGAGAGGGACTGTCACACACCCTTTCCTAGAGAAAGAAAAGGAAAAACAAAACAGATACATAACCCTGTGTATAGAACAGAAAAATGATGATGTAATACAAGCAATATAATTTTTTTCAGTTACAGTTTCATTTTGACCACCATCATCCTGAACTTTTGTAATTTTCCTTTCAATCATCCAGTTGAGACTGGTGAATAAGTTTGGGTCCAGATAGTCTAAAACATGTTTTCCTTGTCTTATCACTTTATTGAAAATGTTATGAGGTTAGGAAAAGATGAGAAGGGGAAATCATGAGAAGTTAAGAAAAAAAACAACCACAATCCTGGAAGTGAGATTACACTGGTCCGTGTAAAGCGTCAATTTCATAACGTTTTCTAAAGATGGACTACAACATGGCTGCAAAATAACATACAGAACCTTTAAGCAAGTCTCATACTAGAGATTAAAAGTCTATAAATTACTCTACATCATAATCTAAAAGAAACGCCTATAATTCTGTGTCTTCTCAGTCATTGTAGAACAAAACACATTTTTAGTGATTTTAAGAAAACTTAAAACCTAAACCTTGAAATATTGTCGAAGTAAGGAGTTTGGCAATATCCTCTCTTTTTTGGCTCTATATATCTATATCTATACCTAAAATATCTATATAGAATATCAAGATATCTAGAAGAATAAAGCCAATGGCAATAAAACTTGAGGATGCTTCTTCATTCATTCAAGAGGCTTCTATAACTGACTTTTTAACTCATTAATTCTTTAATTTTTGTTAGTAGTCTTCTTATATGATGGCACAACCCAGGTGATCATTAGTAAACACAGAAAAACCCCAAATTGTTCCTTGAAAACCTTTTATATAGAAAAGTATAGTGAAAGTTCTTCCTGAAGGAGTTCCTCAGGGAACCTACTGGGATCCTCTATAGTTCCCATTTAAAAACACCTAAAGTTTATTTTACTGTTTTTTAAAGTTTTACCTTGATGACAGGTGCGCGGTGTACATGAGTGTGTATCTGCTGAGCTGCAGCGGCCATGTTGGCGATGGTGTTGAGGTGGTTCATCTGTGACATCGCCATGGCTACAGACGCAGGCGGCAACCCCATGGGCAGCAGAGGGTGGGGCATCATCATGAAGGGCAGGTCCAACCCTGAGAGACAGAGAGGAGGAGGTGTTTTTTTTTTTTTTTAAAAGACCATCATAACATCAGCTTTGTGCTTAAAGATGTGCTGGCAAACTGTTTCTACTATATTATCTACTGTGATTATTGTGATTTTCAGAGGACACTGTGAACACAGAGCAGCTCCTGCCTTCATCAGCAGTTTTATTTTGTTTAGCCACAAGTGGCCTGTAAGAGCCCAGTATAACTTTTATTATGTTCTGTGTTTACAAATTTCTCTGCCTTTTAAAAATGTATTTAGCAACCAGCAGATAACTCTTACTGTGATTTTCAGTCAAACTGTCTTAAACTTTGAACAATCTGCTTTTGTTTACAGTGTTTAAACAGTTTTTGATATAATTTCTTATGCAGAATCCAACAAAGCTGCAACATACAGCTCACTGTTCAGTGAATACAATCCAAGGCAACGATGGTGTGAAGGCATTTAACTATATTTAAGCTCTAATAGTAGGATTACAGGAAATTTTCATGATTATCGTGTTTACTGTGATATTTTTACCTATATGCTAATCATAGCGAGAAAATTTGTGTTAACATGTTGCATATTCCTCAGTTAATGTAATTAATGTAACTACCAAAAGGCAAATCTGGGAATTATTCCAGCATAGAAAAACTACAAAGACACTGTGAGGAGAGGGGGTGAATTGGAGCCCATCTTCTCATTTTTGCCTGGTTTTTGCCCCCAGAAATGTCTTCTCACATCCTCCTTTTATCTTTGTTTTTTTAAAATATGTTTTATTATTTTACATTTGCTTGTTTGATATTTGAAGTCAAGACATGGAGGGCAGCGAGAGAGAGAGAGAGAGAGAGAGAGAGAGAGAGAGAGAGAGACACAGAGAGAGAGACAGAGAGAGAGAGAGAGAGAGAGAGAGAATGGTATTGTGTCTGTGAACTCATGTTGAACTTAACCTTGAGGAGAGAGAGAGGGAGAGGTGTCATCTCAGTGTCAAATGTCTCGCTAATAAAAGTTGACAAAGAAGAGGAGGAGGGAGGGAAAGAAAGGAAGAGGAGAAAATACGGAGGTCGAAGGGTTAGAGGGTGATGAGGCAAAAGAAAGAGGTCAAAGACTCTTTTTCCTTTCTGCATCTTTTTTCCTCATTTCCTTTTTTCTTATTGTGTTTTTCTCTTTTTGTTTTAAGCTATCTTGCAATATCTCTTTCATTTTCACCCCTTTTTTGCGTCTTCTCTCAAGCTATATCTCTCTCCTGACCTCTTTTTATTCTGTTGTTCTTTTTCCCTTTTATCTCTTCCCATTTCTTCCCATTTCTGTGATCCTCCATTTTTAATTTTTTTCTCTTTCCACACATACATCTCTCACTTTGCCTCCTTCTCTTCCTCTTTTCATTTCTTAACCATGTTTCTCTGTTTTTCGTCTCTTCTTTCCTTCCTAACGACGCCACATTTGTGAGGACCTTCCCTTTAACATTCATTCATCCTTTAACCCTCCTAAAAGCATAACCTTGACCTTTCACCTCTGACCTTGGACTTAAACACACACACACACACACCAAAAAAAAAACTGCAGTGGCTGCTTTCATTCCAATGAAACAATAACACTGATTGCTGTTGTTGTGACGACTGAAGCGATAGAATAATCAATGTGAGTGTTTGTCACCTCCCGCTGCCCAGTGTGTGTGTTCGTCCAAACACATTACTTCTGCAATAAGAAAAAGAGCGAGTATGAGTGTGTCTCTGTTTGTTTCTGTCTATATGTGTGACTCTGTGTGTGTGTGTGTGTGTGTGTGATGTTGATGAATTGAGTCATTAAGTAGAGTGTCTGCTGATTAATCCAGGCAGAGTGTTAATACAGGAGATGGGAACAGATTAAATGGCCGACATTAACAAATATTGCCACCCCCTTAAATACACACACACACACACACACTCACACATACACACTCACACTCTCAATATGTGCAGGCGTGTGTGTGTTTCTGCCCTTTTTCCACACGGTTTGTCTGTTTGGTATCTATCTTTATATATATATATGTGTGTGTGTGTGTGTGTGTGTGTGTGTGTGTGTGTTTTCTTACTGTTAGCAAGTAGCTGTTGCTGCTGGAGTTGTTGTTGATTGACAGCTCCGATGGCAGGCCCCCTCCCTCCACCTCCTGCTGCACCACCTCCGGCTCCTCCTCCCACCGCTCCTGCTGGTGCTCCTCCACCACCTCCTCCTCCTCCTCCTCCCAGGCCTCCGCTGTGGGCTCCAGCAGGGGGGCTGGTCAGACGCTCCTTATCCCAGGAACACTCACTCCCTCCTGGGTAGAGATGCAGACACACAGACGGTTGGATGTTTAGACGATGACTAACTTCAGCGATAAATACTAAAGAAAAACATGAGTTATACATGTTAGAATATGCAGTACACACACAGGATATGAGTAATAATGCTCGACAGGGTGTCCCAGTGTATGAACATAATGGAAAAGGTGATGGTGTAGTCTGCGAAGTCTGTTATATTCTGTATCAGGACATATCTGAGTGCATTATCACATTTACATATAACATTCTTACTACTTATTAAGTTTAATATTTGTTTGTGGTCTCCTCAACCCAAGGTCCACTGAAACGAGAAGTATTGTTGCTATGGTAACAGGGATGTACAGGGATTAAGCCTGATTTTAAACTCTTGATATTTAGACTATCAGTACACTTCAAAGTTGAGTTTCAGAACATCAACAGTGAGCTACTGTTGGAGGAAGTTTGAAGTTAAGGTGCTTATAGAAAGGCAGTGGAGGTAGATTTTACTGTATTATACTATAAGTTACGGCTTATTATATTCTGTTTTTATATTTAAGATATCCACAAATTTGATGATGATTATTTGAAATACAAACAGCAGGCTTTGCAAAAAATGTGTCAAAATCAAATTTTTCGGGTTAAAAAGTTATTTAGTCTGTTTGTGTTTATAGTTAATGTCAGATTAAGTTAATGCTAAAATAATTGAACGCCAAACATTTTTTAGTTTTTTTTTCTTTTTAGTAAAGATGCAAATACAACATGTACTAATGAAACCAAATGTGATTTTTTGAATTAATAATACAACAATTTGCTGTGATTTTATAATTTTTTTGTTATACAACCTTTAGGTTAGAAAGCACTGTAACCCGTTTCATCATCTCATTTGCTACTGTAGCTTGATACATTTACATAGTTTCAGTTTCCTTTGGTTGAAGAACTCCTGAATTCAATGTGTTATCACCACTTCTGAAACCAAACTTCTCAATTACATCTGTACATGTTCGAGCACAAATCTGATCTGAAATATGCGAGTGATCAACGCGAACAACCCATAGGACAACCTTAGCAACAACCTTAGCAACAACCTTAGCAACAATGACGAGCAATTTGATGTCATTACGAAGAGGAAGTAGAGGTAACTTTGCAAACGAAGTGTTCAGAGCAGGTTGAAGCCCTGGCTTTAGACTTGCAGGGAGCATTTTTACCATGTTTAACATTCAACATCATAACAGTATAAAAATAACAGAAAATCACATAAAAAACTAATACTTTTCTCTACATTTTCTTCCCTCACTTTCCAAACATTTTCATGAGCTCTACTCACCTTGAAAAACTGTTAATGTTGCACCAAAAAGGAAAAACAACAAACCTCAGTAGAGTTTAATTAAATCTCAGATCAATTTAGCAATCTAAATGTACAAATACAAATTGTAAATTACATAAGAATTACTTTAACCATTAGTTAATTATATGTAAATTCATCGTGTTAGTTACAGACACATTATGAAGCATGACGATGATTAAACCTCCAGGATACAGAAGCTCAGGAAAAGTTTCTTATTGGAAAATGACTTTGATTTTTGTCGAAAATAATCACTTTCTCTCCTCACACCTTCATTCCTGTACTATCTCTCTCTCTCTCTCTCTCTCCCTCTCTGTGATGCTGCCTCTCTCTCTCTCTCTTTGCTCCCCTGTTCCCTCTCTCATCCATCTTCATCTCCCTCCATTAGTTTGAATTAGCAACCGTCTCTCTCTATTATTGCCTACTGAATTCCCTGCACTGGGTGTGTGTGTGTGTGTGTGTGTGTGTGTGTGTGTCTCTCTGTGTGTGTGTGTCTGTATGTGTGTATGTGTGTGTGTAGATGACAGCTGGGCCTCATCCTCTCTGCCATTTACACCAGGGAAGAAAAGAAGTATAAACAGATGGGCAGATGTTCTCTCTCTCCTTTTCACACACACACACACACACACACACTTCTCATTTTTTCCTTGGCCTTGTCCTCTCCTTTCCTGCCTCTCTCTTCTGTCACTTTTATTTTCTCTCTTTCTGCTTCCCTATATGTTCTTACAATTTTTCATCTACCTCTCTCTTTCTCTCTCTTTTGTCTTTTCGAAGACTGTTTTCTTTCTCACAAACATCCTCCTTTTGTCGCAGTCCACTTCAATTTAATTAAAATTAATTTGCTGAAAATTTGCCTCTTTAGTCTTTTCATTTTGGTGCACGTTTAAGTTCAGACAGACATCTGTTTTAGTCCATATGTCACCAAATATAACCTCACGTTAATATTGATGATGGGCAACACTGCTACACACACTTTGCCACAAAACTAGCCGTCATTCATCAGGTTTTAAACACTCCTCAGTTTAACTTAATTATCTAGACAAACATGAAAAATGTCCAACTTAATCGTTCAGTGTTGGGCGCCACAACAGTCATCCCTTTGTCTTATCTCCTAATCACTGAACGTCTACTCATGTTTGTGTTTTACTCACTTTTCTTCTCTGTTTAGCAGCTTTGGTTATGATATTTTGTCTTGCGCCAAAAAAAGTTATCTTATTTCTAAAGTAACCCAGTTGAGTAAAGCACTACCAATTGATTTTCAGTAATGACATTACAGTCAGCTGCTGGCCTGGTAAAAAAAAATGCATTTCTTGCAATAATCAGTGGTTGAAAGAGGAAACATTTACTCTTAGTACTGTACTTCAGCACAGTGTTAAGGTACTTCTACTTTACTGCCCATTAAAGCTGCTTTATACTTCCACTCCACCACGTGTCAGAGGGAAATATGTGTATAATATATGTGCTTATATTATCAAACATTTGCTATAAACCACCCAACAGTTAAAATCAGCATCACCTCGACCAACTAAAAGAGTAAAATGCTTCTTACACATGAAGGCATCAGTAATATGAATCCAATAATATAATGTATATGTATGTATGTATATGTGAGGGGTATGTGTGGCAATCTGCAACCTCACTGCTAGATACCACTTAATCCTACAACTGATCTGAATACTGCTTCCATCACTGGTGACGACCACAGCAGAATGATGCTGTGTCAATATCTAACATGGAAAATCATGTTGTCTTGGCTTTGTGGACATTCAGCTGTCAGAATATGATGTTTGCAGGAGGGAAGAATAAAACAGCCGAGGAGGTTTGATAAGTGCAGATATCCTCAGTCTTAGTTATAGGTGCACAGGACAAAAACTGACAAAACCAGAATAAACAGCATCCTACCTGGTGTTTAACTACTGACCAAGAGGTTTACAGAACTTCACTAAAGATGAAAATATCACCATAAAACAAAGGTTGTGTCCAGGACAGAATCACCTGTCAAAGCACCTGGTGAGAAATTAAAACCTCGTTCTTTTACAGATAATAATGAGAGCAGCTGCTAAACTGTCTGAGATCAGATTTAAAACAGTTATACAGCAGTAACACAGGGAGAAAATCACCATAACAGCTTTATAAACCTTCACTGTCCACTTACTTCATTTATTTTCTTACAATAACTGCTCCTAACAACTTGTTGTTAGTCTTTAAAGGACAGGTTCATGATTTTTCAAGTCTGTCTTAAAACAACAGTCAGGTGCTCAAATGAACATTGAAACAGGTTTCAGCTAATATGGGAGAATTATGGGGGAGGATATCTACCTGATTTGACTCATTTGAATGGCTGAAGCCTCATTTTAGCTTCAGAAGAACCTTTGAATACATTTTTACACAAAACACTGAAAGCATAGGCAAGAAAAACCTATTCAAATGTTCATTTCAGCACCTGACTGTTGTTTTAAAACACGGTGAACCTGTCCTGGTTGATGTTTGTATCATATTTTAACATTGTGATTCTTAAGTCAAACAAGTGATTTGCACCTGTAAAGAAAGGCAGACTGTCTGTTCATGACTGGACAACCAGTCTGGATTACTCTCTGAAATCACTCAAAAGTGTCTTTCTGTCTTTCTCCATCTCACTCCTTTTGTTCTCCTCCTCCTCTCTTTATCTCCCTTCTCGATCTTGTTTCACTCTTTCTGTCTCTCTCCCTCTGCTTTCTTACCTCTATCGCTGACAAAGAAAAAACAAAGATATGGTTTCCACTGACACATAAATCTGTCCCTCTCTCATCACTGTGTTTTTCTCATTTCTATAAAGGAGAAAAAAAAAAAAAAAACAGATACGACTGTCACAAGCCCGAGCGATCAACTTTCACCCGTCAAACACCACAACATCTTTTCCCTTTCTCTCCTTTTCCTCTCGCCCTAAATATCTCTTTCTCTCATTATGAGTCTATTTTTCCCCCTCTGTCCTCCCTCGCTTTATTTTTCTTCTTCATTTGTACACTCGTTCCTCCGCTCTATTGTCCGCCGCAGTTTCCCAGGCCGTCATGAGTGTCTGTTACAATGAAAATAAGGTCGGACAATGAAAGGAAGGCTTTCCACGCACTCGCAAAACAAAACAAAAAAATCACGATGAATGAAATAAAAGAAGACAGAGACGAGAAGAAGAAGAGGAGCAGGAGGGAATAAATAAAAAACGACAGGGGAGAAAGAGAATAAAATGAGAGAACAGAGAAAGAGTAACTCTATCAGCCCATTTGCCAGGTCAGCTGAAGAAAAGGACGAGTAGAAAGAAAAATAGAAACAGGAGAGTGTGGGTGGAAACAGAAGGAAGGATTGCACGCTCTCTCTTTTCTTTTCTCTTTGCTTTTTGTTTTCTGTCTTCTCAATAATTCAGAGAAGCAAACACAGCAGAGATGGAGTGGGCTGCAAAGTGTGTGTGTGTGTGTGTGTTAAGTCTTTGTTTTTATATATGTCACCTATGAATAATGCAGGTACTGTTAGACTAGACGTAATTATCAGACATCACAGACAACACTGGTGCACAGATTTTGATAATTATGATTTTGAAATGACTTTTTTTTCAATGTATATATAGTTATTAATAGTGTTCACTCAGTTATTTCCAACCTGTCACCCTGAATAGGAATAAAAGTTTAAACAAAAAGAGTAAATGAAGCATAACATTGGAAAAAAAAGAACTTTTTCCTGACTTACAGTAGTTTTCTTAGGATGTAGTTTAGTATTCGGGCGGCAACCTACATGGAAAATCACACAAACTTTTGCTCTCAGTCAGGGATGAAACAGTTTTCCAGCCAATACAAAAAAATCCTAATAAAATCATGTCAAATAGCTTGAAAAGCTGCGTTTTCCACATTTAAAATAGTCTTTGCTGACAGCTGAACATTAATGGGACGTTTCAGGATTCTGCAAAATTACATTTATATGCAACTAATTACCTTCATTTTTTCATAACTATTGTTTATGTTTTTTAGTGAATAGATAGACTCAGTACTATTAACACACTATTTGGTTTGGTTGTTAATTGATTTCATTTTCTTGTTAGTTTTGTGCAGATGATGCTTGTAGCAGAGATGTATAGTAGTGGTTTGTTATAATATGTTATTATATTGATTGTTTTGCATTGTCTAATTCATCTTATATTTATTTAATCGTCTGTTAAATGCTTTAAATGCTGCCCAGATACATGTTTTATCGATGTAAGGACACTTTTTTAATGAACTTACCTGCAAAGTTGCAAAATGTTTACACTGAACTTCAGAGCTGCAGCGATTAATCAATCAACCTGAAAACTAATCATCATTTTTCAAGCAAAAAGACCAAATATTCTCTGGTTCCAGCTTCTCAGATGTGACGATTTGCTTCTTTATCATATATGACAGTAAATTAAAAATCTTTAGGTTTTGTACTGACAAAACAAGACGTCACTGTGGGCTCTGAGGAATTATGACTTTTTTAAAACATTTTATAGACAAAACAATCATGTTGTTTTGTTGTTTTCTCAATTATATTATTATTATTATTAACAATATAAAATGTCTTTTTAAAGTGCAACTTTACTGTTTTGGTTCACTCTCAGCGCTCTCATAGCGTCGTTTCTGGACACAGCAGGCACTACCTGCTCAGCACCAAACAGCAGACAGACACAGTTAGCTGTAGACTAACTCTAAATGAATGATAATGTTGTTCCGTAACTGCTGGATGTGGAAATAAGCAACTGTTTCCTACTTGTTTCCGTTGAAAACAAGTGGACAAAAATCACTTAATGCAGATTTAAGTAAAAACAGTGAAAAAAAAAAAGTTAGAAATGAGTGTGGAAGAGATCTGAAGTAAGAACGCAACTGAAGGGAGCAAATGAAGAGAAAGAGAGAAGAAGAAGACGCTGAATGGTATTGAAACCCGAGTGGCTGACAAACACACACACACACACACACACACACACACACACACACACACACACACACGATCATGTAATCGAGGTCTCTGTCATGTGTCCGTATGTTTACTGTCAGTGTAAATGCTGAAACTGATCTCTGTCATGAGCTCGGGTCGAGTTTCAGCACTAAATGATACTTTCTCTCCCGTCTTTGGCGCCCGTTCATGCCTCCTCGTTTACTCCCTGCAGCCATCGACGCGTTTTACAGTTTGACGTGTGAAGTGAGGTGAGGTAAGAAGAGATTAAATGGAGTTAATTGATCCTTGGAGGAGAAACTCAGGAAAGAGGAGACAGGTGGAGGTGTGAAAACAGACAGTAAAAGATAGAAACTAAGTTTTTTTATTGCTAAGTAGTTTGAAAATTAAATTTTTTTTTTACCCTTAAATAGTTTTATGCCATGAAAGAAAAATTATGAAAATGTTTAATTGTGTGTGTGTGTGTGTGTTACCTGTGTTGGAGTGCAGGTCGTCATTGTCAGACTCGTTGCCGTTCTGGAGACTCATCATCATCTTCATCTTCTGAAGCTTCTGGAGCTCAGCCATCGCTGCTGCCGTCAGGCCTGAGACACACACACACACACACACACACACACAATTACTGTTAGCCTCATCATCATCATCATCATCAGAGAAAATACCCTCTCACATTCACTGCCAACAATAACATGTTTGTAGAGGTGTGTTTGTGCATTTAAGACCCTCTAATTGACGACCAGTATCTGATATCGATATTGTCAGCTGCCCTTTCTCACAGCTAACCAATCACAGGTGCTGACTGGCCTTACCCATGATGCTTTGCAGTGAGCTGTGACACACATACTGACACTTGAGCCCGACTGTCGCTGTCAAATTTTCTTTTGAGTCTGAGCGTTTTGTTGAAGTGTTTTCGGGGGTGCGAGTGCTGTTTCAGACGCCTTGAGGCTGATATTCACTGATACACACGCAGAAAAAGAAAACACACACACACACACACACACACACACACACACCTCTTCACTCTGTCTCTCTCACACTCACACTCACACACACACACACACACGCTCTTTTGTATGGACTAAGATCCCTGGCTCTGTGCACTGACCTGGAACTGACTTCTATACACAACAACCAGCAGAGTGAGAGAGATGACCCTGTGTGTGTGTGTGTGTGTGTGTGTGTGTGTGTGTTTATACTCTATTGTGTACATGCATTACTATGTGTGTAAAGTGTATGCGAGCTTTCCGTCATGCTGTGAGTGTGTATGAACAGTTTGCTTTCATGTATAAATGTGTGTGTTTGTGTGTGCGCGTGTGTGTGAGGGAATGCATGCATGCTTATCTGTGCATAACTTGTATCCGTGTGTGTGTGTGTGTGTGTGTGTGTGTGTGTAGGTCAGTTGGTTTTGCCCCGGTCACGGTTGACGGCCTTGGTGGAATGTCCATTACACACACAGTACAGTTGTCTGCAAGCTATAAAGAAAACAAGATAGAGGGAGGAAAAAAAAGGAGGGAGGGAGGGAGGGAGGGAGGAGGAGTTGTTGCGTTGTTTGAAATTTAATTTAAAGCAGGATGGAGGGATGAGTGATGAGGGGGAGCTGTGGAGGAGAGAAAGAGTGTGTTGTGTGCAGGTTAAACTAAACTGCAGCATGTGAAGGAATTCTTTCATTAACTACAAAGGTACAAAGTTTAAAAAAAAATTTCATATTGACATTTTTTTTTAACCGTCACATCTTGTTTGTCTGTTATGGAGAGTCGCACATTTAAAGGGGACATGTTGTGCTTTTATGGTTTTCTGTCATTGATGTACTGTTCTGAGTTTTGAATATTTATGTTAAACATGCTCAAAGTTCCAAAACTTGAGGTGAACCTATGTAAAAATGCTCCCTGCAAGTCAAAAGTCGGCTTCAACCTGCTCTGAACGCTTCGTTTGCAGTGGTTTTTTCTACCTTGCTGACGAGCTGACCTCAGATCGTCGTGCATGCCCACATGCATCTTTAGATTTTTCTTGCTCTTGTTGTCCACACTCACATTTGAGATCAGATTTTGACTCGAATATGTACAGATGTATTTGAGAAGTTGACATTTTGAGTAAAGTACTGGACGACCCGCTCTACCTCTTGAGCCGCAGCCGTCCACTAAGCAGAAGATCGGCAGTTCGATTCCTGGCTCCTGGTGTCCTCGGGCAAGATACTGAACCCCAAATTGCTCCCGAAGGCTGCGTCATTGGTGTGTGAGTGTGTGTGTGAATGATTAGATGAGCAGGTTGGCATATATGTGTGAATGGGTGAATGTGGCTTGTAGTGTAAAATCGCTTTGAGTGGTCAGAAGACTAGAAAGGCATAAGCTGCCTGTAAAAGCTTAATCTCCGCCATTGCTGTCAGTTGGTGCGAAATGCATTCTGGGATACTTAGCTTCGGCCAACCAATAGTATAACTTCATCAGTCAGTGACTCAGTGACGGACAGACGCAGTTATAGGGCTGGCCTCGCTGCTGCAGTCTGAAATACGGCGAAAATATATTATATAGTTTTTAATATTAAATATGCACCAGTACGTAATGACATACAAAGTTATGCATCTAATTTAGCCCGAGAACGACAATAACGACAAATAAGAGGAACAGAAAGAGAGAGTGAGAGAGAAAAAAAGAGGTCCAGTCAAAGAGCCTGAGGCAGAGTGACCAGACGTATTGTCTGCCGTCCTGCTGAGAGAGAGAAGAGGAAAGAAATGGAGAACCATGATGGAGGAAAAGAGGCCAAAAATGAGAAGGAGGGGTCTTTTTCAACCTTAGAAGAATGGTGCTCACAAATAAAGTGGATGATGGGAGTGATATCAGTCTGTTGTAAATTATAGGTAAAAGTTTTTATTTATTATTTATATTTATATGTAAAGATTAACCATAAAAAACACAAGGAAGGAAAAAAAAGGATGACGAGAAGATAGAAAGGCAGGAAGCACACGAAGTGTCACGAAGTGACAGAGGGGGTTTGGGAATGGAAAAACAGTCAAAGAGTGACAAGCTGAGAAGTTGGACAGAGAGACGGAGACAAAATCATGAAGCAAATGAAAGAATGTAAAAAAAAAAAATGCAGGTTCAGGTCAAAAATTTATGATTTTGCTGATAAAACTGTTTTTGCCTTTAAGTATGTCTCCGTATTTTTTAACATAAAGTGAGCTGCTCTTCTGTTTTTGCCTGCAGATTTCTTGTTTTGAAACTAATTTGACCATTTAAGTAGGTCTGCGGAAATTAAAAAAAAAAAAAAAAAAAAACATTTTTGATTGACAGGCCCTTTTAATGAAATTCAACATGGAGTTCAAGAATTTGTTTCACTGTTGGTGTGTAAAAGGTCAATTCAGTAAGTATTGAGGCAGCATAGAAATACGTCAGATTAGAGCTGCAGCTAATATCCAACATAGTATCTATTTATCTGACAATTATTCCCTCGTTTCCTCTCATAAAGACAAAAAACACTTACGAGAACCTCGAAAAATCACGTGGAAATGTCATACT
The DNA here is from genome assembly GCA_038419695.1 of Scomberomorus guttatus. Lineage (NCBI taxonomy): Eukaryota > Metazoa > Chordata > Actinopteri > Scombriformes > Scombridae > Scomberomorus > Scomberomorus guttatus. The sequence goes on from CM076467.1 coordinate 20,730,346, forward strand.
ATCAGAGTTTTCGACCATTCACTCAAGTGGTAAATTTTTTTGAATGACAAGTTGTGTTTATTGTTTCATGCGTCAGTCATGATCATTCGACAGATTATTTAGTACTTTAACACAGTCTGAAGTTTGCTATGTCAGAGTTTTACAGTATAGAAGCAAGTCAGGTTTAACTGTCATTGTTGGGACGACTGTAACAGCGGTTTCTTTCGTCCCGCCGCTAATGCTGTCACACTGTGTGAGTTACAGCAGGATCGACTCTGATCAAACCTCTGATGCACCTACAGTTTCCCAGGACAACGATGAGGAATGTGTTGTGTGTGGGGAGACGTTCAGCTCATCCTTGACTGGGAAGTGTGGGTGCAGTGTCTCTTTTGTCTGCACTGGTGCGAGGCATGTACTGAGGGCACAGAGCACTATATCTGTCACAATAACTGTGACAATGAATAAAAAAAGAGAATGTATGTTAGTAATACAGCAAATGAAATGTGTTATTTTTACATGAATATACTGTTAAATTTTCTTTAAAAGTTATTCTGTTCATACTGTTGTAAAACATTGATGAATTAAAAAATTTAAATTGAAATGTAATAGTTTTTTATTAAGATAAAGGACATAATATGTTTGCAATTGCATATTAACAAGGACATTATCAGATATTTTTATTAAAAACAAGAATAATATAAACAATTCAAGTTTATACCGTGTGTTACTTTCGTCCTGACGGGTCGAAAATAACAAATACTGAAGTCGTTCCACATTTGTACAAAATAGCACCTGGTATTGATAGACCACACACGAGTTGTTGATCACAACGAAAATTAGTTTCTATCTGTAACGCTATCTTTTAAAATGATGTTTATCTGAAAAGTGTTACTTTCATCCAGGGCATCACCAAAGTCATTACAACTGAGAGGAACATGAATGTCTGTCAAATAGCATAAAAAATCTATCCAATAGTTGTTGAGATATTTCGGTCAAAACTACGAATGTCAATCTCATGGTGACGCAGGAGGAAATCTCATCCAATCACTAAAGGTATTAGGATATATTGTCATGAAACCATGAATTTCTGTACCAAACTTTGAGTTAATCCATAGTTGATGTTGAGATACCATATTGGCCCAATTTTATTCTCGAAATTACATTTGAAAAAGTGGGGGTTGTCTCATATTCGAGGACTAGACAATTACGTGTTCACAAGATCAGAGATCATTTTTGAATGAGAGAGGACCGCAACACCTGCTCCTACAGAGAGTGTTGCATTATGGGTTGTTTGCCTTAATGTTTCTAAGCTAGCGAGTGTCTCCAAGTCCCTTTATAGTGAGTCTTTTAGAGTCAGTCAGCCTTAAAAGTGTCTGTTAGCTCAGTTTAATCTTCAGGAGTTTCTGAAGGTTTGTGTTAACGTGCGTCTCTGGTACGTAGGAAATACATTCATGACGAGTGAAAACGAGGCGAAAGCATCTTCCAACATCCTTGCGCCAATAAATGATTTGCAGACAGATCTGTAACAACAGCCAAGAATTACTGCTGCCATAGATGATGAGGAGCTCAAAAAGACTGAAAAATGCTAGCTGATCATTTCAACGCTTCCAACAGTCAGACATAGACATAGACATATCGTCTTATATTTCAGCCAATACTGTATTTTCAGAGATAAGTGAAAACTTTGACCTGCTAGGTGAAAAGTCAGAGGACCAATCAGCAGACATTACTGCTAGCATGGCTAAAAACAAAACAAGAACACTGTCCAACAAAACTGGTAACAGTAAGTATTTGCGGGCTGGTAAAAAGAAGCGTTTTTTAAATTTTGTCCTGGCTAAAGTTAAAGTGGATGTTTGCAGATAAATGTTTTCAAATGTAAGAATGAACGCCTGGTAACAAAACAAAAAGACAGAGGAAAGATGGGGGAGGGAGTAAAAATGGAAAATGAAGTCTCTCTGTGGGGTCAGGACTGCATTCACACATTGATTACTCTACTGAGGAGCACCTTCACACACACACACACACACACACACACACACACACACACACACACACACACACACACACACAAAGATGCATATACAGGATACAAGAAACACACACAAACACAGGTGGACATACACACTCACATACACTATTATGTGCACGTGTGTACACACACTGGGACACACGGCCACAGACATGACGAGAAAACACACAAAACATGGATTACACACATATATACTCACACTCCCATTCACACACACACACACACACACACACACACACACACACACTTGGACACAGAGTCAGAACGCCCGCTTCGCCTCAATGCAACCAGAAGACAATCAATAGCGAGGGCAGAGGCTATGGAAACAGAATAGGGTCAAATACACTGATAGGATATATCAGCTATTTTACAGTTTTAAAATTTAATTTAATTTTAATTTAAAATTACTTTATCAGAAGGGCCCCTCAAGAATGCTCCGCCCCCTCTGTGCTGAGAGTCTAGCTCCACCCCTGGACAAAAGTACTTGTACTCGTTTGATTTGTACTTGTAGATTTGATTCGTAGCTGTAAACTTGGGATTCACACACACAGTTGAGTTGTGTGTGAACCTTTTTCACCCACAAACAGATAGATGTGTAACTGCAAACCTTTCTGCACATCTTTATGCACTCACACACTGGAAATTATTTGCGCAAATCTTTTTCATTTGTTCTCAAAATGTCATGCAACATTTGTTTAGATATCTTTTACACATTCAAACATTTGAATCTATTCTTACAAAATGTTTCCACACATTCAGATATGGTGATACACAGCTACTTATACTTATACTTTTGACCCTATTTTATTTCCATAAGAGCCACAATACTGTTCTCCATCATGACTATCAAACACACACACACACACACACTCTCTCTCTTTCTCTCTCAGATCGATGTCCGCTGTGTCCACAGTTACCGAGCATCGACCTCCGTCGCTAATGGTGACCACAGAACCTTGGGAATTAGTGTGTGATTGATTGACAGACTGCTTCAAAGACACACACACATACACCATATAGAGCCAGTGTATGTGTGCGTGTGAGAGTGAATGTATATTCCTGTATGTATGCCACTGTGTGTGTGTTAGTGGTCCCCTGTGGGTTGTCCATACGTTGTTTACCCATCTCTTTTTCCTTCCCGTGCATCCTAATGCTCTCCGAAGGACAAAAGAGAGACAGGAAAGGAGGACGACGACGACGAAAGAAGGAATCAAAAAAGAAAGTAAAGACACAGAGGATTATGATGGAAAAGAAGTGAGTCGTCAGCATAACGTGACAACACCAGGACCCATATATTAACTCGAGAGACGTTTTCCCACCAACGCTGAGGTGAAAATTGTTCAATTTTGTTATACCTAATAAAAATGGCAACAAGTTTAGGGAAAAGTTAAAGATTAGTGTTGAGTTCTTAAAGATTTTTCATTAAAGCATTTATGTGGCGGAACTATCACTTGTGCCCCTATGTAATAAAAGACCAGGACATTTTGTCACTTGAGATACACCATCACCCATACAACACGTCACTCTTCACAAGAATTGAGTGGTACATAATTTGTAGAATGATACATGAAATAGCTGAAAACACCTGTACAGTGTTACATAATAACAATAATAATAATAATAATACATTTATATAATTGTGTGATGTTAAAATTATTATTTAGACTAGGCTAGGTAAGATTCTGGGATGATTATATTACTGTTGTTAAGAAGTGATGTTTTGAGGTGGATGAAATACTGTATCAGAAACACATTTTAATATAATACAGTCCACTGCAACATAACCAAACGATACCATATAACAGAATCAACACACACACAATTATAATTATATAATTATAATTATATTATATAATTAATTATATAGAAGTATTTGTATTTCGGGTGTTCCACCCTCTCCCTATACTAACTACAAGTTTTAGTATGATTAGAATATAAAATGGTCGATACAGTATCAAATACAGCACCAAGCAATTAATTTTAGCTGCTTTTCTGCCTTAATTGAATCCTTCTGTAAGATCTGTAGGTTGAGCTGATCTCACAATTCCATACCCAGCCAGGTGATCATACTTGACTGGCTACATTAAACCCTTGCATTAAACATATCCCTGACATCATACAATGATTAAAACACACAGCTGTTCATTTATAGCTCTGTTTAGATGTTTTTGAAGCTTCATATTCACTTGAACTCTCAAAGTCACTTTTTAATGCATCATCTGGTGGTAAGTAAACTTACTTTTATCATATCTTAAATCTTTATCCTTATTCCATCAATTGGATTTTTTTTATTGTTCTGTCACTGTGATGCAAAGAACTGCTGAACAGACAAAAAATATATAGTATAATACACTTTTTGATTAAACCAAAATATACATAGGATGACTTCGCAGAAATGTAGGTTAAAGGGGACCTATGATGCTCATTTCCAGCTCTATTTTTTCTCTACTCCACTAGAGTAGCTTTGCATGATTCACAGTTCAAAAAACGCCTTATTTATCTTATACTGGCTCTTTATGCAGCCCCTCAGTTCAGCCTCTGTCTCTTAACAGGCAGTTTTATCTCCTGTCTTTTTAAGGCCCGCCTCCAAGGGGCAGCCATATCAGAATCGTGTTAAGTTACTGCCGATGAAAACCCAACATTTCCTGCTTTACTTCTTCAAATGAAAAGCTTTTAAATGACTAAATAAGGGTAGACTCTTATTGTGAAGAATTTACAGGAAGTGAAACGTGTTCCTCACCGAATTAACAGAACTCCGTTAGTAGCACTAAAAACTGGTCAAAACAACAACATATGGACATATTTGGAACTATCTGTTTAGCAGATCAGTTAGCAATAAAGCAGGGAGGAATAGTAGAAGCAGAAACAGCCACTGTGACGATGATGTTTGATGAAGAGCTGCAGACGACCAGCACACCCTCCAACAGGTAAACTTATTTTACTTTGCAGTGCTGTGTAATGGAAAAACACTCACAGTGTGCCGGCTCGGCTTGAGTCATGGCTCAGTGTGACTACCCATAAAACAATGGAAAAATGCCATAATGTTAGCGGAGCGGAGCAGTGAATTTGCACGCGTGTGCGTGGAGCAGATGACCATATAAAGAAATCCGTCACAAGCCGACGTCGGTTCGTGCTGAAAGTAGAAAATAACATTGGAAACCGAGCATTAAGAGCAGTCTGAAGCCGGAGCTTTTTGCTCACAGGGATTACTTCTACTTACGTTTACCTCATTATTTGACACTTTGACCACATTTAGTATGAACATCCGACATTGTAACATCATATCTATGACTGAAAATAAGGAAAAACATCATAGCTCCCCTTTAAATGTATGTAATCAAGATACAGATGGTATCTTTTTGTATCTTTAAGGTTTTCAACCTTCAAGATACTTTTCACTCTCTTGGAGTGAGTTCTTCGCCGTGTTCGCATAGAAACCGAATGAAACATTATGTTCTCAACACAACTTCTCCTATTTGTAAGTGCAGGACTCGGCCTTACAGAGTAAAACATTTAGAAAAAGTCATTAACGCCATCCATCATTAAAACATGTACCTCCTTCTGCTACTGTAAGGCCTTTTTTCAGTAAAAGCCTCCTCCACACAGCAGGCAGTAGAGCTTCTAAATGAGATCTGACAGTGTCCATCTCCAGCACAGTGCGTCAGGATGGTCTTTAATAGCTTTGAGTTTGCTGGTGGAGGCTGTTGGGAGATCTTCGAGAGTCCAAACCCCCCCCCCCCCCCCCTCCCCAAGCTCGCGTGAAACCCACCCCATTTGGCTGCGGTCGTAAATATTTAATCCGCTGCACCTACATCTCTGACGAAGTGCTCTGAACGCGCTCTCAGAGACGGAGTGACACTTTGAATAAAACAAACAGGAAAACAGAGAAATTGCTCTTTGTGTTCTGAATTTAGAAACACACTGTTCTGGCTTTTTTGTTTTTCTTTCTTGCAGCGAGCACTCGGAGTGCCAATTTACAAATGCAGTCGATTGCTCTTGTGCTGAGTCAAATAGATTTCAGCTCTGCGCTCCGGCACTTAGATCGCCCATCTTTAGCTTTCACTGGATGTTCAAGACGCCCATTTGCAGCGGCCATTTTGTATCATCTCTAAAACTGTTTCTTGACTTTAAGATGTTTTTGAGTCTGTTAACAGCTCAACAGGAATTTTAGATCATTGGCTGATGTGAAGTAAATTGAACTTTTCTAATGAGCAAGACAGTAACAGTAGTAGTGCTGAGATTCTGTTGCCTAATAAAGTTAGTGGTTATGGATTCTGTTAGCTGTTAAAGTGAATGTTTAGTGGGTTTTTTCACCAATAAAGTCAATGGTTAGGGGTTCAATTAAAAAAAGGTTAGTCAAACATCAATTTTTAGGGCTTATATTCCTGTTTAAAATCAATTGTTGGGTGTTTCACGGCTCAAGTCAATGGTTAGTGTTTCTATTACTTATTTAGAGTAAATTCTTAAGGGTACTAATGAAGTTAGTGGTTATGGATTCTGTTGGTGGTAAAAGTGAATGGTTAGTGTTTTCCCCCCCTAATAAAGTCAATAGTTAGATGTTCTATTTTCCTGTTTACATCAATGGTTAGAGTTGCTATTACTTATTTGACTTAAAGGTTAGGAGTTATATTGTCTAATTAAGTCAATGGTTAGAGAGTTACATCTACATTAAAGACAAAGTCAGTAATTATTTTGATTGCATCCAAGTAATTATTCTGGGTTTTATTGCTGGTTTAAAACCAATGGTATCAATAGGTAAGGTTCTGGGTTTCACTCCTTGTTTGAGTCATTGGTTAGGGGGATTACTGTATGTATTTATAGGTTCAATTCCCATTTATAGTCAACATAATGAACTAATGCACTGTCAGAGTAAATGGTTTCAGTTTTTATCCAAATGAAAGTCAATGGCTGGAGAGCAAAAACTGTAAATCATGTATATTAACTTAAATAAAGACATGAGGTACTAAAAAGTACCCAAAAAGATTTGTGCTATTAATTATGTTTAATCAGTTTTTAAAAAAATCACATTTAAAAAACATCTCAGAGAACCAACAATCCTCTTTTATTAGTGGTAATTACTTGCAGGCTGGTGAAAACAGAGTGTTTTATTGTAATGAAGTGTGCTGCATGTTATTATAGTTTATAACCTCATTGATTTTGTTCTGGCAAAACTTCAGACTTTTAGCTGTTTAGGAGCAAGGATCATTTAATTAAACTGTAATCTGTGAGATTTATGTTGTTTACTTAGTCCACGTTTCATTGCTGAGGTGTTTCTACACTGCGCGTCAGACGTCACCTGTCAATAAGAGTGTAGGCGGTGGTTAAATTTCGCTGAAAAAATTAAAGGACCGACTCATAATTTTTCAAGTCTTAAAACAGTCAGGAGCCCAAATGAACAGTGAAACATATTTTTCTTGCTGTAATCATTCCTCCTGTTCATACTGACCATTAGAAGATCCCTTCACAGTCCTCCTTCTGTGCAAACATGGATTTAAAGTTTATCTGAAGCTAATATGAAGCTTCAGCGTCCAAATGAGTCAAATCAAGTAGATATCTTTCAACGTTACAGTCTTTTTAGTGCCAAAGTCCCTCTTTTTGTTACTATACTTCCACCGCAGCTCAACAGGGAAACACTGTCCGAGGAAACACAAAGAGGGAATTTGATGCTAAAAAGACTGTAAATGTGGCAGATATCCACTTGATATGACTAACTCAGACTGCTGAAGCCTCATATAAGCTTCACATCTACTTTTAAATGCATTTTTACACAAAATGACTTTTGGCCCCCATCATTTACACTGAAAGCACATTTGAAGGGGATCTTTTAACAGCCAGTATGAACAGGAGGAATGATTATAACGAGGAAAACCTCTTTCACTGTTCATATGGACACCTGACTATATTCTATATAATATAATATCTATAGATTATTTTCTTAATTCAGCGATTCATTGTTTGGTCCATAAAATGACGATCACTGTTCCCCAAAGCCCGAGGAGATGTCTTCAAATGTCCAACGATATTCACTTTACTGTCATAGAAGACTAAAGAACCTGGAAAATATTAACATTTGAGGAGCTGGAATCAAAGAATTTGAAGATTATTTTTTCTTAAAAAAATGACTCAAAACAATTAATCGATTATCAAAATAGTTGGCGATTACTTTAATAGTTTGCAACTAATCGACTAATCGTTGCAGCTCTAGTGTTACATATGGATTTACATGCGAGGTGCCACCGCAGTGATGGCGACTGGGCTACCTCCGCCTGCAACCCGGATTCATCGATAGGAAAAAGCGGGAAAAAAATGATATGGGAGGGGAAAGAAAAAGACTTAATGTCGCTTTAGTCCTCTTCAGCCCTCCTCCCCCTCTCTCGCTTTCCCGCTCCTCCCCCTTCATCTCTCCCTCTCCTGTCTCTCTCTCTTTCTCTGCAGGTGCACATAAGGGTCCTCAGATGAGTGTATTCTTTTCAGGACAAGATTGAAAGCACTTCATCTGTAACCTACACAGAGTACTTGTGTGTTAAAGTGTGTGTGCGTGAACAAGCGAGGTAAATGTGTGTGTGTGTGCTCATGTGCCAGATGTGTTTATGTTTGTTTGTCACTGAAAAATGTGTGTACACATGGGGAAAAAATATGTTGTGTATTCAAAAAACATCTTTGTGTGTGTGTGTGTGTGTATATAAAGTGTTTTATGTGTCTCTGTACCTAAAAGTGCTTGTAGCCGAGTGTGTGTGTTTATGTGAAGTGTGTGTGTGTGAGAGAGAGAGAGAGAAGACAAGGCGAACCATTGAGCTGTTTTTGAAGTGAATTAACAAGTCAAATGAGTGCCGCAGCACCCTGCATAGGTTACCACACACACACACACACACACACACACACACTCCCACGCTTATCATCACAGCCTCTTTGTTAAGGAAGATGAGGCCAATTAAACTGATATCACTCTCTTGTTGTCGTTTAGGCCTCCTCCCTCCCTCTCTCATCTTTCACTGTTTCAGCCTCTTTCTCCGTTCTCTCTCTGCTCCATCATCTCTTCTGAGTTTTTCCTCCACCTCTCTTCATTTTTTCTTATCTTCTTCCATCCTTTCCCTCCATTCCGTCCCTACTGCCATTCCATCTCCCTTCTCATCTTCCTCCCTCTACTTTTCTTCTTCTTCCACCATCTTGTTTCTTGAATGTTTTTTTCTCTTTTTCCGTCTTTCAATTTTTCTTTCCACCTTTCTTTGCACAGTTCTTCCTCCATCCTTTCGGCAGTCTCATGTCCTCCTTGTCTGTCTTCTACTTGCATCTTTTTTCTGCTTTTCTTTTCTCTAAATCTTTTATGTTTAACTCGTTCTCTCCTTAATTTCTCTCGTCCTGCTTCTCCTTCTTCTTCTTTTTACTCATCACTCCGTCTCCTCCTCCTCCTCTCTGATCCGTTTATCTTTCCCTCCCCATCCGTTGCCTTCTTCTCACCGTTTTCTCCAAACTCTCTCTCACTCTGTGTTTTCTAACAGTGTGATAAATGTCCATCTGTGATTGGCCGATGCCCCCCATCGCCGTGGCGCCCGCGAGGTCGTAAACAACAGCCCGTCTCCCCCGGCAACGTGGCGTCTCCATGGACGCAGGGCAGCTAAGACGACCAACTCTGCGTGTGTGCGTGTGTGTGTGTGTGTGTGTGTGTGACTGAGGCGGAATGCGACATCCGACGACTGCCAACTGTGTGTGTGTTCTATATATGTACTGCGTGTGTGTGTGTGTGTGTGCTTGTGTGTGCGCTAATGAGCGATCATAAGTGAGCAAATGTTTTCTCTGGGTTCCACTAATGTTCGACAAACACACACACACACATACCTGATGTGTGTGTGCCGTCAGTAATTGTGTGTGTGTGTGTGTGTGTCATTAGTATGCCACAGTGAGCTGTGTCCATATGTCACTAAACACAACCATGTTTTATTTATCCTGGAGAGAGAGAGAGGAGGGGGAGAGAAGGAGGCCAACAGTCACTGTCAAGGGGACGAGAGAAGGATGGAGGGATGGAGGGAGAGGAAAAAAGGAAATTGGCAAGATGAGGTGAAAAGCATTTCAAGAAGAAAGAGGTGAGAGGAAGAAGTGAAAGTATGGTGGAGGGAATTAGAGGAGAGATAATGGATGGAGGGAAGAAAATGAAAGAAGGGAGGAAGTTGGGAGGTGAAAGAGAGAGGGAGAAAGGAAAGGAAGAAGAGAGAGCAAGATGGCAGGTGAGAAGTTACAAATGAAAGAGAGGAAGGGAGGGAAAAACAGAGGGAAGGGAGGTAAGAAGGAATAAAGAGGGATAGAATTAGATTAGAAAGGAGGCAAGGAATATGAAAGGAGGAGGAAAAGGAAGAAGAGAGGACCAGTGCAGAAGAAATGAAAGGAAAAGGAGATAAAAAAGGAGGGATGAAAGGCAGGGAGTGTGGAAGGTGAGATGAATGAAATGAATGCGCAAGAAGAAAGGATGGAAGGGAGAAAGGTAGTAAAAAAGGATATAAAAAGAAGGGAGGAAGAAAGGGTGGAGGAGAGGACATTATGAGGGAGTGTGGAAGGTGAAATATTAGAAATGGGATGAGAGGGAGGAAAGGAGGGAAGGAAAGAAGGGGGGAGGCAGAAATGGAGGGCATGAAGGAGGGATAGGAGGTAAAAAGGAAGGGGCGAGAATAGAAGGAGACAAGGAAGGAGGTGAGGAGGATAAAAAGGACAGAAGAAGGGAGGACCAGAGTAGAAGAAAGGAAAGGAATAGAAGTAAAGAAGAGAAGAAAGAAGGAAAGAAGAAAGGAAAAGAGGGGAGAAGTATTGAAACAGGAAAGAGTGCAGAAAGGAGGGAGAGAGATGAGTAAAGGAAGATGGAGGAAAGAAAAGATGGAGGGAAAGAAGAAGGATAGAGGGAGAAAGCGGAAATAAAGGGAAGGAAGGAAGGATAGAAGGGAGGAAGATAGAGGAAACAGAAGGGAGAAGGAGGGATGAGAAATGACAGAGGAGAGAAAGAAAAGAAGGAAGGAAAGGAGAGAGAATGAGGGAAGGAGGAGAGAGAGTGGAAATGTAAAAAGGGAAGGAGAGGGAAGAATAGGAATGACAGAGGAGAAAGGAGGGAGGGAGATGAGTCAAGGAAGAAGGAGAGAGGGAAAGAAGTAGGATAGAGGAGAAAGAGGAAATAAAGGAAGAACAAGGAGGGAAGGAAGGAAGGATAGAAAACAGGGAGCAAGAGAGGAGACAGCAAGAAAGAGGGAAGGAAGCGCTGAACTAGGCATGGCAGCGTAGAAAGGAGGGAAGTTGAGGGAGAAAAGCAGGAAAAGAGGGAGGAGAAATGAGAGTTGAGAAAAAAAGAGGGTAGGAAATAAAAGAGAACATTAGGGAAGGAAGGAGGGACAGAAGGAAGAAGAGAGGGAAGAAAAAGAGGGAAGGAACCACTGAAATAGGAATGATGAGGGTAAGAAGTAGGATAGAGGGAGATATAGGAAGGAGATAAAGGAGAGAAAAAGGGAAGGAATGATAGAAGAAGAGAGAAGGAAATAAAGGAGAAAAGGGGGAGGAAGGAAGAAAGGAGAGGGAGGGAGATGAGTTGAGGAAGAAGGAGGGAAGAAGAGAGGGAGGGGAAAAGTAGGATAGAGGGAGAATGAAGGGAGGAGGAAAGAGGGGAAAGAGGAAAAAAAGAGGAGGAAGGACTGAATGACAGCGCAGAAAGGAGTGATGGAAAAGAGAGAGGGAAAAGAGAAGGATACAGGGAGAAAGAACAAATAAAGGAAGGAAGGAAGGAAAAGGGAGAGAGAAGGAGGGAGGAGAAATGATAGAGAGGGGTGAGAGAAAAAAGAATGAGGGAAGGAAGAAAGGAAGCGACGAAGGAACGCAGAAAGGAGGGTGATGTCGAGGAAGAAGGAGGGAAGAAAAGATAGAGGCAGGGAGGGAGGGAAAGAGGAGGGAGGGATGGACAGATGGAGGAGTGGGACCCAAGAGACGTGTCATTCATCACACCACCATGCAGTCTGCACTCGTTCACCCTCTCTTTCTCTTTCTCTGCAGGTCTTTTTCTCTTCTTCTTCTTCCCTATATGACATCTTTTTTCTCTTCTATTCCTTTTTTTATTCCTTTTTTATTTACAGATCCCTCCATCACTGTTAGGCTTCCTCGTCCTCTGTCCATCTCTGTTTCCATCTTTCCTTCCCTCCTTCCACTCGTTTACTGTCAGCCCCTAAACAATCTGTCTTTTCTCTCCTTCCCACCATCTTTTTCTCTGCATCTCTCTCTCTCTCTCTCTCTCTTTCTGGCAGGCATTTTTAGGTTTCATCATCTCCTCTGGCGACATCCCTCCTTCCTTCTCTCCATTTTCCCCCTCTATCTTTCCTTCTCACTCCTTTTTTTTCTCTCAATTTTCACTTTGTGAGCTAAAAAGAAAAAAAAATCTGTCTTTTTTTAAAGCTCTTTTGCTGACGGTTAAAAGAGGATGGAGAGATGGATGGAAGCATAGATGGTGAGGAGGAGAGAGGATGACAACGGAGGGCGGATTAGGTGAAAGAAAAGAAAGCGAGGGAAGAGATGGAAGGATAGAAGAGGAGGAATGAAGGAAAGAGGGAGGAGAAGTAGTAGAAGAGATGGAAAAGGTAAGGGATGCAGGATGAAAGGATGCATGAGAGGCGAAAAAGGGATGGAAAAGGAGGAGAATGAGAAATAAAACAGAAAGGGGCCGAAAGAAGGGAGGAAAGAAAAGTGAAGATAGGGAGAGTTTGGAGGAGAATGAAAGGTTGAAACAGGAAAGAACGAGTGCGGCGAGTCAGCTTTGCTGCCGATGTGTCTTAGTGGCCAACGGAGGTACTGCAACTTTTTAAAAACGCATTTTCCCCACTATAAAAGTCACATCTGTAAAACATTTCACAGCACAACTCCAACTGATAAAGTATTTGTATTATCAATTTTTAAATCTCAAAAGGTTTATTTTTTGTAGAGTGTAGAAAAGCTATTCGTATGTGTTATCCAGATGTAACGTCTACTGGTATTGAAATTAATCCACAGTAACAGCAGCTTAAACAACCAGAGATGTGAACACTGAATGAGTTTTGACTAGATCCACTGCTCACGAACATGACTTACATACATACATTAACATATAGACACACATGCATATTTGTGTCCAACTCGTCCTCCACATTAAACAACAAAACACGGTGCTGGTCCATAACGACACATGGAAGCGTTTTCTCATCCGTCGACCCAATTAGTAGGATGACATCATTTGTCTGTTACAAATCACTGTAGAAAAATAAATGTTTCATCATGTGACAGTGCTACGGTTAAGGTTTGGTTAGATTTAGGCACAAAAAAACACTTGGTTTGGGTTAGAAAAACATCTGCTTTAGGCTACGTCTTATGGTTGGAAACATGAAACAAACCATGTTGAAGCATGTTTGTTGACCCATCCATCCACCCAGACCTCCTCCCTACACAGACTGTCGCTCTACAATAACGTTACCTGATTCCCTGCTTTGCTCCGGTTATAATTACTATGACTGCTGGAGAGTTTTGTCACTTCAGCATAAATGTGTGTCAGTTTTGGAGCCAAATGACTGTGGAGACTGTTTTATCCATTTGTTTGTTTAGTTGTTTTACTCTAAGTTTAAATAAAACTGAGCGACAAGGAGAGGAGCTGAAAATTAGGTCAAACTACAGTTTATGACCTTTACCGTGCATCCCCAGTCTTAGTGGGGCGTTCCCGTACGGCCTGAAACTGGTGAATAAATAAATCCAGAGAGAATGAAAAGAAGGAGTTGAAGGAATAAAGACAGTTTTCAGAAAGACGGAAGAAGAAAGAGAAGAAAAGAGAAATGATCGCTCATCTCTTTCTCTCTCTCTCTTACCAGTGTGTGACAGCAGGTTGGGGGACAGCAGGCCGGGGAGGCCCGGGTGCAGCAGCCTGGGGCTTTCCTGGATCCCTGCACCAGAACAACGCTTCGGAGGACGGCCCGGACGAGAGCTGCAGGGGGAGAAAGAGGAAGAGAGATTAATTACTGTGACACAAATACATCCTCAGCCTCGAATACAGAATATCTGCTGATGTAAGTTGCACTAATTTTCATTTTTATGTTGTATTTATTGTTTCTATTTACATTTATCATATGTTTAATGTAATTCATATGTCTCGAGTTCATTCTTTAAATTGGGTATTTACACTCTTTACACTGAATAGGACTGAAGTATTACTATTTATTATGTAGTTTACAGGCTAAAACCTGAAGGGAGGTGTACTCTACTGCACAAGACTTCCTGATAAACATTAGGCAGCACAACAAGTATAAAAACTTGAAAAAGGAGCAGGAGCACTTTTTAATGAGTATGGACATATGTGCTTTTTTTTAATTAACCGATTAAATCATTTCATCTTTAAGACATAAAAAATAATGACAAATGTGATGTTTTAAAGCTCCAAACTACTCATTTTCTGACACAGAACATATAAAACTGGCCAAATGTAAACATTTTTGAACCTGTAAACAGACTGAATATCAGACATACATCTGGTAGACAGGTGCGCAGGAGATGGAGTCATGTTGATTTTTTATATATACATATTTCAAATGTTGTAATTGCCTTACATGTTTGTGATTTGACTTTTTTCTTTTTGTATTTTAAGTTTATTGCATTTACTTAAAGATCCCCTCCAGACATAAGACTCTTTAAGACTGCTTCGGCTAATAATTTGTATCTGACATAGTTTTTCCACAAAAAAAGTTCAGTTAACTCGTTAAAAAGGACATACTGCATGTGCACTGGAGGCTTCCACTTTCCACATCACACTTACTGGACCACGACTCACTCCAGACTAGTTGTGATGTCACAAATTGTGCTCATAGGTGCAGAGAAACTTTCCTCCTTCAGGAGCTGAATGTGAAAAACTCTTCACACACACATCATTCTGCACAGTGAAGCTCAAACATCCAACTGAAGGAATCAATTTACTACCCGATTAATTGAGTTACAGCTGATATCAATGACATTATTTACACTTTGATAAATCATACAGCATCACCAAAGCACAAAGTTATAATAAAGTCTCATTAAAGTATGCTGAACTTAAAAAAAAGTTTTCTTAAATCACCTGCTGCTTCACATTAAATAGTAAAACTGCATTATAGTTTTCTTCTTTTTTATTTCATACTTCAGGCTTGTTTTTCGGTCTATGACCCTCTCAGGCTCAGAAATTAAAACTGTCTGCTGTACCGTTGGTTCGAGTATCACTTCAGCAGTCAAAGCTGACAGCTGGATGTTCCAGCAGAGACAGCAGGTCGCTCAGACGTAATCGAATCACAAACTGACAACACACAGCGCACAGTCGCTTCAGAGTACTTTCACTGGCCGCCGTACTGGAAGAGAGTGAAATTAAAGCCTGATTGGTTGATTTCAAGACAGTCCAACAAACAGGGGACTGAAATCTGATTGGCCTGTGCGGCGGGTCGTTTTTATAGTCTGTGTCTCTGGGTAAATGACGTGACGAGCATGAAACCGTCTTTACTCTGTGACATTTTCACACCTCGAAGTACTAAAACCAGCAGAAACAGCAGGAGTTGCCACATCCTAAAATATCCCCCACTTTAAAACAGACAGAGCTCGATATTTATCACTTTGTTCAGCCTGGTCATCAGGAGAATACTGATGTAAGACATGGAAACACATATTTATGATACATTTGTTCGAACACTGTGATAGTGACATAAAATGTAGTAAAACAAAGTACTTTGAACTTAACACCAGATAACACTTATAATAATATTCTGAATATCCAAATGTTTCCAGTACAACCTGTACTGGTTGTTCCAGCTTTAATGTATTCAAGCCCTCTAACATCCAGGGTAGCAGCTACCATTAATGGCACTGAGATCATGTCATTTTTATGGGAATCTGATGGGTTTTAGCAACCTGGTGGAAGCTTACATTCAATTAAAAATGTGCACGTTTGATATTTTTTAGGCTGATTCCAGTATTTTCAGACTAAATTTGACAACTTTTAGGTCAAATATATTAATGATTCAGTATTTCTCCGCCAGAATTTCATCCCTATAATTCACAAACGACTTCCTAGGAAGGTTCCTGGAAATAGTTATTTGGAACTGATTTGAGGAATTATTGGATATTATTATTATTAGAATATAATTGAACAGCTAACTCAATAAATACAATATAAAATAATAACTCCTCTGACCACAATATTTCTAAAATCCTGGCTCCAGCCCCCCCCCCCCCCCCCCCCCCCCCCCCACACACACACACAGTAAAACCTCTATAGATTTTAGGTCTAAGTTGTCAAAGGATGAGTCTAAAATAGAGCTGCAACAATTAGTCGATTAATCCATTAGTTGCCAACTACTGTATTAAATTAATCACCCACTATTTTGATAACTGATTAACCATTTTGAGTATTTTTTTTTTAGGAAAAAAAAGTACAAATTCTCTGATCTCAGCTTCTCAAATGTGATTATTTTCTGGTTTCTTTAGTCTTCTGTCACAGTAAACTAAATATCTTTGTGTGATGGACATATTTAAGTTTGTCAATCCGCCTAGTTTAAAACATCCAATGAGAGACCTGGAAAGAGACATTAGCTTTGACCGAGGCTAAACATGCTAACGCTGATGTAAAACACCATCTCTAACAAACACGAGCACAATTATACATGTTCTACATTTGCAAGTGAGCCTGAATACACCACTACAACACACACATACATAAGCATCTCTCTCTCTCCGTTTCTGTCACACATGCACAAATACATAACCTACTGTATTATGCATGTGCACGTAGGCATAAATAATCACTCAAACACAAGAATACAGTAACTGCACACTAAACATAAAAAGGTACACACACACACACACACACACACACACACACTCACTCAGGAGGTGCGCATGCAGGCCAACTCTCTGCAGGGTGGCTAAGTAACAGATGGCCGTCCAAAGTCATTTACACCTAGAGAGAGAGAAAGAGAGAGAGAGGGAGAGAGAGGGAGAGAGACAGAGACAGTAGGAAAGAAAGAAAGAAAGAAAGAAAGAAAGGAAAGAAAGAAAGAAAGAAAGAGGACCAAAAGCTAAAAACTGTACAAGACATCACTACAGCGTCACCGTATGAGAACAGAATAAACCCTAAAGCAGAGGAATATAAAACTACAACCAAAATGGCGCTGTAACAACAGTAATAACGCTAACCGAGTGTTACTTCCAAGGCCAAGGAGTAGTCTATGATTAACTAACCAAGCTACATTATTATTATTATTATTATCTTTATTGGATTTAACACTCCAGCCAAACTTGTTACCCGAGCTAGCGTTACGTTAGCCGAACACTTCGGTACTGTATAATACATAAAACTGTACTATAATGCTAGGGCTAACTAGCTGCACCGCTATACAAGAGCGACGCTGTTTCTTTATTTCCATGTCATCTGCATGAATCATCAACTGGTGAGGATGTTGACTGTATATCAGGGACAATCATAATATCATGTGTAGCCATTAGATGCATATTTAAGACTTTTTTTTTTTTACAGGGTTCTGGATTTAAAACAAATTAGCCGCAGACAGAGGCTGTGTCCGAGATCACTTTCTGTTTACTGTATAGTCCACTATATTTAACCTTCTCCATTTTATTTGATTGTCCGAAGTCTTTGTAAATGTATCAGCTATATAGTGCCCTCAAAACTTCCACAGTGGAACAAAAAAAGTAGTGTCCATACTTTCTGCTAACAATCACACACAATTCAATGCGGCGTTTTTGTCTTTTGTCTACTTTTATCTGAAATCGGAGACCCATTGTTTCAAAAATTACTGTGAAACAGCCGTCCGTTCCGTAGCCTTTGTTGCTAAGTTTTTTCCATGTGTTGTTTTGCGTCGCCCACTCTTATATTTCGGATCGGATTTCGGCTTGAACATGTACGGATGTATTTGAGAAGGTGACATTTTGGGTAAAGAATGAGAAAAAGTAGCTGCTAATACCGAAATTTACCGTTAAGTGTTGTGACTCTGCTGTTCCCGAGTGGAACATAACGAGAGCCCATGAATGAGAGTGTGGCGGCACCACAGTCAGCCACGGTGTTTTCGGTTTAACAACCGGAAATACCGCAGAATCACACAGCACGGTACAGCTATGCTGACGATGCTAGCCATCCTAACTAGCTGATAGCCGACGTGCGGGCTGGTAAAATGATCCGTCCCTTTGGATCCGTGGGTTGTTTTCAAAACACAAGCTGCTCTCAGACTGCTGGAAGCTGTAAGCAGCCCGGCCAGGTTTATCGGTGAGATCTGCGCTGTTAGCCCGGGTCTGCCTCCTTGAGCTCGTCTTTGGCGTCCAGCTGGGTGGACTGCGGCTGTCAGTCTCGGAGCATCCGTGTGGGACGCTTAGACGTCTCATAATGACAAATACCGGTTCAGACGGTTCACATAAAATCAAACCGGTTTAAGCTCGTACACCGGACCGGACCAGCAAAACCGGAAACCAACCCAACCCCAGCAAAGACATTCCAGTAGAGCCCCAGATTAAAAATACAGACCTGGAAATGTGCACGATACATCCCCTTTAATCACCATCCAATAATACTAATACAGAATAGAGTGGATGCTGAGCTTTTCAGGAACATGCGAGTAAATCGGTCAGATCCCACTGGGAGTGGTAGAAAGAGGAGGGGGAGAGAGAGTGTGTAAAAAGATGTGGAGAGAAAATGTCTGAAAATGTTTTGGGGTGTGATCCTGTACGTGAGAAAAAGACGCGCACACACACACACACACACACACACACACACACACACACACACACACACACACACTCACACTACAAGAGAGAGGCAGAGGAGCATGAAGAAAGGGAAAACATGAACCTTCACTTTTCCTCTGAACTCTGCTTCACCTCTCTCTCTCTCTTTGTACCACACATACACTTATACAATAAACACGCTATTCTCTCTCTCTCTTCTTTTTAACACACTGACACACACACCGGCACACACACCGACACACACACACACACACAGGTGTTTGCATTCAAACCTTAAAGCCTTTCCATCAACAAATGTCCTGCTACCTTTCAACTTCCACACTCATACAATGGATGCATGTTACAGTACCAGGTGTGTGTGTGTGTGTGTTCATCCGCATCCATCCATGTATAAGCAACATTAAGGTGTGTATGTGTGTCCACGTGAATCCATGCCATGTGTGTGTGTGTGTGTGTGTGTGTGTGTGTGCGCAAAGGACACATGATATCGCCTTCTCATTAGCCTTACAGTTCTTTGTTCAGAGTAATGACTGCAGTGTGTGTATGCGTGTGTGTGTGTGTGTGTGTGTCCCGTAGGGTTGCCATATGTTGGGCATTAATCCTCGTCAACGGTCCACTCTCCTTACTGCACCGAGCACAGGAACAAAGAGCAGGTCACACACACACATCAAACACACATGATGCACGTAGAAGCTTTCACATAAAAAGGGGAAAGTACATTTACTCTTATACATGCTACATACTCATGTGCACACACACACACACACACATTTACTTGGGTCACTTTTGGGGACATTACATAGACTTACATTCATTTCCTGAAGACTTAACCTAATCTTAACCATAACCACTACTTGCCTAACCCTAACCTAACCCTAACCTTAACCACTCACCCAAAAATCAGCGTTTTCCCAAATTGGGACACTGCTTTTGTCCCCAATTGGACGAGCCGTCCCCAATTAACTGGTGTTTAGTATGAAATGTGTCCCCGAAAGTAGGATAAGTCAGACCCACATATACACACACACACACAGCCAGTCCACTGACCTACATTCATTTTTTAACCCTTAACCTTGACTGCATTCAAACCCTTAAATAGGCTTTCGTTGCCTCACCTGAACACATCCCTCTCATATGAAACTGTTACAGGACAGGTAAGCCAGGGACCTTTGACCTCTGACCTCCTTATACTATACAGCCACATTCACACGGTGAGCAGCGCAGCAGGCAGAGAAAACAGCGTCACTCCTTGTCATCAGAAAATCAGATTTCAGTTGTGATGGGATTTTGTTTTAAAGCAAAGAATAATTAATTAGATGTAGAGCTGCAACTAACGATTATTTTCATTAGCGATTAATATACTAATCATTTTCTCGACTAATTGATTAATCATTTGGCCTATAAAATGCCTGAAAAGTGAAAATTGCCCGTTTTATTTAACCGACTGTCCAAAATGCAAACATATTGAATCCTGGAAAATGTTTGGCATTTTCTACTTTAAAATGACTTAAATGATGAATTGATGTTAAAACAAGTTGCAGATTATTTTTCTGTCAATCAGCTAATCAATTAATCGTGCTAATGGGTTCCACAATATTTTATATTTGGGCCCAAGACTGGACTAAATGTGGCACAACGTCTGGTTGCTGGACTCCACAATACTTTTTTTTGGCAAAGACCAAAATGTGTTTGTATCACACAGATATGAAAACTGCCAAGTATCACATACAGTTACCAGGTGCCAGTAAAAACAAGGGAAAATATAGCCGCAAGTGGCAATTCGCAGGTTCAAACCTTTTTGCACTCAACAGAAGGAAGCAGCTCAATTGATTTGAACGAAACTCGGTGTGTATGTTCAGGAGGCAGCGTGGGACGTCTGAAGTGAGTTTAAGGTGTTAATAAGAACATTTTTTAATATGTACATCACACAAAGTGCACGATAACATGACTTCAAATGTGTAAAACAAGAACTCAAACTCAAATATTATAGATATAATATAGAAATCTTTAAGGATCATAAAGACATGATCATCATGGTGTTGTCACTGTCTGCACTTCATTCTTGCATATATACTGCTCTATACTGTTCTTTATTTTACTGTATATTTTATCATCTTTTTTAGTCTTGTTCTACGTGTATTTATTCAGACTCTTGCTCAGCTGCTGTAACACCTGAATTTCCCCCACAGGGATCAATGAAGTGTTATCTTATCTTGTATGATTCCAGTGAAAGTTGATAAACCATAATATTGAATTTTTGTCCAGTATTTGTCAGAAATCCAGTGTAAATCCACAGTTAGCTGCTTGTAAAGTCAGTGCTCTTTTTTGGACAAGAGGCCTGAAATGTTAACTGTGCAAAGAACTTCACCTTGTTTCTACATCAGACACTTTTAGTGAAATAGATCAGTATAAATAAAATCATTTTTAAAAAATTAAAGGATGATGTCTAATCTCAGAACATAAATGCGAGCACAGACGGTACCTTCCCCCCGTTTGGCGCCATAAATCAATCCAAAGGATTTCTCTCAAAATCTGACACAGTGGTTCAAAAAGGAAACTACAGAGCAGAGACAGCTAGAAACTGACAGTCAGCCGTTTGTTTTCAGTAATTATAATAATGTCTCATAATTACTGAGGTAATGATTTATTGATGTTAATTAAAATGAGACGCACGGCAGCTTTTGGAATGTTTGCTGCTGATGTATTTTTGTTATTTGATGACCTTTTAATTGGCCAAGAACACAAAAACATGCCACGAATGGAAAACATAAAGCTGACATTTCACACACACACACACACACACACACACACACACACACAGACACGCACACACACATCCAATGATCTGATGAGCCACCTTGAAGTAAGTCTTCCCACTTTGACACACACGCACCCTCGCCTGTCCTCCCAAATGGCCGTTTCTATGGCAACGGAGCCTTGATCAATACTCCGTCATTGGCTCTGATGGCCGGTCAGGGTCGGTCACACACACACACACACACACACACACACACACACACACACACACACACGCACACACACACAAACAGGCATGGCGGTGAATAAGCACGGACTCGCTAACACGTTTGACAGATTGATTTAGCTCTGAACGTGCAGAGGTCACACACACACACACACACACACACACATTAAAACGGACACGCACACACACACCGCGTAGTTTATCAAAGCCTGGTGCGGTCAATACATGGGGTAGAGCGAGGGGTCAACCCTCTTTAGCTAAAATCTTTCATCTTTCTCTCCCTCCTTTTTTTTTATCTCTCCAATCAGCTGCTCATCCATTTCTCCTCCTTTTTGTTGTTGTTTTTCTTCCTCCTCTTTCTGGTGCTCGTGTATTTTGTTGAAAAGTGTTCCTAACATTTTGTCTGCTCTGTTAACAAACACAAAGGGGGCAAAATATTAGGAACACTTTGTAACATAATGCACTCCAGTACATACACACCACCCACTACGCCCTCAATAATAAACATAAAGTTGAATTATCACCTTTCTGACAATGTCAACAAAAACTGAAAATGTATAAGCTTTGGCAGAGCTGTTGTATTGGATTGCATTAGATTGCACAGGTGGACCTAATGAAGTGAACAATTCTTATACAATAAATAAAAACAATATGCAAAGAACAATAATTCATACAGTTTTTCAACGAGCAAATAGTGTTTTCTGGTTTTGTTGCTTTTAACCTTGCACCGTTTTTTTTTGTATTATTTTGTTTTTGTTCAGAATAGAAGACAACTTTATTGTCTACCAATGTGGGTGGACTCTTAGTCTCCACCGCCTCCCTCTCTCTGTCTGTTTCCTGTCTCCCAATATCTCTCGCCCCATCATAAATCCTGTCACAGATATACGTCCTCATCCTTTGTGTGTGTGTGTGTGTGTGTGTCTTTATTCTTTGTTTTGTAGCCGAAGAACAATCTATTCTTTTTAAAGAGACAACAGAGAAATGGGATATATGTCTGTCCCCACACACACACACACACACACACACACACACGCACACACAGGGGCATCATAATCATGGACGCTCACGGACTCACGGAGCGAACAAGAAAGAGGGAGAGAGAGAGAGAGATAGAGAGAGAAGAAGAGAGAGAGAGATGGATGTTTACTTTCCTCTGGGCTTCCGCCTCTTTGATTGGACAGATGAATGACTTCATTGTGTGTGTGTTTCTGTGTTTGTGTATCTGTGTGTTTCCTCCTTCTCTCTCTCTTTTTTGTGTGTCTTTCTCTTTGAAAGAGGGAAGGAGATGGAGAGAGGAAGAGAAGAAGATACATAAAGAAAAGAAAGAAAACTACAGAGAGAACGACGCGAGTAAGACAGAAAAAACAAAGGACGAGTAGAGAAAGACAGAGGTAGAGTGAGGTAGCCAATAATAAGTATTGATTGATAAGGGAAGTAGAGCGAAAATAATAGGGAGAAAAAAAAAATCACCTTAAAACCCAGAGTGGAAGAAAACAGGAAAGGTACATTGATTAACTGATGACATGTCTCTCTTTTCCTCTCATCCCTCGCTTTCTTCCCCCCTCTGTTTATCCATCATCTCTCGCTCCTCTCATTGTAGTCGCTGTTCACCTTTCTACTTCCTGTTTCAATCTTGAGTTTATTTTCTTACCTCTGCTCTATTTTTAACTATCTGTCCATGTATTCATCTATCTATAATCCATCCATCCTTTCATCTTATCTATTT
The DNA here is from genome assembly GCA_038419695.1 of Scomberomorus guttatus. Lineage (NCBI taxonomy): Eukaryota > Metazoa > Chordata > Actinopteri > Scombriformes > Scombridae > Scomberomorus > Scomberomorus guttatus. The sequence goes on from CM076467.1 coordinate 20,753,812, forward strand.
TTTCAGCCATCTATCCCGGTGGTTCCCCAGTGGGGTGTGTTGAGGACGGGCCAAGGGTGCCGTGAAATGTTTCACATCATTCTACGTTTATTGTGCATTTTTAATATAATTTCATTACATTTACATGAATTATGTTATTGCAAATATATTTTTTCAAACATATGGGAACAGAGGAAGCCAAAATATATTAAAATTACTGAACATATTAACATTTCTCAAATATTTCTGTCAAATGAAGGCAAAAAACTATCTATTCATGTATCGGTCTATATTTCCATCCATCTGTCCATCTACTGTATCCACCTGTCCATCCATCCATCCATCAACCTATATATTATCCATCCATCACCTATCCATCCTTCCATCCATCCATTTTTTCTCCACCTGTCCATATTTACATCCAGCTCTGCATCATCTATCTATCCATGTATCAATCTATATTTCCATCCATCCACCTACTGTATCTATCTATCTATCTATCTATCTATCTATCTTCCAGCCACTCTATTTCTCTCTCTCTCTCTCTCTCTCCCTCTCTCTCCCTCTCTCTCTCTCTCTCCCTCTCTCCAGAGGAACAGGTGTGCAACGGGACAAGAGACAAAAACACTCTTGCATTTTTAACCAGCACCTATTAAATATTAAACACGGCACACACACACACACACACACACTCTCTCTCACACACGTACACACCGGCCGACACACAATTGCTGACGAGACAAGTTATACAGGTCGATGGGCTAACGTGTGTCTGCATGTCTGTGTGTGAGTGTGTGATGGCTTTAAGCGTCATTACCTTACTTCCTAGGCATGTGGGCAAACACACGCACACACACACGCACGCACGCGCACACACACACGCACACACAGAGGCAGGGATAATTCATACAGGCATACACGGTGCTCTCACATGTTAGCATTTAAGAGGTAAAACTATAACAGACTCCATGCTCTCTCTCTCTCTCTCTCTCCTCTCTCCCTCTCTCTGTCCGTCTCCCCCTCCTCCTCCCTCCTTCTCTTTGAAGTGCTCCATAACAAACTATAACAACAGGAAGTTTTCAATGCGCCACATTGAGAAGGAATGTCACATATGGTAAGAGGGAAGGAGGGAGAAATGAACAGAGGGAGGCAGGATTAGAGGGTACAGTGTGAGAGAGACAGACAGATAGAACATGGATCTTTAACCCTTTGAACTATAGCATGTTTTTCAAATCTCCATATATGATTAAATAGAGGGGGATCACTAAATTCAGACCCTCTAATAAGTGTGCTGGTGGTCATTTTGGAAAATTATTGCTCCGTTAATAAGATTTGAAGACTTATAGTAGCTTTGATGTCTGCTGTGTGGGCGCTGATTGACAGCTGTGATTGACAGTTGGCTCACCTGCTGCTCTCCCCGGCTCTGGGAGTCGGACTACTGTCGCAATATTTCAGTAAATTTAATGTTACTTGATACCTGCCCTGTTAGGACAGTTTAGTGCTCGCTTCAGTCCGAGTTAGCGTGTTTATTTGCACTCCTTATTTGGAAGGAACGCTGCAACTCTGGGCTTCAAACTGGCTCCAATGCAAACCAACGGGTGACGTCACACCCTGCTGCGTCCATCTTTACATACAGCCAAGAAGAGAACAGCGGGGCCATGTTTGTAGTTCTGTTTCTGAAAAGCATGGACACATTTAAACGCTGGTTTCGCCCCGCGCAAGCCGTCCAACACCATGTGATCACAAAAATACCTTGGGAGATGCAAACTTCTGCCAGATAACAGGTAAAAAAAAATTAATGTTTGTATTTCTGCCATTAGGTTTGCGCTGAGAATCGTGTGTGACTGAGTCAAAATGCATGAGGTGACATATGGGGCTGGCGGCATGCTAGTAGCATCAGGGTGGCTCACTGTGCTGACCGCTGCCCAGAGGAGAAACATGCAAGAAAGATGAAGAGAGGGACGACAGCGAAGGAGGGATGAATGTAATGAGGAGAGACGTGCGACACATGAACGAGGGAGGGAGGGAGGGAGGGAGGGGGATGAGGAGGAGGAGGAGGAGTGAAGGAGGCGAGAGATGAAAATGAAGAAGAGAAGGAGGGCAGTAAGAGAAAGAAGGACGAGAAACACTTGCCCCAGCCCTCATCAGCTCTATTTCGCTACCCTCTTTTCCCCCCCCAACATCCCTCCATCTCTTCTCAACTGTAGTTAATTTTCTGCCCCTCCGACTCTTCATTCTTCACCTCTGTCCATCCCTCCCTCTTCTTTCACCTGTCCTTTCCTCCCTCCCTCCCTCTCTCTATCAATCTCTTCCTCCCCCTCTCCATCTCCCTTCCTCCCTCCCTCTCTTTCTCTCTGCAGTTAAGTCAGTGTAATGTAAATGATGTGCCATCGATCGCCCCTGACAGTGCAAGGACGCTCACCTCTTCTCCTCCTACTCCTCCTCTTCTTCTTCTTCATCGCCCTGTCATCTCTCTCTCTCTCTCTCTCTCTCTCTTTCACACCCCTCCCTCACTCTTTTCTCAGCTGCTCTTTCCTCCACCTAACATCTTTTATCTCTCTCTTTCTCTCTGTCTTTCTATCTCTTCCTTGCTCGCCCCCTGCCTCCCACGCCTGTCATCTTTCATCTCTCCCTCTCCCTTCATTTCACTCTCTCCCCATCTTTCTCCAACCATCATTTATGTCTCTCTCTCTCCCTCCATTGTTCTTTCAGAGCATCTGCTCTCTCTCTCTCCCTATCTGCCATCTTTTATCTCTGTCTCTCTTCATTTCTCCCCCTGTCTACCTCTCCCTCTCTCTCTCTCTCTTTGCTGTCTCAGGTCTCTGCAGTCCATCTTCAACCTGCTAGGCTCGCTTAAAGGAACACAGACCACCACTAAAGGTTCAAATCACATTTTGTTTCAGAGCTAAAAAAGGTGTCACGTCCAGTAATCATTACCTCTTTAAATCAGTCTATATACCATTAACAAATGAGAAGTACTTTAGCGGCCGCTTTCAGGTGTTTCATATACAGAGTGACCAAGTTTTTGGAGGGAAATCTGCTGGAGGAGGGCGCTGTTCTGTATTTTCATTCTGGGACTCTACAGGAATATCTTTGAATGATTTAAAAAAACTCCTTATTTATCTAATACTGACTCTTTATGCTGAAACAGGCTGTTTTAGCTCCTGTCTCTTTAAGGCCCCCCTCCCGATGCCCACTCTGTTCTGATTGGTCAGTTCTTTTTCTCGTTCTTTACTCGAAATGAAAACTTCTAAAATACATCCGTGACATGTTCGAGGCCGATTCCAAACCGAACGGTGGACAACGCAAACAACCCGCGGATCAACCTATGTAACAAAGACTACGTAACGGACGGCCGTTTGTGGGCATGTGCGAACAATCTGACGTCATCATGAGGAGGAAGTAGAGGTAACATTGCAAACGAAGCCTTGATGAAGCCCTGGATTTTAACTTACAGGGAGAATTTTCACACACGTTCACCTCAAGTTTTGGACTTTTGACCATGTTTAACAGACATCTGACATTATAACAGTATAAAAATTACATAAAATCACAAAAAGCATGAAATTTCCCCTTTAACATCATGTTAACATCAACAAAACAAAATCCAGCATTTATTTTTCCCTTCGCCAGATGATGTATTTCCTCACAGAGGATTTCTTTCATTAGTGTTTCTAAAACACGTTTCCTGCACTGTACTGGATAATAATTTAATACTATGACAGCAGTTAAAACTAAAATATCTGTTGAGTGTTAGACACAGCAGTGATATCAAAGCCTTGTGCTGATGGAATTGATCCCTTGAACAAATGAGAACATGTGTGTTTTTATGTGGGTTTGTAATGATGAAGATCATATACTTCAGTTCTGCTGTCGCCAGACTATAACACTACATTAATAACTTAACACCAACAGACATGAATAACAAAATAAATGCATCATTGTAGGCAGAGTTTTAATTCGCTCTGAAACTGTGTTTCTGCTTTCTGTTCACAAGTCTGCTGTCAACAATACATAATAAGTGCAAACAAACATCATTAAGCTATAAATAGTAATATTTATACAGCCTCTTTCTAGTCTTCTGACCGCTCAAAGTGCTTTACACTGCATGCCAACATTCACCCATTCACACACATTCATACACTGATGGCAGAGGCTGCCATGCAAGGTGCCAACCTGCTCATCAGGAGTTCTAATGCTCATTCACACACACACACACACACACACACACACACACACACACACACACACACACACACACACACACACACACACACACACACACACACACACACACACACACACACACACACACACACACACACACACACACACACACACACACCGATGGCACAGCCTTTGGGAGCAATTTGGGGTTCAGTATCTTACCCAAGGACTCTTCCACATGCGGACCAGAGGAGTCGGGCATCGAACCGCCGATCTACCGACTGCTTTACCTCTGAGCCACAGTCGCCCCTCTATAGTGATTAAATATGTGTTTTGTATATAGATATGATCATTACTGATGCATTAGTGGAAAATTACCTCAAAAGATTATTGTATTTAAACTCGTTGTTAATATTTAACATTAAATTAAAATCAATGTAAAATATTTATATAATATATAAAAACCCTAGAAAAAAACTTTAACCATGAAAAAAAAAAATCAGTTAAATTAGCAAAAAAAAAAATTCTAATTATTCTAATGTTTGCTCACATTTTTGTGAAATGGTGATACTGTTAAAAATAATAATCACCAATACTGTTATTATATAATTAATATTCTTGTTACTGTTTAATTATTTTAACCATAACTTGTGTAATTATTAAATTAAATTCAATATGTGTATTACTAATATCTCTAATTGTGAAATTGTCCTTTACATTTTTCTCATTTTTCATGTTTTCCTCTCTTCCCCCCTCTTGTTCTTCTTCATCTCTTCCTGTGCAGTGTGTCCTTCGCTTCTTCTTCTTCTTCTTCTTCTGTCCTCTGTTTTCTCTCTCTCTCTTGTCACTCCTTGTCCTCCTTTGTTCCCTCTTTCTTCCTTTCTCTTTCCTTGCACTCCCTCTTTCCCTTCTCCTTATCCAAATAGAGGACACAGACAATCCAATAAACGCCCCCGCTCTCAACAGCTGGAGTGTGTGTGTGTGTGTGTGTGTGTGTGTGTGTGTGTGTGTGTGTCTCTTAAGCACCGAGTCAGCAGAAAACTAGGATGACACCCTCAGCGCTGGACAGGAATGTCACAGAAAAAAAGAGAGATGAAGAAATAAAGAAAGAAAGAGAGAGAGAGAGAGAGAGAGAGGGAAGACAGATGGGAGAGAGCGAGCGAGAAAGGACATGGGGGGGGGGGGGGGGGGGGGGCGGAAGAAGAGAAGAAACTCTGGGGACTTCGAATGACACATGCAGTATTACTCACCGTCCTCATACATCACACACACAAACACACTCATGTAGACACACACTTTCTATTGTGCACAAACAGATACACAAGGACACCAAAAGACAAACCCTCTCACTTTCTTCCTCTCTCACACGGATGCAAACAGTGTTTTCCACCCTCAGAAATGGAGCTGTATACCCTCCACTGTGCATAAATGTATTATGGATGAGAAATTTGTATTTTTCAGTGTGTCAATATTACAAGACCAACTTTCTTCAAGCAGCCGTCTCCTACTCCAAGGTTGGAATACCAACCGGGCAAAAAGGCCCCAAAAGCTCATGTTGGCTCCTTATCATTGGTCTATTTATTATTATTAATTTTGTTAACACCACTAGAATACGATATCAACTGTGACAGGTCCTCCATCTTATAGTTCTGGTCTTGAAGAGGGACTAGTTTTAAAGTTATGTCATTTTCTGTCAGTTATATACTGTTATGATGTTTTATTTTAAACATGGTGAAAGTTACAAAACTTGAGGTGAACATATGTAAAAAATGCTCCCTGAAAGTCAAAAGCCAGGACTTCAACCTGCCCTGAACGCTTTGTTTGCAGTGTTACCTCTACTTCCTCCTCGTGATGACATCAGATTGTTCGCACATGCCCACAAAGGCCGTCTGTTCTGTACTCTATGTTGCTGAGGATGCTCCATGTGTTGTTTGTGTTGTCCACTCGCATAAAGAAGGAGAAAAAGAAGTGAAATCGTACTACTACTGTTTGTTTACGTAGCCTCTGGGAGCTAACCAATCAACAACTGACCAACAGTCAAAAACACAAAGATGTTGAGTTTACCATCATGAAAAACTCTGGACTAGAACTAAAAAACATTCACATTTGAGAAGCTGCTACCAGTGAATCTTGGTGACGGTAAGCGATTAATCCATTATCAAAATCGTTGCCAATTAATCATCTCATCATTTCTGCTCTGGAGTACCACCGTGCACAGTGCTTTTCTAGCTCGTGCCACATCACAACCTCTTGACTTTGTACTACATTGTAAGTTTCTCAAAGAACTTAAGTACAAAGTCAAGAGGTTGTAATATGTGGCAGAACCACGTTCCCGCACATGCTCAGTGGTGTCTTTGTGCCTTACACAAAACTACTCTCCGGAGACTGAAAACATGATTGCTGTTATTGGTCTTTGGAGCAGTTTCTCAACAAACTGACGTGACTGTAATCTTAGGTGGTGAAGGAACATGTCACCCAGTGCAGCGGTGTGACTCACTGATATGTTTTTAATAGCTTTTGGATATTAACGGAGGTCTACGGCACAGAGGAATAAGATATATCAGGCTTTGGATACACACACAATACTGGTAAGTAGCTCAATTCATTGTTGAAAAGAAAAATCGCCAGCTATATCCTTTAACTAAAAGGTTAAAATACATATAAAAGACGATAGGTCGACCTGTGTAGCTGGAAGGATCCTGGTCCCCTTTGTGACACTGGCAGATCTTTTTTTAAGCTTTTTTTTTGTTGTCTTTATTGGATAGTGGGCAGTGAAGAGGCAGACAGGAAACAAGGGGAGAGTTAGATGGTTGACATGCACCAAAGGTCTCTGGCTGGAGTCAAACCAGGGACGTTGCAGTTATGTGCCATGCGCAGTAACCATTCGGTTACCAGGGCGCTCCTGAATAACCAGCTATCTTTAGCCCAGTGTCCATCCAAATGTAGAGCACATTTTAACAGAATTTCCATTACTGTTATGCGAAAATTAACTCCAATCCAGTGCCATTATACCAGCAAGGACACAACACGATGACATAATTAAAAGAGCGCCAGTCGGAGCTCAAACGATGGAAAACATGATGGAAATGTGACATTTCTTTAGTTTACTCATCGCTCCACACAGATCTGATGTTTTTGTTTCCAGAGAAGTTGACGCTTGAGTTATGCATGTGCACGTTTATGTACGTCACCATTTAAAGTCATTGTTTTTCATCAATACGCCAACTTTTACACCTACTTTTTTTTTTTGCAATATTTGCAGTTTTTTTCCGAGTTTGTGGTGTTTTTTTATGCACAAATTAAAAATAAGCATAAAAACAGGTGGATGGAAACAGACTTTGTGTCAAAATGATCCAACTACACTCCTCACTAGATGGGGGCAGAAATGAAGCGTTTGGTTGTTTGCGAAAACAAAGAACATGTTAACGTCTTCTTTATTGATTTAGCATTTAGCGTGAAGCATTAAATGTGGACAAAACCCCTGTTTGACACGTAGACTGGGGTTTTAAATTTATCCGCACATGTTCTCAGTCCAACCTAATACCTACAAAACACGCACACACACACACACACAGACACTAGCACAAACACAGAGGAAAATCTTGGTACAACACACACACACACACACACACACACACACACACACACACACAGTCAGAAGTTAAGCCTGGATCCTTCAATAAGTCCAGTTTTATGACTAGTGTAGAACACCAACAGCTGAATCAATATTAGTTTACACTGGGTCACAGTGGACACACACACACTCGGATACAAGTTCAGCTTCAACACACACACACACACACGGATACAAGTTCAGCTTCAACACACACACACACACACACACACACACACACACTCACACACGGATACAAGTTCAGCTATAACACACGCACACACAGATGTCTCGCTCTCTTTCCTTTCATAAACACACACGTTGAATCTCCCAGAATATATTATTATTGCAGATACACACACACACACACACACAGATTAGCTTTTATTCTATTACACCCTCGTGGTAGGTCGACTTGGCCATGTAAGGAGAAGCACACACACACACACACACACACACACACACACACACACAGAGATAGCCATTATAAAAGTGATAACGGTAATGTAATAAAACACACACACACACACACACACACACACACAGCTCTGGTTATTATAAAAAATGATAAACATTCAAAGAGTTGTAAAGTTTTACAGTGATGAACTAACATATCAACTTTATTAACGGCTGACTGTCCTCGTTTTCAGGCTGCGGCTGTGTTTTAACACGCCCGTTTAAACCATTTTAATTCCCCTTTTTCCCCCACTTATAGCAGCTGATATGAAGTCAGAAACATTAAACTGCTTTATGGTGACAAAGTGACTTTAAGTAGAGAGTTTCTTTGGATGTCATTCAGCAGCAGGGACACTCTGGCCAGGAAAAAAGGAGTCAAACATAAAAGCATAAGTCAGACTTTCCATTGCTAATCATAGAAAGAAGATGGTTTATTTGCAAAACTGAAACATTTAAGGTTAGTCAGAAGATGTGTAGCAGGAAATTAGTTATTTCAGAAACTACAGTAATACATCTCCTCTTACTTTATCTATCCCAATCCTTACCACAGATTCTGGACAATATTTTCAATATTAGTATTTATCATCTTTTAGTAGAATCATATTGTGATGATTAGATATGGGTATCAAACCTCAATATTTATCTGATACTGTCCCAAAAATGTTCATGAGTGTCAAATAAAACAGCAGGTTTGATTCATAATCTTTTTTACTTTTTCTTTGATTGGATAGCTCCTGATTTTAATCTGAATTTTTCCAATTTTACTATTATTTTATTTCATTTTTTGACAATTTTGTTTTCTGTTGATAAATGAAAAGAATATTTATTTATAGATTATTTATATTTCTGCAAGTAAGGTAATTAAAAAAGTGTCATTTTAGCATCTATACTAAAACTGGTGGATATTGTACTGGCACTAGGCATGTACCTGGTGTTAGCGGTGTTACACAGTGTTCAGGCATACATACACTGATTACATTACTTGTCCACTGTCGTTTTGCTACTAAAATACTAAAAGTGTTATCAATACTTAGTCGGACGGCAGACGCTACAATTATAAACTGAGTGTCTGCTCCGTGACCGTCCGCAGCAGCAGCAGAGTCGTTAGCGAGCAGCTGCTCTCATGTCTCCCCGGGTCTCGGTACTTGTTTTCGGCAGAAACTCTCCCGCTCTCTGCCTGCTCAGCCTGCTCTCAGTGCGTCTCTCTCTGGATGGCGGGCGGGTTGCTCCGGTTCTGGTTCTAAGCAGCAGTCGTCCTCTGGCTCGTCCCCACGTCTGTGCGCTGCAGACCGGCTATAAATGGAGGACGACCTGCTGGCAGCAGCCTGAAGCCCACCGTCACTAAGTAAGGGAAAGATCTAAACTAAAAATCTAACATTAAAGATCAAAGTAAAGGCTCTACAGATATCTTATCTTGTCAAATGTCCGATGTAATCAGTAACACCGGTGTTGTCACGAGGTTATAAATTGGTGGGAAAATTTTCTCACCTAATTGGCACAGGTATCAAAAAATGTTGTTCTACTAAACTGTTAACAGGCAATTGCCGTAAAAAGCGCGGTAAAACATACGCTTTATGAATAAAAGGTTAAATAAATGCATAAAGATATTTTAACACAATCAATTCTCAGTTAACATTCTATCTATTAGCTGGAGCGGCTGTGGCTCAGAGGTGAAGCAGGTCGTCCACTAATCGGAAGATCTGCGGTTCGACGCCCGGCTCCTCCGGTCCGCATGTCGAAGTGTCCTTGGGCAAGATGCTGAACCACAAATTGCTCCTGAAGGCTGTGCCATCGGTGTGTGAGTATGTGTGAATGCATTAGAAACTCCTCCTGATGAGCAGGTTGGCACCTTGCATGGCAGCCTCTGCCATCAGTGTATGAATGTGTGTGTGAATAGGTGAATGCTGGCATGCAGTGTAAAGCGCTTTGAGTGGTTGGACTAGAAAGGGGCTGTATAAATAAAGTCCATTTATCATAACTGTGACTGCTAGAAAGCTTTTCTAAATCCAATATGAATATTTCAGTGTTGGGTCATGTTTTTTTTACCTTTTAATCTATTGATGTTTGCGTCTTAAACAATCATTGTCTTTTATGATGTGATGTGTCAGGTGACACCTTTTACCTTGTCTGATTAAATTATTACGTTTTTTAGTTCCCATTTTATATTTCCTAAATCAGAGTCTATCAAATCTTGATAAGGGCTGGTGGAGTCTAAAAACATCAGGTATAACAACAGAGATAAGTCCAGGAGTTTATCATTCTGTCTTTGACACAGTCTGATATGTTGTATTTAATAAATATATTTGATTTTTTAAATAAAACCTAACACAGACACCTTTTCGTAGAGGTAATTATAGAATATCAGGTGCCATCAGTAGGATGTGACCTTTCCTGACCTCTTGTAGCGAATAAACGTCTCTGACACTGACAAGTAATCCCCTCAAGCTACGGTGGCCTGTAGATGACACAAACAATACAATCACATTTCCCCCAATAGAGAGAGAAGTAATCTGGCTAATTAGAGCAGAGATCCAAGAGAAATGCCCAGTGAGGAGGCAATATATCACCGTGCTAACTACCGGAACAATAAAACTGCTTTGTCATTTGCTTTTTTTTTGGCATGAGAACAGGGGCTTTTCATCCCTCGTAGGTTAAATATTCAGCTGTTGTTGTTGTTGGTGAGTGGCCGAGGGGGAGTTCTGCTTCAAAACATAAAGCAAAGCCACAAACAGCAGCTGGTGAAGCAATAATGGCCCACTCTTATTGATCAACGCTCTCCAGCGGAGATATTATCGTCATATTGTTCAATCGGTTAATTTAAAAGAAGGATTTATGACTTTCTGCTCCCTCCTGGGTGCACAAATGTTCTTTAACCGCTGCTGCTGCTTCACACGACCTGTTTGATTTTAATCTAATCTGATCCAAACATGGAGTCAACGAGACTCATCAGAGGAAGTCGAGCAGCCCGGTCTGCAGCTTTAATGGGGTCCTACTTTATAATGCTGTCGATGGTATTTGATTACGCACAAACCGTATCACTTTATAAGGCTGTTAACTCTGTTATCAGTTAGTCAATGGGAAGAGGGAGAGGGGGAGTTGCTTCATAATTACTGTTGTTGTTGGGTCATGCTGTCATTTCAAAGTACAACCTCACCTTCATCTGATTATCTTCCTTTGTCTGCCTCTCTGTTCTTAAAATGACAAACACTGAGTTCCTTGTTTTGTTGTTTTTTTCACCCTTATTCTTGATCTATTAATGATTTGAAAATAATTGGATTTTCTGTAGGTGGCGCTCTTTTTTAGCTCCAGCTAACCACTTCTTCTTCTTCTTCTTCTTCTTCTCTGTTTAATTAAAACAAAGTGAAAATCTTTCACTATTTAAGAAGCCAGCTGCAAAGATACACTGAACTCTTAAAATTCTTGTTTTCTAAATTTTTCATTTGACATTATTACAGACAACCAACTTATCATAAATACTGTAATGATGATAAAACATGTTTCATACAAAAACATGCAACGTGCTTCAAAACAGATGTTAAATACAACAAAAGAAAAAGGTACAAAACGTAGAAATATAAAGAGGAAAATATTTATATAGTACAAGTTATATTTATAAAAATATAATGTATTAAATATTTTATATATATAAAAAAGATCAAACAAACATTTAAAATTAAATTAAAATGTAATTATTTGAAATAAATTCACTTAATTTGAAAAAAAGCTACATTTTACGTGCCTTTAATTTCCTGTAAAAAGTTTATTTTTAAAATATAATTATTTATTTATGTGACACTGACAATGCTCACTGATCAACTGAAGAAAAACAACTCTAAATGAGCCAGAGTTAGCCTAAAGCTCCAAAAACACAATCTACTTAATACAAAATGACACTGTTGCTGCCATCAGGGGATTTCAGCAGGTCTCCAAACCAGGAGTGTTGTCATTTTGCATTAAAGGACACAAGGTGAGCTGGAGCATGATGGTGTGAATGGTAAAAAGGAGGAAATTAACAAGTGAGGACACCTATACTCACATAAAACACTGTCAGTTAGAAATTGTATTGGTTTTGTGTTCTCAAATGACAAAAGTGATATTATTGATAAGATGCTCAGTGTGTTTACATGGATGTTAGTATCCCGGTTATTATCTGGCTTTTGGAGTATCCTGGCTATGTTTTTGTGCATGTAAACAAGCCCTTATCCAAGCTTTTAAAACCCCCAAATATAGATAGAAACTCTGTGTCATGTAAAAACCATATGCAGGTTTTCTGATCAACATCTACCATGTGGGCAGGTGTGCTTCCTGTTTCCAACCAACCGTGATCTCCGGTTCATTTTAAAACATGACCGCACTCGTTCACCAACCTTGTCCAAGTAGTTATTTAGCTAAAGCCAAGATGTATTTGGAGGACTTGATATCAGAGCAACATGTGACAATGTCAGGAAAAAAACCTTCCCAATCAGTAACTGATGGTGCTGATGTGTAATAAAACACCAGGCTGAAGCTTAACAGGTGGACACATTTACGCATTAGTCATTGTTAGCTCAAACAATTAGCTCATTGTTTAGCTGTCCGGCTGCAACTTTACTGTTTTGGTTCACTCTCAGTGCTCTCATGGCGTCATTTTCGGCCGCGGCAGGCAGCTGTTTTCAAGAAAGAAGCTGTAAAAAGCCACTGTACACTACCTGCTCAGCACCAAACGGCAAACAGACACAGTTAGCTGTAGACTAGCTGGTGAACATAGTGGAGCATTTAGAAGCTAAAGAGCCAGATATTTCCCTCAGGAGTTGGTAGAGAGCAAAAACAGCTAAAAGAGAGTGAATATTGGACTTAGATTCACCAGGTGGACAGAAACACGACTCCAAATGAATGATAATGTTGCTCCGTAACTGCTGGATGTGGAAATAAGCAACTGTTTGCTAACAAGTTCAACGTATCAACTTAAAAGCTAATGATATGTCAGTGTTCACTACTTGTTTCTACTGGAAACAAGTAGACAAAACAATAAGTTAGTGCAGGTTTAAGTCACATGACTCATGTATGCAGGTTTGGTTTCATTGCACTTTGTTGCATTTTGCTTTTATCCACCAACTTTTCTCCCTGAGCCAAGCAAAGATTTTGTGCAATATTTCGAGATCGCACAATCGTAATCTCTTCAACAAGTGGTTGATGATTTTCTGCAGATTAATACAAATAATTAAAACAAAAATCATCTTTTAGTCCACATAGAAAGGCAAAGAGAATAATTTGTCTCTGTCTGTGTTATCACCTTTTCCCCTGCAGTCTCACACTGTCTTTTCCTCTCTTTCCACCTTTCTGTGCTTCTGTAAATTAATGATTAAATCTCTCTTTCTGTCCATCTGTCGGTCTGTCTGCCTTTACGACTCAGCAGACTTGTAAGAGGCCTCTGCTTATGATTTCACCGGTGTTTCCAGTAAATATCAGGCCTGGAGTGACACATCGTCTCTGTTTCTGCGACAGTCATTCCCTTTCCTGGAAGCAGACGGCCTGTTAAAAACACGACTCTGACTCTGTTACTGCCCGATCAGATTTCACAGACACCAGCCACACAAACCAAACTTTGTTTTTTAATAAACCGGCTTGTTATTGCTCTCATTATGCTGTCGTAGTCTAGTTAATCTGTTTTCAGGGAGTCCAGTGTGCTCTCTGGATTGTGCTGAGTCAGTCTCACCCAGCTATAGACTTTAATGGAGTCAGCATTAGTCTTCTATTAATTATAGCTGACTGATAATTTTCCTGTTTTGTTCTCTTTTTATTTTACAGTGCGCAGTAAATGGCTATGCAAATGAAGCCGTCAGTGCTGTATTTCTTGTGGTTATTGTTGTAATGTTGGTATTTCGGTTCCTTTCGAGTCATCACAAACTTCCCAGCTCTGTTGTGACATCATCAAGAGGTGTTTTTTTGTCATTTTACGGTTTTCTGTGACTCTGTTTTTACTTTGTAATCCTTGTAAAGCACTTTAACTGTCGAAAAGAGCCATAAAGAAAGTTTACTTTCTTTAAAAAGTAGGTAATAAACTGCATGTTGAGCTGCTAATGGTATTATTATTACTTCGTATGAAATGATGCAATAAGCCTGAGAGTAGCACTAAGATAAATCCAGGAAAGCTGATAAAAATGTATCAAATTAAGCACAAAAAATTGATCATTTAAGCTCTATGAAGTGCAAGAAAGAAAAAAGAAGGATTAGTTTCTTGTGATTTGTTGCTGGATGGTGTTTGTTGTGATGATGTCATTCTGGGACTATAGATGATGTAATGATTACACCATGGAACAAAATATACATCCCACCAACTCTTATATTTCCCGATTTGTACAGTCGATGTCCCCAAACAAATGTGATTTTAGTAAAGATGAAAATTGTTTTAGTACGAAGAAGTAGTAAGAAGAGAGCACTCAGTAGAGTACAGACCTCCGCCAGGTGTGTACAGTCAAGATGGCGGCGAGGATAACAAAAACAGGGATTTATTCATCTCGTATTGTGCCTAACTATAGTGGATCATAACATATCAGGCATGGAATTAATCTGCAGATGCTCCGGTTCAAGATGAGACCAAACTTTTCTCTGGATGTCAGTTTTTGAGTCATGACAAAGGCCAAAATGTGGCCTGCAGCAGACTGGGTAAGCCTCGTTTTTAGCCTAGCCGATTGCCAGAAACGCCTTTCGCTGTCGTAAGCACATCGTAAAATGGAGAGGACTGCTGAAAAGACGAAATTTTAGCAAGAAGCAGAAAATACTCTTAACTTGCTGATTCTATGCAGTAAATTTCATATCTGTAGGTCTACTGTACGTTTTCCAAACTCCCACCTCTGGTTTTTCATGATGATGATGATGATTTACGCTGCACTGACTTCAACATATTAAATTTTAACAATAATAAAGCAATAGAAAAACAATGATTGGGACAAGAAATGTTGTGACGACGGTTGTGACATCACATCAATAAGATATTATTTTAATAACGTCCCAGAGGAATAAAGATGCTACGATGACTCCACTACTGTATAGAGGCTTAACTTTATGGTGATGATGACGATGATGATATCAGATGATGATGATGATGAGGTCAGCTAAGTGTGAAAGTTCAGTGCCTTTTTACAAGCAGATGTCAGAAAGGACAAGTTACTAACACGAGGGGCCTGCTGCCTATTTAATAATGATCATAATGACTATGATGATGATGATGTCACAGCGCGAGCTGGAAGATGATCATGATGATTCACCGCAGGCAGGCTGAAGGTTTTGGCTGGCAAATTGCAGCCCCTGATTACCGTGACTCTGCTTGATTTTCCAAGAAAACGGATGACTTCGGACTAACTGACCCAAAACACACTGATGCTCACATTCGCTCAAACACACAAACCTCCATTAAAGAGGCGCTGGACCCTTCACTGTGTGTTCTTTTATAAGCACTATTTAAACTTGTAATAAATATAAGACACTATAATGTCGTTATATGTAGATATATAAGGACATTTTAAGTGTTTATTAATACCCAGTATTTGAAGACATATTAATATTATTACAACTGTATTTTACTATATTGTCATTAGGTACCCACAGAAGGAGTAGTTGTTGATTACAATAACAATCAATCAGAATCTCCGATATGACAACTTCAACTACAGTTATTTTTACAGTTACAGAGCTGCAACGATTAGTCGATTAATTGATTAGTTGCCAACTATTAAATGAATCACTAACTATTTTGATAAATGATTAATCAATTGGTTTCATTCTTTAAGAAAAAAAATGTCCAGCTTCTCAAATATATATATTTTTTAGTTTCTTTAGTCTCTATGACAGTAAACTGAATCTCTTTGGATTGTGGACTGACACATTTGAGGACGTCATCTTGGGCATTTTTCACAGTTTTCTGACATTTTATGGACCAAACATCTAATCGATTAATTTAGAAAATAATCAACAGATATATCAATAATGAAAAAAAACTATGAGTTGCAGCCCTAATTATTTAATACTGAATTATAGATTATAGCTGAAAATATAGTATGTAGCCTATAGCATGAAAGCAAAAGGAGAAGCGGAGGGAGTGTAGAAGAATGTGACAGCGGCTTTTGTAGGTCACCCCAAACAAAGCATAAGGGAACGAACCCAACACACACACACACACACACACACACACACACACACACACACACACACACACACACACACACACACACACTACAGGCTGGCAGAGCACTCTGAACCCTCCACGACTAATCTACAACCACCCCATTAGGAAAACACACTCTCGAACACACACATGCGCACACACACACACACACACACACACACAGGTGCATACATTCAGACCCACATGTTCTCTTCTCTCACTCTTTCTCCCATACACACTTATTCACACTTACACACAGAGGACAAGATCAAGAAAGAGTTCACACGAACAGCGAGGCCTGTTTTATTTGTTGGCCTCAAGTGGGTCACACACACACACACACACACACACACACACACAGGCTAAATAATCATGCAGCTTTCATCCTCCGAGGCAGGAAATGCTGCTTTTAAGCTGTGTGTGTGTTCAAGTTAAAAGAGGAGTTCACACATGTACACACAGACACACAGACACACACACACACAATTTTTGGAAGTTGTTTGAATGCTCACATGTGCACACAAGCCGAAGATAAACACACACGCATAAAGTGGTGTTAGTGTTATGGACGAGATGGAGACACACACACACACACACACACACACACTTTAACGCACATTCCTTCTCTCTTTACATACCACAGAACAAAAAAAAGGTCTCCAAAAACTACAAACATGGCTGAGATTTGACAAATCCCAAAAGAATCCAAACAACAACAGTGGAAAGATTTGTCTCTCACACACACAAGAGAGTTAACAGAAGGATGGAAGAAATGATGGATGAGGAGCTCCAAGGAAGGAGAAAGAGACTGAAACAAGGAGAAAAATAAAGGAAAGAAACAGAAAAGAAGGGAAGAGGAAGGATGGAAGGAAGGGAGGAAACAAGAAGGAAAGAGTGAAAACAGAGGGAAGAGGAAGAAAAGGAAGGGGATGGCAACAGAAGAAGTTAAACAAGGAGAAGCAGAAGGAGGGAAAACAAGGCCCTTCATGACAGAGTGAATCAAATAGTCTTGCAGAGAAGATGAAAAGAACAAGAAGAAGACAGAGATGTTTGACAGGCAAGAGAAATGGGGGGAGGAAGAAGAGAAAGAGAGGAGCAGTGGGAGGGAGTGATTAATGAACACGGCAGGAGGAGAAAAAGAAGAAGACATCCCGTCTGTCCATCTATTGTGAAGAATGCGGGGGGAGAAAGAAATATTCAATGAAGAAGAGACCTTAAGAGAAGAATCTCTTTAAACAATATAAAAAAGAAAAAAAACACAGAAGAGGGTTTAGAGGATATAAACTTGTAAAACAACACAAAAGAAAAGATGTTAATAAAAAAATAAAAAACAATCCTTGTGTGCAGTTTTGTCAGTTGCTATTGTAAATCTTTCTTTTTCTTCTCTAAAGAAAGTCACCAGGTCACCAAGATAAAGAGAAATTAGCTCTAAACAGGCAAAACTCTGAATGCATTTTACGTTTTTGAGGGCTTTTGGTGCCATTTTCTTTCATATTTTGCACATTTTCAGTTATGAGGACTTGCAGATTTACAAGGGATGCTGAATTGTTGGGCATTGACGTGATATTTTCATCAAATATGAAAAAAAATGTCTTTAAGCAATACTCGCAAAGAAATAAACAATACAGATTTCAAGAAAGACTTCCTGAAGAAAACAGTTCAGTAAAAATAAATGTGAAAACCAACACAAAATAAAAAAAATGCTAATAAAGAAATAAAAATCATTCCTTGTCACTATCACTAAAAGTCACTGTTGCTATCACTAAAAGTTTGTTCTCAGGATTGTAACATAAATTTCATTTAATAAAACGTTTTATAGAAAAAGAGAAAAACAGCTCTCCATGCTAATGCGCTTCCTGGCTGTCAGTTAGCAGGTTTGTTGCTGACGGGGCAATAAGTTCACACAGTTTATTCGAAAGATATTTATACCTATATCGGCCGCTGTGTTTAATAACTGTCTGCAAACCATAATTTTTTTTTCTGGAGCAGTTTGTAGTTTAAATAAAAGTGAATGAAGCAACGCAGCTAATAAGCTACGATAGCTTGAAAGTGACGCAACGTGAATGTAACATGAAAAAAAGACGCACAGATATATTTTGTACCCTCAAGTAAATCCAATGATTGCTAAACTATTTTTCCAAACAAATTCACTATTTATATGCTGGTGTGACCAGACCTTTGTCTGAACTTTACAAGCATGATGGGAAGTTAGTCGATTCATTAGTTGAGGGAACAAACTTGCTTTCAGTGTTGTGTTTTACTTATATACTGAAATATTTCCCTGAGTTTGCTGATTATTTCAGATGTTTGGATGTTTTTCTTACAGGAGGCGGCTCATGTTTTGACTTGTTTGTGTTGGGTGATATTCACGGAATCACAACAGACAGCTAGCTACTTTAGCAACAAGCTAAAATAAAGTCAGAAGGCAACGTATCAGGATAAAAACTACCTCAAACGTTTCTGACAAAATAGCAAGTAAAGAAAATCCTGCAGGGTTTGGATAGACTAAATCAGTTCATGTTTTCAGACTGAACAGAGCACATTTAGTTACACCCTGTGACCCAGGCTAAAGAAAATACTCCTGTCTCTTGAGGACCCTCAAGAAAATAGATCTTGGTCTATTTAGAGTCGTGAGCCACAGTTTGAGATTCACCCTCGTGTACAATTGGAAAATTTGCCTGATGTAGGAGAATGAAAAACATGAAAAAGACAAAATTATTACTATTATTACTACTACTACTACTACTACTACTATATAAAAAGTCATTCTGGAAAAAGACTGTCTGTTGATAAGATTACAATTTAAACAACTGCAATTATTTAAAGAATTATTGAAACACGTCAGATGTTCTCACAAATTGAACACCCAAAACATTCTTAATTTACCTGCAGACCAAATAGATTTAACAGTCAAATGTGCAATAATTATTTTATTATATCTGTTTAAATTCATCTTGAAGCTGTTTAAACATTTGTTTCTACTTCAACTCAGAAGTTCTGTGTCAAATTGAGCTCAAACTTCTATTTAAACTTAACTTAAAACACAAAGCGACACCAACCATTAAAAAAGAAAAGAAAAACCAGATTTTTTTATACATGATAGCTAAAGAAGTCAACTTTTTGCAGAAAGCATAACATCAGCACCTCGTTTAAATGGGTGTTCCTCAGGCGTCCTGATTAAGATACTTCATAATTGAGAATTTTTTTCGTTTACCTTGAAAGTTTTAGGTACAGCTCAACACTTAAATTACTGTTTTAAACTCAACTTCAAACCCTTTAAGGTTGCTTTATGGGTACAATATTTTTTATCCATTACTGCTGAGGAAGTTGAAAGAAACGGTTTTGCATGACACAGGTGGCTCGTTTAAAGCGGTGTTCCTCAGGGCTCCTGATTAAGATACTTCTAAATTAACAAATTTTTGTTTAATACCAACATTTTGTCTTTAAATATAACTTAAAGCTGTATTTCCCATTCAAAGTTGAGTTTAAACATAACTTAAAACAAGCTTAAGCTTACTGATACCAAATTAAAAACAGTAGAAAGACAGAAAAACAAATGAGAAAGGAAAGAAATGCACCGTTTCAACAAGGATGCACCCTGCTGAATGTCTATCTGACTATCTGTCTGTCCATCTATCTGTCTATCAGTGTATGTGTAGCTGTATTGTTGATGTTAACACAACCTCAGACAGACTGATAATAGACCAGCTGGAGCATGAAATCACATAGAAAGACAGCGAGTGAGAGAAAGAGAGACAGACAGAGAGAGACACACAGATAAAGAAAGAGGGGGATGAAATAGAGAGACATGGTGATATCAGAGTACAGAGAGAAAAACTAAAAAACAGACAGAAGAGAGGGAAAGAAAGAGGAATAAAAAAAAGTCAGAGAAGTGGGGGTTGCTGGCAAGGGCGAGAGAGAATGACACGGGGTCACTATGAAAGAGAGAGAAAGCAAGATGAAGAGAAAGAAGTGGGGGAGGGCAAGACAGAGAGAGAGAGAGACACACACAGAGAAAGAAACAGACACCAAATTCATTGTTTTCATTGTCTAATTTGAACCACAGAGAGGGTAGAGGATGGAGGGATGGGGGGAGTGCACGGAGGAAGGGAGGAGGCGGAGAGGAAGAGAGAAAAATGAGGAGGAACATGAGACGGGTTGAGAGAGTTTCACACACATTCCAGCTTCGGACTGAAGTTTGAGACTGAAAATGAAACGATCTGAGTAAAAAGTGACTTTTTTTTTTTTTTTTGTAAGGAGTCTGGTTCATTTTCAGAGCAGCTGAATTCCCACTGCGGCCCTGATTTCAACTTCCAGAACTTTTCCATCAGCGTGTTTACTTACACTCCACTTATTCAATTATAACCACATTAAGGCTCGTATTATTCCAACTGTCATGTAAACACCTTAACCAGCTTATCTTATTGGATTTGAAGTGTTACTCCAGCCAAAATCTGCCTTTTGAGTATGAAGCACTCATCCTCTGTTGACTTTAAAGACTTGAAATTGTATATAGGAAGTGCAACAGACAGTTATTGAGCTCAGACAGAGCAGTGTTCCTCCTCGCAAGCTTGACATAGAAATACAGGCAAAAGTTGAGCATTTAATCATGTTCTGGTGAAAATATAAGTTATTGACCATATTTGAAAAAAATCAGCCAATATTCAACATTAACAAACATTAGTTGACATCACATAGCTGTTCTGGAGCTGTCAATCGCATCACATGATCTTCATCAGCAGGTTTGCCAAGCTGGAAGTGTAGATGTTCAAATTTGCATGTTCTTTGAGCACTTTAGGACTTTTTGTTGGCAATTCATTGACAACTGGGCAATTCCATCTACTGAGGAAGATCATGTGATGCGATCAAAAGCACCAGAACTGCTACTTTTTGGACCTCATGGTTGTTGTTTTGTCAACTATAGTTTCCAAGGACAAGAATTAACTTTTAATCTCAATAAACAAATGTTGTTAAGGATCCCTTCAATGTAGTTATTAAAGAATTGCAACCAAGATACGTAATGACAGGATGTTTTACAGTTTAAAAATGTTGAACAAACTGTAAATGATCTGAAACATATTTTTGACATTTCTTGTTACTCATCAGCATACATATACACCAATATTGAAATATCTAATAAGCTAATACTGGCAGATAATATTGACCATATTGGTCAGGCTGCAATTTGAGACATACCAACATTCATGGAACTTTTATTGGTACTTTTTTCATGCATTTATTGTTATTTTTACTATCTACCGTTTGATTGTTTTGTTGTTTGTGTTATCTTGCTACACTGCATTTACTTATGGTATTTTGTATATTTTTAAAACATTTATTAATATGTAGTATGCTTTGTTGTATGTTGTCAAAAGTAACTGTGTGCACATCCGCAAAACCTCAGTGGCCTCGGTGCTGGATACAAAAATCAATCTATCTACTGATAGCCTGCATGTGAGGTGTTTAGGGGACATCCGTTAATTGTAGCATCAATCGATAGTCTGCATGTGAGGCGCTTATGGGACATCTGTAAATTGTAGCTACAGAAAATAACCTGGGTTACACTCTCCCCCTCTAAACTGCATGAGTCTCTGCATGTCGGTCACACGCCGCACCACCCACCACCATAAATATATCCTCAACCTGTGGGAAACACTGTACAGCATGCATGCATTCTTTTTTTTCCAACCTTGAAAACTGGTCTCTTAGATAGTATTACAGCATTTTCTAAATGAACACTTGACTGACAGGTGTATGCTTCTTATAAAATACAGCTGGTGACCCAGCAGCAGGTTACAGGCTCTGGTCCAGCCTGTTTCCTGATGACCACAGTGTGCTCTGTCCCTGCTCTGAATCCCAGGCTGAGGCTAAATTTACTCAAGTGTGGGTTACATGCTGGAAAAAAGGTTAAGGGCTCCTGATATAGGCTGCATAAACACACATGGCCTTTATTTCTGCTCCAAGTGCACTGACTCTTTTTAAGAATGGTGCTGTATTTATCCAGGAAAATGTTTCATGAGCATGTTTACGCTTATTTTAATGACTTCCTGTTTCAAATTCTCACACTCCCACACAATCACAGCCACAGTGTGCAAGACTGGAGACTGTACTGTAAGTTAGGAGGTCAGTGTTTATTAAGGAAGGGAAGGAAGTCCCCCATCTAGATTTCTGCTCTGGGTTTTACACCCATATAAAATATTTTCCGTAACGGATAACGGGCAACAAGTCATTCTCAAAATACAAACTGCAGCGATTAAAGACAGAAAGTGTTTAAGGATGAACAGCTTCCTGTTTAGTGCACAACAGAAAATGCAGATTTTTAAAAAAAGCAATAAAATCTCTGTATCAGAACATCACATAGTAAAAATGGAGGCCCATGCCACCCAGCTGCAACGATTAGTCGATTAGTTGATGGACAGAAAATTAATTGGCAACTATTTTGATGAATGGTTCATCGTTTTGAGTCATTTTTTAAAGAAAAAATGCTAAATTTCTCTTGTTCCAGCTTCTTAAATGTTAATATTATCTGGTGTCTTTAGTGGTCTATGATACTAAACCTAATATTTTGCTCTGTCTCTCTGATGAGTTGATCCGGTGACACTAAAACCATCTGTTTTCCCATATAAGGCAAATATCAGCAAAATCCATCCAATAATCTGAGAATAAATACATGTTATAAAAGGAAAAAGAAAAATTCACAATAATAACTTGCAAAAATGCCCAAATGGAGATACTGTATGAAGAGGTAAAAAAACTAAAACAACAGTATGAGATGAATAAAAACAGATGATATAATTTCACGGGAACCAAAACAAAACAAAACAACAAATATTACATTCAAATTCAGAGTCTGGGTGTCCTTTTCAAACAAAAACACACATCTCTCTCTCTCTCTCATACAAACACATAAACACACACACAGTAGTTGTTGCTTACACAGACGCTCTCGCTGTCCTGTAAACTGCAATAAACCCAAACACACACACAGACACACCGTAAATCTCACCATAATACGCCCTCTGAGTGTACGTGTGTGTGTGTGTATTTATGTGTGTGTGTGTGTGTGTGTGTGTGTTTTATAGGTGTTGTAAATTTGGCTGCCGGCGTTGTTTTTATCAGCATATTCGCAAGCTGTTTAGCCAACGGTGCAGATGTCACTGTTACGACCACACACACACACACACACACACACACACACACACGAAGAAGTAGAGAAAAAGCAAAACATGTACACACACACACACACACAAGCAAAAGGCATTTGACACTCTATATACAGTGTGGTGTGTGTGTGTGTGTGTGTGTGTGTGTGTATAATCCTGTATAAATTCACCTGGTAGAGTGTGTGTGTGTGTGTGCGCCTGCCTGTAAGCCTGCATGATTTTTTTTTTTTTTTGCTGTGCTTTTAAACGTATGCATGCAAGTGTGTGAAGGTCAACGCGAGACTCTGTGTGTGTGTGTGTGTGTGTGTGTGTGTGTGTGTGTGTGTGTGTGAACGTTATTTGATTAATGCTGAGAACCGTGGAGTGTTTAGAAAGAGGTCACAACCTTTCAGCTTCCATTCAATCAGACAGGGAGAGAGAGAATACCTCTATCCTCTTTTTTTCTAACCTCGCTCTCTCTTCTGGCCTTTTTTTTCTTGCCCCTTGAGAATCTGATAAGCCTTACTCAGCACACTCACACACACACTCACACACATACACACACACACAAAATGCTAATATAGAGAGCTCCTTATTTACCTCAGGTGCAGCGACCACGCTCGGGCTATGGTGGCCACAAGTATGTGGACACCCCTGTCTTTTGCTTCAGAGGCTGTTTTTTCTGTGTGGTTTGGGCCTCTTAGTTCCACTTAAGGGAAATCTTAATGCTGCAAAATAAAATTATATTCAAGACAATGATGTAGGGTTGCAATGCAAAACTCAGGAGACTCAGCAGCCAGACATTTCTCTGTTCTCTGTTTAGGACTGTCACTACAATGCTACAATGAGAATAGCTGGTCCACCTTAAAGGTCAGTGGGGAGCTCATTTATGCTCCGTCACAAGAGGCTAACTTCGCTCGCTAACTTCAGGGCTAAACCCCTTCACTTTAAATCAGCAGGTGACAACTGTTTCACTTTTAACCAGCACTTGGATGAGGTGCCGCTGACAACGGGAATACACGTTTACTTATTGGGAATGCTTATGCAGAGGCCAAACAGTCAAATACGTGCAAATGCAATTTCCTCGAAGATTATTTTAAAATGTGAAAGTGTTAATGCTAGTGTTCAATCTAACAATCATCAAGACTAAAGATGAAATGATTGTTGCCATCATTTCCAAGGTTTTAGCGTCCATGGATTGTATTTTATCGTCTTACTGGTACTTGAACAAACACGCCAACACTAAGGCAGCCTCTTGTTTGTTTGTTTTTTTTAATGCAGGTAAGTGTTCTCATGGCTGGGGGTTAAATACCATTAACCATGTTCTGAAATCTTGTGTAAAGCCTTCCCAGACTAGTCAAGTTATAGCAGCATATTAATGCTCCCTGTTTTGGAATGACATGTTTAACAATCACATGTTGGTGTAATGTTTAGGCGTCCACATACTTTTGGCCTTCTAGCGTAGCTCACTATCTCCATCTTTTATCTACTGCTCTTGTCTTTCTCTGAGTCAACACTTTCTTTTTTTCCTTCTCTTTCTCCCATGTCATCTTTTTGCCTTTCTCCTCTTCCTCCCCTCCACTATCTGTTAATTTGCGCTCTATCTCTCTCTCTCCTTTCTTTGAACCTCTCCTTTAGCCCCTGCGGCCCCAGCCAATTACACACTGTTTGTCCACCCGTTTTCAATAAAACACTGCTTCCCTCCCTCCTTCCCTCCATTCCTTCCCCTCCTTTTTTTCTTTTTTCCTCCCTCTCTCTGCCCTCCGTCCACCCCCGACTGCTTCCGTCCACTCCCGTCTTCCCTCTCCTCCCTCCCTTCGTTCTCTTTTTTCATTTTTAATTAACTTCTTTTGTAACTTCGAAGCAACCCCCCTCCTCCAACATGCCTCTTGCACTCCCACACTCGCTCTGTCTTTCTCACAAACACACACACACACACATCTGTGTGAGACTTGGCCTTCGTCGGCGCACACAAACATGCATGTAAATGGAGGTTAAACATGCTATTTACATATCAATTACAGGCAGATACCGAATCAATGATTAATGCAGGCTCAGATTAGCGCCGAGCCTGCTAGTTTAGCCGCTATCTGCTGGTGTTTAACTGCCGTGACAAACGTGTTAAAGATTTTATACGTTTGATTGAGATTTTAAGCTTTTTTTATTTAAACCAAACCGATTTTGATTACTTTCAGTCTTTGAATCAATGGCTTGTGTCAGTTGGTATTAGCACTGTGACTCCTACTTTAACTGCTATCTGACAGGAAGCGGCATGGTGTGTCAAATGTGTTTAAGATTTTATACATTTGATTGAGATTAACATTAAATTGGGTTAGAAATCTTTGTGTAGTTGAATCAATTTGGATTATTTTCAGTGTTTGCATCAATATATAGCAGTTCGAATCAGTGTTTAGCCTAGCAGCGTTTTGACATATCAAATTCAGTCATATCAATGACTTGTGCGTGGAGTAGCGCTGAGCCTGCTAGCTTCTCCGCTAACAGCGAGGAAACCATATTTTACTCAATAAAAGTGTATGATAAGCTTTAACACTCATTTGAGCTTTATATTAATCATCTTACACTTTAATAAATGTGTAAAGAATAGATTTTTTTCTTTGTTAAAGTTGATCAAACAATGATTTTGAAATTAGGCTAACACTCTGTCTGTTAGCTTAACCACTATCTGCTCTGAAACAGGATGACACATGAAACTTAATCAAATTATTTGAAATTTAATCATTTTAGTAGTAGAACTGCTTAAATATCTGGATTATTTACTAATTCAAGTTATTAAATCCATCCGTTATAGCAGTTTGGATTAGCTATAAACTTGTTAGCTTAACTGCTACCTGCAAGAAAACTAAAAAAAACCCCATCTGAGGGAATTCATGGTGGAAGGAAGAACAAGGTCAAAACCTGGTATAAGGCTGGACTGTGTATAGTCAATGTGCCAAATTGTGGCCAATTTGTTACAGAGAAAGTCAGGTAGTGTCTGTAATGTTTCTAGATTAAATGTTCAATTTTCTGCAGTGGTCCCAGTAATATTTGTTGTTAAGTGTACTGAAGTAGCATATCACATGACATGGTTAAGCTACGTTTGATTTTAAAAAAAAGTTATACATGCAGTGATTGTTATTGGATTTTGTCATGTGCAGCAGCCCCAGGTGCACCTGCCGACATCATCCCGAGGAGCGACATGACGCTCCCGCCGGCACTGAGGCCGCAGGCCTCACACATCGTGTCATCCGCAGACATGACAGACATGCAATCATGGCGTGTGAGTCCAGGTGCGGACCGAGGTAGGGCATCTGCTGGCTCGGCTGCAGGGCGCTCTAACATGCGATAAATTTGGGAAAGGCCTGCAGTCAGTGGAGCTGCTGTAAAAGCCCCCTGAAGACTTTTTAAAGGGGCAACGGCCAATGGGGAAGCTCTAACACCGGCCGACCAATGGTGCAACTTCATCACTCACTCATTCATTCACTCATTCATTCATTCACTCACTCAGTCGGTCAGAGACATTCCTGTGTGTAGGGCTGGCTCTGTTGTTGTGGTTCAGCCAAAAAAGCAGTCTGGTTAAGACAGGAAATGAAAACAGTTGCTGGTCAACCACTTTTATGGTAGGTTTAAACTGGCCACCATCATAATTAAAAACTTAGATAGTGAATGAACAGTGTGTTGGTCTTTGTGTGCGACTGCTCTACATCTCACTGTGCTTTCATGTCACAGTTTGTGGTTTTATTGGTTCGACTGTGCTTTTATGTTAGGTTGCAGTATGTGATTTTACTGGCTTTAACTGCGGTTTAATTTTACTTTACTTTTTCATAATCCTGCAGGCTGTTCACATGTTTTTCATATGTATTGAAGTGGGCTTTGACTTGAAGTATCTACTGAAGAACCTGAGACTGAAATCATGTTAAAAGTCTCCACTAAAGGATTATTTTCTGCATGTTTCTGTATTTTCTATTTGATATTATCTGGTAATGAGTGACCAGGACAACAGTGACAGATGGCAGAGAGGGCAAAAGTCTGAAAAACAAGAGTTTAAACCTTAACCTGCAAATTCCAAAGCATTTCCCCCTAACCTTTTTATTTATTAATTTATTCTCCCTTTGCTTTAAGGTTAATAATATTTTCCCTACAGTAATGCAAGATGTGCTAATGGGGGTTTACCTGCTTATTAATAATTAATCATTTAATTGAAATTAATCAAATGATTGTGAATGAAGGAAAGTGAGACAGGAGACAACTGAATCAGCTGTCAAAAACTGAATGAAGAGAAATCATAAAATAGATTCAATCATTTTTAAAGCAGACGTTTTGCAGAGAATTAAAAAGAAAGTCTTTGTCTTTTTCAAGAAAGACTTCGATGAGATGCTAAACATCCCTCGCTTCATCCCTCTTCCTTTTTTTTTCCACCTCTACCTGTCCATCTCTCTTTTTTTAAAAGTGGAGTGCAATGATTTATTGGTGACACCAATATGTCAGACATAGAAATGAAGGAAAAAAAGAGGCTGAGGTGTAGAGAAAGAGATGGGAAAACAGATAAAACAAGACAAGAAGCAAGAAAATAAAAACAAACAGAAATTTAAAAAGTAAAAGAAAAGGAAGTATAAGGAAGACTAACAGACTAACTTCATCCAGTGATGTGACGAGAAAGAATACCTACCACACACACACACACACACACACACACACACACACACACACACACACAATGCGGAGGTTTTTTTTTTTTTGACAGCGAAGCATGTATTGTTGCATTGTTCCCTTTGAGTAGAAAATTACAGTGGACCAGATCACTTCAGTGACAAGCTATCAAAACGACAGCATGTCTGCCTGCACACACACACACACACAAAGCATACACTGGGCTATCACATATACATGAGTTAACATGCAAACACTTTCACACACAAATGTACCACGCTGCGACTGGATGACAAGCTCATAGCCGCAAAAACAATGTTTTCAGAAATTCACATCAGGAACTCTCCCTGTTGTTGTAACTGCGAACCGAAGAAAAAACAGACGTGTTTAGTGGTTTAAAAAGTCTTTTATAATGATATATGCTAATATGCAGGTGCTACAAGTTGAATAAAGGTGTTTGTTTTGTTTTTTTTGTTTTTTTTTTTTTTTTTTTTTAAAGGTGCACTATATGTAACAATTAAAAAAAAACATGATCCCTGATTTTTTTATATGCAAATCACCAAATCATGCTTACAGGAGTTACTTTTTAATGTTTAAAACGTGTATATTACTAGTTTCATTATACATGAGGTAACTTGAGAGTCTTAGAAACTCACTTAAATCACAGAGGAAAAACTAATGGATACTTTTTCACCATTTTATAATCGATTAATTGAGAAAATAATTGACAGATGAATCGCTTAATTAAAATAATTGGTAGTTGCAGCATTAATTTAGAGTCTGGATGGTCTGGATTTAAGACATTGTTCATAAAGAGAAAAAATAATAATTTTGTTGATGAAGTTTTTATGTTGTGGACGTGTGTTAGTCATTTTATTTCCTTGTCCAGAATCTCTTTATATGTAAACAATAGAAGAAACAAAACAAGTTTGGGAAGTTGGCACTCGACTGTAATGTGTTTGTTTGCTTACACACACGCACACACACACACGCACACACACACACACACTCCCACGCCAGTAGAATGATGAGAACTTCTTCCTCCATAAACGTCTCAGTCAGTTTAACCACTGTTATTATTCTAATCATGATGACATGTTTTTAAATGGATTATTATACGTTTTCATTAATAACACGCTGTCTGGGAAGGATTTTTGACGCGCGGGGTGGTGACGAGCGCACGCACACACACACACACACACACACACACACACACACACACACACACACACACACACACACACACACACACACACACCCGTAAAAAAAAAGCTCAACACACACAAAAACCACACAAATCCATAAAAACAAAAAAAGACATACGAGCAAAATAATACGAAAAAAAGTTTTAAGTTTTTTGTTGTTTTTTTTTTTAAAACACACACTTGCATCCTCCTGACATGTTTCCACGTTGTTAATTACAAATTACAGTAAGTTAAAGTTTTTGTTAATAACGAGCTGTCTGGTAAAGTTTCCGTATGACGAGGACACTGGTGGGCGACACACACACACACACACACAGATATGCATGTATGCTCTTGTCATGTTTTTAATTGATTTCGTCTATAATTATTTTTTGTAACAACACACTGAGTTTGCGAGTGGATTCACACACACACACACACACACACACACACACACACTCTTCCCTCTCTAATCTGTACGTCATGGCATTTTAAAAATGGATGATAATTAAATTTTTTCCTGTTTTTATTAATAACATGTTGTCTGTAGAGCACACACACACACACACACACAAACACACACATCACCTGTCATCCCCCCGCTGCCCTCTCTTTACCCTCTCTCAGCTCCTCCTCTCTATTCTCCTTTCATCTCCTCCTTCGCCTCTGACCTCCTCCTCCTCTTCTCTCTCTCTCTCGCTTTGATATTGCAGTTTGCGGATGCCGCTCGCTCTACTGTAAATCTGTCGGTTGCCTCTTTTTTTCCTTTTTCTTTCTGTCTTTTTTTCCTCTCAAACAAACACACACACACACACACACACACACACACACACACACATATACACCTCTGACAAGCTGTCACAATAAATAGAGAGATAAGACCAGGTGGAGGAAAAGCAGAAAGAATAAAGGAGGAGAGAAGAAAAGAGAGGGAGAGAGGGGTAAATGACAAGAAGACTGAAAAGAAGAAGAATGTGAGGGCAAGGAAAGGAGAAAGGAGGAGGAGGAGGAGTGAGTGGGAGAGGAAAGGAAGAAGAGATAGACCAAAAAGTAGAAGAGAAGGGAAGATGGGAGGAGGAGGAAGAGTGGACAGGAAAGACAGACCGATGAAAGAAAAAGGAGAGCAAGTGGAGTGAGAGGATGAACACATGGACCAAAAAATGGAAGAAAGGAGGAGGAGGAGGAGGAGCAAAAAAAACAGAAAAAAGAATAAAAGAGGTGAAGAGAAAAGAAAGATGAGGAAAGAACAACAAAACATTTGAGGAGAAAGAAGTGAAGAGGTGATGAGGAGGAATAAAAAGATGGACAGAAGAGATAGAAGATGAGGGAAGTAAAGCCAAAAGGAAGAGCAGAAGGAAGGTGAGGAGAAGATGAAGAGGAGGAACTCTTCAAGAGAGTTTAACAAACGAAAGAAAAGAAGAAAACGAGGCCCAAAGAAAAGAGGAGTAGAAGAAGGAACAGAACAGAAGCGCAGGATGGAAAAAAAACTGGATATAAAAGACGAGAAGGGAGGTGAAAAAGAAAAGGTGGAGGGATGGAGAGATTACCTGGTGAACGAGAGGAAAAGCTGTTGTGACACTCCCTAATGCGATTTCTAAACCAATCTGCTAAGTGCACCTAAGAGACTCTGTGTGTGTGTTTATGTGTGTGTGTTCACAGGCATCAAATAATCTTGTTGCAGACAACACCCTCCCTCCTCTCTCACCTCCCCATCCCTCCATTTTCCCCTGTCACTTGGAGTATGTCCACATCTGAAAAGACATCTTTTTTCTCTTTGATGCCGTCGGCATTTTTTACAACTGAAAATTGAGCTTTTCGTAAATGGACTCTGGAGCGGATGAATGTTAAAACATCGGCTTTAAAACTGCCACCAAAATGTCTGTAAATACACGTTATACAATTAAATACATTTAACTTTTTCTCCCTAAACTCCCTAAATATTTCTAATTTAATTCGATTTTTGCTTATTTTCTATATTAAAGTATTATTTTTTTAACTAAAACCAACCAAATTTACAGGTGCTGAGTGCTTGTATGAAGCGAACTCTTCCTCCGGTTACGCATGGAAAACGCTTAGCAACAACAGAGTACAGAACGGACGGCCTTTGTGGGCATGTGCGAACAATCTGATGTCATCACGAGGAGGAAGTAGAGGTAACACTGCAAACAAAGCGTTCAGGGCAGGTTGCAGCCCCGGCTTTTGACTTGCAGGGAGCATTTTTTTTAAACGTACGTTCACCTCATGTTTTGGAACTTTGACCACGTTTTAACATCCGACATCACAAAAAGCATGATGTCCCCTTTAAAACATGTGATCACAGAGAGCATGGGAGTGGACATAACGGAGGTTTAACCAGCTGAGTAACCAGATGTTGGCTGTGATGCAGAGTTTTGTTGTTTGCTGACAAAAACAAGAGATTTAGCCGTTTTCCTGTTGTTCAGTGTTGATGGAGATCTTTATGAAAAGGACCTGCAAATGCTCGTGTGGACGCACGTCGTTTAGATTTAGCCGGCAAAGTGTTGACGCAGTGTCTCTCCGTCTTTCAAATCACATTTCATCCCTCTCTCGCTCTCTCTTTACATCACTGTCATTCTCTCTCTCTCTCTCTCTCTCTCTCTGGTTGAGCCAGAAGTTGGAGACTGAAACAGCCTTTGTGAAACATTATCTATTTCCCAAGACACACACACACACACACACATGTTGACCTGCCTCTCCCCTCTTGCTGTTTTGTTCAGTCCACACCCACCCACCCACACACACACACACACACACACACACACAGAGGGAGAGGATCAGTTCTTTTCCGTGGTGACAGAGGGTCATATTTCTTGCTTTGATCTTCACCTCTCTCTCTCTCTGTGTGATCCTTCACTCTCCTCTATCCAGAAAACAGAGAGACAGAGAGAGAGAGCATCTTCCCTCTCTGTCTCTCGCCCTGGCTGGCTGGCTGGCTGGCTGGCTGGCTGGCTGGCTGGCTGGCTGGTTGGTAAGTGAAGCATGAAACCTCCTCCTCTGCCCCTGAGACGCACAAACACACACGCACACACACACACACACACACACACACACACACACACACACACACACACACAAGCTCACAGCCACCAAGTTGCTGGATAGAAAATGTAATAACGATGATACTGTATACAGTTTCGCAATGGAAATAACACTACTCACGTTACATTAAACATGTTTGGAGTAACATGTACTGTGAGCTGTGCTGTTATTGAAAAATAACACACTATGCAGGGTCCTCAAGAGTGTGTTATTGTCCATAACTGCACCGGCTAGAGGAGATTAATCTGTTGAATATGAGCAGGAAAATTATTTGTGATGACACCAACGAGTAGCACAAGTTGTAGCTTACAAAAAGTAAGTAAGTAAAAATATCTGTTCTTGATATTGAGGCAAAGATTACAGCGTATTTAAGTATCCGATTATACGATAATGTTCAGGAAAGAGAGACTTTTATGGTTTGATTTGACTAATTTATAATAGAAAAGGTGCTATGTTGATGCAAGTTTATACCCACTAATTTTCAAAATCTTTAATACATTTGATGTTAATAGAAAAGCTTAATTTTCTAATGATCTCAAGGTGTAAACTTAACTATGCAACTAATGATTATTTTCATTAGTTGCATTTAATGCACACAAAGAAATACTAAATGTTGGTAACTGTGTTTACTTCAAGGCTTGAAATGGCAATAAGTCAAAAAAAAAGAGCTTTTATGACCCTTCTTCCTCTTTAGTAAGTAAACAGGAAAATATTTGTGGCTTCCCCACTATTAGTCATTTATTTTGAATAAAAATTTGATTAAAATGTTTTCCATTTAGTCAAAGAAATTCCTGTAAATGTTAGTCGACTATGCATTTTTTCAACTAGAGTCAAACTTCATCTGGATGAGCTCCAGTAGTAATTATGTCTTTTTTTTAGATGAAGCCTCTGCTCGGGGTTAAAGCTGTGGTAGGCTATTTATTTTAGAAGCATTTTTTGTTATATTTGTTGAAATTCTCTTTATATCCCGACAACAATCAATAAATCAAATACTCTGACAACAAAAAGAAAAAAATCTGGTGTCTGTGGCTGTCACAGGCCTGTAATAAGTCTGTCCAATCATTTCAGTCGGCCTGCATGAAATGATTGGATGTCCGACCTGTCTGTGTACCTGCCTACCAGCGTGCACTCTGCCCTTACACTTATTGAGCATGGCTGGAGGCAGGTAGGCAGACAAAACAGAAAGTGTGGAGGCCAGGCGAGCAGTGGGAAGTGACTGCATGAATTGCAGAAGGAGAGAAAAAAAGGAAAACTGAAAACTAAAGAAACTGAACAGCACATAATCTTATAAACAACGCCGGAGCGAGAGACGTTCAATGGAAGTGAACTCGGCTCCCAGAAGTGAAAAGCAGTGATAGACTTTTATGCATCACTGCAGCTTCAGGTCAGATACTGACCCGTCTCTGCACCCTGGTGCTGCTCGTCGCTCTGGGACTCGGTTCAGAGCTGCGGGTCAAATTCTGGCTCCCCCCCCCCTCTTTTAACTGCCTACCCCAGCGTTAAGGATGATGCAAACGTCTCATTTCCAGTAAAAATCTGGTTAATTTGCTGCTTCCAGATTCAGAGTTGACACATAAAGTGGGGTCATTTATATTGCAATCTCTCATTCAGCGTTTCTTTCATCTGCGTGTTCCTGGGGTTTGTTTTCCATAATCTAAGACAAATTGGCTCCACTACATGAGCTGCTATCAGAAGTTGAAACCTTCATGATTTAAAACTACTTACTTTGTGAGCAAACAAAGAAAACGACACAAAATTTACAAGCGCGGTTGCTCAACTCACCAACACTCTCTCCTGATGTCATTTTTTTCTACTTTTCAGCTGTAATCTCTACTGTCTAAACACGTCTACGCCGTCGTCCTGCTGCCATTACAGACGAGTCTAAACTAACGTCGACCTCTCGGCTCGCCCGTGGTCTCGGAGCGTCTGTCGAGCCGTAACATTTAACCCGTCACGGTCTGTGGGCTCTTCAGTGAGAGCTTTGAGCCTGTGATGGGATGTCAGGTGTGATTTTGGTGATAGCCAAACATGAGTCCTTGTGCACGTCAAGCTTGTTGCGTGCCTTTGTTTTGATGGTGACCAGAGGGCTGAAAGCAGTCTCTGATAAGTAAGTTGTGGGGAATGGCCAGATGCATCTGGTGGTCGTCTGCTTGTTTTAACTACGTACCTTTGTGAGGCAGGACTGGGCTCGCTGCAGTAGCTTAACAGACAGGGACGGCTCTGTGAATACAGCTTGTGCTCACGTCTACACCGCGACCTTATCCTCGTTTAGTTTCTATCTTTATTTTCATCTTTTGTTACATCCCTTAAAATCAAGAAGCTTTGGCGACCCCTAAATTGGGAACCAGTGCTCTACATAATAGATTAATGACAGGTGAAATCATCAAACGGGGGGGGGGGGATTAGAGGACTTCCAGAGATGTTAAGAGCATGTTTCAGAAACTGATTGTTTCATCTCTGATCAATATGACTAATAGTGTGTTTAAACAGTCCCTGATTGGTCACTATCTGACTGTTAACATGTCTGAGCAGCCAACACACACACACACTGCAGCACAGTGACCTCAGCTCCCCGCCGGCCAACGCTTTAACCTTTATCAATTAACCAACAGCGCAAAGCAGAGCTGAAACCAGACACACACACACACACACACACACATGAAAACCTGCAAAACACACGCCAACAGAAACAATACACACAAATATCAGCAAGACACAAATGACAAGAACAACACACACGAAAACAGGCGCATGCAGGCGAATATGAACACTAACACACACACACACACAGATGTAACCCGAGCCAGTGTGACAACTGATAGCTCTGTTTGTGCTTGCTAGACAGTCACACACACACACACACACACACACAGACATACCTCAGCCAGAAGGCAAAACAACTGACCGAGTGTGTGTTTTACAAACCACTGTGCTCCATTAATAGAACTTAATGCTCCATGTAAAAGAATGAAAAACACCAAATTGATGAAAGGAGTTCATGCTGTGTGTGTGTGTGTGTGTGTGTGTGTGTGTAAGTGTGTCTGTGTGAAGCCGCAATGCTTCACCAAACCAAAACGACTTTGCTCCCCCCGTGTTGCAGACAATACGACCTCCATCATCAGTACGTGTGTGTGTGTTTTGCTTTTTCCTCCTGCATGTGTGTGTGTGTGTGTAAGTGTGTCTGGTGTGTGTGTGTGTGTGGGCTCTAACAGCCTGTCGTGATAAGGACAGCCCAGAATAACACTCCGACATCAGCAACCCTCCCTCCTGTCACTCACTATCGATTCTCTCACACACACACACACACACACACACACACACACACACACACACCAAGGAGGTGACAAGGAAAGCAGAACACTCAACTCTCTCCAGCTCAGCGTTGGATACAAATCATTGTTTTTTAGTAAAATCTGTTGATCTGTGTGCAGAGAAATTAACATTCAGGAGAATCATGTTTATACGAGGAGATGACAGGAAGTGAAATCAGTTTGTCCACCTTTTTTAAAAAAAAAAAATCTATACAGCTGCAACAATTAGTCGATTAATCAGCTAGTTGCCAACTATTAAAGTTTGGAGTCCAGATTCTCTGGTTCCAGCCTCCTAAATGTTAATATTTTCTGGTTTCTATGACAGTAAACTGAATATCTTTGGGTTGACAGTCCTAACAGAGACAGAGTGTGTTTCTAAACCTATAGTTTATTTACTCAGGTCTGAATCAGTGAACTTTCAGTCAGTTTCTTTTCACACGGAGAAAAAAAAAAAAAACCAAGTGAACCAACATGCATCCCTACAAGCCACATGGGATCGTTCACTCTGCTTATTGGTCAGATGTGTCTGTGGTGGGAGCAAGAAGCTCCTATCTGCCCAAATATCAAAAAAAGGTAACGTACTTCATTGCACTAGTCCACCTCAATTCATTCTCCTGCTAGCTGCTCGCTATTGTTGATCTAACTGAAGCACACCTGAAGCTACGGGAGCCCTTTAGCTCAAACTCGCAGCCTTGTAGTCGGGTCAGATCAAGGTCACATCACATTCCCAGCCGCAAACGAGCCGCCATGAACTGAACCAGAATACAAATTCCAGTAAAATAACATAAAAGGAATAAAAAGACAACTCAGATAAAAAAAATTAAGTAAACGAGAGAAAGTGAATCGAGAAAAGCTGTCAGATAAAAATGTTTTTTTAAGGAGAGATTTAAAGGATTTAAACACTGACACGGCCGCCCAGATAAACCATGTAGAAGAAGAAATTAATGGGGGGGGATGCAAATGCAAAGATCTTTGATCCACAGAAAGGTTCAAACTGGTTCTGACTACTGTAAACAAATCAACACACTAAAAATCAACAAAAAAATAACATGAAAACTCAAGAAAATACTAGAAAATAGAATTTTTCTTCTTTTCATCCGGTTTCTCCTCACTTCTTTCCTCGTCTCATTTGCTCGTCTTATCTTCACTTCCTCTGTTTCTCCTCCCCTGCCTCTTTTTCTTTATGCTACTCCCAACTTTTCCTTTCCTCCCTCACCCCCTTTTTCCTCCTCCTCCCCCTCTTGTTTCTTGTCTTCTATCTTCTCCTCTGCCTCCGTCTCTCCTCTTTTTCTCCTGTTTCTCGGCTATCTCCTCCCTTTCTTCTCATCCTCCTCCTCCTCTTGTTGTTTCCCCTCCTCTCTCTTCTGGTATACCACCCACTGTGAGCGTGGGAGTCGCTTAATATTAGAGCATTATTCACAAATACAGTTAATAGTGTGTGTGTGTGTGTGTGTGTGTGTGTGTGTGTGTGTTTGGACAGGCGAGTGTTTACAAGAAGCAGATTTGCAACGATAAATCATTCTTAACCCCCGGATACGATTAAAGGATCATTCCACCGTATTTTACTTACTGTATGACAAGTATTAATTAAATGATTAAATAAGCGTGAAGAGCAGCATTAAAGGTGTATCCTGTGTATTTCAACATCAGTTAAGTAACCCAGTCTCCCTGCAGGAATTATGTTCATATTTCACATTCTGCACCTCACAATTTATAAACGCCAACGCTCAGTACAAACGCAGGAAGTACTGTGACCTTTATTTAGCGAGCCACAGAGACTTGCATGCAGGAGATTTGGGAGTTTGTGTCCCACAGACCTAAACTGAATGTTGCCTTTTTGCGACTCTAACCATGATGTTCACCAACTTTAACAAACCAAATGTTTAAGATGCCCAATCATAATCAGACCTTAACCATGGCCCCAGTTTGTGCCTCTCATTCGGGTCAGAGGTAACCATCAGTTTCTCTAAACGATAAAAAAAACCCAGAAGACTGTTCAAAAAACTCTTAGCAATGCTCTAAAAGGTATTTTCCTCACAGTATCTTCTAACCAGGGCTGTCAAATAACAATTAATCTGCACATTATTTTTGTGAATTGTGAAAAAATGCCTCTGTGATGCCTTCAGTTTGCTAGTTTTGCTTAACAAACAATCCAAAACCTTTAGATTTTCAAATGACTTTTATAGACAGTACCGGTCAAAGGTTTGGAAGGTGTGTCCAAAATTTTGACTGGTACTGTATGTCAAAGAAAAACATGACATCATTTCAGCTTGAAAACGACTGAAACGATGAGTCGATTATCAAAAAGGTTGCAGATTAATTTTCTGTCTCATCAATTAATCGACTAATGTTTGCAGCTCTACTTCTAACCATCTGGATGCAAAATATTCCATCTGCTGCATGGTAAAAAGGATCTTTAACCAGTAGTAGGTGTTTCAAATCAAGGTTGCCATCTTTGTTTTGATTAGGAAACAGAGGAAATGGGTAAAAAAAATCTCTCATCATTCACCAAACTGAATATATTCTCATTCAAACGGTCAGAAGAGTCTGAAGACTCTGGAAACACCTGAAATGACTTTCTGGGTTTTTCAAACGTCGCTGGTTAATTATCTTTTAAATAAAATACATGAGATACAAACTGAGGTATTTGAGAAATAATTTAAACAGGGTTTTGCAGAAGGATCCAATAACAACATTCTGTCTGTTGATAAGTTTGTACATCGACAGGCATGATGTCAAATTTGGAGAGAAATCGAAGGGACCGGACAAAAATGAGAAGGGGGCTGTTCCCCCAGAGCAAACAATGATCAGGAATATTTTGTGACAGCAGGCAGCAAAAGGAGTGAACAGCCAACAAATCAGGAGGAAAACTTCCAACATGTAAGCTTGGGATTGCGCAGGCGAAGGGACAATAAATACATCCCGACCTCCTGATGAGGAACTCCAACATAAAGTATTTTTATCAAACATGTCATCAGTGTTGTTTAAAAAGTTTATTTATTCCTGCAAAGATGAAGCATTTCTTCCAAAGAGGACAAAACCGCTGAGGTAGAAGTTCAAATGTCACCAAGTTATTGTTTATTTCTGCATGAGATAAGAAAGTCATGTTAGTAGCTTGAGGACGCCGGAACAAAAAAAAAAAATCCTTCCTCTTATCTCACGCAGAATAACTTGTAGAGGTCTGATGTAGGATGAGATCTGAACTGTAAGGTTATTTTAAAGCCTGCAGCACACACGGATGATGTCACTTCCTTTAAATAAACAAATATTTAATTTTTTCCAACTTCAGCAGGACATGTGGGAAGTTTGTTTCACTTTGTAGCATAAAAAAAAATCACTTTTTTATATCTCAACAGTGAAGTAGAAAACAACATTAAGAGGACTCTAAATTAAAAAAACAAAACATGAGCTAACGTGCTAAAATATTGACCAAAATTGGCGCCAGAGGTACAAGTGGATGTAAGTGGTCGTTGCTTTTACACACACACAGAAACACAAACACACACATGGTTACCGAGAGGACGAAGTATGCAGAAGCCCAGTGGGAGTTTTCTTTCTCTCTTTCTTTTTTTTGTTGAGCTTTTAATTTTTCCTTTCTTTTCCCAGAGACTAACATCATGAGAGAGAGAGAGAGCATTAGTAGAGAGTGAGAGAGAGAGGCATTAGAGGAATGTCAATATGATTGGAGAGAGGGGAGTGTGTGTTCGCTGTGCGTTCAACAACAATAGCTCTCCAGCCGTGTTGTTCCATGTGCATTCACATGATTCATTATTACCCCTGACATGTACCGCTGTGTGTGTGTGTGTGTGTGTGTGTGTGTGTTTGTGAGAAAGAGAAAGAAGACAAGGAGAACGACACACACACACACACACACACACACACACACACACAGAGTGACTGA
The DNA here is from genome assembly GCA_038419695.1 of Scomberomorus guttatus. NCBI lineage: Eukaryota > Metazoa > Chordata > Actinopteri > Scombriformes > Scombridae > Scomberomorus > Scomberomorus guttatus. The sequence continues at coordinate 20,793,412 of CM076467.1, forward strand.
GACGAAGAGACAGAGGAGAGAGGTGAAAGACGGGGATAAAGAAGGAGAGACAATTAGCCAGGGACAGAAATACACCATTGATGATTGTGTGTGTGTGTGTGTTGAGATAGGGAGGGGTGAGAGACTGAGGGGTGAGATTAGAGGGAGAAAGTGAGAGCGAGTGATAAAAAGAGTCAAAAATAGCAAAAGACAAAATGAGAAAGTGATACAGAAACAGAAAAAGAAAGGAGGGAGAGAATGACTCTGCTCTTTAAAAACAAGGAGAGGAATGAAAATTTCACGCTTAATAAACTGTAGACGCTTAATAAACTCTGTGTGTGTGTGTGTGTGTGTGTGTGTGTGTGTGTGTGGTCACCTAAAAAAAAAGAAACACAGAGGTCATTCTCTGACAATCCAGCGACTCCACAGCAACACAATACACTGTTAATTATTAGCTGACACTGAACAACTGCCACCTAAAACTATCACTTTCATCCTCAGAGAGACGTCCAGCTTTCCTCACTGCAGCCCTGACGTGAAACTCCAGGACTGTTCAAGGAGTTTCCATGAAGCTAAACCTCCTCCACCTCCACCTCCTCCTCCACCTCCTCCTCCTCCTCCTCCTCCTCCTCCCTGGTTTGTTGATGTTGTTTTTACAGTCTTAAAAAACTGCAATAAATGTGTCAAACTAGCGCGTTTACTCAGGTAAAGCGACTCATTTGTTTCAGCTTTTTATCTAAATTTATGGAAAAAAAGGACCAAACAATCCATCAACTTATCTCTTATATGTTTTAAATATCAGTGGATCTGAAGGTTTTCCCCTCTGGAAACAAACCTTCATGAAAAAGGAATTCAGTGACGTTGAGAAACAGTGGAAGATATCACAGAGATTTCATGCAAAAATTAGCTATAATTATGTTTTCTCGTCACGACAAAAGCAATAATGAAACTCAGACAGCAGAGCCAACATAAACAAATCCACTCTGATCTGATCAGACTCAAATCTGAATAAACTGAACTTTTTTTCTGACGAAGGTGATGGAGTCTCTTTCTATCTGAAACAACTGACTTCTGCTGTGACAGCTTGCTTTATTTTCACCTCCATCAGGATGTTATCACCTTGTGTAAGACTTATGAATAATGCAAAGACTTTCCCACAAATAAATGTACTTTCAAAACGCTCATTTTGTGCAAAAAAAAAAAACAAACCCAAAGTTCTTCTGTAAAATAATACTTTGCTTCAAACGACAGCAGTTCAAATAAAACTCATTTAAGCACTTTCACGTCTGTGAAAAAAGAAACAGTAATTTAGGAAAATTTAGGAAATTAGAGTCATTTTTAATCCAAACTGTCTCAGGAAACGTGAGGTTTTGTGCTGCTGTCTTCCACCACATTCATACAAGTTTTTAACAAAACTGAGTTTAAGTTTTCATTTCTGCTGCACAGAAAACAAAAAAAAGGCCAGTTTTCATCTAGAAGTGCAGCCTGTCTGAAGTTTTCCTGTCCAGATAAGATGCCGTCACCTCTCAACTCAGGTCAGTTTCTCTCCAACATGAAGATTTGTGAAATGATGACACATTTACAGACGCACTTCACCTTTCTTTCAAAATGGTGGAGACTCGCAGGACGTTGCTTTGGTGTTTTTAATTTAAAGAGGCTGAACGGAAACGGTGAACAAACAGGTGACAGGTAGACGTACAGCAGGTCTGCACACACACACACACACACACACACACACACACACACACTCGCTGGTGAGACATAAAGTAATGGATTATGTGTATGAGAAGCTTTTCCATCACTAAAGTCAACAGAACAAAAGCTGCAGGTTGTTTGCTTTGTGTTTGTTTGCTGTCAGTGTTGTTGTTTTTTTATTTTGCCAAAACACCAAACTAATATTCATTTAGCAGCACAAACACACATCAGGCTCCACCGTCGACTCAGTATAAGCAATATAAGTGAAATTAAGACTGATAACAAAACAGGAAAAATCAAGAAAAATAAAGTCAGTGAGCCTATAATAAATGTTTGCACGTTTATATCATACAAATATAACCACAAAACTGTCATTTTCTAAAAGAAATATTACAGGAATATCACAGTGATGCAGGCAGAGATTAACCACCAGACACACACCAACTTCTAACAGGAATACTATAAAAATAGTACACAAATGTGGCCAGAATTCAACTCCCAAGAGAAATATTATAAGATTATTATATTGTTAACACGGCCTAATGAGCACGTCTAGAAATCCTATTAAAAGATATATTATAGGACTGTTTGGGTAAACTGAGACTCATTATAGGGCTCAATTGAGATCAAAATATATTAGGAAAGTCATTAAATGATAAAGGATTAGTAATGTCTCCTCACCATCACACCCATACTTTAACTACCTGCTGATACATGACAGAAAATGTAACTTCAAACAGACATATTGCCTCTAAAAATATGACAGTAACAGTAACACTGATAGTATAAGTTGTTATTCAGTGTCCCAAACACACCTGAAGAGAATTTGAAGATCACTAAAGTTGGAGCCACAGATTCACTTTAAATATCTGCTGAAAACTATAGAAACGTGGAAATGAAGCCTTGAACATTATAGAAATGTGCAGAGTAAAGTCACTTTTATCACCACAAACACACCGAGAAGTTCTCGAGAAAATTACTCAATGGAAGCCGTCCTGCCACACGACTGTTGTGGAGACTTTTAGGGGACATCTTAAATAACAAAAGTGACTGAAGCATTCACTGACCTGGCGCTGGTGCAGTCCTGGTACAGCGTCTCGAAGTCCTTCCTGGAGATGAGCTTGCAGCGGTTCACGCCGGGCTGGATGGCGCCGAGCCCCCGCAGGACGCGCACCTGCTCCACGGTGCACACCACCGGCGTGATGTCCAGCCTCTTCAGCTTGGTGTAGACTGTGTGCAGCCCGCCCACCAGGTGCTTCAGGAAGAGGTCGAACACCTGCGGCAGGCAGATCAGCTCCTGGCCGTCCACGCTGAAACTGGCCACCTTCACGCCGTGCACCTCCACCAGCTTGCACTCGCTGCACAGACCCGGGCTGGAGGAGGTCTGCGCCAAGCCGGGGGAGCCGGGGGTCAGGCCGGCCGTGCTCAGCGAGCCGAGCCCGCCGAGCGGACCCAGAGCAGCACCGCCTCCGGACACCAGCGGGGCGGCGCCGCCGTTGCCCAAGCCGGCCAACGCGCCCCCTGGTCCGGGCAGGAACGCGCTGAGCATGCTGCTGGTGAGCCGCGGAGACGGGGACAGGGAGTGCGAGTGAGAGTGGGAGTTGGTGTGCGCCGGGCTGGAGGTGCCGGTGGAGGCAGCGGAGGTGAGGAGCGCGTCCGGGGCAGAGCGGTAGAGCGCGGCCGTAGTAGGGGCGCCCGAGCCCGGCGAGAGGAGCGGAGGAGAGCCGGGGAGCGACATGGAGGTGGTGGTGGTGGTGGTGTTGCTGGAAGAAGTGGAGAGTGGTGAAGGCGCACACACACTCTCTCCTTCTGTCTCTCCCGTTCACACACACTCACACACACTTTCCTCAATCTCTTTCCAACTGGGAAAACACTTGTGCCTCTTTTCTCCTTTTTTTTCCTCTCTGACTTTTTCCAATTCTCTTTCTGCTTCTTCTCTGTCCCCTCTCTCTTCTTCTCTCTATCCAGATTAGGCTCTCACTCTTGTTTTCCGTGCGTGGAAAGCGGACCGTCCGGTCTGTGCGTAAAAGCTACTGGATCGGACTCCAGGTCAGCCCCCGTCCTGGGCCCGCCTCCTTCATACGTAACAGACAGCCGACCCAACCAATCAGAGGTGACTCCCTGCAGGACTGATTATGTGATTGGTGGAGAGAGAGTGGGAGGACTTTATTACACCCCATTGATGTGTGTGAGTGTGTTTGTGTGTGCGAAGGGTATCGGTCAGATCTCTCGTTTTGCTGTTTCATAAACTTTCTCACGAGCTGCTTGATTCGCTTAAATGGGAAGTTTTTATTTTCCTTCATCCTCACTTTTTTTCTTTTGTCGTTGAGCCCTGCAACCCCTACTCCGCGCGCGCGCGTGTGTGTGTGTCCGTGTGTGTGTGTCCGTGTGTGTGTGTGTGTGTGTGTGTGTGTGTGTCCAGTGATGGCTCACATGCGAGCTCTGGTGGCGAGAGGGACGCATGTTCTTCACACACTGACCGCTGATCAGTGAACAAGTGGTCATTTTAAAAAGAAGCAAAGAGGAAGGAGGGATAGATGGGAGGGAGGAAAGAGGAATGTAGGAGGGAAGGAAGGAGAGAAAGGAAGAAAAACTTAATGACAAGGAGATAATTTATATCACAAAAGAAGAAGAAGAAAGGGATTAAAAGAGAAAAGACTAGAAAAGAATAAGAGAGATCATCATGTAGCACCAGAGAGAATTAATTACTAGTGTGTGTGTGTGTGTGTGTGTGTGTGTGTGTGTGTGTGTGTGTGTGTGAGCGGTGAAATGGGATTGAGTGGTGTGGATTACAAACAGATGAGGTTTTATAATCCCATGTAATCTCATTACACTGGGAAACCCTGACTGAATGAAAGGGAAAGTTGGTTTCGACTGACTTTAATGTTCATGTTAGTATTACAGACCCTCTTCACAGTCGTGTCTAATTCACTAACGCTTCATGTAAAAAAAATCAGTTCTCAGCTTTTCTAGCAATATTAAAGGACAGGTTCACAGTTTTTCAAGTCTGTTGTAAAACAACGGTCAGGTGCCCATATTTACAATAAAGCAGGTTTGCTTACTGTAATCATTCCTCCTGTTCATACTGACTCATACTCACCATCCAAAGACGCTTATAATGTAGGTGATGGGCGACAAAATCTACAGTAATCATTTTGAGAATTTATTTAAAAGTTTATCTGAAATGAGGCAGCAGCAGTCAAGTGGATATCTTCCAAAATGACAGTGTTTTTATTATAAAAGTCCCTCTTTGTGTTTCCCCGTTGAGCTGCAGGTGGAAGGATGGTCATTGGTCACAAAAAGAGGGAATTTTGTACTAAAAAGACTTTGTACGATAGGTAATTACTCCACAAAGTACACTTTTCTATGTAAGATCTATAATCCACACATTTATTAAAGTGGACGTATCGTGCTTTTGTGACTTGCTAAACATGGTCAAAGCTCCAAAACTTGAGGTGAACGTATGTAGAAATGCTCCCTGCTCTGAACGCTTCGTTTACGCCATTTTCTTCTACTTTGCCGACGAGCTAACGTCTGATTGTGACGCATGCCGACAAGTGGCTGACAGTTCTGTAGCCTTGGTTGCTAAGGTTGTTGCTAAGGGTTTTACCATGTGTTGTTTGCGTTGTCCACTTGCATATTTCGGGGCCTTGAAGAGACGGGAGCTAGAACGGCCTGTTTCAGACAGAGGCTGAACCGAGCGGCTGCGTAAAGGTCCAGTATAAGATAAATAAGGAGTTTTTTGAACTGTAAATAACACAAAGATATTCCAGTAGAGCCCCAGAATATAAATATAGATCTGTAAATGTGCATATATGTCCCCTTTAAAGGCAGTTCCTTGGTTGCAAAGATTGATTGATTAGTCAAGCGACAGAAAATGTATCTGCTGCTGTTATGATTGATTGATTGTTCTAGTCATTTTTTTAAGCAAAGCATTTGCTGGTTGCAGCTTCTCAAATGTGAGGATTTGAGACTTTTCTGTGTCATATGACAGTAAACTGAATATCTTTGGATAAACAAGGTAGAACAAGACATTTAAAGACGTGACCATGAGCTCTACGAATTTATAGCAGACATTTTTCACTATTTTCTGATATTTTATAGACAAACAATTAATGGACAAGATAATCGTCTTGTAAGAGCATCTTCTTTGCTCGAGAGGAGACAGGTGAAGGAGAAAGGAGGTCAAGGAGATATGAAAAGGTGAGAAAGTGGCAAAAGAAAAGGTAAGACAAAGTAAGAAAGAGTGGGAAAGGATAAAGAGATGGAGGGAGGAGAGTCAGAGAGACATGAGGGCAATAATTTGTCTCTCAGGGCTAATAATGATCAAACTGAACCTGGACTCGGAGAGAAAGACGAAGGGGGAGACAGAGAGAGATGAGGTCTTAGTGGAGGTGAATATCTCTCAGCGGGGTTATAATGACCGATATGAACTTGGAGTTGGACTTTGGGATGAGAGAGCGAGAAAAAGAGGAAGAGGAGCAAACAGAGAGCAATTGAGAGGAGAGAAAGATGAAACAGATATGTGAGGAGAGGACAGAGGGAGAGATGAAAAAGAGGGAGGAAGAGGTGACAAGAGAGGGAGAGGACAAAAGTGGAAAAACTTGTCTGCAAAATGCTCTTCATCCCACGAGAGGAAGAGTCCGATGTTCTACACAAAAGGCCATTTTGCTTTTTTTCAACCCATTAAATAACTCGTCCTGCCACATGTCCGATTTTTTGTGTTGGTACAGTTTTTCTCTCCGGGGTGAAGAGACAGACAGAAACTTACCGGCATGATTCGACTTCACACAACAACATTTCTCCAGAAATGTTAGTTTTGGTGGGTGGCGGACGTTGTGCAGCCCTACTGACTGATGCACATACGTTCGAAAGCATGTGCAACAGTTTTAGGGTTTACTAACGGGACACTGTTGAAACTACCACAAAACTTCTAATGTGAGACAAAAATAATGGATGATGGAGCGAAAAAGATATTCAGAAAGCAACTCAAAATTAAAAACTCAGCACTTCTAACACTTAATTCTATTTAAAATGTATTAATACATAATCTTTAGGTCTTTAGGTGCTTTTCCATCATCCTTCATGGACTAAAAGATCATTATTGATTGCTAGCGCGTAGGCTTGGTTTAACTTTCGTAGGAACATTTTTTTGTCAGACGGCCAAAACAATTGTGTATGTGCACTCGCTCTCTATCACTCTTATCTCCTTCATGAGCACATGTGCACACACATACACACATAAAGAGCCTGACTCTGCAAAATGTTTACTTTACTGAATATGCATTTGCTGACTTGCCTGAAACCAGACTGACTCTGATTTCTACATTTTAGTTTATTGATAGACTACTAAACTATAAATCTGAGACTGTGCTGCTCTGTAACTCGCCGCTGTAAGGTTTTCAAACCTCACCTGAGATTCTGTCCTTCTTTCAGTTTGTGGATTTGGGCGACACAGAGTCACAGTGATGCTCTTTAAATCATCTTACAAACTTCTATTTTGTATTATTTTTCATTCAACTCGTGAACCTATCGTTCATTATGACATCAGAGCTCACCTGTCTGTGTGTCTCTGTGCTGCTCAGGCTGCTGCTGGCAGGATTTTCATAAAAATGATGCCTGACAGTCACAAACAAACCAGTTGGACAAGCTGTGGCTAATTTAGCTTATAAATAATATTCATGTCTTAATGACAAATATCCACTCATGGAAACAGGGAGATGGCATTAAATAGTAAATATTTCTCCCACTAATTTCAAAGATGAATGTTTGGATTGATTTTGATTGATTGAATTTTCACCAATAAAGTTGTTTAATTAAACAGAATGTCTGAGCAACAATCGCAAATTAGCAAACAACACCTAACGAATGAACGCCGCCGCTGCTGCTAGTCAGCAAAGCATACAGCTTGAAGTTGAGGGTTGCCAGATCATCAGGTTGAGTATCCCCCATATCTTCCACTCTTTATCATAATAGTGCACTTTTTTGTGGAAAACACACAAACCTGGCAACTCTGCAGAGATCTTACCGTTAATATTACGTGGAGTTAAAGTGGGTAGATTGTTTGAGATTGGTAAAAATATTGGTGGGGACCATCCAAACCCAAATCTACGCCCATGATTGATTGATCATTTGTATTCATTTGTAAGAAATAATGTTGTCTGAGTACTTGTTGAAGAGATTACGATTGTTATCACAAAAAAGTTTTTATGCTTGTGTGAAGTGGGAAAGTTGGCGCATTGATAAAAGCAAAAATGTGACAAACTGCAATGGAAACAGACTTAACAAATAAATGATGACATACACGAACATAAATGTCATATTTCCATCGTGTTTTCTACGTTATTTTTTGTTTGACGTTTGACTGTTGCTCTTTTAATGACGTCATTTTGTTGCACCTGCTTCTTCTGAACTGATTGATTAGCACCAACTGGAAAAATAGCACCACCAGCTGTTTGTCTTGAACCAACTCCAAATATTCACAAAACAGCAGAGAGTGCAAACGCACATCAATTCCTTTTGCCAATATTTTGGAAATTTGGTTAAAATTTTGCGGTGTTTTGGATGGAAACCCAGATAGTGGTAGAGGTCTTAACAGGCTCACCTGGTTCCAAGTGCAGGAAAAAAGGCATATTGTTCACTGCAAGTTAGGAAATGTTAGCATGCTGACGTTAGCATTCAGGTTAAAGCATAGCAAAGGCGTTTTTCTCTCTTCTTGTTATCATTTGGACAGGCATCCATGATAAGGTTAGCGTGATAGCGCTACAGCCAAAAACAAGACTGTGAAGTGTCCAAAGTTTCTTTAAAAGCAGCATGGTTTTCTTTTTACGGTCAAGAGCTAAACATGACTAGCTAGCATATTTTCATCATTTCATCGGGGCGGATGTGGCTCAGGAGGTAAAGCGGGTCGTCAACTAATCGGAATATCGATCCCCGGCTCCTCCAGTCCGCATGTTGAAGTGTCCTTGGGCAAGATACTGAACCCCAAATTGCTCCCGATGGCTGCGCCAGCACCCTGCGTGGTAGCTTGCCGCCATCGGTGTGTGAGTGTCTGTGAATGGTTTCCTCTGATAGGCAGGTTGGGACCTTGTATGGTTGCCCTTGTACCCATTCAGCATATGAATGTGTGTGAATGGGTGAATTGACTCGTAGTGTTAAAAGCGCTTTGAGTGGTCAGATGACTAGAAAGGCGCCATACAAGTACAGTCCATTTACCATTTACCATGAATGGGTGAATGTTGACAGTTTTATAAATGGCTTTGAGTGGTTGGAAGACTAGAAAGGTGCTTTATAAATACAATCCATTTACCATTCATTTGATCTGTTTGGTCAAAGTCGGATCATACTGACTGCAGAGTATCCAAAGAATTATGGTTTACTTTTAACAGTCAACAAGTAAATAGCAAGCAAATGTAATTTTTATTTTTTAGCATTTAATTTAGCTAACAGGAAAAAAGCAACGGCATCGTACTGGTGGACAGAAACGTTCAGACGGACATTACTGTTCCGTTTATCGGAGGAATTCAGTGTTTTTATGGAAATGACAGGACTTAATGTTAAAATCTTTGTTTTTGCTTTCAGTGTTCCAACATCCAGCATGGTGTTACTCCTACCGTCATCTCTGTTTATCACTCTTTCCTTCTGAAAACCACATGAGCGACAGCAGGGAGGGGAAATAATGTCATTTATCAATGAAGAGAAACTCCCAGGGTGGCTGCAGGATGTACAGTGTCACTTGACAATGATGTATGTTCGAGGAAAGTTACCTGGACTGTAACTGAACTAAAGGAGGTAACATTAAAGTTTGACAAAGATGTATAAATACAGTGAGTGGGTTTGTTGTAGATTAAGAAACAGGTTTCTCTTAGCTTACTTTCAGTTGGTGAAGCTAAAACAAAATTGCATTTCTCAAAATGACAGAATAAATGAATGTTTTCTGCTGTAGTTGGCCGTGGTTCAACAAGTGATTTTCTCCATTTTAGCCAATCACTTCATCCTGTTTTTGATTACAAGTGATTTGTATCAAGTCAGCTTCTACATTGGGAACTAAAGCTCCATTATAATGATTGTTATCTTAAGTCATTGTGAATGTTTCAGCCTCCGTGTCTCACAAACAGTGGGAAAAACGGGCTCCTAAAGTAAAAAACATTAGCTTAAAAAGCAAGAGACAGATATCCAGTTTTTCTACTGAATAAAAAATGTAGTCTGTAGATCTGCTGAGATGGTCCACGCCAGAAAAACAGCAGCATGTGTAATTTATCTTAACACTTCCAAATAAGGGGTGCAGGGTGTTGCTTTTAACGCTCTGGAAACATGCCCCGCAACCTCGGACCAAAGCGAACACTAGCTTACAGGGAACACCCGGGGAGAGCAGCAGGTGAGCCAACTGTCAATCACAGCTGTCAATCAACGCCCACTCGGCAGACATCAAAGCTACTATAAGTCTTCAAATATTATTAAAGGAGCAATTATTTTCAAAATGACCACCAGCACACTTATTAGAGGGCCTGAATTTAGCAAGTGAGACCATAATGACTTGTGGAAAAAAATGATTGAATTAGTATTTATAGAGAGAAGTTGAAGCTTTTTGAATCAGAGTCAGTTGGAGCATCTAGCGGCTGTCGTTGGCTTTGCACTTTAAGATACTTCCATATTGGCGTCATCCTCAAGCTGAGGTAATTACTGCTTGGGGAAAGACCACGATTCCATGGGATGTATAGAGGAAAGAAAAGAGAAATAGAAAGATCGGGAAAGGAAAATGGAGGAGTTAATTGAAAAAGTAAGAAAAACAGAATAGAAAGTAAGAAAAAAATAGGGTGACTAAAAACTGTTGAAGTGAAGAAAAATTACTAAAAAACAGAGAAAAGAGAGCAAGGGAGAATAAAGAGAGGGATAATATTTTAGACTCAAGTGTTAGGTGACACTCATCTGCAGGCTTTTTATAATTTTCTTCTTTTTATTCCACTTTGGGACAAAAACATGAATGAGAAAGAGCCGCAGGCTGTGTGAGTGTGTGTGTGTCTTTTCAATCTCTTGTCTCACACACATTCTTGTCCAAAGGGTTTCTGTATACAAACACCGCACACACACACACACACACACACACACACACACACACACACACACTGCTGCTGTATCTGAGCCATCACTAGAGGCCATCAGGATTTATTTAGCTTTTATTTATACAAGCTTAAAGTCAAACCATCCATCTCACACTCAATAGCCTCCAGCTTTCATTACAGTGTGTGTGCGGGCAGCAGATGACATTGCGTGCATGTAAGCAAGTTTGTGTTTGTGATGATATACAGTAATTCTGAAATGACACGTGTGTGTGTGTGTGTGTGTCTTTTCCCATCATCCTCGGTACCTCCAGCGATGATGTTGACGACGGCGGCGCAAGTTGTGTTCTTTAATAATCTAATTCAATAACACAATTACCAAGTGTCAAACTGCAGATCGAGCGTCTCGGGGCTGGACAGAGTGACAGCGACGCTTCGTTTCCATACAAGGAGCTTTTTTTTTTTTCTGTTTCTTTTTTCTACAATCATCAGCTACATTACAACTCAATATAAATCTCCTCTTGTTTAATGCTCGCATGAGGTGGAAAATAGTTTTGTCGATAGTGAAACAAAGCAACAACAATGTAATGTCATTTTTGATTAAATAATTTTGTTCCTTACAGCAAAATATCATGAGAAAGATCACATTTACGATATATCAGTGTATACAGTATATCATGACCACAGAGAATACTAGACTGTGATTGGTTAGAGAGTGTACATTATTTCCAGATAACTGCACTGCTCTTTCATCTGCTATTGTTTCGGCTACATTTATACCAAACCTGGCAAAGACAGATAGTGTCTAAACAATGTTTCCATTTAAAAACATATTGCTCCAAATATAAATAACAGGATTGTTGCATCAACTTGAACAAGTATCTTAAATTATCGGGTATTTAATTCAATGGATTCGCTAAAAACGTTGCCATCATATTTTGTTTATTTTTTTTTCAGTTTTTTCCTGATAATTGTAATATATCATGATAAATATGATAAATATCAATATTGTGGTATAAAATTACTGTGATAGAAGGTTTCACTCGCCTCTTTCAAAAGTCGCTGGGGTCTCACTAGCTAATGACTGCTATTCGCATCTTCTCATGCAAATCTTTGTGTTTATTTTATAATATTTGTTCCATTAAGAACATATTAAATTATATTTAAAGGACTTAAGTCAGTTACACTTTAGACAACTACAAAATATTCTTTCAGAAACCTCACAGGAGCTACATTCATGTTTTCCTGCAGTCTAAATTGTTTTTGTTTTTTTTACAAATCATCTTGAAAGTTTCAAATCAGAACTAAACCTTGAGACAGAAAGGGACAGACATTTTATACCATAAAAAATGTTCTTTGGCAATATCCAGTCTGGTGTAATAAAGCCCGAGCTCATTCCTGTTTCCACTTCTTTCCGTCCCCATCTCTCTCTTTTTTTCCCTTCGTCCCCCTCTGTCCTCCACCTCTCCTTCCCTCTCTGCCCTTCATCCCCCCTTCTCTTTATCACTCCGCTCATAAAACCTGCTCATCCAGAAAGAACAGACTTTAGAGGAGGATGGCGGAGAGAGACGGCAAGAGAGTTTGAGGGGGATGAAAGGGGAGAGAAATGAAAGATGGAGGGATGGAGTGGACGAGGAGGGAAAGAGAGGCGAACAACGAAAGAGAGATGGGAGAGCTTAAGGAGTAAAAAGAGAGGGAAGGAAGAAAGGGAAGGGATAGACACGAGATGCTTTACAGATAGAGGGAGAAAGAGACTGATGGAGACATGAACACAGAAACGGCGTAAAAGACCCATTTTGCACTGTGCAGTTTTGGGATTTCCTAGATAAAAGTTGACATGTGACAAAACATCCTGAAATTTCTGGTCTTCAATCCAGAACAGTAGTCTCAGATGGCACTGTGAGACATGAGCACTTTGGAGACCAAAGACTTACTTTGCGAGGCAGCAGGATTCACGAGATAACGCGAGAATCTATCTCGTTAGGCTTCAAGTTGCGCGCTTGTGGCCGAACCATCAGTGGTTCGGACCAATCAGCGTCCTATGAGGAGCTACTGGCAGCTACAGGTGTGGGTTTAGGTGTGACGACAGCCTGTGATAGACGGTGATAGATGGTTCAGTTTCCAAAGACGACTTCTCAGATGGTGCTTCAGGTTAACCAAAGACAGCCAGCGTCAAATTTCAAAGACCTTCACCAAACGTTACCATCGAAATACTCTTGAAATACTCTTATTACGGTAATATAAGTCAACCAATTCTTCCAGTTTCTCCTCATGCTAAAGTGCAAGCTTACAGTTTAACTGTTTGGCAAAATATTGTTTAGAATAAGTGTGAATAAAGTGCAAAATCTCTAAATAAAAACTATTCTGGTGGTTCAACAAGTGGCTTCATCAGACACGCAGGCCTCCATCCCCAAATCCAACCCTGACCTCTAGAAATTACATTTATTTGCAATAGCAAGTACGTTTTGTACGTGACGCAATGCCGGGTGGAAGATAGAAGATACAAGTCAACCAATTCTTCCAGTTTCTTTTCATGCTAAAGTGCAAGATAGATGCTACTACTACTACTACTACTAGTACTAGATGCTAGTAGCCTACGTTTGCTGGTGTCCTCAGACAGGGAACAAGGAATCAGAGGGCTCAAAGGCTGAAACAATAGTTCAGAAGATGTCAAGATGTTCCGGCTGGCAGTAGTAATTGCCAGCCAAACAACGACACCAACAACAGTTTGAGACACAGTCATAGGTGCCCAATGAGAAGGCAGCAGTCCCAGCTCAGACGCTAACTGCACTGGGACAGTCAAGAAACTGCCAGGGGAAATACCTCTCATCTGAGATTGGGTCAAAGTTGATTAAGTTGCAGCACCAAATGATGGCAAAGACCCAGAAAAGTGGAAAATAGTTGTGGGGAAGATTCACGATTAAAACTGTGTGGAAGACAAATTATCTTCATCAGATTTATAAAGCTGTGCGTACACATAGATCTGTGTTCAAAAACTGTTCACATTATAAATACCAGTTAATATGTGGTTTTTGTGCATATGCACAGTTTATTTGGGGTGTGTACCTCTCTCTCTGTAATGATTCGTATCTAGATATATTGTATAACGATACGATACACTGCAAACAAAGACAATTCTATTCACCTGCAATTAGGAATTGATATTTTTACTTTTTAAAATGCTGCTGACTGTGTGTTGTTTACCTCAGTCTCTGGGTCAGTGTCATCCCTCCGAATTTGGTGTTTTCAATAACGCTGTAAATAAAACAGCTCTTACCTTCAGTAACAGTTTTGCCTTCAGCCGGGAGCAGCTAGAAGTCAGTTGGAAGTAGCGTTAGCTGCTAAAGTTGGCGTTGCTCACCTTGTGTAAACGTAACGCAGCAGTGAACACGGTGGTACTGACATTACTTTACATAATTATGAAACGTAGCGAGCCAACACACACACAGGCTATAGGCGCAGTGCAGAGAGATAGAGATGGGTTTTTGACAGTTTTATCGCTTTTTCTTCCGAATTTTGTGCACAATTTGGGTTGGATACGTGGTTGTTTATCAACGTAGCCAAGTCTCTGAGTCTTGGATCAGTTTTTCGATAAGTAACGGTTATTCTTTGCACCCCTACCGTTTATACATCTAGCCCCAGCAGTGCAAGAGACAAGCTGGCCGACTTAGCAGGTGAGTCAGCAACAGTTAATTGCTGACAGAAAATAGTAACGTGAGAAGCGGCAAACAAAAAACACCAGCATCGTTTTTTTGGGTTTTTTTTATATCTACATCGTTGCGCTTGTTGATCACACAATCAGACATGCTTCAAAATGGATACCATACAGTCCGACACAGATTGTGACCAAGATTTTATTAGACCCATCTCGCACAGCGTAACATGCAATGAACCTGCAAATTTGCTGTTATTGCACAGTGTGTACGAGCCTTAAGAGACAGAAAAAGAGAGAGAAATGGAGGAAGAGAGACAGAGAGATTAAAAGAGAGAGAGAGCAGGTCTCAAGGTGACTAGTCATTGTCCTAATTCCTCTTTTAAAACAGCTAAAGAGGCCAAAAACACAACTCTCCCTCTCTCTCATTCTCTTCTTCTGTCTCTCGCTCATCATCTCTCTCTATTCCCGCCCCTCCTCCTCTCTCCCTCTATTCCTGCCATCTTCACTAAAAGAGGCTAAAGACATCCCCTGTCTCCCTCTCTCTCTCTCTTTTTTATATTTAACTCGTTCTCTTTTAGCATTTACACCCTGCATCCTGATGCTACCCTCTCTCTCTCTCTCTCTCTCTCTCTCTCTCTGTTCCTGTCGTCTTTGCCAGCAGCGATGTCTTCAAACTCTGATTGATGATGGTTGCCGTCGGTTACCGTTGTGTCCTGCTTTCTGTTTTTACCAAAATACTCTTTCTCTCTCTCTCTGCCCCCCCCCCCCTTCCAAAAAACTTTTCAACATTTTTTAGACTCCCTCTGTGAAAGTCAACTCCCCCCTACTGAGTCGTGCCTGTGTGTTTGTGTGTATTTGTTCAAAGTGGTGAAACGCCTGCTGAAACCTCACATTAGCTTCAGCTGAACTGTAGGAATGAGGACTGTGGACTTTGTCCTCTGTCACTTATAGTGTACCTGTTCCGCAAAGTGATCACTTCACAGCCAGGAATAATTACAGCAACCAAAAACTCTTTCAACATACACACAACATAAAGAAATGCGCTGCAAATACAGGAAACACAAGCAAATGCAAAAATGCTGCAAGTCAAACACAACAGAAGAAAAGCAAAGCAAACACTGCGCATTTTTTATTAATCGTGTACATTGTGTTAACACACACACTACACGTTGTGCCGCATCAAGTGCAGCCAGATTTTTGGTCGTTATGGGAATTAATCAGGCATCGTGACCCCCCTCAAACTGCACGTGAAACGACAAACGATCTGGCAGAAATTCGGCCCGATTCCAATATCCGTCGGGGCGATTTGGGGTCGAAATCAAGCTAAATCCGTACAACGTCTGCCCGTCTTAAATTACAACAAAAGACAACAACAGAAGATCCCGAGAGTTTCTAAAAACTTTATACACCAGTGATATAAAATGGTTAATGCTAATAAGTACATGGCCAATATTGCCAATAATATCTGAACCACGCAATCACTAAAAATGTTAAAACTAAAAATATAAAAACATTCTTCACTTATTTTCGAACATCATTAACGAGGTTTCTGTTGCGTTGTGTACAGCTTAAAGTGCTTCTGTATTTGTGTGTTTTCTGTATTTGCAGCATGTTCCTTTGAGCCACGTACAGTATGTAATGTCAAATAAGTTCATGTGTTTTTTAAATTTGCTTAATTTGCAGTGATTTTTATCCAATTACGGTCCAACACTTTGGTCCAGATTGAAATATCTCAAAAGCTATTGGCTGAATTTCCATTAAATTTTGTACATTCATGGTCCCAAGAGGATTAATCTTAATGACTTTGTGATCCCCTTACTCTTCATCTACCAGCAGGACAAAATTTTCCCTTATTCTGTGAAATATCTCAACATCTACTAAATGTATGAGCGCAGCATTTTGAACAGACATTCATGGTTCCCAGTCGATGAATCCTAATAAATTAACTGATCCCTTGATTTTTTTCCTCTGGCACCACTATGGAGTTGACATTTGTGGTTTTAATTAAAAAAGTCTCAACAACCTTTGGATGTATTTCCATGAGAATTGGTACAGACATTCAAGGTGAATTGTAATAACTTTGGTGATCCCTTCAGTGGTAGCACCATCGTCAAGTCAAACTTTAAATTTCTCCAAAATACTTTGGTTTATGACCAAATATCTACCAAACTACTAACATCCTCATCGGTCTCAGCTGTAATTAGTGCTAGTTAGAAAATGTAAGCAGGCTAACACACACTGTCATCACCCTGAGGCAAATTTCAGATTAGCCAATGAGGGAGAGCTTTGAACAGGTTGACCAATGAACAGGCTGAGGGCATCTTTTTTTTTATTATTATTTTTTTGAGTGGATACCTGGAAACTAATTCTGCATGAGCATTTAATTAGTGTTCTACAGATTTCTCTTCAGATTTTTGTATTATTACAATCTGTTAAAATGTTTAAAAGTTTAAAATGTTCTGTAGCATGTTGTAGCGTTCTTCCTCTTTTTTCTTTCTTTCTTTCTCCTATTTACTGTATATCTTACTCGATCCACTATCATTCCTCCCACTGCCTCACTTTTTATCCCTCCCTTCTTCCTAGATAGATAGATAGATAGATAGATAGTGTGGTTGGTTCATTAATGGGGAGCTTTATTGAATGTGTTTTTTAATGTTTATTTCATTATTAACATATAATCAGTGCCATCAATCACTGTGACAGCCACCTATTGTCAGCCTGGCTGTCACACCGCACCGCCGTGTGTGTGTGTGTGTGTGTGTGTGTGTGTGTGTGTGAGAGAGAGAGAGAGAGAGAGAGAAATATAGAGAGAGAGACGGTGAGTGAATGGTGTATTTGACGCAATTTCAACTAGGTGTGTAAAATCAATAGTTCTCCTCTTAAGGCGAAGGGCGGAGGAGACAAGGAAAGAGACGATGCGAGGGAGCAAAGGGAGTGAGGAAAGAAGAAATGAAGGAACGGAGGGGGAAGAAAGGATGAAAAGAAGTGTGGAGGGAAGGAACAATGGCGTAGAAAAAGAAAGGACAAAGGAAGGACAGAAAGAACACTCGATGGAGGGCAAAGAGAGAGGAGTAAATCAGTTTCATTTAAATTTAGCTGCACCACTGTGGTACAAATGCAAACAGCAGTGTTGTAAAGGTCAAAGGTTATGACTAGGCTTGAGCTTCAATACTGATGGGATAAAGGAAAAATTATTTTTGCACACCCAGAAGAGTTTCAGCAAAGTTATATTTATTTCAACAAATGTTATAGAGACAACAGTAGGACAACAGATGAAGACAGCGATAAAAAGACATAACTCACCATATTAAAGCTGGTTGTGTCGGGCAACAGTGTTACCTGTAATTTTTAATTATTAACACATTACATATTACTCCTTAAACACAATAATCCCATTAATTTGCTAATTACCAAACAGCAAACATAATTACTTACATTACTCGTTACTTTACCTTCGCTCCTCCGCCCTCAGGTCCATCACAGGTGCCTTTTAAACAACTTCAAAGCCTCCATGTTTCATCTTCTGTGTTTAACACATGTAGAAAAAGAAAAGGAGACGTTGTGGTTTAACAAACAGCCAGACTACAGTTTAGGAGGAATTCACGGACTAACAGCTAGCTTAACATTAGTGACTGCATGAAGTCCCCAACTCCAAGTGTTCCAACTCTTACCAGTGACTAACGTTAGCATGCCAACTAAGAAAATACATGTAAATAAGACAAGTTTGGAGTTATCTACCTGGACAAAAGACCAAACTTTTCACATCACCACTGATCCATTTGCTTGATTTCGGTTTGGGTAATGTCAGTTAGCTAGCTAGCCAAACCCAGCTGTCGTCCACTGATTATCAACAACTGTGGCCTTTTCCCACAAAGCGAGATTAGCGTTAGTCAGCTATCTTTGGGCTTAACTGAGGTTTTCTAGTATCACTTTTAACCTATGTTAAATGGCTAACCTGCTACAGACCAATTTAACTTCAGAGATTCACATCAGATCAAAACCTGCCAATCATCATTCCTACAGGATCCTGACAGGGACAAAAGTCCTCAGTTTACAATAGAGTTGTGAAGTGTGAGAGGCTGCTGGATCCCGAAGTGATTTCAGTTCTTTCCTTAAACGATCTCTTCAATGTTACTTAACACAGAAACAAAAAACTCTAATCTGAGATCCTATAGATTAATATTATGACCACCAGTTTCAATTATTTCAACTCTGTTTAAATCATGTTTTGTCAGATTTTGGCGGACAGCAGAGAATACTACAGTTTCCTCAGTCTTACATTAAGGAACAGTTTTACATTATATTTTACATTTTATGTGCATCGTCCATCTGTGATTTATCAGCACAGCTGGAACACACCATTTGTTGGTTGAATATAAATGCTAATGTATCAGTACGTTCATCACTATAATAGCTAGAGTCAACAAGGCTTAGAGTCAACTCGTGTGTACTGTGTGTGTGATTCAGGTAAAAATAAACCTTATCTGAGTTTCTGGTTCAAATGCAAGCTGGGAAACACTTCACAACCTCTGAAATGTCAAAAGCTGAGTACTTGAATGACAAACTGTTTGAAGAATCTACTATTGAAATGCACTTAAACACAACACTTGACCTCTTAACTGCGAGCGAAAGAGTGTGCTGGGAAAAGAGTCGAGTGTGTGAAGTGAACATTAAACAAAAAAATCAGAGTGAAAAATACCTTCAATCAATTAAATCAAAAACAAAGCCCGTCGTTGTTGTTGGGAGGGACCGGGGGTTGGGGGTCCCCAGGTGGTGCTGCGGTTTTCATTTCCTCAACATAAAAAATCAACGGGGACAGAGAAATGGCAAAGGAAGAATGGAAGCATTTGGACAAGGGCTCGGTTTTAAATTTGACTCGAAAAACCTTATTGATCCGAGTGCCAAACGGAATTACGGAAGCGAACCCGGAGCTTTGAAGAGAAGTTTCACTGTCGTTATCGTAAGCCCCTATAATCCATCATATCTGGGAATCAAATTAACATATATTTACACGAACACACACAATCACTTAAATGCAAGCTCACATAATTTCTCCGTCTCTCTCACACACACACTAGCACACACTCAGAGGCCAAATCATTAGTCGTAGGTTAATTAGTGTTATAATTAATAACCCAGCAGACATGTGTATGTGAATATGTGTGTGTGTAAGGGTGTGTATGTGTGTGGTGTGGGTGTCTATGTGTAACGAGGGGTCGGGAGTTAAATCATATTAATTTCAACATTGATTAAGCAATAAAAAAGACTTTTAACTAGCGGGGGTGTATATCACTTCACCACACAGGCATCGCAATTTAAATCTATGTATTAATTAAAATGCGTGTGTGTGAGTGTGTGTGCACGACACCGAGGTTTCTAGAGCGAGGAGGGGATCAACACTCTTTAACAGAGATAAAGAGGGGGAGAGATTTGAAGGAGAGTGATAGCAAAACATGGATCTAATTCTGAGAAAAGGAGCGGAAACAGAGAAGAAGAAGAAGAAGAGGGGAGTGGGATCGAGGGAACGTGTGAGAGGTATAGATAAAATGAAAAAAGAAAGAGAGAGAGGCAGGACGGAGGGGGGAGAGAGACTGACTGCTGTGTGATTGGATAAGCGCCAGTGACTCTTTGAAATTGTGATCGCTTCAGATATGCATTTCAATGTATAGCTTAACTTTTCTCATATAGATAACAGCTTCGTTAGCCGAAAAAACTTTGCCGGTTGCCAACTTGAAAAGCCGCCGCGAGAGGCATTTCCGCTTTAATTTCCCAGTCAGGCTTTGGTGATTGATCTGCTTTGAAGGGGTTTGAAGCCCTCGAATGTAAAAGAGGCAAGAAGAAGTGACGTTTTTATGGCTATGGAACTTGGACGGGTTCATGTGGCAACGACTCTGAGGCGCAGAGGTTGCTCAGAGTCCGGGTTGGGATGCAACAAAGGTAGGAAATAATTGAGTCCTAACAGCATTGTTGAAGTGCTGGAGTGAGTTATTGGCTGTGTTAGGCTGCCAAGGTTGTCCCAAGACCCTGCAAGGCCTCACTGAAGGTAAGCTCAATAAAACACAGCAGGCTGGAAGGTTAAACCTGCAGCAGGTATGATTTTAAAGTCAAAATATGCCTGTCTTAGCTGGAATCAAGTAAGTCTGCAGAAAAGAGCGCCCATCCAACCTAATAAACTGTTTTTTTTTAATATACAGATTAAAACTGATTTTTCTTACCGTTACCCTATTTTTAAGACAGTCAAGGCAGCAGCAAAAAGACCAAGAAGATGAATGAAATACTAGAAATACATCCATAAAATGGAAAAAAAGAAAGTAAAAAGGAAAAAAGAACGAACACTGATGCCATAAATATTCCAGAAGTCCAGTGAAATGTCAGCTAAGATATACAACAACAATAGATTTAACAGAAAGCACAAAGTGATAAATTAAAATTGTCTGCTATCAATAACAGACATTTAGGTTATATTAATATAAAACCTTATACACACGATAAAAATGCAATTACTCCGTTACCACAGTTAAAAACTGATTTTACAACACATTCGATATGACAATAAGAGGCTTCATCAAGCAAAAATAACAACAAAAAAAGAAAAAAACTTACAATATCCTGCACCCCAACAATTTTTTAAACTTAAGCTGCATGTTTTCAGGTTTCTCACTACAGCTGTTCCATAAATTGATTCCTTTGACTGAAATACAATGACTTTTTTTACATTGGTTTTCACAATTTGATATTAAATTTAATTTAATCTTAACAGAATACTGGTGAGAGGAGTCATATTATGCATAAAGACAAAACCTCACTGCACATGATTTCAGGCAAATACGTATGGGGCTTTTTTACTATCTTTATTCAATAGCGTCGTCTTCCAATTTGAGATTACTTTACAAAAGTAATGTCAGCGAGGTGAGGTTGTGTATTGTGTAGTTACATCAAAATGTCTTCCTTCTCTTCCAATGCTGTTTACCGTTGCTTATTGAAAGTTACTTTTCTACTGTCTTCATGTGATAATTTGTTGCTGTTGGTACTTTTCCTATTCCTAAACAATGAAATACAGATTTTAAAAAAAGGAACATGGCAACAGTGTTCGTACAACACTTGAAAGCCAAACATGGATGTATTCTCGTGCCACAAATATGACTTAACCAATTCAATTTGAAGGAAGAAATATCTCCATTACAATAAAAAACTTACTTTGGCAATCCGCTAGACTACTGCTCCTGAGTCATAATGTCGTTTTCTCCTCCAGCACACCGACAGGAGGCCGGTGTGCTATACGGCTACTATTATATGTAGCTATTATAGTAAAAGAAAATGTATGGACGTAGGTATATATGTTAACTGTCCCTTTATTCCAAAAGTCATACAAGAAAGCAAGAGCTGAAGCTGGAGCAGGAAATCTGTGCAAGCAGCAGTATATCTGAGTGTAAGCATACAGTTTGAGCAGAAACAGAGCAAATCTAAGCGCAAGCAGGAGCTATTTAAGTGCGAGAGCAGGGTTTGAGGGAAAGAATTACAAAATCTGAACGTGAAATCAATAAATCATGCTCTCAAATTTAAAGACCACGCTCTTGAATAAAGTAGGAAAAAAGTCCCATAAATATGGACACAAAGTCAGGTTTAAACACACACAAACTTGCAGATTTCTTTCACACACAAACACACACACACACACACACACACAGTCACCGCAGGGTGTTGGGAGGGAGAAATGATGAGAAGATCAATCATCAGCTGTCAACACTGGCTAATAGAGTATGAGAACAACATATTAACTATACTGGTTAGATTAACACTCACACACACACACACACACACACACACACACACTCACACACACACACACACACACACACACACACTTGCATTAAAATATGAACACCAATACAGTGTTAACTATTGATCAGTTTCACGGTTGATGAGTTTAACAGTCAGAAATTATGTGATAAACAATCTTTTACTGCATAAACAAAAAGAAACACTAACATTTTAACACATACACACAACTGCAAAGACATAAAAATGCATTGACGCAAATAAAATCTACAAATCAAATTTGTTTGAACTGGTGATTCTTTCTCTCCTGGCTCTTAGTCTTTGGTGATAAAAACACTGATCTCCGTGGAGGGAAACTGGCACAGCAGCAGTGTTTCCTCCTTCCACCTGCCAGACAGAAGAAACAACATTTGATTTTCGAGGGGTATTCTCTCTCTTTCTCTCTCTCTCTCTCTCTCTCTCACTCACACACACACACACAGAAATACACACTCGTACGTTGGGGTTGACTGAAAGCTGGAATTTCACCTGGGCGTTCACGGAAGAATGTGAACTCTTTTAACAAATGCTCCAACCGGCCTGAACTGAACAAAGGCAACAAACAGTCAAACAAGGATTTAGGATTGTAAGTCCTAAAACCGCAAACCAAAGAAATGCTAGAAAAATGATATACGTGTGCATTTTCTGATCTGCCACCACTATGGTTAAGGTCTGATCCGCTTTAGGCACTAAAGCTACTTGTTCCAATTGTCCAATTGAAATTAAATGGCCTTTTTTGGTGTCCTACAGCATACATATCTGCTCTGTAAAGCAGTTGTCCTGTGTTCTGCTTTGAGAAAAAAATTGAAATCAAAAGGGAGAAATTTATATTTTAAATTCTTTGATTTCATGATGGTGCCGCCTAGTTTTACATTATTTCAATTAAATACCGTTCCATCATCCGCTTACATAGCTGGAGTCCTGTCACAGGCAGAGCAGACGGTCACACTGAGCCTGATAGCATCCTGCTACACAACACAAGAGCCACAGACTCTGAACAACAACACGCATCAGCTTTCCTGCTAAAGTCTTCTTCTTATCTAACTTACAAACATGAACACACGTCTTCTCCTGCAGCTTAGCTTGTTGAACGAGCCGCCAAACAAACATTCACAGAGAAAATGGTGCTAGTGTCAGTTAGCAAGCTACATAGCTAATTAGCTGTTCAGCTGCGGCACATTAAACAGCCTGTAAACATACCTGCAAATGTCACTTTAGACCCGTTAGATGCTGGTTTGATTGTTGCTTTTCAAAATCTCAGTTAGCGACAAAATCTCTGTCCATGACTTGTAGCTACAGCAGTTTGTTTACTTTGTTCCATACGGTATCACGCCGGTAGCCTGCCAGCTACTGTTAATCAAACACAGACAACAACACGCCCCAAAATGTAATTATCATTCAAATTAAATTTATGAAATTGATGGGAAACTTGCAACATTTTTACATTCTGCAGCTAATTGATGAATGCATTTAACAATTAATTTAGTATTTAGCTTAAAATATGGACAGAAAACCAGAGTAACATATAGTCATAGTGAGAAATAAAATGAGAAAATACATTGTCTGGCTAAGGCTCTTTGTTTTATCACCACCTAGACACACCTTACAACAAATGGTGCCAGCCATTGAGACCATAATGTCTTCTACAAGAAGTCTATTGATTTTATTTCAAATGTAAAGTTAACCGTTTATAATAATACGTTTGGTGTTATTCTATAACTTTTCTACAAGTCCCAAGAAAACCCCAAAAGGAACAAAGAAAATGTTTTAGTCCCTCTCTCAACACTTTCTTACTTTCTTACCTTTTCTGTGATTCTCAGTCTCTGACACATTAGTTCCTACTAAAGAAGTTATGGGATTCATTACAATGAGGCTGTGCTCAGACTACAGGGGCCAAATGCATAAAACTCTGTGTAGGTTCATGACTAAAATTGTGTGTATACACAAAGACAGAAATATGCATATTCATTCTTTTCATCAGATTTATAAGCTGTGCGTACTCATGCTTCTGTTTTATACCTCTCAGACATTGTGTCATTGTGTGTCTCAGACTGGGCGCATGTGTACAAGCTTCGTTTACTTCCACTCCCACAATTATCCATAAAGGGATGAAAACCCCCTCAATCAGCTGTTTCCATTAACATTCTGTTTCTCACCTTATATTTCATCTCCACCTCATCACATCACCCTCACATTGCTCTAGAAAAACATGTGTATGTATGGTCTAAAGAATGCGTGAGATGCGCACACTCTGCTTTTATAAATACCAGTTTATGTGTGGAAATGGCACATGCCTTTTGTGTTTACACGTCGTTTATACATCTGGCCCCAGATGTTTGAAAATCCCAACCAGTTATGGGCCCACCCACTTGGCACTCAGGCCCACCCAATCAGAAGGCTTTCTTTTTTGCTGGATCATCCATTGAATAGCAGGCAATGAATACTGTTTCAAATGTGACTACGTGACCAATAAAGATAAAACAATTCTTGTTTCTTGCTTCTTGTTTACCATACGATGAGGATGATGATGATAGGTCAGATTTTTTGAGCAGCAGTGCATTTCGCAAATGTCAGATTGCGAGCAGCCCCTCCCCCGCATTGCACAGAGAAACAGAAGCCTACTGTCCGCTAGCTAGCTGCCTTTAACGTAGGTTAAAAACCACGGTGAAACAAAGCAGTCACAAAAACACATCACGAGGAGCAGGAGGAAGAGAATTCAGCTCCAGTTCAGCCATCATTCTCAACCCAGACACCTCCTCCTGCGCCAGTTTCTCCTCAACAATTGCCAAGTAGTATCAACATACGTGGCTGCTAATTCAGCAGCAGCAACAAGCTGTACCGTTGAAATACGCTTTTCAACTATCAGTCAGATAAAAACTGGCATCAGGGCATCAGTGATGACATACAGAGTGAACTCTTTGTCCCTTCTCTCCTTTAAAAGAGAACTGACTGAAGAATTGGACACCAATAAGCTCCGTCATCTCCTGCTGTGACTTCATCATCAAAAGTAAGCTAACTTTTAACAATTTAGGACTGTAGTAGCCTATTGCCTATTTCAATATTATTGTTTATTGGGTTTATAGTTTTGTTAGTTGTTGTGGTAATAGTAGCTTTGTTGGGTGTACAATTGGATTTTATGCTGGTGTTGCTGCGTCTGCCATCTGTGTGTGTGTGTCCTTTTTAACGTTACTGAGCATGTTGGTGCCAGTGTACCTCTATCCATACGCTTGATTAATGATGCTGTTGTATCTGTCAGCTGTGTGTGTGTGTGTGTGTTTGTGGGGGTGAATATGTGGCCGTTGTGCAGCTATGTGATGCTGTTAATGTTCATTTTGGTGCCTGTAACATTAGTTACTTCTGATGATGTATAAGGCTTGTATGATTAAACTGGTGCATTCAGGCAACATATGCATTTCAGAACCTATAAGGTATGATTGGTCCTGGACGGACTAGGCCCACCTGATTTTCTCCGTGCCCACCCACACTGTGATTTCTGCCTATGCTACTGTCTAATCTTTCTAATCTCAGACATGCACAAACTACACCATTTGAAAATAATGGCACATCACATACAACAGGATATTATTAAGATTATCGCACCACCTCACATGATCTCACATGACCTAACGGGGAAGCAGATGTAAACAAAATGCTTTGCAGAGAGAAAAAACAAAAGCAGAAGGCTAAACGAGAAAAATGGTTGGGGAGACGCGGTCAACACGGGATGTTTGTTCTTCTGCGAGAACTGGAGGTGAGATTTTAACTGGCAGTTTTAATATCTGTCAACAGTTGTATGCTAATGTTAGCCTCAAGGGCTAGAATGTTTACCATTGCTTGGCAACACCGTCAGCTCTCTCTCATTGGCTGTTGTGGTCCTGCTTGGAAAATAGTGACATAATCATCCAGATTTTAACTCCTAAATATCAAACATGTTTGAAATTATTGAGGCGGCACATTACCAGATAATCAGGGCCAAACATCGGTACCGACCAAGGTCCCAGACCAGATTTCTCCTCCAATTGTGGGGATAAATCGGCCCAAAACTCCTGTAGTCTGAGCCCAGATTAAGGAAGATAAAGACTATCACCAGGTTTACCCAATGCAGCCAGAAATGTTTGGGAGTAGCACCTTGTGGCCATTAGTGGTACTGCAACCTCAGGTGTCTCCACATTGGCTGCAGCTCATTGTCATGGCTGCAAATATTTACTAAACTATAGATGAAATAATATTCTTAATTACAAAAAATCCTAAAATGTGAGTTTTTTTATTGTGGTATCTATAGCACACATACACACATCTCTGACATCAGTTCTATCATATTTAAGGTGTATGTGTAGCAGCATTAATGGAAAAATCACATTAAACAGAGAATCATTACACTGAAAATACTATTGACTCTCAAACAGGAAACTACAGCAGCACTCTTTTCTTTGACCTCCTTAATGATCCATTACAGCAGTGTGTGTGTGTGTGTGTGTGTGTGCGTGGGTGTGTGTGTGTGCTGACCTTTCCCCAGTGTTAGCCGGTCTGAGCCATCACAGGAGGTATTAATGGACTAATCACATTAAACAGAGAATCATTAATCATCTCCCCTCAGCGCTGTCACTGCCACGCAACGCCTAATCAACTCTATTGTTTACACACACAGACACACACACAGGCTGGCATGAGCCTGGCACAAACACTGATGCGTATGCGCACACATACAGGGGAGGAGTGTGTGCAACTGTGCATACAGGACACACAAGAAAACGCACACACAAGCATGCAAGGTGTGATCTTGCAGCAAAAACGCTTAAAATTACTTAAAAACGAGCAAAACTCAATCACACTTTTCTTTTTAAAATTTGTCCATGTTTTCTTGCTTTATGTCATCCCCTTTTCATCTTTTTTCCTCTCTCATCTCTCTCTACTTTCCATCTTTTCTTTATTCGCTCTCATCCTCTCCTTCGAACCTCCTCCTCCCTCCTCTTTCTCTCTCTGACTCTCCATCTTTCATCCTCTTCACTCTGTACGCTGTTTTGCTGATTCAGCAGCATCGTCATTAAGATGCCTGGTAAAACGAAAAGACACACACACACTTACGCTTTGCATCTTTAATAATCACACACACAGCTGAAAGTGACACCATGCTGAACGAAGCTAAATACCTAAAAGTTAATCTCAATTCTTATTTGAAAATGTATTCCTGATGTTGATTTTAATCAAATTTCCGATTGTGTTACCGACTGGCTGTCATATTACTGTTTCCCCATTGTGCTGTAAATAAATTACCAAAGATGTTTTATAAAAACACTCAAATCTTATTATGTTTGATCAGTTTAACCTATTGTTTTTCCTTTAAAATATTTATCATTGTGCCGTAATTCCACCTTTTGTTTATGTTATTTTGGTGGGAAAGTTGGAAATTCTGGACTTCCAACTTGACTGCAGACAGCAGCGGATATAATGATGGAAAATCAAATGATAAAATAAATATTGATGTGAATATTGATTGACCACTTTAATAAATTAGTTTTGTTGATTTATGTAAATGTTATTTTTGTTCTCTTTGACATAAGCTTAGAAGTTGGAGCCCGGAGCGCCCTAGTAGCCTAATGGTTACCGCACATGCCACATAACCACAACGTCCCCGGTTTGATTTCAGTTGGGGACCTTTGCTGCATGTCATACCCGTCTCTCTTCCCTTGTTTCCTGTCTGCAACTTCACTGCTGACTGTCCAATAAAGGCAAATATGCCACAAAAAATCTTTTAAAAAGGAGCCTATAATAATTAGCTTTTCAAATTGTTTTATTAATTTATTTTCTTGTCTTGCTTTTTTCTTTGAAATGAAAAATCTACATGATTCATCACTGTATATTATGACTTCCCATGTTGAAAACAGCAGAATTTCACCATGTTCTGCTTGTACAACTTGGTGGAGAGTGTCTTGACCAAAATGGCTGCATTGGATGTTTTTTTTCAAATGCTAATGTTTTTTTTCTGAAAAGTGACCTCTCATGGTGATGACTGTAATAACTGTCCTCTCCAAGGAGCAAAGACTGAAGTAGCATGATAATATACATTTGCAAATGGCGACTAGATGTAGGAAGAATGTGGATGATTCAACAAGTCCTCCATGTTATGTGCATCATGTCCTCCCTCCTGTACGCTCTACCCAGGCGCCACCCCTCACCTAAACCAAACGGAGTATTTCCAGTAGACAAGAATGCATCTGACACGGACAATCTCCTAATGTGCAATACATGTGTGAAAGGGCAACTCGGGACAATGTCCAGAGTTCATGTGAGAAAATGGCTTAAGATAAGATAAGATCGTAGTTTGGGTTAAAATAACTTCTTGGTTAAGGTTAGGAAACAATTGTGGTCATGGTTAAGAGACACCAATGTTGACTTTCCGTAGGGAACAGGAAGGAAGTCTGATGTTTCTGTAATAACTTCACTTTGCTTCCTCCTTTGCAAGAGTCATAATTCCTACAGCAGCTAGTGGTCTTTGTCACTTGCTGAAGTGACTGATGTTGTGGTTTTTCTTTGGTCTCGATGGTTGGGTTTTATAAATGTGTGACCTTCACACCAGAGACCGGTAAATGTTTTCCTAACTTGAACCAAATAGTTTTACAGGCCTAAAGTTAACCAGACTTTAACCACAGACAGAAAAGGTTGTTCTCAGAATGGTCATTGTGTTGATTTTGGACGGCAGTGGCAAGCAAACCTGTTGTTTTGGAATAAGGGCTTGTTGACTTGGTGACATGATAATTCCCAGACTTTACGAGCTGAACCAACATGGTCTCCTAGAAATTATGTTTATATACTACTGCTACGTATTGTTTTCCCAATTACATCGTGTTGGCAAACATAATTTAAGTTTTTCCTATGAATGAAACTCTACATTTACATTCTACACTAAAGTCAGAGGGAGGTGGTCCTGAGTGTGTACTTTGGTTAAGGTTAGTGAAAGATTGTGGTTTTGGTTAAATGTGAATTAAATATTAACTTGTGCTTCAACTCAGTGCAGACCTGTTCTCTATTAAACCAAGAAACCTTAATCACATGCTGCCAGTGCCTGAATGTAACCATGAAAAGTTTAATATTACTGTAGTTTCTATGAGGTCAGATATTTTGGGGGAAATGGGGAGAAAAATATGTTGTTACTGAACATTTTACTCACATTTTACATTCAGTATCAACATCTTTGCAATTTACATGACGCATTAATCAACAGCATTTTCTCATTATGTTGCGGAAAACTGTAATTGACCATTGTTGCTATGTAGAGACAGGGTTGTAATACCACACTGGCTGAAAAATGCATTTACAGAGAAAATACTGTGTAGTCTACAACATTGTAGGAAACCAGCTGAGATGTTTGTGCTGCTTTTGATAATATAAAAAGAAAAAAATATATCGCAGGTGACAAGAACTGGGACAGGTGGGTCGGTAAGGTTGTTTACCTTAACGAAGGTAACGCCACTGTAAGAACTTAATGATTTATTGACACTAAAGTGCCACATAGAGCAGTTTTAAAACACGAAGCCGGGTACAGATGTTAAAGGATGAACTCAGATGTGACAGATGACGAATGTAAAACAGACATTAAAACTGCTTTTTCAAAACAAAACAAAAAAACTGAAAGAAGGAATGTTTTTTCTCTAAAGAGCTGCCAGTTACACGGCTCATATATTCCACCTCCTCGCACTCCTGTTTTTCCTCCACTCATCCAATCTAACCATCAAAGTCCTGGAAAGAGTGTATAAATGATTAGACATGGATAGAGGAAAGATCGGTGGGGAATTTCTTCACTGGAAACACCGGTGGGTTGCACCAACTGACACAAATATGTAAAAAGAGAGAAGAAAAGAGAGAAGGAAGTGGGGAATGATGGAGGGAAGAAGGAGAAGAAGAGAGAGGAGAGTAAATGGGTATATTAAAGGAAAATGGTAGGAAGGAATGGTAGGAAGGAAATAAAGATAAAAAGAGAGAAAGAAAGCAGAAAATTAAAGAATAAAGAAATTGACCAATCGAGGACAGAAAAAAGGGCAGAAAAAGAAGATGAAGTGAAAAGTGAAGAAAGGAAGGAAGGAATAATTAAAAAGAAAGAGAGAATATACAAGATAAACACTTCAAATCAAAAGGAAAAATTCAGGTAGGAAGGAAGGAACTTTCCATAACCAGCTGATCCTGAATCAGTTTTAACAAGGGATGTCATCACAGTCTGTCTCCACACACACACACCTCTTTTATCCCAAAACAATCCTGATGGAAAATGACACACACACACACACACACACACACACCTGTGTCTCCGTGTGCAGGCCAGCGGATACTCTCTCGCTCACACACACACACACACACACACACACACACAGCTGCTGCCGTGCAGAGAAGTGACAGAGCGAGACGGACAGAGAGGCGAATGAAGGAGAAGAAGGCGGGATCAGCAGCAGAAACTATAGACGGAGAAAGAAAAGGAGAAAATCACCCCTTGTGTTTTGTAGACATTACTTCCAGCTGTACGTCTATAAATAATAATGACCAAATCAAACCTTTTATTCCCTTTAAAGGATATGGCTGCCGATTCTTTATATTTCTCTCTCCTTCTCTCTGCTAACAAACCTCATGTTCAGAGCCTAACCAACACTGAATTGATCCACTTCCATGTATTGTGTGTGTATCCAAAGCCTGATATACTGTATCTAATTCCTCTGCTCGTCACCTTGGGTAAAGCCTCCCAGCCTAAATATGAGTGTGGTATCTATGTTTAAACATTTTGCGCTGATGAAAAGTCAACTAGGATCGAAGCGTTGTTTATATAATGTACAGGACCTTCTCCTCCGCCTCCCTCCACACACACAGAGCGGAGCAGAGGAGAGACACAGCGGAGGAAACACTGTTGGATGTCAGGAAGCAAATTTGTCATTGCACAGCCTTCCAAAGGTTGGATAACATTATCCTCAGCGGTGGCCATCGCAATTTACCGGTGAGTTTTACCCAGAACCCTGGTTTTACCTCGCTACAGGCTAGGCTACAGTCCGTTACCTGTGGTTGGCCTGGGTGTACGTCACTCAGAAAACAGTCAGCCAATCAGAAGAGAGGGGCACTGAGCAGACACAAAACAGCCTGTTCTTAGAGAAACTTTAAGAGATGATGTAAGACTGTGTGAAGTGTAAGACTATATTGAGATGGTTTTTGGCATTTTTTATGGATATCAAGACTTAAAATAAAACACCGGAAAAGTGCTTTGCTTTGCTTACAAATACAAAACTTACCAATTCTTAATACCTAATGGAGAGCAAGATGGTGTAATGTAAGACAATTTCTTAGAGAAATATAATGAAAACTAAAAAGAGAAAGTAAAGAAAGGAAGGCAACATAATTATAGAGAATTCCAGAAAGGTTCTGGAAGAAAAAGGAAAACAGTAGAAAGAAATTGAGAAAAGTGAAATTAAGACGGAAGAAACTAATGCAAGACACAAGAAAAAGTAATGGAAGGAGAAACAGAATGAAGTGTAAAAGGGTTGAGAGAAAGAACAGATCAGAGTCAAGACGAGTGCATTAAGAGCAGCGGTGTCTTTTAGCTAACGTCTAATTTGTGAGATGAGAGAGACAGAGAGCTAACCAAGTGGAAAACACCATCTAAAAAACTATGATTAAACCCTTCCACTGTAATAATGAGATCTACTCCAATCCTTTTAACACCATCCTTCACACACACACACACACACACACACACACACACACACACACACACTTAAAGCTCCAATCCAGGATTTTTAACCGTATAAATTTGAGGTCAAGTCAGATCATTTTAAAGACCTGTCATTTAAATCTGAGTGTTACTGTGTCTTAGGGCCTTTTCACACCTATATTTTGTTTGCTCTGGTGAACTTGGTGCGTTTTCTCCTTGTTTTGGTTTCTTTTCACACAGAGAAAAATCCAAGTGAGCCAAAAATGCAGCACTACAAATCACAAGGGAAAGTTCACTTCACTCATTGGTCAGG
This sequence comes from Scomberomorus guttatus, assembly GCA_038419695.1. Taxonomy (NCBI): domain Eukaryota; kingdom Metazoa; phylum Chordata; class Actinopteri; order Scombriformes; family Scombridae; genus Scomberomorus; species Scomberomorus guttatus. The sequence continues at coordinate 20,825,616 of CM076467.1, forward strand.
TGTGTCAGGGGTGGGAGCAGGAATATAAACAAAGGAAGAAGGTCCTGAAGGAGGTCCACTGGCCACACTACATTACTTGTAAGTAGATTATGAGCCTTTTATCCTTTAACAAAGTGACTTAAAGGATCCATACAGAATCTGAAAGATAAACTGTATAAAATGTTCTATACTAAATAAATTATATCTCTGAATGCTGTGACAGTGGTGGTCATAATTGGGTTTGTTGTAGAGAACCTTGTGTTTGTTTATAAAGTGAGTGTTTCTGCTTTAATGAGGAAACCCCAGTTTGGCACCAACTTGTAAAGCTAAAGTGTGAGAGAATTGTTGCACGCATGTACAGTTTTGCATGTTTTTAGTGTGCCAACATGCTTCACAGTTCAGCAGTTTGTGTGAAATCTGACATTCTGCACGTGAAAGGCTAAACGTCTGAAAGAAGTCCCATTTTCTCAGTGTGAAATCGTCCATTTGATTCCTCTAACTGGCTTATGACTCGTCCACAGATTAGTCTTTGGTGTCTTTTCTTGTCAGCCTTGAGAGCTGCTTATGTACCAGAAAAGGAGAATAATCTCAGACGCAATATGCGAATTAAATTAAGTGTTATGCAGCTGTAATTAGGGATTTTTTTTTATCTTCACATTCGGTCTTGAATGCAGCTCTATTTTCTCAGTGTGAAATAGGCTGCTCTAAACTCCTAACTGGCTTATGACTGCTCTCCGCTGTGTCAAAGGCAAATCCTGTTTTCTGCCCTCAAAAAAAGAAAAAGATTCAACCTTTTAAATTAAAGCCATTTTCTGTCCTTTCTGCTGCTGCCTGTAAACGATCTGTTGCAGGTGTTTTTTAAAGTAGTGACACTAAACTAACCAAAAGTGGCTGCTTTGGCTATACTCTGTCTAACATTACAACTGTAACGTGTAGGAGAACCAACAGTGGTCGTGAAACTCATGAAAAACTTGAAAGGCCCTCTCTCGAGACAGTGTTTGGTTTGTCTGTTCTGGGCTACTGTAGAAACATGGCGGGCTCCGTGGAAGAGGACCCGCTCCCTGTGTAGATATAAAGGCTCATTCTAAGTTAATGAAAACACAACGATTCTTATTTTCAGGTGATTATACACTAATTAAAACATACTATTCCATTTCTGCCAAGTCTATTCTGCTAGATGCCACTAAATTCTACACACTGGACCTTTAAAAGTTTGAATCCTACATTGTTTACATCCACATATTATCTTGTACACGTATACTCTTTGGTAGACGCCGACAACCACAGCGCCGACACATGCGCACAAGATAATCACCATCTTACCTGATTAAAATGACGGATTTCTCTGGGTTTTAAAATGGTTGGAAACATTTGGGACAACAACTGAACAAAAGCTGGCGGCCGCTGTGACACATCCTCTGGATTGTTTTAGAAGTTCTCAGTTGGACTGCTCACTTATTTGTATTTTAATACAGTTCATCCCACAGTCGAGGTGTTTTCATTGATTTATCTTTTATGTTTCTGTTAGGTAATTGCACAAATATAAAATAGTATTTTTCAGTTCACTAGCTATACTGACATATGTAGTAAGAGTTACAGATGAATCAAAGTTGGCCTCTTCTCAGCTACAGTATGTCTTCATCCACTCTGACGGGGTTTTTGAGAATCTTTGCTATCGCTGATGGAGAAATCTGTACCTTTTAATCTCTGTTGTTGTCAAAGCGAAACCCTTCAACAAACATTTCACACCGACTTCCATCTCAGTGTGAAATGGGCTCTTCAGTCGTCTTAACTGGCTTACAGCTGTCCTCTTCTGTTTCAAAGACAAATCCTATTTTCAGCTCTCATCAGTCAAGAACAGACGCAAGGATGTCTCTGTTTCAATATCTCATTTAGCCACACACACACACACACACACACACACACACACGGGGAGCCTGTTGCTACAGCTGCATTTGGAGACAAATCCCTTTTTCTGCTTTGCCCTCTCAGACAAAAACCACTCGTCTCATTTCCTAACCCTGCCTGTTGCACAAGATAAAAGAGGACTTTGTGTGTGTGTGTGTGTGTGTGTGTGTGTGTGTGTGTGTGTGTGTGATCAAGTGCCTTCATTTATGTCCTCTTTCCTCTCTTTCCTTTTTTCTTTTCACCTCCTCTTTTCCTCCTTCTTTCTGCTTTCACAAGGCCGCATTCGGCTTTCTGTGTTTGGACACAAAACTAAATGTGAGCCTGCAAAGTCAATGAAAACAGGCGAACAAAGCAACATGGACACAGCTTTAATTTAGACGTTACCCGGCCTCGAGCAAACGCACTAAACTTTCATGGGTAAAGCTTTAGATTGCAGCCCGCAAATTGTACAGTGTATCTGTTTAGTATATACAGGGTATCAATTTAGATGTTATTGGAGTTTTATTTTCCTTTTTGGTGATATGCTTTTATAAGCCCTTTTGGGCTTTTTTAAATCTATATAACCCTCTTCTACTCCTTTGATGCATTATGAGTTTTTTGTGTGTCTTGTTATTTGCGCAAGTAAATCATCTAAAAAAAAAAACACTAAACTACCTTCTAGACCAGGACGAATGTGTAAGTACAAAGAAAGAAGACAAGTAATAATTACAGACATAACTACTGAGCACAGTAATGCTGTTACTACTAATGAGGGTTACAGTGTCGATTGGTTAAAGTATTTATTTAAAAATTCTGAAATTATGCATATGATATACGTAGTGTACATTATTGTTATTGCAGGGGAACAAAACTAAGCCTGGAAAGAAGCTATAGCTTTAAAAATAATGATGTTTATGTTTTTTAAATGATGATACAGTACTGAGGAGCAGTGACGTAGTTTAGGAGTTCAGTTTAAGATCCATCTGACAATTAAAACTAGAGAGAACATGTTCACATGATCAGGTTCGTATGACATCAATCCGACACATCTGTCAGCAATTTTCATTGTTTACCTCAACTGATGAGGCGCTAGGTGCGTTTCTATCCACCTCATTTTATTTGCACTTTCAAATTGCGCATAAAAAAGTGGAAACAGCAAAAATGTGAAAAAAAAAAAAGGCTCGTCCACGCTCCAGGAAAGTTGTCAGATCTGATCAATAGTTACACTACATCTGTTCGGGGGAGCGAGTGTGAAAGACAAAATAAAGTGAATTCAAAGACAGTAAAAGAGACGTCAAATGAAAAGTGAACACATGACCTTATGTGCTCTCCATTTCTCCCTTTCTTTTTACTGTGTGTGTGTGTGTTTGTGTGCGTGTGTGTGTGTGTGTGTGTGTGTGTGTGTGTGTGTGTGTGTGTGTGTGTGTGTGTGTGTGTGTGTGTGTGTGTGTGTGTGAGCCTCTCGAGGCTGACGGCGAGGTGTGAAATAGAGTCGCGCTGTAAATGGATGTAATTGAAGCAGGTAATTAACCATCGAGGCTCCTCTGCATCCCTCAGTACTGCTGCAGGGACGGAGGGATGGAGTGGAAGAAGGAATGAGAAAGAGAGGGAGGAAGATGGAGAGGAAAGAGGGAAGAATGGAGAGTATTACAGTATTTGAAAGAGGGGAGAGAAAAACAGGAAGAAAAGCTGAAGGGAATGACGAAGAAAGAGAGAGAAAGGAGGAGAAGTAGGCAAAGATCAAGAGCGAATGAAGGCAGAAGGAAAGGAAAAGAGAAAGGAGGAACAAAGAAAGAGGGGAAAGAAGAGATGAAATGAAAATGAAAGACAGAACAAAAATAATGACAGAATGTAGAAAGACAAGAAATACAGTGAAACAAAGTACGAGAGGAGAGAGCAAAGGGAAGGAGGGAAGGATGGAAAGATGGCAGGAAAAGGGAAGAGCGGGAGGGAAGGAAAGGAGAGGAGAAGAGCAGGAAGAGGAGGATGGAGGGAATGAGGAAAGGGATAGAGCGAAAGGAGGAGAAGGAGACAAAGACAGAAGACAGAGAAAATGTAGAAAGAGAAAAGAAAGATGTTAAAACAAGCAGGAAAAAGAAAGAAAGACAAAACATGTAAAACCAGACGGGGGGACGGGAAAAGAAAGAAAGAAAGAAAGAATGATAGAAATAAGAAAGAAAGAAGGAATGATAGAAAGAAAAGCAGAAAGAAAGAAGCAGCCTCAGCAGGCTGGTTTTTCCCAGCAGATAGGATCTCTGTCATCAGCTCTCTCAGTTTTCCCACATCAGCTCTGAGCTGCTGCACATTACAATCAGACCTCCATTATCTCCCATTAACAGACAGGAAACACTGCGCTGCTTCCTGATTTCTATTTTATTTCTTTTTTTTTTTTTTTTTACCTTTTCCATGCCTTAAATGTTCAGTCTGACTTGCTGCTGCGACATGAATGTGACACAATCAGAGATATGTTTCTGCCTAACGTCTCGGCCTCATTCAGTCAGCACAGGAAACAATTCAGACGGTGAAGGTCATCCATCACTGGGAGGGAAAAGATGCAATCACAACTTAAACTTTTCTGTAAACATTTTGAAAAGAAGTTCATTAATTCACTGTTTCATGTTAGGAGAGCAGACGCATTGTAGTCTTTTATGACTGCAACGTTTTGATAAATTCATTAATTGTCTTAAGAAATGTGTAAAATAGTCATAATAATGTAATAATGTTTAATGTAGAATGATATAAAACAGAAAATCCTCACATTTGAGAAGCTGGAATCAGAATGTTTGACATTTTTGCTTCATTAACTCATGAAATTAAACAATCAATTTTCAAACGTGTCGTTTTTCTAATTATCTGTTGATCAACTACAATTTGATTCATTCTAATTGTTTCCGCAGTTGTTGTTTTTTTTGTACATTTTACGCTTTTCCATGCATGTTCACTGTTATGTGAATAGTTGGAGTTGGTTTATGGAGTGAAACAGTTGGTGGCGATTAAAGAAGAAGACGCAAGAAGATGACGTCATTAAAAGAGCGTCAGTCAAAGCTCAAACAGCGGAAACATGCAGAAAACATGATGGAAATACTGTTTGTTTTATGTATTTATTCTCCTTATCGCTCCACACACGATGACTGTTTCCACTGCACTTTTGATTTTATCCATACACCAACTTTTCCACCTCAGCTGAGCTTAACTTTTTTTGCGATATTTTGGGATTTTTCCAATTTTTCGGCGTGGGTTGAACAACATGAGGTTAGAGCACACTGCAGCCTTTACATCCTTACAGGCTCCTTCAGGCCTGCTGTTCAGACAGTCTGAATGTGCTAAAGACTCTTTTAGAAGGTTGGTGGGGAGGGGGGACAAAGCATCATCCAACTTTGATCTGAACATGTCTCCTCAGTAGTTTCCCACCTCTGCTTGAATGTGTCCATCATCCTTACTTCACTCTGTTAGGCTCCTTTCTGAATGCAAAACAACCCAAGTGAGGACTGCAGAACGAGCTGCTTATCGAAGTAAAGCAGCAGAAATGTTTTTTTAGTACAAGAGCTCAATAAATAAAGTATACTGTATAAATTTACTGTACAAGTAGGTTTTTCAGCTCTGTTTTTGATTGAACTTACAGTCCAGGCTTGAGTTTTAGTGTCAGTGTTTTGTTCTTCCTGTACTTCTGCGCAGTCCTCTGCAATCAAGTCCCAAAACTGCCAACTAGACTGACATTTCCATCAAAAATCTTTCTGAAAGATCTGTGTGACAGGATCCCTTACAAACATTATGAGGAACGAGACAGGACACCGGATATGTCTTCACTCAGCTTCTGGGATTCCATATTTGTCCTCCAGAGTAAGTTTAAACCAACAACAGACGGTATCTGCAGCTACGTTAAACAAACCAAAAAGAAAAACCAGAGTCTGCTGAATAAAACCAGAAATTTAAAGTTTCAAGTTACACGATCCAGGTGTGAACAGCTGCTCTCTCCTCACCGGTGTTTGATTCTGAATATTTAAGTCAAAGGCAAAAAATATCAAAAATATTGAGATTATGCAGGAGAAAAACTGAAATTTGTGTTCGTTTTGAGCAGCAGGGCGGAGCAGATGGGTGGAGTTTACTGAATCAGGGGACAGAAAGACTCAGGTAATAAGTTGGTGGTGACTTTAAATCCTTTCCTGTGATTGTCTAAAGTCTCTTTCTCGAACTCCTTTATACACACACACACACACACACACACACACACACACACACACACACACACTCGGCGCTGCTATTTGACTTTCCATACAGTGGTTAATAGTTTGCACCTGTCCTGCTCTGTTCTGTTCAGCTTTTTCCAATGAATCCTCCATCACAATCACTGTGTGTGTGTGTGTGTGTGTGTGTGCGTGTGAGATAGAGATGGAGAGAGGGTTTCAGGTTGTTAAAAATCAGTGCGAGTGCTTGTGACCAGATCCCTTTCTTTTTCCACCTCCTGTCCCCTCAATCGTCACGCTGCATCTCTTTCTTTGCATAATTTTGTACAAAATGCCAGAAGGATTACAGATTCTTCCATGTTGGATTTTCCCTTAGAGTTAAACAGATGTCGATATCAGCATTTCATCCAAATTCACAGGTCAAAGTTCACCACATCTGACTGCATCCAGAGGTGATGCTCAGTATTTGCTCTGCTTGTGTTTTTCAGTGCGAGAGGATAAGCAAATGTTCACATACATGTACAAGTGCGGCCACGTCGCCTTCTGGCTTTTAAACTTGAAAAAATGTTTGACGTTTAGTCGCCTGACTGCATCCTGCATTAAAAAGACCCTTTTGTGTAAATCTTTGGTTTGTTTCATTGAGTTTCATGTGAGAAGAACATGATAATCTGCACTTCTGTGTCGTTCTCTCCACCAAAGTCTGCAAGAAATCTGAGCATCGTGACTGATGACCAGCTAATTTTCACTGTCACTCAGTCATGTTGCCTCACACTTTATAACATCAGTAAGATCAGGCCTTATCTGACTGAGTTGACTTGAAGACCCCCTCTCTCTACTCAACTAATATGCTCGAAACTTGAGTGTTATTTTTTATTCTTTGTTTGCAATTAGTGTTTGATTTTGTTATATAGACAAATACAAAAGTTCTCTCTGAAAAATGACCTTACAGAAAAAAACACACCCACACAAGTTATATACTGTAATCTGCATGCACACACTTTCATTTAAAGACACTAAAGATGAATAGACGTGTATATTCTTTTAATTATACTTTACATAATCAAATATCAGTCAATGTTGAGGTTATTGAGCTTCAAAGCTGTATCATAACCTTCCTACCAGACTGTGTTTTCATCTTGAAACCAAACTAAGCTTAAATTTCCCTCTTTTATGTCTTGATTCATGAGCAAAACAATAAATACATTTCAGCTTTCTGTACCCCCCCAGAAACAAGCAGTTTGGTTCCTTATTTCACCTGTTCTGCCATTTTATTTTGAGGTGAAGATGCAGCAGTTTGTTTACACGTGTTGAGTATTTATTTACAGTGTTTTCTATTTGTCCTGCATAGTGCTGCTAGTGAGTCACATTGAACTGCAGGTACAATCTGAACCCGCAGAGTTAGAGGACGACACACTGCTGCACTGGAAAAATTATATGAGGGAAAGCTGTCAGCATGTGTGTGTGTGTGTGCGCGCGCGTGTGTGTGAGTCTCAGGAGGGAGGCAGCAGCATAAAGACGCCAGATGCTACTGTGTCAGGCAGGTTAGGTGTGTGAGAGAGAAAGTGAGGAGGGCAGAAGGAGGGGATTGGAGACAAAGGATGGAAAAATGCAATGAAAAGTGTGTGTTTCTGTGTGTGTGTGTGTGCGTGTGTGTGTGTGTGTGTGTGTGTGGCAGATGGTGAGTAGAGACGGAGAGAGGCAGGTTCATATTACAGTATCAAAACAACTACTCATGTTTACTGGACAAGTGTGTGCGTGCATATGTGTGTGTGTGTGTGTGTGTGTGTGTGTGTGTGTGTTACTGAGCCTCTTCTATCAGCTGCCATAGATTATCCTCAGGTCTTTATCTCCATCTAGTGGTCTGAGTGCGATACTAAAAAACAAATATCACACCACAGCTCTGGATTTACACTTAAAGGGGACGTATCAGGCACACATATCAGCTCTATATTTATATTCTGGGGCTCTGCTGGAATATATTTGCATGATTTACAGTTTAAAAAAACTCATTTGTCTTATACTGGCCCTTTATGCAGCCCCTCAGTTCAGCCTCTGTCTGAAACAGGCCGTTTTAGCTCCTGTCTCTTTAAGGCCCCCCTCCTGATGAGCCCGCTCTGTTCTGATTGGTCAGCTTCAGGAAGAAGACTTCCTCCGGCTCCGGAGGCTACGTAAACAAACTATACTGGTAGGATTTCACTACTTTTTCCTGTTCTTTACTCAAAACTTCTCAAATACATCTGTACATGTTATATGAGAGTGGACAATATGGACAACACTTTAAACTTTAGCAGAAAAGGCTGAGGAACGGACGGCCGTTTGTGGGCATGTGTGACGAGCTGACGTCTGCTCATCAGCAAGGTAGAAAAAACTGTCGCAAAAGAAGCGTTCAAAGCAGGTTGAAGTCCTGACTTTTGACTTGTTAAGATTTGGCACTTTAACCATGTTTAACATAGACATCCAACATCATAACAGTATAAAAATAACAAAGCCGGAAAAAGCGTGACATGTCCCCTTTAAAGCGCAAACGTAGGAGTAAAAAAGTTCTTTGCTGAGTCTTTAGATTACATTTTATAAACACATCAATACACTTGATCAAAATACATTATAGATTACAGTAATTAAATTCCACAGATTAGATTAGATTGATTTTAATATGTAATACGGCCCACAATATCACTTGTAGATGTATTTTTTTGTCTAACAAGATGATTGAAAATCAGTTGCGTAATGATGTAACTGTCTAGAAAATGTATTTAATTCCACTTTAAAGCCTAGAATTAAAGATGTATTAATACCATTTATCACCACTGTGCCCTCTTCTGTCCTCACAACACAAACTGTGTCCTGGTCATTCTTGACATGTGCTTTGAAATCTGGCATTAAGTCAAATGCGACAACAGAAATGTAAAAAAATGATATAGTTGATGGAATAGAAATGATTAAATGCTGGACGCAGTTGCGTCGTAAAGTGCGTCGTAAAGTGCCAAGAAAAATAATAACTCTAAAATCAAAATTGGAGTTAATTGATCTCAACTGAGCTCAGTTGAAAATGAGCTAAAGTGGATTTTAAAGATGCAGACAAGCTGTCTGGATGAAATCATGTCATTAAAATGTTGTGTGTGAGTGTATCAGTCAAGATATGAAAGAAAACAGAAAATGTGGCAGTGCCTTGACCAACATTTTACATGTGTGTCATCCCACACACACACACACACACACACACACTAAGTGCTCAGTCCATGCTTGAGGCTAGAGGAGGCATTGCACTACTAGCCTACTTTAGGACAGGTCACTTCTCTAAAAGTGTCCAGCCACCGTGAAATTTATATTATTCCCACGGAGAACACACACACACACACACACACACACACACACGATGGCATCACATATTAAGTGTACAGACTCTAACATGCCTGTTCATATCAGCAAATTCCAAATACTGTATCTCTTTAGACCTATGTCAATTTAGTTGGTGCAAGAAACACAAAACGTCATGAAATATATATATATATATATATATATACACACACACACACACACACATATATATATATATATATATATATATATATATATATATATATATATATATATATATATATATATATAGTAAAAATATAATGTATAGGACTTTAAGTCACTAACCTCATTACCACTGACACACTGTTCTTATAAGTCCTTACAGAAACAGTATAATTATACAGTATATACATAATAAAGATGTGTTTTATTCTGATAATATCAAAATATAAATTTACAGGATTTGTCAGTTACACATTATACAAGACAATGGCAGTGAAATGTTTCCCCATTGTGCAAAGTAAAGAAAAAAAACAGATTATATATTTATTTCATTTCACTTTTCTATGTTCATTTATCTTCATTTTATTTTTATCTTTATTTTATTCTATTTTATTTTATATACAAGTCTCAGAGCCTTGCACAGAATATGATTTCATTGTTTTGTCTGTAGTTGTGTTAATGATGCTTTTTTCTTTCATTCAACTCTATACTTATATGTTTGACTCATACAGTATAGTATAGTATAATATAATATAATATAATTTAATATAATATAATATAATATTGTGTAGTATAGTATAGTACAGTACAGTACAGTACAGTACAGTACAGTATAGTATAGTATAGTATAGTATAGTATAGTATAGTATAATATAATATAATATAATATAATATTGTGTAGTATAGTATAGTACAGTACAGTACAGTACAGTACAGTACAGTATAGTATAGTATAGTATAGTATAGTATAGTATAGTATAATATAATATAATATAATATTGTGTAGTATAGTATAGTACAGTACAGTACAGTACAGTACAGTACAGTACAGTAAAGTATAGTATAGTATAGTATAGTATAGTATAGTATAATATAGTAAAGTATAGTATAGTATAGTATAGTATAGTATAGTATAGTATAGTAAAGTATAGTAAAGTATAGTATAGCAGGCCTATAGTATAACAGTGGTAGAAAGCAAATAGTAATTAACTTAAGTACTGTAGTTTAAGTACTGTACTGCAGATTAAGATATAAAAAGTATGATCAGCTTATAAAAATATAATATTTTAATACACTGATACATTTAAGCGACACATTAAAAATACACTGTGTACTGTGTGATGTACTTTACTTTGGACAAAAGTGTGAATAAATGTAAATATAAATATAAATGTAGTAGTTAAAATCAGCTCCACTTCAATAAGCTAACATTTTAAATTGCTGCTTACATGTTATTGTGTCAGTAATAATTCAATAATGAAATATATAATAATATAAGACTCACAGGGGCCATAACGAGTACTTTTACTTTTGATACTTTTAAGTACATTTATGATACTTTTACTAAAGTATAGCTTTGAATGTAGAACTTCTACTTATAACAGAGTATTTCTACAGTGTGGTATTGTGCCTTGTACTTGAGTACACTGTAGTAGTATCATAGTATAGAAGCTGTATTAGTGGTCAGCTTGTGTGTTCACCGTCTGGAAACAACGTCAGCGTGCCATTACGCATCTGGAGAGCGCGCGCTCCAGCGGCAACGACGGATCCCCGGAGGAGCAGAGGAGCGGAGAGGAGAGGATGATGATGGTGACGGTGGCGGTGTGGTGATGATGAGGAGGAGCGCCTGCTGCGTCTTGGGAATTTATACTTTGAGGATGATGCATGTCATGGATGACTACTGCTGTCATTATATCTTCTGAGAGAGAGAGAGGGAGAGGGAGGGAGATAGATGGGGGACCATCACCGGCGGACCCGGAGACTCGGGAGCCTCCCGATCAAGCCCCGGGTCTCCAAGGAGACGAAGCTCCGGTTGCGCGTGATCTTCCTGGATGACAGCGAGCGCACGTTCGAGGTGGAGGTGAGTTTGTCAACAAAAGGAGGAAAAACAAACTCCTTTATTCTTAATTCCTTGCTTATATTTGAATTATTTACCCATGTAGGCTATATATCACTCATATTTCTTATTAACAATACAAATATATATACATAGTTTATCAAACATATATCACGTTGTTTTCACATCCTCTTCATGCTCAAATCCATATTTATATGTTGATTGAGGCAATATTTCCACTAAACACTTAAAATGTGGGGGTTGTTATGTGTCCACATGCCAATTATTACAATCTAATGTAGACATTATGCCAACATGGAGCATTCAGGATCACAAGTGACATGTTGACAGGTTAGATCACTGTCAGCTGTTATAAGAAGGGCCCCCTTTTTATTAAAATTTCATGCAAACATGTAGGCACCATTTTGGAAAATATGCTGAAGTAATTTAAACAAAATTTAGACAAAAGTACCTTTGCCAGAATTTAAATTTTAACCTAAGTTAAGTAGTTCAGGCATATGTTGGTTATAATTTCAATTTTAATTCTAAATTGCAAGTGTAAAATTGATGCAGAATATAAACAAATCAATCACTTGTGTGTGAGCTAGGAGGCCATATTTGTTATATATTTATTCTATGAAGAGTGTTAAACTTCAGCTGGTGCTGTCTTGGAAAATGGATATTATGTTCTGGTCATTTCAGATTTAAACTGTTAAAGTAAGACAAATAATTATTGAGAAAAATCACAAAAACACTGAGTAGCTGTGGGTTTAATGCCTTGGTCAGAGGCACATGGTTGTGTGCACTGAGGCATTGCTGAGAGTGTTTCTTTCTTCTCAAACTGTAGATGGATTTAAGCATCAATCACCAGCTCACACCTCCAAGATGATCTATCCATCAGACGATACTTAAGCGCTAATTACTGCTGCCTCACAGCACGAAGGACTTGTGTTTGAATTTGTCAACCTGCTTCTCAAACCATGGAAGATAATGGGAAAGAGAGAGATGGGTGAACATATGGTAGAAGCCTCTGCAAACCAAAGCTATGACAGCTCTAAAAACACATTTAATTATACTGTGACAGGCTGTGGCTCTGGGTATAAAAATGGATGGATGGACAAACGATCTTAGTTCACCAGCTATTTGTAAATCCTTCACTAAATTAGCACTTAAAGTCTATACTTGTCATGTCTTACATGTCTTAGCTTGTGCAGACTTAAGTAATGTTTAAATCAGTTGGAAACATCTGTATTTAATTAAAGCAATCAACTGTAAACTAGAGTCACTGTAGCATCACAAGCTGCAACATAACTGCCAAAAATAACAAGTTTAGGTGCCAAAAAATATATTAAACTTAACTGACAATACTATAAATGTAGGTATGACTGTTTTTATTTATGCATGCATGCATACAGAAATATGTTATATGACTTATAGCATTCATGCAGTTTAGAATGAAAGGGGAATATCAGATTATGCTAACCTAGCAGATGCTATTTAGTCACTTAGCCTGATGATGTTATCAAAAACATTTGAAAATTTAAAATCATCAGTTTACATGATTATTAAACAGCATTTTAATCAAGTGATGTGTTCACCGTATCCCATATATTTTTTACTATTCACTTTTAACAGGTCATATATCAGCAAGCTAACGTTAGTTTTGTCAGTTACCTCAAGCTAACAGCTAGCTAAAAGTTATACCTGGCAGTTATTGAGTGTAAAAATTTAGTACAACTAATCTTAATACCTAAGAAGAGTTTGTGCAGTGCCTGTTTTTAATTTAGTTATTAATTTAATCATTACATTATAATTGTGCTAAGTTTAAATCTAGGAACAGCTGGTGATAACTGTGTTTTTGTAATTTTCTAATTGTGTTGTTTTTGTGAAATGTAATTTAAAATCTTCCCAGTTTACATTATTAAACAGCATTTTAATGAAGTGACAGGTCAAATGTGTTGGCCATCATCACCTCTTTTAATGGGTCATATATTAGCAAGCTAACGTTAGTTTAGTCAGTTACCTCAAGCTAACAGCTAGCTAAAAGTTATACCGGAATGAAAATATTTAGTACAACTAATAAACATAAGAACAGTTTGTGCGATGCTTGTTTTAATTCTGTAATGTAAATCTCCACTTATTAAAAAACGTTATAACTTTTAAGTTTAAAGCTTTAACATCTGGACTTTTGTCTCACTTTTTTGTCTGTTCAGTCAGATTAAGGAGAAGCAATCATAACACACAACAAACTTCTGTACTTCTGTATCCTTCCTATTCATTCTATATTTATCATTTTATCTTCTATCAGGTTTAATTGTCTGACAGAAAAAAGCTTGTGAATGCAAATTTGTTTAGCAGTTGGAAGTCATCAAGTGGAGAATCCCCAAAAATCAACATGACTGAAAAAAATATAATTCTATATTTTCCTAACAAGGGAAGAGAAGTGAAAGATTCACTGTGGGTGGAAGTAAAAATCTAATTACTAATTAAATATGTTAATATAGTTTGAATGAAACAGACAAATACTTAGAAAATATTGTCATATTATTTTATCCAAACAGTTAGTGATATTTGCCAGCTGTGTGATGAGTTAACAGCTGGATGGAGGGACATAAACTCTCTGCTGTCTACAGTATGAACTGTCATGTGCTCTGCTATCAGCTCCAGAAAAGCAGAGTGACGAGCTACATTTTCAACATGGTGACGTCGCCTGCAAGGCAATCTAAAAAGAGACTCTCAATGTCTGAGTGTGTGTCTGTGTGTGTGTCTGTGTGTGTGTGTGTGTGTGTGTGTGAGGGTTGCAGTATTGTGTTTGTAAAGTAGCTCCATTTTCCATGCCTATGCTTTCTCTGTATGTTTTCCCAGCGGCCTTCAGGACATCAGCAGCATCTTTAGAAGAGGAGGAAAGAGAGAGAGAGATGAAGGAAAAAAAGAAACAATACAAGAATAAATAAATCCTTCCCACCCTGTGATAAATATAGTGTATTTGGTAAACAGGGGAGGTAATGGGGAGGTAAAGTGTGTGTGTTATAGAGAAAAAACACACGCATAATTATAAAAATAGGTTTCAAGTTGCTACAGTGTGTGAGTGTGTGTTCCCTCCTCTGACCCTGATTTTCTAACCTTCAGGGCGAAACCCCAATTAATGATCAGACGCAGAGAAAGAAAGAAGATGGATGGATTGAGATAAAGGGGGATGATGGATAGACACTCAGAGCAAATAATGGAGGGGATAGAAGGACCCAAGTAAAACAAGTCAAGTACATTTAATGTATATAGGCCAAAGTCACAAAATTGGCATTTGCAAAAGTTTATTTGTACAGCATCTCTCAACAACTTAGCATTTCAAATTGCTTAACATAAGAAATAAAAAGATAATATATTAAAGAAACACATTATAAAAACACATATTTATATAGGATTTAAAATAATACAACACATTTTGGTCCCAATTTTATTTCTAACAAAAGGCAGTTTTGTACAAACTGTACAACACACAACAGCCTTTATCCAGAAATGATACTTGTTATGCTGAAGTTGTGTTAAACTGAAACCACTTAAAGTCGTTATATGTAGAATTTGAAATTTCTGACTTTGGCTCCACCCAGTGGTAGTATTAGAAATGACACTGTGGCATTTAATTAATAAAATTAAATAGTATTAATCACTCAGTTTACAGGAGCATGTTTTGATATAAAAATTGAAAGAATTACTTTAATGCAGCATTAATTGATTTGATTGATTGGCCACTTGAGCCAAACATTGACATATTATCACCTTACACAGTTGTTATGGTTCATGTGTTAGCAAAGAGTATTTAGACATTCAGTAAAAACAGAGAAACGTTAACATTAATTCAGTCGTGTTTCTGTCCACCTGATGAATCAACACTCACTTTTCTTTTAGCTGTTTTGTCTCCACTGACTCCTGAGGGAAATATCTGTCTCTTTAACTAACCTGTGTAGCTTTTACAGGATAACGGTAAAGTGTAACAGTGGCACACAGCAACTCTATAAACTTTGCCAACATTAGGTAACATTAGCCACCATATGCTACTGGTCACACCAGACCAGGTGAGGCTGAAGCAGCAAAATCTTGGGGTGTATTGAATTGAGCAAGCATGTTTTTTTATTGCTTATTAACTCAACTTTTCATTTGTAAAAAAAAAAAGCTAAAAGACACTAAAATGCTCTGAAAAGCAGAAGGGAACAGCAGAATTGTGTATGTGACCCCTTTGCCCCTTTATATACATATTAATTTGACCCATTTTTAATATAAACATATTGATTAATGCAGCTTTAAAGTAAAGTAGATTCATTTAAATGAACAAAAAAAATTAATATAATACAATAAAGTCTTTAGCTACACACAGTGTGTTACTGAATTCTTAAAATCAGTTTCGCCAGAAAGCTTCATCCGTACCGTTGCTGTAGCTCAGCATTACAGACATAGTTAAAGGTACTTAACAACTCTGTCCTGTTTGAGACAAGTTATATTTCACTGTTGTTTCCCATCATATATTCCACAGATACATTTTCCCGTCAGCAGATTGGACATTAAAGTTGAATTCCGCTCCATTTAAACTAACTGCTCTGTTGTTCCAGTAATCATCGGTTATGCCTGTGTTCTCTTTATAATCGGTTCCAGCTGCTCTGTCCCTCCTCTTCCTCCCTCTCTCTCTCATGACAAGTTAATGAGGGACGTCCAGTGACCCCCGTTGGAGCGCTAAACACCAGCTAGCAGACAGCAAACACTAAAAAAAACCTGGTGTCGCAGCAGTGAGGGAACAATGCTCAAACAACATCTCGGTAATTAAAGAGATGAGAGAGAGAAGAAAGATAGATGGATAAAAAGACGGATGGGAGGAGGGAGAGAATGAGGGAGATGTTGGAAGAGAGGGGGGGCAAGAAGAAGATTGGCATAATATGACAAGATTGAAGATGATTTAATAGAGCTCACTGTCTAGAAGATAATAATAAAGAGAGGAAAAGTCCCCCACAAAGTAAAATCTGTAACAGTGTAAAGGACAAAGGTGGAGGGAAAGATGTGGTAAAATTAAAAGGATGAAGAAAGAGCAGACAAGAGGGGAGGAAAGCAAGAGAGAGAGAGAAGAAATAATAGAATAGGGTAGATATCTGAGGGGAGTAATTACTGTATGAGTCAGTGCAGAAATTCCCTTTAAAAAGTTCAACTGTAACTTCAGAGCTTCTCTTTAACTCTCATTAATCAACATCTGATGCACTTTTACCTGAGAAGTAAACTGCAGGTGTTTGTAAATGTCCTCCATCCTCTGATCTCTGGTTTTATTCTACTCTGGCCAATAAACATGATAAAAAAAAAATTAGTAATGGAGCAGACAAGAATCTGAATTAAGAAAGTGGGCCAACATGCATGTATCTAAATGTCCATTTGACTTTAACACATTAACACCAAGACACCATTTACTCTCGGAAACAAAACAGGAAAAAAATAGACTGGAGGGGTTTATTTTCATTCAGAAACGATGGACATCCAGTTCATTTGACCTATAACACTGAAAACAGCATTATACAAACTCTCATTATGCAAAGTTTCTGTGAATTAAGTCACAGAGTAATTGAGCTGTACCACAGTCTCAGGTCCCAAGTGTCCCTGGACACCAGTTTTAAGTGTCTCGATTAAAAAATCCAATAATCCCTTTTACTCACCCCCACTTTAATTCTCTCTCTCTCCTTTTTCTCAGCAAAGGGTTTTAGGTTGCGACTTCTTCAACAAAGTGTGTGGTCATCTGAAACTGCTGGAGAAAGAGTACTTTGGACTGGAGTTTAGACACCACAGTGGCAACTATGTAAGAAACAAAATCATACACAGAATATTTGTGTTTATTTCAGACCTGCAGGCATACAGAATATGAAACTGTTTTTTTGTTTGTTTGTTTGTTTGTTTGTTTGTTTGTTTGTTTGTTTTGCAGGTGTGGCTGGAGCTACTGAAGCCGCTGACAAAACAAATTAAATGTAAGTTATACTGGATGTTTTCTTACATTTAAAATAGGAAACTCGACAAACAACGATTAAATTATCAAAAAGATGTAGTTCAGTAAACAGCACGTACAGAATAATGTTTTTAAAAGTCTAAATAAAAGGCAAAGGAGAAAACAACACTTTTTATGTTTGCTTACAAGGGCTCACTTAATTGCTTGATTACCAACAGGTGTGTGTTTAAATCAGCAATTCCTAATTAGCACTAACTGTAACAGCTGGTTCACATTCATATGACACCACACATCCCTTCAGAAGTTAATCTGGACAATTATTCTAACTTTTAAGGCCAAATTATATGGAAGATTTTAAAAACAAGACAAGAAATAAAGTGAAATACAATACACATTATTTATATTTCCTTTTGTCTGTGTATTTACTGTTATAATTAAATGAAAAACATGTTAAATGACAATTATTTAGCATGTCTGCAAAGTAGAGCCTGAAGGGATCGAAGGTATATCGAAGAAAGTATCATAACTTATTAGCTGTGTTGCACTATGAACCTTTTATATAAACGTCTCTCTTGGAGTATAAATTCAGTGATGATCAGCCTTTTCTTCAAGCATTTTCCTTGAGATGTTTATCCCAGTCGTCTTATTACAGTTGTACAGACCTGGGAGGTTTTACTTTGTCCATTTTGTGCTTTCCAAGCAGAAATATTGTTCTCTAGACCTAAATCATACCAGCAAGAAAACAGAAAGTTTAGAAATATGATGGCTGTGACTTGCTCAGGTTTTTCACTATACGCTCTTTTTCATCGAACTACACAGGACCACTTATGGTGCTTTTCCTTCCCATCGCATCTTTTATCTCTCAACTTATTTCACCATCTGTCCCCCGTCCTCTTCTTTCTGTGTGTCTGTAATCTCTCATTTCTTTTTCTTCCTCTGTCAGACACCAATGATCTGTTCTTCAGGTTTATAGTCAAGTTCTTCCCACCAGACCCTGGACAACTTAAGAGGGGCCTCACCAGGTACCAGCCTCCATGTTTATATGTGTTTCATTGTCATCCAGCTCTGATATGATGAATAAAGAAAATTGCATACAAACTGAATTACAAAACATTAAACACTGTTGATCAAATTGTTACTTTCCCTTTAGTGGTCGTCTGCAGTAGTAGCAGCATCTCAGTGTGACACATCTGGCACATCTGTAACCATAGATCTTCTTATTGTGTGTGTGTGTGTGTGTGTGTGTGTGTGTGTGTAGGTATCTTTTTGCCTTACAGATAAAGCAGGACTTGTCTAATGGGAGTCTAACCTGTAATGACAACAGCGCCGCCCTTCTGGTGTCTCACATACTGCAGTGTAAGCATAAAAATACAGCATGCTGTTAAAATCTACATCATTTCTAAAAGGATCAACATTTTCATATTTGTCATCAAGAGGTAAATCACTAAACTAATCCCTAAATCTATCTGTACAAAGCCATAATTACCCTTGATTAAAGTGTACAGTAGAGCTGCAATGATTAGTCAAGTAATCGATTAGTTGATTGACAGAAAATTAATTGGCAACTGTTTTGATAATCAAATAATTGTTTTATTTCTTTAGTAAAAATACCCCAAATTTGTAGCTAGTAAACTGAATATCTTTGGGTTTTGGACTGTTCTTCTTGGACTTTGGAAATTATAACGGACATTTTCACTATTTTCAGACATTTTATAGACAAAATGATGAATTAATTAAGAAGGTAATCAGCAGATTAATCGATAATGATGATAATGGCAAAAATTGCTTTACATTCACCACATATTAAATGGTGACTTTGCCACAACAACATATAGTTTGGGATTGTACAGAGTCAGTTTATTTAAACACTGTTTTACCAGGTATGTTTTTATGTGTGTGTGTGTGTGTGTGTGTGTGTGTGTGTGTGTGTGTGTGTGTGTGTGTTACAGCAGAGCTAGGGGACTATGATGAAGAACTGGATTGTCACCATCTGGAGATGAAGCAGTACGTCCCCAACCAGGAATATATTGACCATAAGATCATCAAATTCCACAAAAAACACAGGTACACACAGAAACAAATAAAATGTGTGTAGGATGGGTGTAAAGTCAGATTAGGGATATGTTTAGTTGATATAAGCCGGCAGTTCTTATTCTCTCTCTGTCTCTGTAGAGGTGTGTCTCCAGCAGACTCGGACATCCACCTGCTGGAGGTTGCGAGGAAGCTGGACATGTACGGCATCAGGCCTCACCCAGCCCATGACGGGGAGGGCATGAGGATCAATCTGGCTGTCACACACTCTGGAGTACTGGTCTTTCAGGTATATGGTTTATGGTCTAGAACAAACACATAAATAGGACATTAACATTTTCACATAGACAAGGATTAACCTTTCATGGGGCTGGAAATGAAAAGGTCTTGCTGGCATACAGTCTAGCAGCTGTTTTTAATTACACCAACTGCATGGCTGTAGTCCTTCAATCACTGCAATTCCCATCAGCTCTACAAAGATTTTTAGCATCTGATATCAGCTTTCTGAGGCAATAATATGTCAATGTTGAGTTTACAGTTTGTTCTGTTGCCCCCAGGTGGCCAGAAAATCAATTAAAGCAGATTTAAGATTAAGGGACCTATGAAATTGTATCTTTACTTCCTTAATGTGATGTAATTCTACTTGAAACCTGGATGTTTGGAGTTTAGGTTAAACATTCCCCTATTTTCTAGAAAGTGACTGTTTTCTAGGATAATATGTTTAATTTTAGCCTGTTTTTAGCACTGGGGGACATATTTAATCATGTTTTTCCTCTGTGTGCTCCAGGGAAACACCAAGATCAACACATTCAGCTGGGCGAAGATCCGCAAGTTGAGCTTCAAACGCAAACACTTCCTCATCAAGCTACATGACAAAGTTGGGGTAAGGTTCTTACCTGGCCTAATCCTCTGTGATTGTTGTAAACTCCTTGCATTATGTATTAATCTTTTTGTTGTGTAATGTCCATCCAGCCATCATGTAAGGACACGCTGGAGTTCTGCATGGCCAGTCGAGATGTGTGTAAGTCGTTCTGGAAGACGTGTGTAGAGTATCACGCCTTCTTCAGACTTGCGGAGGAACCAAAGACAATACACAAAACACTGCTGTCCTGCAAGGGCTCCAGCTTCAGATACAGGTAAAACACACACACACGCACACACACAAAGGTACAAACTATACAAAGGTAAAGCAGAAGAGGATTTTGAGCTGCAATGATTAGTTATTGGCTTAGTTGGTCGTTTTGAGTCATTTTTTAAAGACAAAATG
Source organism: Scomberomorus guttatus (assembly GCA_038419695.1). Classification (NCBI taxonomy): domain Eukaryota; kingdom Metazoa; phylum Chordata; class Actinopteri; order Scombriformes; family Scombridae; genus Scomberomorus; species Scomberomorus guttatus. The sequence goes on from CM076467.1 coordinate 20,846,294, forward strand.
CAAAATTCTTGTGTTCCAGCTTCTTAAATGTGAATATTTTCTGGTTTCTTTAATTGTCTATGATAGTAAACTGAATATCTTTAGATTGTGGACTGTTGGTTGAAACAAAACAAGACATTTTAGGTTGTGGGTTTGGGAAACAGTGATCAACAATACTGTTTCTGTAAAAAGATGACATATATGGCAACTACTGATTTAAAATGTTTTGTTAATTTAATGTGTGACAGTGGACGGACACAGAAGCAGCTACTGGAGTGCATGGGATCCCGGGAGAAGAAGCCTTTACACTTTGAGAGGTGAGAGCAAATTCATCAACACAAATCAAACATATCAAGCCAATCAAGGTACACACATTGATTATGTGCGTTATTGTGTGTCACTGTCTTTATTTTCCCGCCTTTCTCACCACCCAGGACTTACTGTCAGTCAGACTACGATCCCAGACAGTGTCGATCTTCCCCTGATCTCCTCACCGACGTCTCCAAACAAGTAACACAACCACAATTTACAGAAAGCAGTTTGAACAGTTATGCATACAGAAAAAAGAATTGATAATTTGAATTTGTATGTTTTACTTTTTCAGCTGTATGAGCACTCCCACCCGTTCCCTCGGTCGAGTCGTGCCTTGGCGGTCCGCAGTCAGGACGAGCTGGACCCGCATCACCAGGGATTAGACAACATCGAAATTGGGGGAGGAGGGGCTAAACGAAGCTATTCATCTGTTGAGGTCGCCCAGAAGTCCCGCCCTCTCTCCCAAGTCGCTCCCCTCTCGCCATCTCTTCACCAATTAACCCCCTCACCCAAGATAAGATCTGCCTCTACGTCTGTGATGGAGGACATGAGGGGGGGACGAATTGGGGCGCAGCGCCAAGCCCAACGCCTAGCCGGTGTCTATGGCAACCGTTCACGGCGCCGGCCAAACCCCCAGCCGCACCCAGATGCAGCGCAGCAGTTGGTTCTCCTCTACCCAAACAGCCCTGCCTACCAGTACCACCCCATCCTCCCAACATTCCCATTTGCTGGTGCCTCACCGCTCAGCCGACATCCCTACTTGTCAGACTATGTTGCTGTTTCTTCACTGGAGCGTTTCCCACAGTCAAGAAGACGAGATTACGTGACAATGGATGGCCTATCGCGGCCGTCTTTCTACCCGCTAAGCCAAGATTCGCCATCTGTCTCGCCAATCAGGAGGAACCTTCGCCCCTCGGGCTCAGGCGGGCTGGGATTGGCCAGGGTTTACCAGTCAGGAAGCAACGGTGCGAGGTTCTTGGGCGTTGGACGTACCGAGGCAGGGCATTACAGCGACGACTCCAACTTTCTTCCGGGGCTGCCTCGCCGCGTGGCCAGTCAACCAGATGTTAAGTTTCACCTCTCAAGGAGTTCTAACCCCGCCTTTAACCCTGCCTCTGAGTTCCGTCCCCTTGGTTACTACCCCCACCTGACACGCCCCTCCAGACCCACCTACCTCCCGCTAAACTCCTCCCCTCTGCCCGATCGCCCCACTTCTCTGTGCATGATCGGCGGCACCACAGGTAACTACAGTGATTCGGACCCAGAGGTTTTCTGCCCATATTACTGCCCGCCACCCCCGCTAGGGAAAGTGGTACGGTCCGCTGGACTAGCCAGGATGAGGTTTTCCTCTGGGAGCCTCCAGCTGGATGAGGAGGAAGAGGGGGAGGAAGAGGAGGAGGAGGGAGGAGTGAAGGGGAAGGCAACAACGGATGAAGAGGTAAAGAAAGAAGAAGAAGAAAAGGAGATGAAAGGTGCTTCGAAGATTACTGAGGTCACACTGTAAAAAAAGACGAAAACATTTTACACATGAAACAGGTTCATATTAAGATCACATTAAAAACTGGCAGGATGGTTTAAAACAAACACATCCACCACAGACTGTAGATAACACAAGACAATTGTGATAAATGTAATGGTTTTGTGTGTATGAGAAGTGTATTGTTTTAAGGTGTACTGGCAGATGAAATTAATAGTTTTTGCCTTGTTTTAGCAAAAAACCCAGCTTCATAAAACTAATTCTGACTGCCGATTAGTAGCCATATTATGGGTACAAACTTACAATTAATACTTGTAAAATGATATCTGTTATTATCCAAGGTCAAACAAGCTGTACCAAAATGTACCAATAGAGGTTTTTAATTTCCTCTTGGTGTAGCAATACACCAAGAGGAAATTAAACTTTTGGTGACATTAGCAGCATGGCAGCATTGATTTAAAGCTGTCTGTTGGTTGGAATGAACTGGTTGACTTGTTGGTAAAGATACCTGCCTTGTGAAGATTACATACAGCCTCCTAAAAGCCAAATTAAAGGAAAACTAAGGTTTGTCACAACTTGTGTTTTATTTCCATAAATCCAGCCATCAGTTTGACAGCTTTGTACTCAGCAAAATGATTGTTCAACACTACTAAAAATAGGTCAGACGGGGCAACAAACAGGAACATTCAGACGATCAGACTGTAAACAAGCGGTCAGGTTAGCCAAACTTAGTTGGAAGGAAATTGAAGATGAGTTTTAAAATTATTACTCAAACACACAGGTTACAGATTGATGTGTTGGTTCAACTTCAACACTCACGCTTTTCCTTTAGCAATGAGGGATTGTTAATGACGTGACGGGTGTGGTCACTCAGTTTTACCTCTAAATAAACAATACCTATGTTGTTGATCATCTATCTGACCACTTGGGTTTCTGGCCCTGTTCGACCCATTTTTAGCAATGTTGCTAAGGATTTTTTCACAATGTTGGAGTGTACATCATAACAAATAGAACCAACGATTGGTGCTACAAAGATGAAAAATAATAAACCATAGTTTTCCTTTAATTAGTAAGCCCCGTTTGGCCATGAAGTGGAAATGAGGAAATTAATTTTACTGCCACTTAAAAGAAAATTTGTATGACTTTGATATAAAGTCTTGTGTGATGCGTTTATAGGTTTGGAAAACTTATTGGACAACTTTCTGGGTGATGTAGTTGGGTAATGTATTGTTTCTGTTTGTGAATTCTGTAGAAAAATGTGAACTTAAAGACTTTTTTGGTTTATAAAACATTTGTCAATAAAGGATTATACACAGAAAGATGATTGTGATCAAGTTAACTAATACAATCCAGCAATATTTACAAATTAAATTCATCTGGTATATTCAGAATAATTTATTATATTACTTAAAATTGCATAATATTATATAATGGGTAATTTCACCCAATTGAATGATATATACAGTAATAATAAAAGTAAAAGTAACTTCAATCTAAATATAAGCAAAGATTCTCAAAGATTACTCACAATATACCCCCAAATTTCAATTTCAGTTTTTGACCTCCAAACTTACACGTATACACGTGCATTAATACCCACGGTGACTTATGATAATTTTTCTTTCATCAAAATAACAGAGTAAAGAAGGAAACTTATGAAACACCACAAATCTCTCAATCAAACTTAAATATTTATTCATAAAACTCTACGTCCCGCTACAAAAAAGAAAAAAAACAAAGAGTACATTTCTGTAAAATCTTACAACTTTCATTTTACATCCCCCCCTCAACAAGCAAATCGTATCCCTTATGATAATATAAAAAGACAAAAATATACAATGACCAAGTTTTATAGTGTCTTTGGTACAAACTGTCAGTAATACTTTCAATTACAGCTCCCTTTATGCTCATGAAAAGAATCTGTGCTACTTTCCAATGTTAGGTATTGAAAACGATGTCAAAACATCAACTTTTAAGTTGAGAGTTCTTAACAAACTTTCCCCAAACTTGGTAAGTTTTAAAAAACAAGACACAGGCTTTTCATGAGCAAGTGGAAGACCTTTGTGTGGTTGTACCTTGCTTGCAGATCTTGGAAATTTTTCATTTTGTTTAATTGCCATCACTGAAATCTTATTTCCACCTGATACTTTTTGAAGTACACACATCCCAGAAAACAATTAAATCTGGTCACTCACAGCAAATAGTAAAATTACCTCCAGACTTATGTCATTGTCAAAATTTCTCCATTACTACCATTTTATTAGACCCCAGATTTTGACACTAATGTCTTTGCAAACACAGACATTGATTTTATTAAAATGGCAGCTGTTTTGAACATGCAGGGTGGGGAAACTTTAACATAACTAACATTATTTAAATAAACTTAAAGGATTTCAAACATACAACATAGAGTTAATTTAAGCTAGCTACTTTGGGGACAGCTACAACAACAATTAGTTAGCTAACTGGTTAGCAAGCTACTTGTTGCCTGGTCGGGCTAGTGTCTGGTAGCTCCCAAAAAGTAGTCAAAAAAATGGGTCTATATTCTTAAAGGAAAGGTTAGACATTTCCGGAAATACACTTATTGACTTTCTGGCGGAGAGTTACATGAGAAGATACTACGTCTGTCCGTTAAACGGCTAAAAGCCACATAGCTAACCGGCTGTAGGCCGTAGACTGATTTGTTTCCAACTGGTAACTGTTTACCGGGAATCTCCGAAAATAACTTTCTAAAATTCCCAAATTAGTAAAATGTTCAAAGGAGTAACTACAGTTTCCTCTCAAAATTGTTTCAGTGGTGGATAAAATCAGAGTGACAATTGCAAAATTTAACCCTGAAAACTGAAACCTTTTTGTAGTACACTTTGACAGGTAGACCTGACCTTGACTGAATTCCGGTATCAGGGAACTGTAATTCTAAAGCATTACTGAAGACAACAAAATAAATGTAATATTGGCATATCTGTCTCAAGTGCTACCGAACAAACATATAGACATCTGACATCTACATAGACATCTACAAAAGTCCAGGCAAGTCATGACACGAAACATACCACTGCTGATGGACGAGAGCCCTCTTCTTTATATTTTTCTGTGTGCAGTTTTAACAAAAACATGCCATCACCATGAAAAAAGTGACATCCTCTTTTAGAAAATGACGTAAAGAATTAAGGCACGTTAAAGTAATTTAGAAAGTTTAGAAAGATTAGAAAACTGTCTGACAAAATGGCCTGCTTTATTTTAAACATATTCAAAAATGAAACAAAAGGAGTGATTACATTTTTAGAGACGTTCAAGACCGTAAAAGGGGAAATGAAAACCTTTTGTTTTGATTGTATTTTCAAACCTTCAGACCAAAAATGCAGCTGTTATTCAAATCCAACTTGGGGAGAAAAAGTTCTTCAACCAGCAGCAGTGATTATATAGATATAATATATATAGTGTATATATTACATTAGTAGTGTGTGTGTGTGTGTGTGTGTGTGTGTGTGTGTTGTGTCTGTGTGTATGTGTACAGCGAGGAGACATCGCACAGCAAATCTCCTCTGGTTCCGATCGTCCAGCAGCGTCACCGTACGGAGACACAGTCTCTCTTCATTTCGTGCACTTCCTTTTTGGATCCATCCACTCCTCAGTTGGTCGTGAATCTGAGGGCGAGTGACGGAAATCCGGAGAGGGAGAGAAAGAAACAAAGACAAGAGACAATGAGGAATTACAGAAAAATAAAAAGAACCTAAAGAGGCTCAAGAAAACAACAGCAATTAATTCTGACAAGGGCTAAAAAAAAAAAAAAAGCAAAATACGAGAAAATAATTTAGAAAATGACAAACGTACTTCTGGTACCTGGCAATGATGTGTGTGACCATCCTGTCCGTGATGCCTGGACAGACCTCCTCAGCCAATCGGATGTTGCGTTCCAGCTCCTCGATGGCCAATCGCTGCTCAGAGTGCTCCTTGTGCTGCTGCTTCAACTACAGAAGAAGAAGACAATATAATATTTCTGCCATCAGCACCTCTGTTTTTGCAGAAAACAAGCGATTCAGTAGAAAGATCATGGATTTTGTCTCAGTGTGTTATTGAGGACAGTGAGGTCATGTTTTCAGTGTTGTTTTCAGGAATTTAGAGGTTTTAATAACCTGTGGAGGAGTTTACATTCTGCAATTACACACAAATTACACATGCTGAGCTTTTTCTGTCCTGATTTGGATATTATTTTGGAGTCAAATTTCTTAAATATGACAGTTTTAGGCCGATTTTTTATTTTTTCCTCAAAAAAAATAAATAAAAAATTTAGAATACAATCATGTAGGGGGATCAAAGTTGAAGTTAAATGAATACAGACAATGTGGTGGGACTTTGGACTCTTGACCTCAGTATTTCTAAAACTCTTGCCTTGTTCGTTGTCCTTAAAAAGAAAAAAAGCGACTATTCAAATGTAAATATTTCACAATTAAACTCCATCTGCTAATTATATTTTGCAGAGTTGTTATATCTCTTTTTGGTATGTTTCTGCTCTGGAGCTTCCTTTTTTTGTCATCCAACATTCTTTAGACATTTCATTTCGACAGGAATACAACTCCCAAATGAACACTTGCAAAACAATATTGACCTGCAACATTTTCAACTGAGATATGTGTTTTACACATGTGCTATGAATGCCTCAGAAAACAATACAGAGGACAGTGGTTTCTGTCATGTGTTTTATACTTGCATGACTTTGTGTACTAACCTCAGTGAAGACAGGAGAGATGACTGTGGTCAGACTGGCGGACTTGCTCAGCTGATCCTGACCCTGCGAAGATGAAGAGGAGGAAGATATGAAGGATGAAAAGGAGAAAAACAAGGTGGGGATTTAATTATTGCAGTTCTATATCGCTAAAGAGCACAAACAAAATTGTAAAATAGTTGTTCTGTAAAATGTGCATTTTGATTTTTAGATTCATAAAAAAAAATTAAATTAAAGCCTTAAAATAGACAACAGAGAACATATTTTTTTATTTATTAAAAGCTACTTTCAATGACATTCCAAAACTTTTCCTGAACTGACCTTTATAATGTCAAAAAGGTCAGTAGCATGGTGGCAAATGTAGTAATTTCTTGGACTTTTCATATTTATAATTCCTCATAAGTCTTAAATATAATTAATCACATCAATTATTTCTTTCATTTTCGACATGTGAAATTGCGAAGAGCTCCTCTGTCCAGCCGGTTTGACAGAGGAGGGAGGGACTGACCTCTCAATCTGAAAATATTGTTTGTTTATATTCTTGTTCTATAACTGTAAGGCAATTACATAATGCAAACAGCAGAGAAGCAGAGAGGCTGCCTGGCTAAAGGGGGTGTGATGACAGTGACACAGGATGATGACAGTGAAGACATGACATGTGTCGGTTATCCCCGGCTGTTGTTATGGCTGTTTTACAACCCTACCCACGCTATTTCCTGTCCCCTCCTGCTTCTGGCCACACCATCTGACTGCAGCTTTACACTAATGTTCAAACAAAGGAACGATCGAATGAGATCAGACTATTTTGACAGCGTTACAGGCATTTCTCCGCTCCACAAGCTGTCTCTTGACTACATGCAGGTGATGTATTAATTTTATTGGAGCGATGATTACTTTCACGTCTTGACTGACACACACACACACACACACACACAGATAGTACTGACCGTCCCGTGGAGGACCTTCCTGCCCTCCGTCTTCTTCTTACGGACGGTGGTGAAGGACCACTCAGGAGAATCGCTGTTCTCCTTATTACTGGACTCACTTGACACAAACACACACAAAAACAAACACATACACACTTATGTTACTCACTGCACACTACACATATGGCCGTATTCAGACATGAAACAGCAGTGTTTTCCTGTTTTAACTGGAGAGTAGAGATGTTAGATCTCTTAAAACAAACAAAAAAAAAAGTTACTGCGATGACAACCTTAATGAAATTACCTGTCGGAGTCATCTGAGCTGCTGTCGCTGTGCCCCTCCTCCTTCCACCTCCTGTACCTGTCAATCAACTCGCTGAGGTAGGACGTCTTCTTACAGTGTTTGACGATGAATTTGTGTTTGAGCAGCTCCTTGGCTGTGGGACGCTGCAGAGAAAGAGAGCAGAGACAGAACATTTACTCTCTTTGGTTGACACTTTTTTTAGTAACAGCTTCACTGAGAGAGAAAAAGATGAATAAAATAAGAGAAAGAGTGGTCTCCCAAAGTGCAGAAAAAGAGAATTATTTGCCAAGTTTGGAATTTTTACTAATCTTAAAACAGTATCTTACAGAAGGAAAGAAAAATGGACAGAACAGGAAAGGTAAAAAGAGCAGTTTGTCCACCAGGGGGCAGCAAGATGCAACCACAAACACACAGTACAGGAGAGCTGGCTTAAAATGAATGACAGGAAAAAACACTTACCTGACTCTGACCAAAACCAAAACTTGTTAAAAGATATCAAAATTACATGAATAAAAACACGAGTTTACAATGTGCTTATCAGGGTGACTAACATGAAAAAACAAAGTAAAAACTTGGGCAAGATTTAAAAAATATCAATTTGAAAAGTCAAAATAAGTCGATGTATAAAAGTTTTCTTGCATTTATGCATCAAAATCTTATTTTTTTTTAACCTCAATTCAATCTGACACAAAAAACTATAAACTGTAACTGTAAAAGAGGTAATAGAAAAGTACAAAAAATCCTACTCAAGTAAAAATAAAAAATAAAAAGTATTTTCAGCAATATGTACTTAAAGTATCAAAAGTAAAGGTAACCATGCTGCAGGAAAATGTCCCTGTGAGTGATATATTATATATTACATATATATTACAACTACTTTATATACAGTGAGGTGGTTAAATCCAGTGTTTGAGCTGCCTCACAAGATAAATCTGAGGGGTCGTAAGATGATTGTTTCTTAAATTTTTGCTGTTTTGTGAAATATTGGATGATTGGAACTATTTAAATAAAAGCATATAAATACCATAAAAAAAGACGACTTTATAAAGTGTAGGTCCCCTGTCCAGCAGCAAAAACAAATAAATGGACTAAAAGAAAGATTCTGAAGAAAGAAACACCTACATACAATAAAGTGAAACAAATGGTTCATTAGAGTAAATTTAGACTGAATGTGTGTGTCTTACGAAGGCAGGGTCCTTGTTGAGGCAGGCCTCGGTGAACTCTTTGAAGCTCTTGGAGAAATCTCCCGTCAGCGTCGGAGGAGGAGACTTGGGGATGTGGAACAGCACTCGCATCGGATGCATGTCCGAATTCGGAGGTTCACCTTTGGCGAGCTCGATGGCGGTGATGCCCAGCGACCAAATATCAGCCTGGAGACACAAACACACACAGGTTTACGCAGCTATCCTTTTTAAGACAATGAATTGACTTCCATTCATTGTGGACAGCCGAACCCAAACCCTAAACTTAACCAGGACCTTAACCATGACATTTTGCCTCATTAGGACCGGGCTTTGGTCCCCATGAGGACAACTGGTCCCAACAAGGTTTGTGTTTATGCCGCAAAAGGTCCCAAAGAGGTAACAAAAACACACACACACACACACACACACACACAGTCAGAATTAAACACACACTGGTGTAAAGTTACATTTGGCACCAACCTACATACATTTGCGTACAAGATTAGACATTTGCACCTGTTACTACCGACAGCTAGCAATTAAACTTTATAATCTTTCCTCATGGTTTATGTTCTCTTGTTCCCTTGTTCCGTTTTGCCATTGTGACTGTGCACATTCCCAGAATTTATCTATCAAGCTAGCTAAACGCTGTGAATCCAAACTGACCACAGATGCTGTTTGTGAAGAAACAAACCAAACTACAAACTTTTACTGACAGCTGTTAAAAACTACAGAGTTTGAGTTTTGGTGGAGATTCAGTTCAAGAACACACAGTTACACCGTCAACATGATGCTAAATGCAAACCATGCTACTGGGCTGTTTGTATGGCAGTTTTAATTTTAACTAGGGCTGAAAGTAATGATTATTTCTGTTATTTGTTTGGTCTATAAAGGGTCAGAAAATGGTGGAAAATGTCCATCACTGTTTACCAAAGATCAAAATGACATCCTCAAATCAATCAGCAGTCCAAAAGATATTCAATTTACTTTCAAAGACTAAAGTAACCATAAAACATTCTCAACTGAGAAGCTGGAACCAGAGTATTTTTCCTAAAAAAATGATTCATAATGAGTAACTGATGATCAAAATAGTAAATTTTCTGTCAATTGACTAATCGATTAACCAACTTGTTGTTGCAGCTCTACTCCACATTGGATAATGCATGCATGCTATTCTAATTTTTGAATTAATATGTTATCTTTGCAATAAATAAAAAGTTGGAAAACAGTGAAAAATGATTTGGGCGACATCTTCAAAAATCTCGTTTTTAAGTCTAAACCCCAAAGATATTAAATTTACAATGATATAAAACAGAAAAAAGCTGAAATTCCTTTCATTTAAGAAGCTGGACTGAATATGTGCAGCAGTTTGCTTGATTAACTGACTGACTTATCGTGTCAGAACAAGTCAGGATTAGAAGTTACACAGCTATTTGTACATGAATGCAAATACACAGAAACAGTCAGGTGGTTTGGATGAGAGTTGACTTTTTGTTTGCCTAACGGCTGTGACACCCACTAACCATATGTCAGCCTGGACAAGAACACACGTACGCACACACATACACAATACAGTCGTAACAGAGCTGCTCAGGGTCACATTACAGGATGCTCAGTCACCATTTGACTGTTAACTCCTCAACTCTATTACTGTTACACACTGACCATATGGCAGCTTGTGGTAGCAACACACAAATAGATAAAACACACACGCACGCACACACACCACGTGTCTTCATGACGGCCTGTATGTATCCTATGAAAAAAGCTTAATGTGATAGATCAAACCATCATGCATGAAAACATCACACAGACAAAAACTGAAGTCAGAATCCACAAATTTGCAACAGTTTCCTTTTTTTTTTTTTTTGGTTTTAGCTGCAGGAATAGTTTGGTCCAAGCAATCAATGTGCAGAACACATGCACATCTTTCATTTCCATGTGCTAAGTCCAAAAAATTGTAGAGATTTTCAGTTTCTCAAAGAGTCACCCAACACTGTAAGATGCTCCCTTCTAAATATTCGTCTTTATATATTTAAAAGGAGCATTTTACAGAGTTGTGACTCTAAAGGAACATTTTGGGAAGCAAACTTATTCTCAGCCAGGAGATGGTTAGCTTAGCTTCGCATAAAGACCGGAAACAGGTGGAAACAGCTAGCTCTGTCCAAATGTCCAAGATATAGTCACATAACCATAAACATAACCACCTGTCACTTTTTTCACAATGTTTGTACAACTTAAACTAAGGCTGCAACTAACTATGGTTTTTATCATTGATTGAGAAAATAATCTGCAGATTAGGCGATTTTGTCTACAAATTGACAGATAATAATAAAAAACGCCCATTATAATTTCTTACAGCCTCTCCTGACATCGTCAAATGTCATGTTTTGTCTGTTCAACAGTAAAAAAAAATAAAGATATTCAGAATACAGTCATGCATGACATCACAAAGCTTCAAATCCTCAAATTTGAGAAGCTTCAACAGGCAAATATTTGACATTTCTGCTTTAAAAATGACTATAATTTGTTAATTAGTGAGCTTTAGACATGCTGGAAGGCGGATTTGGTTCCAGGCAGTTAGGCAGTGCTAGCCCTATCCCCCTGTTTCCAGTCTTTATGCTAAGCTAAGCTAAGCTAACCATCTCCTGGCTCCAGCTTCATTACAGTAGGGTTTGGTACTGCTTTTTTCAGTCTACGAGGTCCCCATATGAATGGTACAAATTGTACGTGACATTTTATGACCAGATCTAGAAATTAGCTTTGAGATCAGGAGTCAAAAACAAACCACACACACGCACACACGCACACACACACAATGGCAGTCCTTATTTGCAAGCTTGTTCTAACTGCTCAGGTTACGTCTGTCATTTACGTAACTTAGTGGTGTCTGCAAACTGTCTTTGGTGTTTCAACAAGTCAGACTTTGTCTTCCTTCCCCTCACAGGAGACTGAAAAACATCTTCAACAAATAAAAGAAAAGCCTGAAATAAAAACAAAGGCAAATCCACCTCCCTACAACATGCTGCTTTCATTATTGCTCCATTATTGTTTTAATATAAGAGTTTAAATGATCAAAACAGTGTTTCATGTCATGAATTTAGTAATACATTAATCAAAAAATTAAAAAATAAACCGTTCTTTGGATAAAAGCCTCTGTTCAGTCACTAAAACATAAACACTTGACTTTAAAGATATTTAATTTGTTGTTCTGTTTCCAGTAAAACTTAAATCTTAATTTTTATTTTCTCCGTTACATATTCTGCCTCCAACTGTCGTCTCTGACGCCAAAAAAGTGACTAATAAAGTATGATTACACATATGGGAGCGGCACGCGTGCACACACACACGTTAACATTAAGGCCTTGCGGGCATTTATGGACGAAAGTAACATTTTAACCATAACAATCATTAATTATAACACACACACACATTACATACACTAAATCTGATGAGAGCACACACACCCCAACATGAATCAACCCACATCAAGAGTCAAAGTATACACACCCTAATGCATTTGCCAACACACACCCCACCGCCCCTCCCCACACCCCCCCCCCCCCACACACACACACACACACACACACACACACTTATCAGACATGTATTGAGTCAAACAAAGAATGAAAGCAGGTCTGTAGTCATCACCTGTGTGTGTGTGTGTGTGTGTGTGTGTGTGTGTGTGTGTGTGTGTGTGTGTGTGTGTGTGTTTGATGGCAGCAGGTGCAGCTTTTTTCTCTACTGAAGTCATCAATTGCGGCTGATTGGCATTTCTATTTGAGACTGTTGCTTGATGTCAAACATACTAACAAAAGGAGAAGATTAGAGGGAATCCCCTTTAAAGTGACAACAACTGGACGCTCCTCACATCATCGTGAGGCTAGCTGAGGAAAATGTGAGGTTAAAGGTCAGTTTAAAGTTACGCAACTTGATTTAGCATCCAGTTTTTTCTCAATCAATATAAAAGCATGCATGTGATGCACTGAGGTAGGGCTGTGATTATTTATTATCAATTCATCTGAGGATTCATTACTCAATTAATCACTTAGTCTATAAAATGTTGAAAATATTGAAAGATGCCCTTTATCATTTACCAGAATCCAAGGTCTTCAAATTCCATGTTTTTTCTGACCAATATTTGTATTACTATCCACAAAAAAGCAGCAAATACTGACATTTAAGGAGCTAAAAGCAAAGAATGTTTGTCTTTTTTGATTGAAAAGTAACTGAAATCATTAATTTATTATCAAAATAGTTGCAGATTAATTTTCTCCCGACCGACGAATCGGCCAATTGTTGCAGCTCTATACTGAGAAAAGTATTTAATAGAGCTGGAACTAATTATTATTTTCATTATCAATTAATCAGTTTAATCTGTCTATAATTAGTTTAAAAATGTCCATCCGTGTTTCCCAAAGCCTGGGGTGAAAATATTCATATTTGAGAAGCTGGAACCAGAAAATTTTGAATATTTTTCTCTTAAAAAAATTACTCAAAATATTTAATTGATTATCAAAATAGTTGCTGATTAAATTTTCTGACGACTGACTAACTGATGAATCAACTAATCATTGCAGCTCTACACTGAGTTACAGAGGTTACAGAGTGCATTCAGACTTTTCTCATTTAAAGTCCAAACAACAGGATGAGTAGGGGAGTTTCTATTTGATGCAAATAAAATCACTGTGGAAATAATGCAAACGACCTCAAAGTGAGACAACAACAAATCAACATGGCTTTGGTCGCTATGGCAATATGCAAATATGGCACACAGTGTAAAGGCAACAGAGGAATCCCCCGGCCATAAACTGTACGTTTGACCCAGATTAGCTTTTAACAACCAGAATTGAAGAGTAATACAGAGCAGATTCACCACGTTCAACATTAAAAAAAATCCAAAAATCTGATGGTGTTCAACACTGACAGAGAGAAGACCAGCTGACATTCTTTCTTTTGGGTTCTGAAAAGGGGATAAAAAAACCCTCCAGACTCTTTAAATGCACTAAAGAGCTGAATGTAAGACCACTAACACAATTAAAAGCTATTAAGTTGCAATTTAAAGGACTGAAAGTGGTTAATGAAGGTCTGAATGGAGTAAATCTGACCTTAGAGTCGTAGGCAGATTGCTGGATAACTTCGGGAGCCATCCAGAAGGGCGTTCCCACGAAGGTTTCCCGCTTGATCTGCGTGTCCGTAAGCTGACCGGCCACCCCGAAGTCTGCCAGCTTCACCTGACCGTGCTCCGACAGCAGGACATTGGCAGCTAAAGAGATGAATTGTTATCACTATTGATTCATGGACTCATGTCTTTATTATTAAAAAACATCATGTGCTTCAAGGAAAATAAAGCATATAAAACTGAACTTTCTACAGGTGGAAACTGACGACTTTAAAGCCCCTATGAGTAGAGTTTTTATGTGATTAAAGCATCTTTCAAGATATTCTGATGGCGTAAAACATTGTTTGTGGAAAACATCCTGTTGAAAACTGGTGCAGTCTGTGTTACTTTTAGCTCATTTGTTGCGTGTGTCCTGGGTCAGATCTGCAGTCTGCCACAGTCTTTTTCATTCTACCACCAGGGGGCGTCAAAGTCAGAAATTCTTCACATAGTGGCTTTAAATGTGGGAATTTGTGGGAAGTCTGACTGTGAAAATATGGGCACTTGTATTTTACATGTCAAAATCAATTAATTAGTACGGCTGCAACTACAGATTATTTTCATCATCGATTAATCTGTCGATTATTTTCTCAATTAAGGCATAAAATGTTAAAAAAAAAACAGTGAAAAAAATGGCATTCACAATTTCTCAGAAGTAACTGGAAAGTCTTCAATTTCCTAGTTTTGTCTGACTGATAGTATAAAATGTTAAAATATTATATGACAATATAATATGTCAAGTCTGAGAAAACTGCCAAAACAAGTGGTGCTTTGGTTTTGGAAACTATAAATCTTTAACAGAAAGGCTGCCTTACAAACTTACAACCAGTCAGGAAGCGTCTCATGAAAGATGCTACTGAGCGTTTTTGAAGATTGACCCACACAAGGGAATAAAAGTCAGGGTATCTCGGCTTCTGCTGCAGCATTTTTGACAATTCTTTGTTAAAAATATATCTTACAATAACCCCCAATTTTATGAAAGTGCCGTACTAAATCACTGGAGTACCTGCGGTCAGAGCTACACTATCTAACTACTGTTTAACCCGACTGGTACCTTTGATGTCTCTGTGGATCTTCTTCTCAGAGTGCAGGTAGTCGAGCCCCTTCAGGATCTCCTTCAGCATGGTGGCAATCTGAGATTCATCAAACGGACCCGCCCGCAGCTGCGCGCGCACACACACACACACACACACACACACCAAGTGATGACACACATACTGTTGTGTACAAAGGGTAAAACATTCAATGATATGCCCGACGGTGTTACTTAGAAACTTAAACACACCTTGTTCAGTTTCATTCAAGACAAGACTCAACAGAGAAAATGAGGGAAGAATGACTGTTAACCAAACACGACACTGACAGCACTTTAACTGTGGGATCAGCTAACTCATATTATTCTTTACAGTTTTTAAATGTGTGCTTTATAGAACCGCAGCTTCCCTCACAAGAATATATTGTACCCAGATTTATTTCATAAATTAACAAATTTTTAAAATGTTGTTTCATTTTTCAGTTTTTTGATAAAAAATTAAAATAAACCACAAGTTTAGCTCCACAAAATGTACCAGAATGATTCACACTAAACTGTGAGATTAATTTTCCTCATAGTGGCGCTGTAGCAGCCACCTGAATAATAAAACTTTCAAAAACCCTTTAAACTGTCCTAGATTTCACTCTCTAAAATATGATTTTAGAATAAATGCTTAAAATTATATTCATTATCATAAATAACATTTGTCATTTCATTGACTTAACTGTGCAGCTATAATCTTATGTCATCTTATTTTCTCAGTACAAAGTGATAGTGTAAGGTTAGTTTAATGAATTAAATATTGTTAAAAACTTTAAACTCACCAAGTCGAGCGCAGAGCCTCCACCAAGATACTCCATGATGATCCATAGTTTACTGCCCTGAAAGAGAAAGAATTAGTCATCCAAGTTTACAATAAAAATAAATCTTTTAAGCCTGTTTGCTTTAAGACTTGAATTAAAAAGTGCTATGATGTGTAACCTTAAAAAGCCTTAATATAACTGTTACTAACTAAAAACAAACAAATGAGAGGATGCTGGAGACAATCACCTCTATCTCTGTAGGCGCTTCTAGTTCTCCAAATTATAGACTACATTTCCCATCAGCCCAATTCCTTCCAATCTACCCTCCCTGAACAGGACAAAAACCTTCATCTGTCACCAGAAAGTAAACATGTTAGCCCAGTTTTCCCTGGAAGAAATAACCTCTTCTTCCTGTTTTGTGCGGTAAAGCAATCCAGCAAATTTCCACCTGTCTTACCTTCAGGTAGGAGCCGTAGTATTTGGTGATGTACGGACTGTCGCACTGACTGAGAACTGTGATCTCCTGCTGGATGTCCTCAATCTCATCCTCAGCTTCCTCCAGATCGATGGTCTTAATGGCAACAACGCTCTGAGTACGGTTATCGATACCTTTAAACACCTGGAGGAGGAGGAGGAGGAGGAGGAGGAGGAGAAATGCATAGTGATGATTAGA
Source organism: Scomberomorus guttatus (assembly GCA_038419695.1). Classification (NCBI taxonomy): domain Eukaryota; kingdom Metazoa; phylum Chordata; class Actinopteri; order Scombriformes; family Scombridae; genus Scomberomorus; species Scomberomorus guttatus. The sequence goes on from CM076467.1 coordinate 20,862,872, forward strand.
AAAGAGTCAAAAAATAAGGACAAAAAAAAAATGTGTTTCTTTGATTTCAGTAAATACAGTAAAAATCTAAAAGATAAACTCACCTCTCCAAAGGATCCTTTACCAATCCGATCCAATTTGGTGAACAACTCCTCCGGATCAATCTGAGAACTCTGAGGAGACAAGAAGAGAAAAAGTGTTCATATTCACACAATAATAAAATCCTATCCTATCCTAAGTAATATATAAAATGTATGAACTGAGCTTTTCATGCTTGTGAGGCCTCATTACTTTGTGTATTCCACATTTATAGTTGTTTAAACTTTTCATTGCTTTTAGCTTTGACATTAACATATTTTTATCTTTTTCTATCAACTGTGTGTGTATCTGTTGATAAATAAAGTTGTATTGAATTGAACTGACTTGATTATTTAACCTATCAAGTAACCTAAAATCATACTTTACAAAAATAATAGTCAAAATTTGGGTACACTGCATTAAAAGAATCTCCACAAAAGCTTAACAAAAAGCAACAAACTGCGTTTCCATCACATTCCCAGGGACTTTGACTCTTATTTCCTCACTCACAAGACTTTGCAACACAGCCATGTTGTCACCACAGAGCCACCACACACACACACACACACACACACACACGCTCAAAAAAAAAGCCATAAAACACAGAAGGAAACAAGCATGACAGTTAAAGATAACAGGAACTGAACACACATAGCTGCCTGACCACACACGCACACACACACACACACACTTATCTCTGAGGGCTTTCCACTTCATTTCCTAAACTCGACACTGTAACTGTTGCTGCAGCGGCTGTAAAACTCAAAGGCGGTGAATTTATGGGAATAAACGTCACTATGAGGAGTTCGTAAAAGTAATATTTTCCATTTTGTGCTTTTAAATTAATAATGTATTACGTCACATTTAAGCTGACCAAAAAAATAAGCATTATAATGAAAAGTGACTACTGTGTGCCACAGAAAAGGCCACAAGATCATTCAAATCAAATGAGTTCTTCCTCTGAGAAGCATGAATGTGTTCAATAAATGTCAAACTTCTTCTGTGTCAATTGGAAATTTTGGTCTTGTAGTAGCACCAGAGAAAAGTGAATAAGTCCTTGAAATCATGAGGATTCATCCTCTGGGGACCAATTTCATGGAAAAGTCACAGTTAGTTTTTGAAATAAAGTACCTTGTCATGACCTGAAAAGACCAAAATATGCTCACATTGCTCTCTTAGAGAGCCAAGCAGCACAAATTAAGGCCCGATCATGCCAGAAAGTGGCATATCGAAATTCATCCACACTTTTTCACAAAATAGTGATAGAAACTTGGGAAAGTTGGTGGATTACTGTAGTTGGTGAGCTAACAGCTAACAGCTGTCACTATAGCTCTCAAAGCTTCTTGTATTTTCTGTGTGCTGTGATGTTTACTACCTCTGGCATTTTCTTCTCAGGATTGTTCGTCATTTAATTCAATCAAGAGTATTTGAAGAGGGGACAAAAATTGCTTCCCAAGCTAGCGACAATGCTAACTAATCTAACCATCTAAGCTAGTTATCTTAGATTAGAGCTGCAAAAGAAAATTAATCTGCAATTATTTTTCATACTTTGAAATGTATGTATGAGTTTGATTAATCATCCAGTTTTTATTTAAATTTACATAGCAATACATTATTTTATCTAGCTTTTAGTATCATAATAAAACAGCTGAACACATTCTTTCTACAATCGAAATCCAATATTGTTCTGACAGTTCTTCCCAACACTGTTGCAGAAGTTAAATGTGTTGCACTGTCAGGTTGCTTTGCTTTCACCTTTCTGTCCAGTTGATCCCAAACCCCCTCGATGACCACTGCGCTGGCCATTCCATGATTTGATGCCTACCATTGTTTTCTTTTTTTCTAAAAGGTAGTATGTAGGTATGTTTTGGATCATTAATTCCAGGCTGCGAGTCACATTGGATCCAGGAAAAGAGCCCCAGATACTCACTCTTCCTCCTCAATGCTTTTACGCAGATGGGCTTGGAAGTAATCAACTAAAGTTGGACACCTGTATGAACTGTTTGCATCAACTTTCAAGGCTTCATTTGCTTCCATTGCTGCAGAAAAGCTAAGTTGTTGCCTATTACTAATATAACTATAAAAATTTACATTTTTTATTTTTACCTCTGGCAGTTTACTGCTTACCTTTGTATCATTTCAGGTTATTCAGTAGACTTACATTTCAATAAAAACTGGAAAATTTGGGGTTTTTTTAAACTTTTGACCGGTAGTGTAAATGTATTGGAGTATAAAAGAAACAGAACACCTTTTTTTACTGCCCATTTTTTTATGTTATGTATGTTATGAACATAATTTTTGAAATATAGAAAATAATATGAAGTATACCGTAATGTAACATCTTGCTAAACGTGAGCTAAATGTGTGTATTTTTCTGTAGCTTATCTATCTTTACTTTGAAGTAAAGCTAGTTAGTGCAGATATTGAAACAATATAAGTTAGAAAATAATCACAATTTCAGTTGCAAACACAATATTATGAACTAACAATAGATATCCTCGCATCTAACCTCACCCATCTCACACACACACACACACACACACACATCTGGTTAGCAGTTCCCCTCCCTGTGCTGTGCTGCCATCATGGCCTCAACAAGCACTTGTTATGCAAGTCAGAGTCACACACACACACACACGCACACACGCACACACACACAGACTATGACACACACTCACATTTTGTTCGTAAACTCCAAGAATTATTTGGAGAACATTTAATAAGCACACTCACAGAAGCGTACGATATACCCTATGATGCTGGTTGAGTTTCCACTCTGAGCTAAAAAAGGAAACAGTCACAACACACACACACACACACACACACACACAAGTACACAGTGCCCACAATGTTGCCACACCCTGTCAGCAAATACAGTGGTTACTGTCTAATGATACTTTTAGCTTGGTGCACAGAAACCGAGAGAAAACAGATTAGAACAAGTAAAGATGAGAGACAAAGAGGAGTACTGAGAGGAGGATACAGCAATAAAATGTAGGGGAATCACAGTGCAGCTCACAGTACAATAATATGAAAGCTTCCCCATACAACGCTGGTATGACTACACAAAATAAATAAAAACAACAACTTATGATGATGTGCAACTGAAGAAAAATTTGCTTGCAGTTTCACAAAGTTTTATAGACAACTGAGATCAGTGTGCAACACTTCAGAGAGTCTGGACCTTTTTAAACACACACAGAGCAACATGAACACATTAATTAAATGCTATAAACAAACAGGAAGCTAAACAGTCAAATTAAGTTTAAAGCTGAACTCAAATAAAAACTACAAAGAAACGGCGAAGTATAGCTACGGTTAAAATCTATAATCTGCAGATTTAAAGACAAACCTAACTCAGAACCCCTATCCCAGACAGCTCATAATTTTATATTATTCATATATTTGTACTGTAACCATACTCTGCTTTCCTCTATAATTATTTGATTTTTTTATATTTATATGTTGTGTTTATGTGCTTTGTGTTTTTATCCTGTGTTACACTGCTGCACAAATAGCTGCCCCTTGGGGACAAATAAAGTAATTGATTCATTGATATATTTAGCAAAACCAGCAATACCTGGAGACAGTGTATCAATAACTTTCACTAAAAAATAAACATTATCCCAGTACACGTGTATTTAAAACATTTAGCAGGAGAGTATATGAACCTAAAACAAACAAACAAACAAGCTGGAAAATTCAATAAAAAGTCAAAATATTGAAAAAAAAAAAGTTCAGCTTTGCTGACGTGGATAAGTTGGTGTATCAAGAAAACCAAACGTGTAATGGGAATAGACTTGGCGCATAAATCATGACACAATGACTTAAACGTCATTCAAGCATTTGCTCCATTAAAGACATGAATAACGTTCCTCAAATTAACGTATGAAACAAACATAAATGTCATATTTCCATCACAACAGGTTTGACTGTTGCTCTTTTATGATTAATGGTGTCAGACTAGAGAATTAACACCACCAGCTGTTTACCCCGACGCACCAAACTCCTAATATTCACATAACAGTAACACGCAGTTTAATAATTTGCATTTTCTTTGACCCATTTTCTGGAAATTTTGTTAAAATTTACTCTTCATCTGGATGGAAACTTGACTCACAGTTAGGAGCGTTGTTAGAAATGTTTCAATAACAACACAAATATGACAACGATGAACTCATTTTTTATACAGAAACCTTTCTTTTTATATCTAAGAAAAGTCAGAGTTCCACAATGTGCCCATTTAACCTGTTCCGGCTGATTAAATCTCCTCTCAGGACAGTGTGTGTGTTTGACATATTTCTTTATCTCCTGACAGCTTTTTTTTTTTTTTTTTACAACTGTTAATGACATAACAACATACTAAATGTCTGTATCATTCCTGTTAGCACAGATAGTTTGGTGACATCAGGCTATTCCCAGCACAGCTCCGCCTATTGTCAACCTGAGCAGAGGTCCAATCAGACACAGCTGTTTAAATTACCAGGCGTACATGGCCATGAACATCTTGACTTTATGGTTCACTGTTGTTCAATATTTGTTAGTTGCAAACACCACTCTCTATGTTCATGTTTCTGTCTGTATCATAACTACTGCTGAAACGATTAGTCAGGTAATTGGTTAGTTGAGTGACAGAAAATTTGCTGCCAACAATTATGATTATAGATTAAAAGTTTAAATCATTTATCACTATTTATTGAAAAATGGCATTAGTACAACCTCTCCTTAAAAAACTCACACTAGAGCCAGATACTCTTAATCATTTCCAGCCAATCTCAAAACTCTCATTTCTTGCAAAGGTCTTAGAAAAAGTCGTAGCAGAGGAGATAATTTCCTTCGTGCCCGGTAATGGTCTCTTTGAGAAATTTCAGTCGGGTTTTAGGGTTTTAAATGATCTTCTCTTAGCAGCTGACTGTGGTCAACACACTGTATTACTCCTGTTGGATCTGTCCGCGGCTTTTGGCGCTGTTGATCATTGTATTTTAATTGAAAGTCTTAAAAACTGGGTAGGCATTTCGGGTTTGGTTCAGTTCTTATCTTTCAGAGAGGTCATTTCACATGGAGTTCGACAGGGATTCGTTCTCGGGCCCTTACTATTTTCCATTTTCACGCTATCACTTAGTCATATTATTAAGAAACAGTGTTAGTTACCATTTCTATGCCGATGATAAACAATTATATCTCTCCTTTGACACTAATGACACCAATCAATTAAACAACCTCGAGGCTTGTACTGCAGATATCAATAACTGGATGGCATCAAAATTTCTAGTTAAAGTCCGAGATTATTATCACAGGTCCAGACTCATCACAGTGTTACATTTCCTCCCATCTTGGTCCCCTCTTATCTTACATTACTAACTCTTGCAGAAACCTATTATTATCTTTGATAACCACCTCAAATTTAACCAGCATATTAATTTTGTTGTCCTCATCATGTTTTATCCAACTCTGTCAGGAGCTTAGAAACAGTAGCTCATGCATTAATTTCATCCCCTGATAGATTACTGCAATGCACTCTCGCCTTACCCAACAAAACTTAAATAAACTTCAGCTTATTCAAAATGCAGCCAGTCTCATAACCAGGTCCAACAGGAGGGAACACATCACACAGGTTTTAAAATCACTTCTTTGGCTCCCAGGATAAATTCTGAGAAGCACCTTTTCTCCAAAAGTGATTATAAAGTGGTTGAAAATCTTGTTTACAGTATAAATACCAAAACACAAACATAAAATAAGTAAACATGACAGACTGTACTTGGAAGAGAGATTATATAAACCTTAGAGGTTACACTTTGACCTTTCTGTCTCAAGATGGTGAGAGAACCGTACTTCAAGGAAACAACGAAGTTAAATATTCAACGCCAGCTTAATCATTACAGAGGTGTTTGTTACTGTAGATACATTCTGTACTTTTTTTTTTTTTTACACAGAAACGTAACGCAAGACTGCCATCTTTCACAGTCAAAAACAGTTTCAGTTAATGCTTCACTGTAGGTCAAATAATGTTTAAAAGACTGTTACACGCAGTCTGGGAATTTTAATTTTAGCTTATCAGTTACAGTCATTCAAGGAGAATTACATAAATGCAAATAAACCCACTTTCCAAATTTAAAAACGGTGTTTCATGTTAATGTTTAACCAAAGCCACAATGTCAAGAGTGTGTTTAGATTATGTTGCTCATTCTGATGAATCCTTTGCAGTTGTGCCATAAATGTCCCAGTTTTAATTATGTTTCCTTTAAGGGAGTACACAGTAAAATCATTACATAACTACCAACCAGGTGTGACGCTGAGAGCTCACTGAGAAAGCTTGTTTGGCGTATATTCACTGTACACCCATTAACCTGAACAAACTGTTGCAGAGTGAATCAACCAGCAAGTAAACTAGATGAAGAGTCTGAGTCATGTCAGTGTGCTGCTTAAAACATAGCGGCTAGGGGTGTAACAGTATGTGTATTCGTCCCGAAACTGTCATGGTACGGATGTCACGGTTCAGTGCGTACAGTCACGTTGTAAGAACATGACAGAGAAAAAAATTTGGTTTAAAAAGTATAAAGTAAACGTAGTGGTTTGGTCGCTCTGACTGATACGTTATTTTGTATGACATCATTAGATTATTAATACTGATACTACTAATACTTTCATATACTGTTTATATACAGTTAGACCATAAATCAGAATAAAACAGCTGCCAGCAGGTGTCCTGACTCCTTGCAAGAAACAGAAAGGTTGTTTTCCTTTTCCACTGCAGCACAACTAAACTGTTTCAGTGATAGTTTCATCCAAAGTGAGCCATTTTTGGGTGTTTACATTTTTCAAAAAAAAAAAAAAAAAAAAAAAAAAAAAAAAAGACCTAAATGTTATTTACTACCTCTCTTTTTTTCCTGCTGTACCTAAATTGTACCGAACTGTGACCCCAAAGCTGAGGTACACACCGAACCATGAATTTTGTGTACTGTTACACCCCTAATTGTAGCAAAGGTGGAGAAATATGCGTCAGGTAGTGGAGATGCTGTGATAAACTTGGCAGACAGAAGACATGACCTTTTCCATTTGCATTCAGCCACGTCATGTAAAATATGTTTATTAGTCTGTGTTGTTTATGATGCTGTCTGCAGGTCGGCCTCAGCAAATGTACCATCTTGTGTTCCCAACTGACATGGAGTGGAAACTAAACTAAACCATTACTGTGCCGGTCTGGTTTTGGAGCGCACTTTGTAGTACTAGAACTACAATAATTAGTTGATTAATCGATTAGTCTATTAATCATTTTGTCAATAAAATGTCAGAAAATAGTGAAAAATGCCCACTGTAATTTTCCTAGAGCCAAATGTGATGTTTTCAAATGTCTGTTTTGTACGACCAACAGTCCAAAACCCAACCAACAAGAAAAGCTTCAAATTCTCACATTTGAGAAACTGGTACAAGCAAATGTTTGGCATTTTCCCTTTAAAAATGACTAAGAATGATAATTAAAAGTAGTTGCCTAATAATTTTCTGTCAATGTAAGAAAACAACATAATATAGAAAAAATTGTTGGGGAACTCAAGCATTATTTTTATACTGTTATGATGTTAAACATATTCAAAGTTTGGTGAACATAATGTAAAAATTCATCCTGCTATGAACAGCCTGTTTCAGACAGAGGCTGAACTGAGGGGCTGCATAAAGGACCAGTATAAGATGAATAAGGAGTTTTTTTGAACTGTAAATCATGCAAAGAGATTCTAGTAGAGCCCCAGATTAAAAGTATAGACCTGAATATGTGCATAATATGTCCCCTTTAAACATTTAGGTTACTTGTTTGGCATCTCGATTTATATAAATAGTCACACTTGTAAAAAATACCTTTTTGACTTTCAGAAGGTAGGTCAATTTTTCCATTCAGTAACTTTCCTGAACAATTTCAAGCCACAAGCAAAATCCAGTCTGTCTACTCGTATAGTCTCTTCAATGTTCCCAAGATACATTACAGCACATTTTATATCACATTAGACTGAGCTTAAACAGAAGGATTTAAATATTACAGAGGAGGAACTAAGAATTAACAGCAGTAAATGGATGCACACCTGAGTTTTACAGCTGTACTGTAGGTTAAATGGTGATAAGGGTAACACTGGTGATAAGAGGTGGATTCAGGTCATAGCTACGTAGATAGAAAGAACAAAGAGAGAGGCAGAGCTGGGTTTTAGAGGTCAGTGAACTCTGTCTGGTCCGTCAAACATGCAAACATTCAGCGGCCCAGGAAAACTTGGACAAGTGTATGGAAACAGTGTGTGTGAGTGACTAAGTGAGAGGGAGAGAGAGAGATCCATGTTTTTACTAACAAGTGGTGTCCAAATATCCAAACAAAGACGCTGTAGCAGTGTGTATGTATTAGAGGTCAAAGGTCACAGCTGCTGGAGGAGGAAGTACAAACCCAGCATTCTCAAAAATGACCTTTTGCATCATGTGAAAATCTCACCACTGTTTTATATTTCCTGTTTCTTTTAAACTAAGTTCAAAAACATGACATGATTTGTTGAGTCATCCAACATGTTTCCCAAACCTATTAAATGACATTCAAAGTTGTTTTTTTAAAAAAAAAGACAAACTGTTCAACTTGCAGGTAAAAATATAGCTACAATATGGCCAAAGGGTTTTTAAATTTTTCTCATTACTAGCGCTCTTACGATACCTGAGTTTCTGTACCAATTCCTAAAAAAAGCAAAAAGCCTTAGTTAACACCTTAGTTTAAAGAACATAAACATGTTTTTCTATCTTATATAAAGTATGCCAAAACATACAAAACACAGCTGATTGGCTACTTATACGTTTACACACAGAGGCTAATATTTAAATATAGCCTGGGGCATTATGCTGAGTAATTGTGTCGAGTGATAATGATGACTGTGATAACAATGGTGACAGTGGTTGTTGTTGTATTTTAATTGTACTCTTTGCCCTCACCATTATAGATAGGGTATGTGATCGTTGGTGTGTCATTATTATTTTTCATGTGATCTTATTTTTAGTCATTACTTCCTTATTTTGAGGGAGGCATTTTCAGGGGGAAAGTGTTAAGTTCTTGTATAAACAGGTGCTTTGAATCAAAAACTCAGACAATGAAAGAACCAAGAAATCCTGCACACTTTGGATAACTTGTAATTTATTAGTAAAATCAGTTATTTAGAAAGTTAAGTGAGTTTAAAAGTGTGCAGGATTTCTTGGTTATTTTCCAGGGTAAGAAAAATGCGACATGTAACATAAATAAATGAAACATTATAGAAAGATATACAGTATACAGTACAACACAGTATTTGCCAACCTTTTCAATGCATCAGTCTAAAATGCTAGAAAATACATGCTGAAATGAGAAATATAACCAGAACTCTTAGTAAAAGTACTAAGTAATCAGATTAAGAATCTGACCGAGCATTCCACGCCCACGTTTGAGATTTGACAGTTTTTGATACACAATGCAACAGATATATTTCAGTCAGTTCTCAAAAATACTCTGCCCTAATCTGGAAAAGTTGCTAGGTGATTTCCAGACTGTAGAAGTTGCTATGAGAGCACTGAGAGTGAACCAAAACAGTAGAGTTGCAGCCTGACAGCTAAACAATGAGCTGAAACTCGCTATAAACCCCCATAAAGCCGAGGGGAGCTGCAGAGTCGCTGATATTTCTCTGTAGGTTCATCTTTGTAAACATTAAATATTCAGCTTACAGTTTTCTTTGGATATTTAAAGATCCTGTTATGATGTGAGTGTTTGACAAACCCCTATAGGCCTGAAAATAAGCTTCTAGCTATTTCTGGTGCCTCTTAAACAAACAATAATATATAAACAAACCAGAGTAACAATGTTCTGCTATGATTCGGACCACAGAAAAAGTGACTCACCAACCACAACCAAAAGTGACGAACGGTTGGCTCGTGGCTAATATATAATCTCACCCAAAAACACACATACAAGCGAAGCGTCTCTTTTAAGTTTCAGTTTGGCGGTGGCTGTGATTATGTCACGGCGGGATGCCTGACTGTGAGAACTGGATCTCTGAAAAAAGGTACAGCCATAAAAAAATTACAGAGAGCAGAAGAAGAAGAGGACACTCCCTGGTGTTTGAACAAGGCCGTCTCTGTCGATAAGCCTGCAGATGGTTTCTACGCAATGTCTGCTACGCTGGGCACCACCTGCATGTCCTGTACCTGTTCACATCAGATTGATTCACAGCACAAAGGTTCAGCTGAAACTAAAGAATTGATCCCCTGAAGGAGTTTAAGTTGACAAGAAAAACAGGAAGTCTTCTTTTCTGTTTTTCTACATCAAGAGGAGTCAGCTTTTAGCACATCAGCACTGACGCCTGTAGGGATTCAAGAACACTTCAGGAAGGTGAAGTTTAAAATCAAGATTCTCCGCTGTATTCAAGTTATTTCTTAGCTTTACACTCATGAAATGCTATCTAACGTCTTAACTTTGACAGAGACAAATATGACGAGGCTCTAATGGTCTTTGCTTGATGTTTTTCTCAGCGAGTAAATGTGAAATAGCAATAGCAACAATCATTTGATAAGACATCAATAAAAACGCCTGTCTCACTCAAAGGATTTCCCTTAAACAACCAGCACATCATCCATCAATTAAACAGTAAAAATCAAATTAAATCTGCATCTTATCAGCTGTTAACGACACAGACTCAGATTTTATCAAGAGACAGGGCGCTCCTCAGAGGCAGCTTACTGAGTGTCACAACATCAACAAGCAAAGTTCAGTTTAATTATCATTCATAAAAACATCACATTCCCATTTTATTGCTTCTAAAGTAGTATTTGTGTTGTAGATTGAGTTTAAAAAAAACAGTGAAACTTTAAAATCTACACATAACCAAATCTTAAAGTTAAATGGCCTAACTTCACTGTAGAAAACTAAAAATAAAACAAATATTATCTCAGAAATGACTTCTGTATGAAGTAAAATGGTCTGAGACATTAGATGACCCAAGGCCTGCAACTAGGAACCTAAAGTGGCATCTTCATATAGCCAAAAACCAAAAATATGAACTTAACATGATATAAATTAAATTTAAAAAACAGCAAATCCTACTTTTTGAGAAGCTATCGTTTAAATATGGGGACAACAGAGCATATTTTTAGGCAGTCTCTCCTGGAAGGCATTCATAGTTTAAGACATTAATAGTGAATGAAATGGTTGTGTCAAGAAGGTAAAAAAAAAAAAAAAAAAAAAAACTTCAAACCCTGCCTCCTTTCTCACCACCACACAGCTGGCCAATCACGGTGTGAAATGGGTGCTACTGAAAGTGGGTGTTGCTGTTCTGAAAGCTGCTGCACAGCCAGGAATGTTTAATGTCAGGGATACTGGATTTGAGTGTTGATGTTTTCATTTTACTCTTTGTAAAGGTTTGTTCCTTCCCAGCTCTATATTTATATCCTGGAGCTCTACTGGAATATGTTTGCATGATTTACAGCTCAAAATGTTCCATATTCATCTTATACTGGCCCTTTATGCAGCCGCTCAGTTCAGCCTCTGTCTGATTTTCCTAAAAAAAAACAATGTTTAAAGTCATACCAAATTAATCCCTCTCAATCATCGCTTGTGACCCACTAGAAGCGTGTGATTCTGCCCTCTGCTTGTATTTTCTTATTACTTTGTTGTGTTCGGGGCGCTTCTGGGCATCAACAGACCTCTCTCAGACACGCCGCTCTCTCAGGATCAAATCAGTCACTAGAGGACGACCGAACAACTAAACATAACAACATTAAATATTTAAATGTATTAAATTCTTCTGACATAAGGGGAAGTAGTCTGTATTTCAGTCCAGGCCGGCCGCCTCCGCTATAATACGCTGTGGGAATCCCTGAAAGAGTTGATACAAAGACATGTGCCCGAGGCAGCAAATGTTACAGCTAAACAATTAACTTATTATTCGAAACAGACTGTAAAAGCATTGTAAATAATGGAGTCAGCTGTCGAACTTGCGTAATAACGGGCCTATTTCGAAAATACTTGAAGCTTAACTATCTGCATTATGTATTTTTTTGTGTCCGTGATAAGCCACTAACCCACAAAAACATCAGCTGTCTGCTGTTGGTTGAGCTTTAGGAAAGATTTTCTAAGTGTTGGGATTTCACAACAGCACATCCATTGATAGGAGGCAGGACAAACTGAGGCGTCCCGGTGGTTCGGAGGTCCAAAGGTACATGTGTAACTATGACGTCCTGGAGTCCACAGAGCTTTCCTGTCTCCAAATGCACAAATGAATACAACTAGGCAGACATTATGTAACTGGACAGTAACATTAAAGAGCATAAGGGTGCTCATTAAAGCAACAACACTAAGACTGCGATTGTTATTTTATAATCTAACAGTTAGATAGACTGTGTTGTTCCTGTTTGTTGTAGAAAACTTCAGGTGATTTGTACATCAACATACTTGTCTATCATTGTTTGTTTGCTTATGGTCCAATGTACAATCACCTAACTAAAAACCTAACTAGCAGCCTAAAATTTCTGTCAATCGATTGATCAAGCTGTTTCTGCGTTACACCACACATCCCACTGCGCGTCATCAATCATCTGGGCAGGTACAACATATATTCCTGTCAGCCTCTGTGCTGCAGCAGCTGCTGCCGGGTGTCAGGTGCGTGTTGTCTTAAACAGCTCGTGACACCACTTCCGCCCCGCCCACCTGGGACGACCAGAGCAGGCAGAGCAAGCGAGCCAACTGACAGCCAGGAAGCCTACAGGTCCCACAGGTAGACACACCTGAGAGCCGGACAAACAGGAGGCAGAGCGGAGGCTTATTACACACCTTACACACCTTTTTCAAGTGGCAGTGACACAGTCTATCTACTGCTTTACCTTCAACAATCCACAACAAGCACAATCCTATTATACATTTTACAGGTTATCATATAAATCCAGTGTTAAACCAGGTATTTGGCACAGAATAAAGGCCTTAAACACAGACACAATACTAGAGCTGGAACAAATGGTAGATTGCAAATATTTTGATAATAAATTAATCGTTTGAGTCATTTTCTAATCAAAAATGACTAAAATTTTATGGTTCTAGCTTCTCCAATGTGAGGATTTGTTGCTTTTCTCTGTTTTATATCATTATGAACTAAATATCTATAGTTTTTGGACGAGGTAAGACATCTCTCTTGGACTCTTTGGTTAGACCAAACGATTCATTGAAAAATGAAAATAATCCTAACTTGCAGCCCTAAACAGTATAGGTTACCATAAGAGCATCATAGAGGCACAGACACACCTCGTATGTATAGTCCTATCATAGCCAACATCTTAAAGCAGATAAGGATACTAAGCTAAAAATATGTTTGATATAAATTCACAGAAACAATGACTCACTGAGAGGAATAGGCTGTTACAAGAATTTTCAGGTGACACAAAAGGTCACACAAAAAGTCAGTTTTAGGGATATTATAAAGGACCCCAAAGTGCCAAAAGGTCACTATATGGTTATTTTAAACTCATTAAAGAGTATCAGTATCACAACAGAAGTCATTATATATACACTAAAGGCATATCATGACAGATATAAAGTTCATAAGGTCACTATAAACTCAATTTAGAGCACCAAAGTCACTTTATAAGTCACTATAGGAATATTTTGAGGACATCTTGAGACATAAACACCATTTTAACTCAGTATAGAGTACCAAAGTCACATTATAGAAATATTATAGTGACATAATTAGAATTTTAAACACCTAACACCATAATAAACTCAATAAAGGGAACCAATGTCGCAATAGAAGTCATATGTATGTTAAAAGGGATATCATGTGAGACATAAACTCTATAAAAAGGTCACTACAAACTCAATTTGGAGCACCAAAGTGACTTTATAAGTCACTATAGGAATATTTTAAGGACACCTTGAGAGACATACATACTATTTTAACTCAGTATAGAGTATCAAAGTCACATTATAGTGACATTATGATACATTTAAACACCTAAGGCCACTATAAACTCAATAAAGAGTACCAGTATCACAAAAGAAGTCATTGTATGTATATTAAAGGGATATCATGACAGATATAAACTCCATTAAGGTCACTACACACTCAATTTAGAGCACCAAAGTCACTTTATAAGTCACTATAGGAATATTGTGAATCCATAGGATCACAATTAACTCAATATGGAGTACCAAAGTCACATTATAAACACCATAAGATGTGTGTAAAGTCAGTTTGGAGTATCAAGGACATATTGAGAGACATAAACACCATATTAACTCAATATGGAGTACTAAAGCCACATATAAGCCAATAGGAGTACTGTAGGGACATCCTATGAGATTTAAACACTATAAGATGTGTGTAAAGTCAGTTTGGAGCATCAAAGTTTCATTATAAGTCTCTGTAGAAATAATATAGAGATATATTAAGAGATTTTAACACCACATGTCACTATTAATTCAATATGGAGAACCAAAGGCACACGTTACAAGTCACTGGAGGAATATTTTAAGAATATTATAACAATGTGTCAGAATTTCACTATAAACTCAATACTGAGAACCACAGAAACACTAAAGTCACTTTATTGTAACATGTTTAAGCCGCTTTAGCAAAATTATACAGACTTTTCTTCCAACTGGGTGCGGAGACCGGAGGCGGATCATTGAATTAAGTGTTCCTGGAGGTTTTTAGATCACATAAACACCAGCTAATGAGATTAAAATATATAGAAAACGGCCTGTTGTTTCACAATGCCGCCTCCACTGTGGATAAACTGGTTTAGTTTGCTCGTATCGACGCTTAAAAACACCAAACAAACCGTCAAACAGTCGCCACCGCGTCCACCTTTGCACTTACCTGCATACCAGGAACTTCCATGGTTACTTCGAAGTATGAACGCCCTTTTCCTCCTCCAGGTTTGTCTGTTTTCTTCTTCTTCTTTGAGTCTAGCTTTCTTTTAATTCCTCTTTGAGCTTCACTCGCACAACAACAACAACAACAAAAAAAAACCTTCTCCCCCCCCAAAAAAAGCAGGTAGAAAATGGAGAAAGTGTATCCGATATAAAAAGGCGGTTTGTTTGCAGAAAGCAGCAGCTGAAAAGAAATGAACAAACTACAAATGCACACACGTCCTGCTGTGAGAGTCTGCAGCAACAAAAAAAAAAAAAAAAGTGTTGAGCAAACGAGGAGGATGACGAGCTGGTTACTGCCCACTTCAAGGGAGGAGCGACATGTCAGTTTAATGCCTGAGGATGTCTGCTGCCACCTTCTGCTTTGATGCCAGCAGTGTCTCTTTCTTTCTATTCTCTTCTACTTATTGTGTGATTTCTGCTGCAAGCAATTCAAACAAATGTGCACATTTGCATTCTCAGCTAACCCTGCTGCCACTAATGATGTACAAATCTCTGAGCTTTGCTTTTAGGCAAATCAATTTATAATGTGTCATGTATGTGTTTTGCCATCTGTTGAGGCAATAAACAGCATCAGTAACATGTGATATTGTTGTCCAGTGTAATTATTATTATGTTATTTGATGCTGTGGGAGAAGAGTAAAAACCTGCAAAATGAATCATTCAAATGTAATTACTACATTTAAATATGCTGGAATGAAATTTGGCAGTGAAAGAAAATGCTCTGAACAATCCTGCCCCTTTTTTTTTTTTATCAGTCAGCTTTTTTATCAAAAGCTCCAAACACATAAAAGTTATTACAGCAGTATGTTGTATGAAGAAATGATGAAGCATGGGCCTCCTAATAGGCTGCGACATCTCATCTGAGATTCCCCCTCTGTCTAACAGTGCACTTATCCTGCAGAGAGTGAATTATTGTCCTCCTATCTCATCCATCTCGCTTATGCAAATGAGTGTCTTAATTTGGTTAGGCAGCGTCGTGTGCACTGTAAAACCAAAAGTTCAACATACTCAAAACTTTTGTCTTAACTGATTACCTAAGAAAACTTAAGTAACTGTAATAATTGTATTAAGTAAATGTTAAATGAAAAAATACTTTCAGTTAACTTAATTTTTTTAATGTATCTTTTGTTTCCAATACAATTTTATTGAATTTTATACATACAATTACAATAATAGTAGACTCCCCATCACCCTTACCTCCACTCCCTCCCTCCCTCCTCAGACATGTATAACATCACCCCCCTCCCACCCCAAACAATCCTTGTCTACAATTAAAATAATATAAATAATAATAATAAATCAAATCAAATACCAGTAGCTTACGTAAAGGTATAAGGGTAAGGGTACTTCTTAAGCTGCATACATGTAGGACACATCAACATTAAGCACACTGACATATGCAGCAGATCATCATATGGCTTAATGGATGTGCAAAAAAACAAAAAAAAAAGGCCATTATGGGGACAACAAACTAGCAGTAAGTAAGTAAACAAAATGACAAATTTTGAGTCTATCTAAACTTAATACTTACATTTTCTAATATTTTTAAGTTCTGCAAACTAAATTAAATTGATTCAGCGATGCTTAATAAAGTTAAATTCTGCTGAGTCATCCTTAACGCAATAAATTTAATTGTATACAACTTATAACCCAGTCTAGTTAGTATTGGACATAAATATCAATACAATGGCACTGATACATTTCAAGGTTTCTTTATTAAGTAATTAAACATGATGTCTTTTCAAAGGAATTAACAATCATTACAGATTGAAACTACAGTATTTTTCCACAGGAACAACAAAGTATTTCACACTGACACACACATATCAGGCTGAAAACAGGAAAGGCACATTTTACATAGAGCTGAAATGATAAGTTGATTCCTGTTTTATTTTTGCTTTGTTTTTATGTTTCTTTTGTTTTTTCCTCCAGTCAGGGAAACCAGAGCTTCGATGGACTTTAACAGACAAACTGATGCAAAATTGAGAGACTATTGACCAACCAACTGGATGCAATTTTAAGGCAATTTAACCCTGAGTCAACACGAAAACAAAATAAATACACCCACATTACAAACAGAAGTACAATCAATGAATGTAAAGTCTAACAGTCTGAAAATGGTTCACTGTAGATCAACAACCATTTTGATAACTGATTCATCGTTTTGAGTCATTTTTTAAGAAGAAAATTTCCAAATTCCCTGATTCCACTTCCTCATATATGAATATTCTCTGGTTTCTTTAGTATTTTATGACAGTAAACAGGTCAATGCAGCCGTTGACCTTTAAAAATTGGATATCCAGGTTTTGTACTTTTGTACATTTACAAAAAGATTGTTCTTTATCTCAAACTGTCTCTAACTACATTTTTTGACATACTAGAAATGACATGCCAATGAAAAGCATCATTGTAAAAATCCTCTGTCGATAAAGTAGATTTTTTTAAAAGTGTTTTTAATCACTTTTTTAAAAAATGTAAAATTTCAGTTATGCAAAAATCACATAAATCACAAAAACAAAGATAGTACAGTTTATCTAAAGTAGCAAGCCAGCAAAAGTGGATTTGAAGATTTTGGGTGCAAAACCTCAGGCCCTCTCTTTACAGCCCAGCACCTGGAAATGTAAAAAAAAAAAAGAGACACACACAAAGATCGTGGTTTTCTCATAAAGGAGCCGAGGTTTAATTCAAATCCATCTCTAACATTCCCCAATATCCCCAAGTAACAAAATAGAATAAATAGAATACAAAAGTAAAATCTGGCTAAAATGTTTTGGGGGGTTTGTTATTAATATTATTTAAAAAACAGATAGGGCAAGATTATTTTGATTACCCTGGAAATAGTCTGGTGTTGAAATATTCAAATTGTCCAATTCCTGATCCAGACAAACCTTTTTTTTAAAAAAAAATGGTGAACCGGTCCTTTAAAAATGAGTGTTTTTTTTCCCGATTGTCCTGGAAGGCAGCGTCAGGTTTCAGTCTGACGTCACCCGGAAGCGGGGGATAGGGGGGCAGAGCCCGGCAGAAGATGGCTTCCTTACGCTGTAGGCGGGACCCCTGCGGCGTTATCTGTCTGATTTTAACTTATTTCAGCGTGTTTTACGCGGACTACGTGGTCATACAGTATGTCCTCATCCCCGCCTACTCGGACAGGTCGGTACTTTGTGTTTTTATGTCGTTTAAACCGCTAAAAAAACCGACATGGCGTCAGCGGCTCTCCGCTGTCTCCATTCATCTGACAGCATCCTGACGCTGTTTCCTCCTCTGCACCGATACAAAGCGTGTTTCTCTGACAGAAACACACACATATCTTCTGTATATATACAGAAGATATATAAGTGTATGTTTGTAGCAGTTATGTACCGAGGTGGTGCAACATAACGTGTATTTTTGTTGTTGTTGTTGTTTGTTTACTAGCTGAGGCTGTTGATCCGCACCAAAACACCCAGTCAGCTGTTTGGTTTCTGTTGTTTGTCACTGACACAGATTAAACACAGTTGACACCAGAGATAGAAAATACTTACTGTGACTTTTTTTGTTTTGTAATTAATGTATAAATATTATTGCTACTTTTTCTTACTAAAGGTTCTCTCTCTTTGTTTTCAGCTTATTAGCTTGTTTTGCTCTGCCATGGTATCTATTATGATTAATTAATGATTAATTAATTAATAATCCATGAACTATTTAAATCATTTATCAAGAAAAAATGTCAAACATCTGCTACAGCCTCTGAAATGAGATGATCAGCTGTTTTTGTGTTTTATACCACTGTCATTAAAGCTGCAACACTTAGGGTCGATTAATCAATTGACAAAATATGAATAGGCAACAATTTTGATAATTGAATAGCTGTTAGTCAATTTTTTAAGTATAAATGCCAAAACTTCTCTGGTTTCAGCTTCTCAAATCTGAAGATTCAACGCTTTCATGACAGTAAACTGAATATTTTGGGTTTTGGACTGTTAGTTGGACAAAACAAGACATTTGAAGACGTCACCTGGGACTCTGGGAAGTTATAACATTTCTAATTAACCGATTAATCAATATAATTATATGCAGTTTAACTGATAATAAAAATAATCATTTCAGCCCTGCCTCAATTTGTCCGACAAACAGTCCAAAACCCTAAAATATTCAATTTAATGTAAAACCAAGAAATTCTCACATTGGAGAACCCGGAGCCTTTACAGCTCTAATGATATCGATGTGATACAGGAACAAATAACAAGACAAAAATGACTGTTTGGGGCTAAAAAAAATTATGATTTCCAAAGGAAGGTCTCATGCTTTACAGTATATCATCATGTCCCATAACCAGATGTAAAGATGGACAGTGTTGTGTTTATTCATTTTAACTTAGGAATATGTTTAAACAAATAAAACAACTCTGAGGATGAAATCATGTTTTTTGGTGGTAATAAACATGTTTTTTTGTGTGTATTAAGTCTTCTTTTCTAACTCTCTGACAGTGTGTGGTGTACTCTACATGGATCCGTGTTCAACCTGATTCTGCTGCTGCTGCTGGCCTGCCACTCCAAAGCTGTCTTCTCAGACCCTGGTAGGTAATTTTTATTATTATTCATTACTATATTTTATTCATCCCGTGTGTCTCATGTGTGTGTTGCTGTCGTTCAGGTATGGTGCCTCTTCCTGACACAGCCATAGACTTCTCAGACCTTCGCTCCCAGTCGTCTCGGATGAATGAGCGGGTGAGTCGCACTTTAAGTTTAAATCCAAGAGCAGTTTTTTCTTAATCGTCTCTACTGATTACACAAAGTGTAGCCCTTAATTTGACTGCTGAGCCAAGTGTTTATTGTCCAAATAAGTCCAAAATATGTTTTAAAAAATGTCAAAACAGTTAAAGTATTCAGAAAAAGTTTATCGGACCTCGCAGTACTACATTCACTGGAGGTCCAGGAGGTTGGAGGTTGGACTATTCCCATTTTTCTCTTCTCACGAACTCAATAATAATGTACGGAGCTAAAAAGAGGCTAATAACAGAGAGGGAGTATTAGGGAGAATGTGGCCTCTCTGTGACTGTAACTATATTATTAACAACTATGTATTTATCTCGGGGTCAGTGTGTATTTACATCTTAACAGCTGTACTCATGTCTGCTGTGTGGCCTGTCATTATGTACACATGAGCGTAATGACAGATGTCTGTAAAGAGTGTTTTTTTTTTTTTTGAGAGGTTTACATACAGTATGAGAATCGTATCCAGTGTTGGGAACGACGTATGACTATACTCAACAACTCTGGAAACTAATCCTGTGTTTTCCTTCTGTGGGTTTAAACACAAACTCACATCTGTGCACTGAATATTATACTGTAGCTGTGGTGGGTGTGGTGATTAGTAGATTAATAGAACAAGAATTTTCATGTTTAATCATATCAAGTCTAATGACTGGAGGCATTATGTTCTCTGGTTGTCTGTACGTCCGTCTGTTCCATTCTTATGAACGTGATATCTCAGGAACACCTTGAGGGAATTTCTTCAAATTTGGCACAAACGTCCACTTGGACTCGAGGACGAACTGATTGGAATTTGGAACTGTGACCTTGCAAAACATGTTTTTGGCCATAACTCAAGAATTCATACATTAATTATGACAAAGTTTCACACAGGACAAAAATGATGAAGTGATGACATTTTATACCCAAAAGGTCAAATGTGAGCTTCACCGTGACATCATAATGTTCTGCACAAACACTTTTCTAACCATTATTCAACGCCATAACTCAGGAACAGAAGGGCAGGTTGTGACCATATTTCACATTTGGTCGGATACTGAATTGGCGACTCTAATCTTGGGTTCCACCTTGAAACTGTGGTGATTTCATTAAATTCCTTCAAAGTCTTTATTACAAATATTATGAGTCTGGACAGACATGGATGTAAACTGTAACTAGACCGTGAGGCGGTATTTGTTTTATGTTGTTTTTTTTTTTATTCTTCAATAAATATATTAAAAAATATAAAGGAAAAAAGTAAAAAATATAAGCCTACATGCATTTACAAAAAATATTTTTACAACTAATTTTAAGCCCTAGAAACTTCTGTTTTGACTTCCATTGTGCCCACTCTCACAAAGCAGAAGTTAATATACTGTAAGTTAAAATACTCGAGACCTGCAAAATGACTGCCTCAAAATGAAATGTGAAACAAAATGTAAAAAAGTTAAAGAGTAGACTTGTTTTTCAAATGATGGAACAACATAAAACTCAAATAATCCAACATCCTGCTACAGAAGATCAATTTTGTTTGCTTATAAGTACAACTTATGAGCCGAATATAACTCTTGCATGCTGTGTAATGCACTTAGCTGCAGCTACTTTGATGCAATATATGGTTTGTTTGCTGCGTCTTGGATCACTTGTATGAAAACAGTATGCCTGATGATGTTCTGCGCAGTCTCTATGATGTCCAGGAAGTCAGATATTGGGATATTTGTTGTTAAACTGCTCTCAGGTGTGTTATTGTGCGCTCTTCTTACCTGCCGTCCTGCTGCCTGCAGGGCTGTGAGGGTTGGACGGTGTGCAGTCGCTGCGAAACCTACAGACCTCCCAGAGCGCATCACTGCCGCGTCTGCCAGAGGTGTATACGCCGCATGGACCATCACTGTCCCTGGTGAGATCTCACCAGCCTCTGTCTCCTCTTTCCCTCTGATTTTTTTCTTTTCATGTCTCAAACTCTCCTCTCCTCTTTGTCATCCACACCTCCTCATCCTCAGGTTATTGTCAGCGTCTAATTTGTGTTTCTGTGTGTTTTTAAGGATCAATAACTGCGTAGGAGAGCTAAACCAGAAGTATTTCATCCAGTTTCTTTTCTACACAGGTGAGTGCTATACTACATCACATCATACATTAGTCAAACTACCACTTCTACCACTGTTACTACTGTTTCTACCTTCACTGCCTCCTAATCACAATAATTACCATACTGCTGATAGTAATGCAGTACCAGCTGCTTCTGCCACTAACACTATACCCAAACTGAGATGCTGCAAAGATTTAGAGCATTTAAAGGTTTTTGCCCCTATTTCATCCCTATTTGCTACATTTTTAGGTGCTTCTGTATTATGTTAAGTCAGACACGTCAGTCTGAGTTTCCCAGTCGTAATTATGACTCGGGGCGTGAACGCTGTTTACAAGTATCTCATAATTACGATAACTCCAATATGACGTGAACGTGGCATTATCCCGCAAATCAAAGTAAGACAAATAACAAAGGATAATAATACTCTATAACTCTAAATTCAATTCAGTTGGTATTAAACGCAAACCGGAACGTGCGGCTACCTGTGTGCTATTTTTAAATGCAGTATTTTATATTCTTTGGCTTTTAACATTCGCAGGCATGGCCAGTCTGTACTCTATGGTGCTGGTGGTGTCGGCCTGGGTGTGGCGGATAAGGAACGAGAGAGAAGGCGATGCAGAAAAGGAAGAAGGAGAAGAGACGCCCAGCAAGCACCTGATAGTGTGAGTCCTCTGCAGAGTGAATCCAGGGGGAGACTGACGGTGTGTTTCGTGTGTCAGTATTAAACTAAGTGTTATATTATTCTATTACTTTCTCTCTCTCAGGGCTCACTACATCATCCTCCTGGTGGAGTCGGTGTTGTTTGGCGTGTTTGTCATGGTCATCTTCTACGATCAGGTACACAAACACACATTCAGATATCGCCTCTTTTATTCCACACGTTCTTCTTCTTTGTCAAAACCTGGCGCCTACATTACCCACAATGCAACGCAGCTGCCAACAGTTCAGTCAGAGGTGCAGGTGTGTTATGCTAGTAGTGGCTAATGTGTCCTGGAGCTGCTGCTCTGCTCTTAAATGTCTGATCCTAAATATAGTTCCTCTCTCTCTCTCTGTCCCCATTAGCTGGTCTCCATAATCACAGACGAGACTCCAATCGAACAGATGAGGAACAGGCTGATGATAAAGGACAAAGGTTCTTCGTCTTCGTCCTCCTCGTCGCAGCTGCCTCACCACCCAACGCACACCCGCAAGCCAAAGCTGGCCCTGCTGCGGGAGGTTTTTGGCAGAGGTGCGTTTTGTGTTCGTCATTAACATTTTTTAAATTTCACTCAACTGAATCGACGAATCATTTTAGCACACAAGCTGTTTTTGATCAGATTTCCTTCTCTCCAGGTTCGGTCTTTTGCTGGCTTCTTCCTCTCCACTCCAGCCCTCCGTCGGTCGGCGGCATCACCTACTCCGCCCTGCCCGACTACGACGTCTGACCTTTGACCTGTGAGAGCGAGATGAGGCGAGGAAAGGATGACGAATAAGGTTTTGTGCGTGTTTGTGAGAAAGAGATTGAATTTTCTGCCTAACTGCGATGTCTTATCTTCGGACCTGAGAGATGAAGAGGAAGGAGGACGAAGGGCCAAGATGGGGATGAATGAACGTGAATGAGTGTGTGTGTTTGTGTGTGTGTGTGTGTGTTAGATGGATGGATGCATGAATGAATGAATAATGAGTGTTTGGGGTTTTTCTCCCCAGGACCTAAAAAAAAGTTCAGCCTCAAACCCTAGACTCATGAAAATATATTTCCTGTTGTGAAGGAAGAGCACTGACGGTCCCCGATTTGTCCCCATCTGTAGTTTAACTACCAGATTTCTTTGATTATTTTGACACATGTGGGAGTTTTGACCTCCTGTGGACGCTGGGGTTTGACAGATATGGGTTTTACAAGGCTGATGTGGACAGTTTTATACTAAAGCTACTGATACCGGATGTATTAACCAACTTAAAATTGACTATTTATGAATATTTGACATAAACATTCATGGCCAGAAATATCTTTGCATGATCAGTTGAAAAAACTCCTTACTGGCCCTTTATGCAGCCTCAGTTCAGCCTCCGTCTGAAACAGACCTTTTGTGGACATGTGCGAACGATCACACGTCAGTTAGATGACGAAGTTTGATCAGCGTCGACAGACTTATCAGTCTAACCCCAGTGTATTTTTTATGGTGGTGTGTTTGAGGGAGTCGACTTGTTGCCAGTATTTTTGCTAACAGATGTTTTAGCAAACAAACTTTCTGTCATAAGTTTCTCTGACGTAAAAAAGACTCCGTTACTGTGTGTAAAGGAGGTAAAAGGGCAGTGGCCTGGGGTCAACTTCCTGTTTCGTCATGTGTTTTTTAAACCTTCAACCCCTGAATGAAACCTGATCCAAACTGGCCTTGCGGTTGTTGAACTGTGAAAGCAAACTTTGCCCTAAAATTTGTTTGTTCTGAATTATGTTTGAAGATTATGATATGTTTTCTCCACAGAATCAAATTCTGTTTCATATTTTTCTTTTAGGATCTGGGTTAATGTCCAAGTCGAGCTTTAAATTATTACTAGGAATGCTCTGATATGTTTTTTTATTTTTAAGACTGATATTTTCCCATCCACATTAGTTAAATACATTTTTGTAAAACTTTTAGTGAAATCACAGGAGCAAAAACAAATCAAGCTTTAATTTTCTTGAGGTAATTGATCATTTATAGTTCAAATATTGACTATAAAAATAATCTCAGACGCTACATGGCCAAAAGTATGCAGACACCCAAACATTACACTCACATATGATGGTTGATGATGTGATTCTAAGCCACAGGCATTAATCTGCTGCTATAACAGCCTCCAGTCTGCTGGGAAAGCTTGTCAAAAGATGTTGTAGCTGTTCTTCCACACTTAACTAAGCCAAAACCACTAATAACAGCCCAGGACCAAATGTCCACATACTTTTGGTCAAACAGAGTATTTATTCTTCTCTAACGAGTTCTGTTTGTTAATAAGTTAGGTTAAGATCCAAAACCTTAAAGCAAACACCAAAAACACTGTAGGTGTATGTATTTTTCTATTATCAAATTTATTTTTATTCTTAAATCGACCACTTGAGCTCAAGATTTTACCGCGACACCAACACTATTTGATATCCAAACATTTTTAAACAATATCATGAAGATACATTTCTACAATTCACTAACATTTTCTTTTTTATATTTTAAAGTAAACTAGCTACTTGTCCTCCATAACATCCTGTGAATAAATATTCCCAAACTGATATAATAATATAAGATACTGTATGTTGGGATTTGGATGCGTTGCCTTGGGGTTCATAAGCAAACAGGAAATGGAGAATGTCTGCACAGATTCCTTTTGTTGCGTTTTGTTTTGTGTTTTGTTTTTTTTCCTCATTCCTGTGGTTATTTTGAAGTACCAAAAGGTTTGACGTGCTACTAACTAAACTGTGTTACAGATTTACACCACTACTACACACACGTACACATATTCAGACAGGGTGTGATCAAAAATAATGAGGGTGCTGGAAAAAGAGAAATATTGTTTACCATCATCCTAAACTTAAATTCTACTTTTAATCTTGGAGATGAAAATAATATTTTGTCATTCCTCATCAAATCACCCCAACACACACACACACACACACACACACGAGTACAACACTCAGTATTCCTGCTATATCTCTGTGAAGGGATGATTCTTAACTTATATATTGTTTCTAACTATTCAGTGGAGTTAACTCTACCAATAACTGTGTATTTTTCTGTGAAGGGTGAAGTTGCCTCTCTACACTGATCTGGGTTTAGATTTGCTGCTTTTTTTATGATTGTTAAATCGTATTTGAAGTGTAATCTCGCCTAAAACAAAACAACAGTTTGTTAAACAAAGGCAATGACGTTGTTGTCTTTCGTCACGGCACAGGCGACATTTTACTTCCCGCTGTTGTAGGAAGAGTTATAAAGTAGCTGGGTTTAGAGTTAATGAAACTAAACTATATGAAGGTGAGGTTTAACGTAAACCTGCAGCTAATTTCACCCAAACTTTCATCTCGTATGTTTATATATTACCTCAAATTTAAAGTTCGACATTGTTGTAGCTAACAGTGGAAGCTAGCACATCAAGATGTTTTCGAAGGCTCGTGTGAGAATCCAGTTTCAAACTCTGAGTCAGTCAGAGCTGCCTTTTGCTCCGATTGGCTTCTTTATCGCATGTTTCCTGTAGACCTCCAGTGTCAAAGCTGGAGGTGTGGTTACGCCAGTATTAGCTATCCTGGCCTCCCGTAGTTCCTTCAGTTGGACCAGTATTGACGGAAGGTTAAGCTGGATCTATAGCTTTGCGTCAAGGAGTTATGGCATAGCATCAGTCGCTACGCATGTAGCCAATGAAGCTATGCCTCCTCAGCGGCTATGCCGATACCATATGGAGACCACAAGATTGGTCAGCTTTGGCTGCCTGTGTTTTCTCCTAGAAGTTTCTGATGTTGGTGGAGATTGTTCATAGTGAAGCAAGTTCTTAAATTAAAGTGGCATGTTCAGCAAAGTCATGTCCACTGCAAACCCTCTGCTCACGCAGATTGCTGCTCTGTAGTGAATTAAACAACGTAAACATGGCGACTACGCAGAATGGTCGCATATACAGCAATTAAACAAGGCGAACACCCTTGCTTGTATCACAAAGTAAGTGAAACAATGTAAACACAGTAACAGTGGGAAAATAATTAAAGCACGATATGGCCTGATCACAAATGCGTCTAGTGTTGTGGTGATATGAACAAAAGAAATCTGATGTTTCAGGTATCTACAGTATAAATCCAGTGTTAGGGCCAACACAGAAACCGCCTTTGAAGAAGAAGAAAAACTTGAATTTAGTGTTTAAACTATTAGTCAATTCATCAGTTAGTAGATTGACAGAAAATTAACTAACAATAATTTCGATAATAAATTAATTCTTTGTCATTTAGTAAGCAAAAAATGCCAAAAATGCCTGATTTCAGATTTTTAAATATGCAGAATTGCTGCTTTTTGCTGTTTTGAATCATCTAAAATGGATTTTGGTTTGGCAAAATAAGAAATTTAAAGACCAAGGGCTCCAGGAACTTGGGCAATGGACAGTTTTCATATATTTAAGACATTTTGTAGACTAAAAAATTAAGTGATTATTTGAACAAAAACAACTGACATATTACATGATAATGAAAATAATCATTGGTTGCAGCTCTGCTTGTATCAGTACAGGGACAGCAACACCTCAAGTCAAGACTGAGTCACCAGAGTGGTTTTTAGGAATGGTAAACCATAAAAAGTCTACTTTTCTATGTAAATTGGCACAAAATGAAGTTGAAAAGATGAAAATATTCAGCATTTGAATATATCTGCATCTTTTTGTGGCATTAAATTCAGCAGCAAAATGTTGGCGTCACAGATGAAACTGTAAACACTTTTTCTTCTGTGATATGAATTTAAATTGTGGCAGAGAAACTGCAGACACGAAGGCAACTTCACCCGTCACTGTTTGTATATGTATGTGTTTATAGATATTCTGAATTCTGTGTCTGACCTGGGCTGAACATGAGGAACATTATGACTTTAACAAAGTCAACATGATGGTCCTCGAATCTCATTCTTAAAAACGAGAACAACTGCCAGTTATGAGAGAGGATATCACTTGTTTCCTCTAAAAAGCCCTTTTCTTGAATCATGTGACGTAATCTTAAATCACATGAGGTGATCTGCCTTTTTTACTGTACTCTCACATGTTTCAAGAAAATCAAATTACTGATATTGACTGATAATGACTCGCTGTCTATTTTAAAACACGTTTGATGTTAAAATGTTATAATCAAGTTTATCCTCAAGTCTCTTAACAAAGTAACTGAACACTGGGAGAGATGTTAGCAGTGGTTTTGAGAGGCATGCGGCCTTGTCAAAGGGTTTGTAACCCTGCATTCACACTGTGAGCAACTTGGCTGATATTTCACTCTAGAGTTTAGTACATCAGGCTCTGGTGGTGCTGTGTTACAGGGTTTTTTGTACATTATGTCGACAAAATATTTATTTGTCACTGCTTTGTTTTGCCTTTTGCATTATGACTTTTGGAAATGACTATTGGTGCTTTTCTCTACAACCCACAAAGCCTAACCTTTATTTAGAATCGGCATTTCTCTTTTCATTTGTGGTACATCTGTTGCCTGTTACTGTAAGGCAGTTGTATTTTTTTAAAGGGCAGCAAACTGCCTTAACTTTATATATACTTTATACTTTAACATAATTCTCAGATGGTTTGGCTTCATGGTTATCTGTTCAGCATGGCTCGCTAGTTTCCCCCATTTTATATTCAAGCAATAGTTTTTGGGAAATACACGTATTCGCTTTCTTGCCAAGAGTTAGACGAGAAGGTGCCACCCTCATGTCTGTAAATACATTATGAAGGTAGAACCAGCAGCTCGCTAGCTTAGCATAAAGATTGGAAACAGGGGAACCAGTTTCCAGACAACTAGCAAAGATAGGAAGTTGTTGATCCCGACCAAGATATAATTCAGCACATAACCCCTAACACCATCCCATTAAACGGTAAATTGACATTTTTACACTTTTGTACAAATTAAACAACACGTGTTAATTAGTGAGCTTTAGAGGTGCTACTAGGTGGATTTTGTTACCTTTAGACAAAGCCAGGCTAGCTGTTTTCCCCTGTTTTTTAGTCTTAATGCTAAGCTAAGTGGCTGCTGGCTGCATGCTTCGTACTTACCATGGTATTAATCTTTTCATCGAACTCACGCCAACATTGGTAATAAGTGTATTTCTCAAAATGTTGAACTAATTTTCTAATAATAATTTTCTAATTCTTTTAAGGAAGAGAGCAACAATTTCAGAGTTTACTGAAATGTCACCAGTCAGATAATACTAATCGAATGTTGAATTTTTCCAACTTTCAAATTGTAGTTTGAGTTTCAAATTAAATACTTTTCCTTTCACTCAGACCAGCCAAAGAAATTCAGAATGTGGTGTCTCTGAACTGTAATCTGGCCTTGACCACCAGGAAAAGATGAACATGTAACAAGTTATTACCAAAATCCCAGATGATATCTAGTCTCATATTATCAATATTAGATCAGTTTCCCACCAAGCTCAGGCTAAAAAAAACCCTTCAGAGTTTACCATCAGTTGTTGTTCTTCTCGGCTGGAGCATGTTGCACTTTGTAGGTAATAAAAATCAGCAGGGATACCAGGAAGTTAAGCTACCTGATCGACTTTGTTTAGCAGTGATAAGAAGCTACGTCCTCTGTTTATTAACCAATAAATGGGCTATTGGTTATTTGTTAATCATTTTGCGCATTGTGTGAATGCAGGTTTACTTTGACGTGACTAATAATCAAACCTAATAATGGAAGCAACCGTCCTCCAAGTTAAAAGATGCCTTATTTCTGATGGTTTTTTATGGTATTTAAATTTGACTGCAGACGGCTGTTTCACGAATGTTTCTCATGACCGCCGGTAACCGCTCTCCACACACTTCTTGACAAGCAGTTACACTGACGATACATCCTCACCCAGGTTTGGCTTTCGTTAGCTGTACATAGAAAATTACATATTTTATATTGATGATGTGCAATTCTCATGAAGGGATGATTACTGAAACTCAGAGCATTTTTTGTTGTTGTTTGTTTTCTATCGCAATCTGGGTAAAACAAAACAAGGTTTGAAATGTTTTTTGAGTATTTGAAAAAATCATCAGGTGCACCAGTTTTATTTTTTTTAATTTCTCTCACCATAAATTTTAAGCCAAGATTAGTTTGACTAAAATTAAACAGCGATGTTGCCTTTTTTGTCAAATCTGATAAGCTTACATCTTTCTAAATCTTACCAATTAAATCAAGTGCACCTCATTTTTGTCAAACACCTAAAAACATTTCAAACTGTAAATGTTTTTTTGTCCAGGTGTATGTTAACTATCAGGGTACTGGCTTGCTTGTTTGACTCTGTTGAAAGATGCAGTTGCTCTGTTTTGTTTTGTTTTTTTATGTATCAATGTTGATCAAAAGGGTGCGCTTGTTTCGTCATTCCACGTTGGTGCAAGTTGCTTCTCCGTCAGTTAAAATCCAACAAAACTGGCTTTCGCCCACTGTGAGCTGAAACAGAACAAGCGCACCCCATTTGCTGTTCTACTTGACAGCGGGAAGGAATGTGTGTACAAACAAAGAGGGCCTGAAATTAACACTTCGCCACCAGCCAAACACTTAAACATTACACATTCAGTTCTATTAGCCAGTGTGGCAATTAATTTACCTCGGTTATTAGTAATATATGGCCTTTATTGACCTTTATAGGCAAACAGAAGGAACCACTTCCATGTCCTTCTACTTGTGTTTTATTGGCCTGTTATTCACACAAAGTCATTATCCAATTATAGTAGAACCAATCCAACAAAACTATCATACATGCAGCTATGTGAAAATTTGTGTTGCAAATATTAAACCGATAAAAGTAAAATGTTGGAGGACTATTGAGTTTAAAGGTGTTTTTAACGATTAAGGTCAATAAAGGAGCAAGTCTTCATATTTTGCACACTAAGCACACTTTGGTGCGAAGGTATTCTCTCTATTGGTTGGCTGGTTGGCTGATAAGGTTAGTTTCATGCCCTGCAAACAAACCAACAAAGAGTTTAATATCATGTGGCTTCATGATGAACAAGTTTACAACTGAATGATGTTTTATTTATTGTTACTATCTTGAAACCGTGACCTGTGTATTATTCCTATTGACATGCTGCACTGGCTCATTCAACTGGAAGTAAAACAGATGTCTTTTAAACTTCACCGGGTCCTTTTCTCTTTTTTCCAGTGTGTCATTGTGTGAGTGTTTGAGTTATTTCAACGTAATCATTGTTAAGACTTATTATTTTGGCAAACAGCAACACAAGGCAACAATTTAAAGGCAAAAGCAGCAAAAATAGTGAAGACAGTTGTGGGTTAATCAGAAAAAAGTGTTTTTGTTTTTCAATTTTCTGCAGGAACCTTGTTTTTTAAATTCATAGTTCTGGTTTTTGATGGCAGGTGTGTCTTCTTGGCAGGTAGATAAAAAAATACTCACAAGGACTAAAACAAAAAAAAATTTAGTATTGCTCTTTCCTAAAGTTGGGGAACTCCAGAGAGATGAATCTAAAAAAATAAGTTAAAATAAAAACAGAGGCTGAGAGACTTTAGCTCCTTATATGATTTAAGCTCCCAAAACTGGACTGCATTTCCCATAATGCAACTCCACAGCATTTTTCCCAGCCAGGTAAATGTCCACGTCTTTCAAACTCCATGCTACAAGTTCAGGCTTGTAGCAGGCTTTTTGCTGAAAATATTAAATCTCCCAACACAAACCAAGATGATAACTGGTTTTCCAGTGTTAGTGGTTCTAACCATGGATAGTTAACTGGAAATCTGTGAAGTGATGTGATTTATTAATTAAATTAATTACAAAAAATAAAAAACTGCTGTGGAAGACAATGAAATCAGTTATTTACATAAAAATGACAGGAAGCAGCTGACCCTGCGGTTTTAGCTCAGCCAGGCCACTAAAAACAAAAATTTCCCTCCAGGTGTCAGTAAATGATCACGTTGTTCCAGCAGGGATCGCTGGGATTGTAACTTTCATGCTCGCACTGCTCACAAACGTCAGAGTGATGTCTGCCTGCAGTCCTTGTCTCACCAGTTCATCCTTAATCTGGAGGAGAAAACAAGTAGTAGTGTTGAGATACGAGCACCCATCCTCTTTGGGTAATGTTTGGTAAAAACTACAGTGACCAGCTGTTTTAGGAAATTAACTAAATTAATTTAATGTTAAAGGTTTAGATTTTCAGTAGGAACCAGTGGTCTTGCAACTGGGAGCCACAGACAATGTAGGCAATGGGATTTGTTGGCAATAATGAAAATATTTAATATTGCTAGCTATGGTTTCCATTGCTTTAAGTGTAGATGCAACAGTTGCCCCAAACTTAAATTTAGACCACTTTTACTATCAGTGGTTAATGAAGTTTGCTGCAGAGTTATTACAAACTGAAACCATGCACTACCCACAATAACTGGAACTACTCCATATTCAAAATGTTTGTGTGTGGTTATCTGATGTTTTGAGAGGATTTATGATTAGATTAGAGGAGACTGACCTGTTGTATGACGGTATTCCTGATGTAGTCCTCAGATAGGGGAGACAAAGAGGAAAGTCTCGCTCGCAGAGCAAGGATGACTAAAAACACAGTGACAAAATTATAATGCAACCAGATTAAGTCTACAACAACATTACTACACAGCATAGGGTGCTTAAACTGAGCAATACAGTACAAATGTCAAAGCAAGAAACCAGCAATTTCATGTAGGCGCTGGAAAGTCAGGTTGTGATCCACCTACAGGTTGTTTGGTTTGAATGAAAGTGTAAGTTGTAGTTAAAGGTATAACTGTAGAAGGAAAGGTGACTGTACTTTGATTGGATGCTGCTGTCGTTGTTGGTTCTGTTAACAAAAGTCAAAGACTGGTTGGACATGAACTTTATCCATCTGTGAAATCAATCATGGAATTTGAAACATGGGCCGACAGGGAAGGGCTCTACTCACCGTATCCAACGCTAATGATGACACACCGAAGCTCCGAGTGATATTTGTTTGAGCTGACGACAGAAACATCAAGAGCTTAGTTGTGAAAATGGCAAAATGGGATAAAATATAACACAAAATGAACTCTGCTTCCTTAACTGTTAATATTTACCCATTCTGCTTTTGGTCATTTGGGAAAACGTATTGCTAAAACAGCTTTCTTGTATCATGGAAATGTACTGTTACAGTTTTCCTTCTGATTAAGAACTTTTTATGTTTGTTCATAATTTTTCACAGTATTTCCATGTACTTTACCACAGGTTAATGTGTTTAGACAGACAAGAGACTGACTTGTGAACTGCTTGGACAACAAAGCAGATGGGGTGGCTTTCTCCATCTTCAGTCTCAGACGGCGTCCATCTTAGGATGAACTGTCCTGCTCCTGATCTGGTCTGGTTTATGTTGTACGGCCCGCTGAACAGCAGCTCAGAAATCCTTTAACAAACAGACAAACAACATTTTGTCAAGTTACTTTTTTAAGAACAAGTCCCTGCCTCCAAATATACTTCTGATGTTAACATTTCTTTCTCTCGTCTGGCATCTGGACGCAAAATTCTGTCTTGCAAGACTACATTTGTTTTGTGACTGACCATAAACCATTTCAAGATTAAATAAGACTTTAGTTGCTACACCTTGGCGAGCTTCTTTCTTTCTCCTTTTTCCTTTTATCATACATTTATTAAATTGAATCATACAGCTCTTATGATAAGCATTCATTTCCATAACCTACTTCCAAGGCACAGGTGTTGTATAACACATACATCTGTATTAATATGTGAATTGTTTTTTGTATGTTCTTCTTTGACTAACGTGGAGATATTTGCTTCTGCATTGATGCTGATTTCCAGGGTCTGATTGACAGGAGTGTACAGTCGAGCTCTGTTGGCTGGAGTTGGAGGCAGGAACTTTGGCAGATAGAGTCCCTCTGTGCAGGACGGCACCGCAGGATCCACTGGAACGATAAGAAAGACATGTTTGGTACACTTTTGCACAGTTATATTTTCAGCTATGTCTTCTTGAGTGTGCAGCAGTCCTTCAGCTTCACCAACTTTTCACCAACAACTTAGTGTCAATCAACTTATTACCAGCAGATGCACCGAGTGGCTACCTGTAATCAAAGGTGTCCTCAGACCTGCCTCACTGGAGAGGACCCCTTCCCAAAATTAAATCCCATAAGTCTGTCTACCAAAAACAAAACCATACATACAATCACAAAACTACATACTTATTATACAAGAAAACATACTGTACATTGACATATATTAATGTGACCAATTTCCAACCAATATGGATGAAAAAAAAACCAAACAAAACAACTACATTATGAGCAGATATATCTGTGTTACACAACCGTCATTAGTCATTGTGCTATAAGATAAAATCACAGTACAAGAAAATGTAAATTTTACAGGTAAGAAGACAGGTTGGATTCCTCGTTTAAATTAGCTGGTGTCATGGCACTTAAACGTGAAAATCCATAAGCTTCATGTTGAGAAAGTAGTCTTTCACCTCTACCTGGTGGTAAATCAAGAAAGGCTACTTCTTTTTTTTAAGTTTACCTTTCAGACAGCAATGTGTGATCTTTGGCACCCCTAAACACGTTTCACAAGATAACAAATTCTTTATGTTCTGTTAATTTGCGTACAAAAAATTTGAGTACACAAAATTGTTAATATGTGCACACAATGTATTAATCGGAGAGCACAAATTACTCATTTGTGTGCATTCGTTTTTAAAAACTTACTCCTAACACCTGCCAGGATCCATGCTTTGCCTTCCATGGTTACCAGCTAGTCAAAACAAGTCTGTCAAAACATGAACTCTTACCCCTTAAAACAAACTGAACAGGTATTTTGCTGATAGCATCGCTGGTAGTTATTGTTGTCAGCTGCCCGTCAGTTTGAGTCAGGTATATAGTCTGCCTGGGAAAGTCCTGCATCACCAGCTGCACAGCATACGGACCTTCATTAAGGCTGCTGGTGGGGCTGAATGACAGAGTACAAGACTGCAAAAGAACAAAAAACGGACATGAAACCAAAATAACCAAGATTCAGATTTTGAAATGCCAGACTGTACATTTATTTTATTAAAAAAAATCTATTTGGGCAATTTATGACTTTGACACTATGTTAAGTAAGAAGGACTTGATCTTCAAGCAGCAGTGTCTGTGGAAACTATCTGTCCATTTGGTCATGAGACGTGACTTTGGTTGCTCACAGATGAGAGGCTGAGAACAGACGGTGGTGTGCAGGGGTTACACTCCAACAGTGATGTGTTTCCGTATCTGCATTTTACTTCGTCCTCATCAGGGTCAAACGCCAACAGGTTGAAATCTCTCTGACAGTTTGAAGGAACTCTGAAAGTGAGAGACAGATAATAAATAAGAGAAATAACAACCTAGAATAATCCTATCTGAACTTTGGGTCAGGCCGAAGGTATCTACAGTAGAAGTCTTCACTAAGGGGTTCAACTCAACTTGATGTGCAAAAATTAATTGGATGATTAGGATAATTAGACCTGATTCAAAATGTGGTTGACCCAAATGGCACACAAACCAAAACAATGGAGGTGAAGCAAAAAAGTTTGTGTGACTTTTGCATCATAGCACATCATATGCTTCACCACTCATTCATTACACGGTCTGATGTGCCAATCAGGTGGTGTTCAGAGAGGTTCTGGGATGTAGGTGTACCTCACGGCTGGCAGGATGGTGGTCTGTGGTGATCTGTTGGCTTGGCCGGTGTCAGACCGGTTCCTCAGCTCCACCAGAGTCACAGCTCTCCAACTTACGATGCCATTCACGATACTGTATATCCAGTCACCACCATTAAACCTTTGGTGGAAGTTCATGGGAAAGTCTGTTATTACTGTGCTGCACATATTCTACTGTAGTCTGTACATATATCTTATAAGACATTTCCCCCAGCATTTAGTTTGTTAGTAAGGTGAAGCTCCTAAGCTATTTCACCTTTTACCTCTGTCACAATTCAATGCTGCAATTCAATTGAGTATATGTTGCAATCTCACTGGAAAAATGACAAACTGAAGTGTACTTAGAGCTGCATTAATTGATTTTAGCCACTAGGGGAAGAAAAACTTCAACACAAACTGACAAAAGGCTAAAAAGCTTGAAGGAGCTGTAGATTTGGTGATAATTGTCCATGATTTTGGCAGTGCGAATGTACCCTCTCACATTACCCTCCATTCAATATCCAACGGGTAGATTTACAAAACAATCAGGCCAAATCAATTTGCCTATTTCATTTTTTTGCAGCGTGCACTCACCACAGCTGAAACGGAGCGTTGCTGGGAACCAGTTGAGTCGAGATTCCTTCTGTCTGACACCACTCTCCACTGCTTTCTATGTCGACTGTACTCATCAGTGCACTCTCATTCCCACATTTCCCGCTCAGACACATCCAACTTAAATACGCGCAAAAATGGAAGTTCAGCTTATAGCGAAGAACCACCTGCAGAATTACAGTGAAGAGGTGTTTGTAACTAAGTGGGATATTAACTTGGAAAAAGATATAAACCAAAGTACAGTGAATAGTATGACACTGGGTTTAATCAAACTTTCAGTGCTCAGAATTGTATTGTATAATTTGCTATCCTTCAAAGACCTCTTAAATGTGTGCTGTCTAGGTTTTAATGGTAACATTAATGAACATTTATACAGTAAGCAGTAGTAAACACTATAGTGTAGTTGTAGGCAGATATAAAAATGTATTTAATGTTTTTTAATGTACAGTATTTACCAGTAATTTTTCTTCTATGAAGACATATTTTTTAATTACTGTGTTTCACTATATTGTCATTAATTATCTGTTTATACAGCAGCCTCCACTTATGAGTTATTGTTGTTAACAAATACATTCATAAACATTTATATCTACTTACAGGTACATTACAGTGTATTATAAAACATTTAAACCGTTTATATACTGCTTATAAATGCTAAAAAGTGCAACTGTTTTATTATTAGTCCTATTATTTTTTCATTTTTAGAAGTTAAAAGGTACATACCGTGACAGATCCATCTGCATTAGTGTTTTTTGGGTAGTAGGTCATCACGGTCCCCAAGAAATGAGAAGCCTGGGAGCTGCAGGCCAACAGCAGCAGCAGCAGCAGAGAGAGCGACATAGTGAATGTAACAGTCTCTCTACATGCAGTAAACTAATACCAACACATCCCTGCCTCTCCTTTTCTATCTGTCTGTCCCACACAGAAGCATTTTTTTCTCAGATAGAAATCAAAAAATGAACCAGGAAGTAAAATGGCTGCCACATTGCTATAATGTAAACAAATATTGGCTAAAAAACGTGTGTGTGTGTGTGTGTGTGTGTGTGTTGGTGTTTGATGTGTCACACATGGCAGCAGCTCCCCCTGCCTGTTCTGTGGTTTCAATATAAATCACACTTGAATACCAAAAGAAATTCAACTTTCATACCTGTAAGTTTACCTGAAAATTCATACATAAAATCAACAGCAACAGCAGCAAAAACATTGAAGACAGTTGTTGGTTAGTCAAATAAAAACTTTTTTTTTTAAAACTCTTCAGCAGAAACATGTTTTTACAGTCATACAGTCATAAGTCTATTACAACCACAGGCTTAAGTAGTTTGTGTATTTGAAGGTTGGCAAGTCGTTAGCCAACATACTGGAGGAAAAACAGCCACAAGGAGCAGAATGAAGGTCTCTGGCTTTCAAGGAAGAAAATGTGTTACACAATTATTTCATCCAAGCAGATTTAACATTAGATCTCTCTGTAAGGTGTCCGGTGTCTGACTCTGTGGCACAAATAGAAAGCAGCTGATTGCACTTTCTAGCTTTATTTAGATTTTAAATACTCAGTTCAAATTGCACCAGATAATTTTAAATAGTGATAGTAGATTGTTTCACTGTAATTAAAAGTGTGAGCATGCACAATAATGATGTGTTATTTGAAACTCAGAAACCATCCGAATCATTATTTTGTACACAAACAGCAGTTTGCTGGATGCATAGGGGTGAGGTAATGTATCTATCTGTGGCTATGTAAGGCTAATAACTGTAATATGACAATGGTAAAACAAGTAAACAAGTAAACTTTGTTTTAGCACCGTTCAAAGCTGCATTCACCACCAAATCCAGCAATGTGGCACCTTTCCCACAGGGTTGTGCAGAGATATGGGCATTTAGAATAAATATATAGAAATAGCCAATCTTCTCACTGATGGTCATAAAGAGGCATCACATCAAAGTTAATTTTCTTGGATATTTGGCTTTATTAACATTTCTTTCTTTTTTTAAAATAATAATTTATTGTTTTTTTCTTAATATCAAAACAAAACATTTACAACATATGACAGCATCAATATCTAAACTGCACTGCATATAGAACTAAAGAAAACAAACAAACAAAAGTTAATAGTAGCACATTGGTACAGCATTAGTCAGTTATGATGTATATAAAGTAAAACAATTAGTTTAGATCGTATTAGATTGACAGAGAATTAATCTGCAATTATGTTGACAGTCGATTTATCGTCCAAGTCATTTTCTAAATCAAAGATACTAAAACATTTCTTTTCGAAAACTAAAACTACTGTAAAAATAACGACAACAATGAAAAAACACAGTAGAAAAACATCTGCTGTTAGTTCAGTAAATGTAAGACAGCTGAAAACAAAACTTCCCTGCAGGGGTCAGTATATTTTCACAATGAACCACCAGCGGCTGATGTGGTTCTCACCTACAGGATCGTACTGCTCACGAGGCTTAGAGAGATGTCTGCGGGCAGCCCGTGTCTCACTAGTTCCTCTTTAACCTGGAGAAGGAAACAAATAGTGGTGCTGAGATATGATGTTGTGAAGTGGCAGAACTGAAACAGACATTACTCTGAACAACTTTTGTTCTCAGTCAGGAGGAATAAAAATATACTGTGATTGTACAAAACATTCTCTCTTGACTCTGCTGATCTTGGATGGATATTGACATCAGTATATTGTGTTTCAGTGCTCTAAGAACTCATTGAAGGAATTACTTTTTTCTTTCCAATTTAACATTTTGTGTAATAACGTTAACTGGCTTAAAGATCAACACAAAAAATATGCTGACACCAAGATTATGGCAAGTGTACACGTTTTTTTTAAAGATGTGCAGTAATAGCTCGTATTTATTAAAGGCTTTTTTACTTTTAACCATGTACGTGGGTGCCTGTGATTGGATTTTTGATGCCACACTCTCACACAGTTTGGATCTGCCTCCTACAAAGTCTCACAGATGCCACAATTCTACATACTGGTCCTTTAACTTAAAAGATTGTGATTGTTATGGATAGTGCCTGCACACTACCCTGGCGCCTACCCTTGTTTATTCGTGTATTTATTACAAATTCTATATCAATAAATAAGATATCCACAGCAGATACAGTTATCTGATGCTTTGACACAATTGGATGAGAACAGATTTACCTGTAGTATGACTGTATTTCTGATGTAGTCCTCAGACAGTGGAGATGAACAGGAAATCCTCATTCTCAGAGCTACAACTAGAAACACAATTACTACATTACAATGCAGGCCAGAAACTAAGTAATACAGTAATACAATACATTTCCAGGCCACACAGTGATGGTGTAAAACATCGCCATTTGTTATACTCACTGTTTTTTGAGATTAAAACTCCTGGAGAAGTTGTGCCTTGTGTTGAAGAAAAGGTGGTGGTATTTGTAGTAGTAGAGGGAATGGTGGTTGCACTTATAGTTGGTGTAGTGGTTGCTTGTTCTGTAAACAAGAATGAATAAGAAAGATAGATTATACATTCGTTTTATCAATCCAGGAAACCATCAATGGAATTTAAAACATGAAAAATAAACGGGGAAGGGCTCGGCTCACCATTTCCAACAGTCACAATGACACATCGAAGCTCCGAGTGATATTTGACTGAACTGTGGAGATAAATCAATACTGTGGTTTATTTACAAAATGATGTTAGAAAATGATTTTTAAATATTTTAACAGACAGTTTTTTTGTTCAAGAGAGAAATGTAATGCAGATGTAATTGTCCAAACATACAATGCTCAACAATTCATGTTATTTATGGCAGCTAGTGCAGATGGGACAAAACTTGCATCTTAAAGGAATAGTTTGTGAAATTTTTGTGAAAAATGCTTTCTTCCTGAGCGTTAGATGAGAAGATTGATACCACTCTCAAATTTGTCAGTTAAATATGAGTCCCAGCCAAGAAATAGTCCGGTTGTAAAAGCACAACTTGTACCTTTTAGTTTAATTTTTGTACCAATTAAACAAGATCTAATTTTTTTTTACCCTTAGACAGAGCCAGGCTAGCTGTTTCCAGTCTTTATGCTAAGCTAAGCTAATCATCTCCTGGCTGTAGCTTCATATTTGCTGTACAGACATGACAGTGGTATCAATCTTCACAAAATGTGAAACTATTCCTTGAAGGAAAAAGGAAAAAGCTGCTCTCTCAACTGATAATATTCTGTTTAAGGAAATGTAGGAAAACATTTCCTCCCCAAAACTCCTTTCTTTTATTAGACCTAAATGTATGCATTAAAGACCTGAAACTTATGCCATAAGCAACACAGTTCAGTTTTTAATTTAGGTACATCTGCATTTGTTCCATATACTTTTCTAGAGGATAATGTTCATGGGACTGACTTCAACTCTGCCTGGACAACAAAACAGATGGGATGGCTTCCTCCATTTTCACTCTTAGACGGCGTCCATCTTAGGATGAACTGTCCTGCTCCTGAGCTGGTCTCATTTATGTTGTACGGCCCGCTGAACAGCAGCTCAGAGACTCTGTAACAAAGAGAAGAGTAAAAAAGGCTTGTCAAGTTAAACACGCATTTCCAAAACCTGTGTCACTTTGGCATCTGACTCAGAATCTAATTCTGAATCATGGTGCAAGGTCAACAGGAGCTTACACACAATGTTTTGTAGGAAGTATTTTAGATAGTTATTAAAGAGTTAAGAGAATAGAAAAGCTAGATAAGCTAAAATAGAATAAGACAGATAAAATATGAGAATTAAAGTTACAGTGCAGTGCAAGAAATTAATGAAAAGCCTAATTTAATCAAAGGCAGTGGCAAACAGAAAAATCTTCAGCCCCGATTTGAAAGAACTGAGAGTTGCAGCAGACCTGCGGTTCTCTGGGAGTTTGTTCCAGATATGTAATTTAAAAATATGTTTGTTCCAGTATTTTGAAATCAATTCTTTGACAGACAGGAGGCCAGTGTAAACATTTAAGACCTGAAGTGATATGATCCACTTTCTTGATCTTAGTGAGGACTTGAGCAGCAGCGTTCTGAATCAGCTGCAGCTGTCTGATTGATTTTTTAGAGAGACCTTTAAAGACACCGTTACAATAGTCGAGTTTACTAAAAATAAATACATGGACAAGTTTTTCCAAATCCTGCTGAGGCATACGTCCTTTAAACCTTGATATATTTTTCAGGTGATAGTAGGCTGACTTGGTAATTGTCCTAATGTGGCTGTTGAAATTCAGGTCTGAGTCCATGACTACACCAAGATTTCTGGCCTGACTTGAAATTGTTCTTCCTTGGCTCCAAAAACAATTACTTCAGTTTTGTCTTTGTTTAGGCTAATTGAAGAAAATTGTGGCACATCTAATTGTTGATTTGTTTAATGCACCTCCTCAGTGCTTGTATGGGATTATAGTCACCTGGTGATATGGTTATGTAAATTGCTGTGTCGTCTGCATAATTACGGTAACATATTTTGTTGTTTCCCCTAATCGGAGCCAGTGGGAGCATGTAGATGTTAAACAGAAGAGGCCCCAGAATGGAGCCTTGGGGAACTCTGAATGTCATTTTTGTCTGCTCAGATGTTTAATTACCTATAGTTACAAAGTAGTCCCTGTCCTTTAAGTAGGATTCAAGCCAGTTTAGTACTGTGCCAGAAAGTCCCACCCAGTCTTCCAGTCAAGTAAGATGTTGTGGTTGACCGTGTCAAATGTAGCACTGAGATTCAGTAATACTAATACTTCTGTCTGTTTTTAAGTGGATGTCATTTAAGTGGTGTGGTCAAAATCCTAACATCCTAACAGCACTATGCAGCTGTATCTGTTGCACTCTTGTC
This sequence comes from Scomberomorus guttatus, assembly GCA_038419695.1. Lineage (NCBI taxonomy): Eukaryota > Metazoa > Chordata > Actinopteri > Scombriformes > Scombridae > Scomberomorus > Scomberomorus guttatus. The sequence continues at coordinate 20,904,375 of CM076467.1, forward strand.
AAACCAGTCTTGTGCATCAGTGCTGGAGTTACACATCACAACAGATCAGATTCCTTGTGCACCTAATAAGTACTTGTGGCAATAAGTACTAATAAGTACTTCTTGTCTAATCAGAAAGTGTTCCGCAGGAGATCATTAACCTGTGGTATTTTGTTATATCTAAATCCTTTTAAAAGTGTTTTCGTTTGATTTACGTGGAGATATTTGCTTCTGCATTGATGCTGATTTCCAGGGTCTGATTGACAGGGGTGTACAGTCGAGCTCCGTTGGCTGGAGTTGGAGGCAGGAACTCGGGCAGGTAGAGCCCCTCTGTGCAGGATGGCACCGCAGGATCCACTGGAACAATAAAGAAAAGGTTGGTCTTTCTATCAGTCAATCTACCATTTTGGTCCAGACTACGTTATCTCAGCAACTGTTGGATGGATTGCCATAAAATATTGTTGGCCCCCAGAAGATGAATCCTAATAACTTTGGGGATCCCATTGTCTTTCCTCTAGTGCTACAAGCATGCACACTGTCAGACAGTCTCTCCTGGAAGGAAATAGTTGTTTAAAGAATTAAAAAACAGAGCTTGAGAGAGAAGTTAAATCCTGACTCCTTTCTCACGTCAGTGGGTGTGAATACTGGATTGTCGGATTCAGAAAACTACAGAAATTGTCAAAGCCTTCCTAATTCCAAGATTGGCCAAACTGTGGGTGGAGGGGGAGGGAAGTATACTGTCCCCTTAAGAGTCTACAGCTTCAGCATTTAATGTCAGCGTGCTAACCTGCTTATGTTTGGCTGACATAATGTTTACCTTGTTCACCATCTTTCTTTAGCATTTTACCATGCTAACATTTGCTAATTAGCACATTAATTAGCAAAGTACAGCTGAGGCTGATCTGAATGTCATTAGTTTGGCAGGTATTCCTCATAAACTAAAGGATTGGACAAAATGAAATTTTGGCCTGATGATGAGGTTGTATATAAATGTCTGTAGCAAAATTCTTGACAATCCATCCAATAGTTGTTGAGATATTTTACTCAGAACCACAAATGTCAAACTAATGGTGGCACTAGAGAAAAACAAAACATGAAAGCTTACCCCTTAATACAAACTGGACAGGTATTTTGCTGATAGCATCGCTGGTAGTTTTCAGCTCCTGCAAACCATTGGTTTGAATCAGGTTGATCGTCTGTCTGGGGAAGTCCTCCATCACCAGCTGCACAGCGTATGGACCTTCATCACTGCTATAGGTGGGGCTGAATGACAGAGTACAAGACTGCAAAAGAATAAACCAGAATCAGAAAAAATAAGAGACAACCCCAAAACTACTAGTTCAGTTCACCGACTTCACTCATTTGTGCCACGTATGTTGACTGGGATTATAATGGTGTCATCTTCAAGCGCTAGTGTCTGTTGCATCAGTATCTGCACAGTTAGTAATAAAACATGAGATTAATTTAAATAAGAGTTACTGTAGACAATGGCTACTCACTGATGAGAGGCTGAGAACAGACGGTGGTGTGCAGGGGTTACACTCTTGTGATGTGTTTGTTTCAATTCCATATCTGCATTTAACCGTGTCTCCATCAGGGTCAAACGCCAAAAGGTTGAAATCTTTCTGACAGTTTGAAGGCACTCTGAGAGGGAGAGAGAAGGATATTCTTTGGCATTGTGTATTAGTTTCCATGTAAAGCATTTGTCAGGCAGCCAACCTGTGCCAATGTATATGTTGGACCTGTTTTGTTGAGACAAAGGTATCTATTAAAGGTCAAATGTCAGTCTAGTGAATGTCATTCTATTGGAATTCTACATTTACTTGTTCCTAAATGTTTTCTCCAGGAAACTTACCTGCAGCTTTTTGAATTTAGGCTTGAGCTGTAACTAGGCCATGTATGTATTATATTTTGATAGTAAAATGTGACCCAACAAAACAGTTTAAATACATACAGTTTTAATAATGAAAAAAAGTGAGTAAGCTTACCTCACAACAGGCAAGATGGTAGTCTGTGGTGATGTGTTGGCTTGGCCGGTGTCTGACCGGTTCCTCAGTTCCACCAGAGTCACGGCTCTCCAGTTTACAATGTTATTTTTAATGTTATTTATCCACATACCGCCTGCCAACCTTCGGTGGAAGTTCATGGAAAAATCTGTTATTATTTTGCTGCACAGAACCTGTACCCACGGGCAGATATATAACCCCCCAATATAGGGTGTGTTAATAAATAATTGGTTTGCCAGGAGCCACCAGCACAGCACTGACCTTTGGCATGATTTTTTTTTTAATCTCAAAAAGTTGAGGTTCAGTTGAGCTGTTGACACTTTGGTGGAAGTGGTTTGGATTTTTTTACCCTTCAGTGACAATTTTAAAATGACAGTTTTTGCCCTGCTGTGAAATAACGGATGGACGGACTTTGCGAATTGCATTTTTTACAAAATACACTCACACCAGCTGAAACGGAGCGTTGCTGGGAATCAGCCGAGTTGAGACTCTCTCTGTCTGACACCATACACTGCTCTCCTCGTCAACCTTGATGATTTGCACTAAGCTCTCACTTCCGCAATCCCCGCTGAGGCACTGCCACACTAAACTTTCACAAGAGTGTAAGCTCAGCTTGTAGCGAAGTACCACCTGTAGTATTACAGTGAAGAGATGTTATGGCATTGATAACAACACCTATGATACAAAAGGGATGTCAACTTGGGAAAAGATAAGGACATCTGATTGTGATCTTGCTGATATACAAAAGTATCTTAATAGAATTATCTATCTTGTTCAGGATAAGTATCTGGTTTCCAAACAGAGAAATCACATTGATTTGTGCAGGTGATTAAAAACAACAATGACCTCATGGAAAGATGTTTTCCAAAAGTCTGTGAATTAAGTCATTACCCACATCCCAGAAATACTGTTATTAATCTATATTTTCTGTTTCTAGAATTCAGACTTATTTTGTACTGTCACGAGTTTATGTGATGTCAAATGTTTTCCTATTGCATTTTCAAATGGTGAATAACTTGAAATAATGTTTAATAACTTAAAATGTACGTACCGTGACAGATCCATCTGCGTTAGTGTTTTTTGGGTAGTAGGTCATCATTGTCCCATAAAAATGAGAAGCCTGGGAGCTGCAGACCAGCAGCAGCAGCAGCAGAAGGTACGACATAGTGAATGTAATCACTTCACTACAGAAAGACAATAAATGAATACCAACACTAACACATATACTTCCAAGGAAAGCCTCTTTTCAACCCTCTCACTCCCTTTATCTATTTGTCGGTCACCCACACGGAAGAATGGTTTGTTGGAAAGCAAACAACACACAAGGAAATGGTCTGGTATGAGGAAATGTTGCATGTCCTAGTTACAAAGTTATGATTGGACAAATGTAAACAGAAATGTTAGTGTAAACTGAAGATAGAAATGAACCATCTTGGCCACATTAGACTGCTCTTTCATCAATTATGAAGTATTTGTATGTTGTATTTCTATTATCTGCTACCACTTTCTGTTCATTTTTATACTCATATTTTCTTTAATGCCCTATTGTGAGTCTTGATATGGTCAAAACATCAACAGCTCCAAAAAACATCTCTCTCATTACTGGAAGGGGAATCTTCGGTCCAACTGTGCCATTGGGGAATTGGTAGCTGTTGATGTTGAGAGCATATTAAAGGATATGGCTGGTGGTTTTCTACTTCCCCAGGTTTGCTGTGTGTCAGTTAGTTTGTGATAATTTGAATAAACACATATTTGTTTAAGGAAATTGTAAGCATAGTATCAACTGGAATATGAAAGGCGCCCTCTATTTAACATGGCGTCAAGATCAGATAAAAAATGCAGGCACATTTTAGTTTTTATGTGCCTGGGCCTCGGGAGGCGCAGTGGCTCATTGTTGTTGTTGTTGTTGTTGTTGTTGTTGTTGTTGTTGTTGTTGTTGTTGTTGTTGTTGTTGTTGTTGTTGTTGTTGTTGTTGTATACCACACCTCCAGGAGCCCTGTTACTGTGGGAGATAGAAATGAAGGGAGAGAGGTCCCATTTTACTCCTGTAGATTAAAACAGTGATGCTGAAGGACTAATGTCTCCAAATGCAAATAAAGCCTGCAGAAAGAGAAAAGGCATTTATAAAATCACTCTTTATGAGTCATTTTAGTACAATTTGTCAATTTTATATTATTTTAAATTATTTTTAAAAATTTGAATTATTTTCCAACAATAATTTTAGGACTCAAAGGTTCAATTTATTCGTCCATAAAAACATGTAAATCACAGTCTCACATCCTAATCAACCAACTCTGATCATCAAAAAGCAGAGAATCAATACCCACAAAATAAACCATATAAAAACATAACACTATATTCTATATTAAAACTGTTAAAACATCCAAACAACATAAAACAGACCAAGATTAACATAAAAACCTACATCCTCCTTACAATGTTCTGGTTGTACCAATAACATTATGTTTCATAGAAACTCTTTCAGATTTTGGTTGAATTAGTCTTTGAAGATTTATTCTGGTAACAGTGAAAGTGAAGCAACAAAAAGAAAAACACATTGTTGAGTTCAGGTGGACTTTAAACACGAGATTACAGCTCACAATGTGCAGGGTGTTGGTCTGAGGAAGAGCTGGCTGGGTGTTTGGGCTGAAGACTGACAGGTGTGCAGAGCTGAGGGAGGTGTTACAGAGAAACACGACTCAACCTCAATGTTGAAGCTGCTGTTTTCAGATTTATTTCATCACACTGTCAAGAAGAAGAAGTTAGCTTATAGCGCCACCTTCTGGACAAACAGCATCATTTTGTTGTGTGACTATGATGCTGCTTATAACGTCCTATGTGAAGAGAATATTTACCTGTTTTTATTTTCTTGCAAAGAAATAAATTAGCATTTGTTTGTGGAGACCAACAACTAGAACGTATGTCCTCTTTTTCCTGTTTGTGGATGGAAGTTTCCAGGATGGAAGTTACATCGGGCATCAGACTGACAGATGTCAGTTACTGTCAGTTATCCTCTTCTCTGGTCAGGTGTGGTTGACTTCATCCTCACAGTCACAGCTTTGATCAGAGAAGTGGCTGTTTGGTGTGTCAGGAGACACCAAATGGTTTTAGTGTGTGTTCTCTTGATCAATGTCTTCTCCTACCTCTCACTGATTTTACAGCTTGCAGACACTTGAAACTTGCCATAGATGGATAATCAATAAGAGAGAACAACAAGATACTGTGAAGTTATAGTTTTGGAGTCTGGAGTCCTGATATCAAAATGATGAACAAGGTAAAGATGAAGAACGTAGTTTGTTCTGTGTCTTTGCTATAAAGTTGAATTATAACAGTCTTGTTTCGTTTGCGTTGCAGATCAAACTGTTTCCTCTGATCCGTCTGCTGAGCTGTAAGTTTTCTTAAATCCACCACTGGACTGAGTAGAAATCTAGTTTGACAGGCAGAGAGTGAATGAATAAACAGGCAGTACATATATAGCTGCTGCTGTCAGTCCCAGTCCACAGTAGAGGCCGATCCTTCCCCGACTCGCTGTGTTTGGCCTCTCAGGTTCAGGCCAATCCCTCGCTGCTGTAAAGACACCAAACACATCTGTGTCATTCATGTGAAGAAACAACATTTCACTAAAGAACAAAACTAAATAAGCACAACAGATTTGGAAAATATCTCACAGAAAGTGAGTTTTACTGAATCATCTTACCAGTGACATTGAGCCGACATCTCCCAGAGCTCCCATCATAACCTGTGAACACTTCACACAGGTACAGACCCGAGTCATCAGTCCTGAGTCTGGACACATGAAGTCTGATTCGTCCTTCTCTGAGGGCGTCTTTGTCACACTGAACTCGTCCTGCAAACTGTCCATCCTGAGACTCTGAGACCTCAACACCCTCATGGACATGATACAGGATCAAGACTTTAACATCAGTAAACAGTTCACATAAGATGTAAAGTGAGGTGGAGGAACTGTCAGGTTTGGTTGTAAACATCCATTCCAGTGTGATGTTGTGGTTCTCCTCTGCCTGATAGGAGGTCTGTGTCACATTCACTACAAATGTTCCTGTTGAGGAGACAGAGAGGGAAAGTGTTTAAAAATACACCAGTAAAAAGGTCATATTGATACCAATAATAAATACAATCTAAGCAATAACTGAATATAGAGCATCTTCCCAACTGGAATGAAGAGTTTCTACTCACTTTAATATTTCTATCAATGTTTTCACTGATATATTTTACAACAACAGTCATGAAATGTTTTGACTTTTCTCTTTTTGGATGATGAACTGAGGATGTAAACTGACCACAGACACAGGAGGTCAGGCTGATGAGCAGAAGGATCCTGCAGATCATCTTCTCCCTGTGAGAGGAGACAGAGGAGAGGAGTCATGAACACATGAGGTCAAAGTTCAGTCATCACAGGTGTGAGAAGGAAAATCTACAGCATCAAACCTCGATTCTCATGTCAGAAACAATGTGGACTACAACCACAGAGACATCAGTCATTTCCATTGTAAATTACAGAAATCTACAGTTTATCTCTGAATACATTTAACATTTAATAATCTTCAGTTTCTCAGCTGCAGTCATGTATTTCTGGAGGAGTTAGAGGTCATATATATATAAGTTATTAGGGAAGTATTAATGATTCATCAATCATCTGATTCGTTCCTCACTCCTTCCTTAGTAAACCCCTGATTCACACACAGACTGTCGGCTTCCTCTTAGTTTGTGACTTGTCTTTCGTGTCTTTAGATAGAAAATATTGTTTCTACAGCAGCAACAGTAATGTTTCCATCAGCAAAGTCACTATAATAAATAATATTCCTGATGTTAAAATACTGATTGAAGTTTAGAAAGAATGAAGAACACAGACATCAGTCAGTATCTTCATCCTCTCCTCCTCCTCCTCCTCCCTCTGCTGCCGGTTGAGAGGAGGTGCTGTTTCAGCCAGTAGCTCAGTTTACAGGAATTTAACACATTTTAATACAAGTTACAAACCAAGTTAAACACAAATATTACTTCCAGCGCCCCCAGACGCCCCCCTGCTGAGAAACGCTACAGTAGAATTATCTAAAAATGTCTTTAAGCCAGTTTCTGACCTCAGGCTGTGATGATGGACGGTGGCGGAAAGTAAATAAGTGCATTAAAATGGGGCTTTTACTTGTAATGGAGTATTTTTACATTGATTCATTGGTACTTTTACTCAACTAAATGTAAGGATCTGAATACTTCTTCCACCACTGATGATGGCTTATAGAAAACCGTCCATATGTTGCTTGTTTCATTCCCTGATGAATGGAGAAAGTCCCAAACTCAAAGTTCTCTTGTCCAGCTTTAAATCCTGAAGAGCTCTCATTAATAAATATAAAATATATGTTGACAGATCTGTTAAACTTGTTCACAACACACCAAAGAACGTCAGCCTTAATGCAGGAAGTGAACACAGCAGCAGGTTTTGATCTGGAAATCCCCCCACCCCCATTCCCAACCCTGCCCCTATGAATCAGCTGGAATTTGTGCTGCAGCTTGATGGTTTCTACACAAATAAATCAGTTATTATCATTACTTTAATCCCAGAGGATTGAACAGGAAAACTGTTGAAATCCTTTTAGTCCCTGAAGCAGCCAATAATGTAAACATTTTTCCATTCTAAATGTAATAAAAGTCAATAATGTAATAACTTACCCATAATGTAATAACATTTCACCCAAAACTGCATGGGATTAGCATAAAACTGGCATATCTGTAAAGGTGAGACTCGTGGGTACCTATAGAACTCATTTTCATTCAGATATCTTCTCTTAAAGACAGTAAAGTCAGCCGCAGGCACAGACTACATTATTACATTATCGACTTTTTAACCCAGCTAATAGTGTAATAACTTATAACATTATGCGCAAAACATTATTATGTTATTGGTTTAGAAATTTTTATTATTCATTATTCTGCATTTCTTGTTTTACTTTGGTGTCTAACTCTCCTCTCATTTCAGATCCACTTCCTGTCCTTGTGTGTTTCCGGCTCCTGTCATCATCATTAACCCCCATAATGTCCACCTGTGTCTAATTACCCCCCCCCCCTCTCCTCCCTGTGCCAGTTTGTCTTAGCCCTCTGTTGCAAGTGTTCCAGCCTTTATAGTCCTAGTGATTGCCTCCTTGTGTTTTTGACTCTGGATCTGGGTCGATCCCTGATGTGTCAGAAAACCTGTCAAAATGCAACTTATTAGCAACTTATGCTTATTTTTCTTACATAAAATAGTTTTATGGTTTATATTGTCTTTATGACACAAGCATAATATTGGAGTTGACTGGGTTTGGCAGCATTATGTAAAATCTTGATTCCTCTTTAGATATTGGCGATGATTATTATTAATCTATCATCCCTGTTGTATAGATATTTTGAAAGGGTAGGTCATGTCTCCAAGCAGCTAAAGAGTTTCACCATAATGGTTTTTGTATCATTAGATGGATTTCACCACTTGGGGAATCGACTATAGTGGACCGGCTCCTTCCCCTGATAGACAGGCACCTGTTGAGGTTCCTGCACTTCCCCCCCTGGTCTACAGGACACCTATGAGACCCTACTGCGATCAAACATTGATCCATTCTGTACGAGTGAAGTCTATAAAGTATTTGGTTGAACATTCAGGTGGGATTTAAGGTCATTCAACCACTCCCAGCCTCCTGAGTTTTTTTTTTTTTTTTTTTTTTTGAGGGGGGAGGGGGGGGGGGGGGTAGCTTTGCAATGCCACATATATCCACATTGGCTTCAGTTTTCATACCTGGAAGCTCTGTGCATTTATTATATACTGTCAAGGATTACACACAAATAAAAATTGCATTTCTGATCAAAGGATGTGTGTCCATAGTTTCTTTATATAGTAACTTAAAGTAAAGACATTCATTTATTTGCTTTTTTTATGTTTTAGATACTTTTTTTTCATTTGACTTGTAAGCAAAAAACTTTCTTTTCCACTGTAAACACTTAAAAAAATGTATACTGATTACATTTTACAATTCACCACCAGTGATGGTTTATGGATGCCATTTAGTGTGCACAAAGTCTGATATAATTTGGCCACTTACTAATAACAAAAAAGGGTTTTGGAAGATATTGTGAGAATCAGGTCTACAGGTGAATTTAAGCTATTAACTTCTACATTTTCCCTTCTTTGTGAAAATTGGATTGGAGGAAGCTATGGGTTCACATTAGTGATGGTTTTTACTTCCAGTAAACAGTTTGCTCAGTTAGACAATCACTGGCACAAAAACTCCGAGTGCACTCGCTGCTCCAAGTATGCACTGATGTGCTGCTCATGCTATGTCTGCTATCTAGACTTAGGGGTCAGGGGTCACACAGCACAGTCAGAAACCATGTCTGGACACATTTTCTGACTTCTTTGGTTTTTATGTCATCTATCAATAAATGACGGAGCCAAAGAAGCATGTTAGATCAGCGTGTTGGAAGAGCTCCAGGTTCAAGTAAAACTCTGTGATCTGCTCTGCTGTGTAATATCTCGGTCCGTCACAGAGAAATGATAGAAGATCTAAAAGGTAGTCTAAAAGTTTTTAAAGTTTTAAATATATATGTTTTTTGTTTGTTTGTTTGTTTGTTTTCTGGTGAAGTTAAGAAGTGGTTTGTGCCTCTGCTGTGTGACCATCAGTCTTCTCAGTTAGTAGCAGTAGTTGTCCTCATATATGTTCACATCCACAAATCTAAATGATCTGGCTCCAAACCTGCTTCCATCAGTTCACTGTTGAACTCAAGCAGTATGATCACAGATGTGAAGAACAAAAAAGCTGAGAAGATATTTTAATATCTTAAGGGAAGCTAATTTTATTAAAAGTACTTTTTAAAAGGACTTACAGTGAAGAGACTTGGGACTCCTCTGGCTTATACCAAGTTTTTTGTATGACAATTGTTGTGTAAATAAAGAAAGTTTGAGGATAAAATAAAGTTGTCCTCATAGTGTATCAGGGTGGATAACTGTCATAAGTGTCAGTATTTTCTGGTTCACTGTTTCATTTATGAGGCTTACAGTCTATTACAGTAACAATAATGGAGGATAATTAGTGTGATAGTTCCTGCTCTTATGTCAACTGTTAACTGATCATAAACGATTGGTCCTGTATTATGTACATGACAAGCTAACAGACAGCTTCTTATTTGCTCTGTTCAACGCCTGTTCAGTTACCTTCAAAATGTTGCAGTTGATTGGTGATGAGTCAACAAGAGACTTTTGGGATACAATGATTTCTAAACCTGCTTGTAAAATTAAAAAGTAATCATAGTAAACAGACATCATTGTGTACAGACATGTCAGCTATTATGAGTTCTGATCTTTAATGATTCATGACCACATGATTATCAGCTGATCAACAATACAGGAAAGTACTAAAAAATACACCTCAATAAATTAAATGTAAGGCTGTTTTAGTCTTTTATCAGTCTCTGTTCATCTTATATCCTTTTATTATGTTTCTTTTCAAAATTCCTGATTCTTTTTCCAGTTGAAGATCACAATAAAACAAGATGTTGTACCTTTTGTGCCAACAAAGATTCAGACAGTCTGGTTGAGAGCAGAGCCTCACATGAACTCTTACTGCAGAATCTGTGTTGAGTTTGTTTGAAGTGTGAAGGACACAAAGAACAGCTGTTGTCTGGTTACCTGCTGGACTTTATTCTGCTCTTCATAAGAAACTCAGGTCTTCTACATGTCGACCAAACAGCCGCGAAGTGGGCGTCCCAAGAAGACGACACCCCAAGAAGACCTTTTCCTCACCCTGTCAGCACTTAGGTACCGTAGGCTGTCTTCTACAGATTTGCAGTCAAGGTTTGCAGGACGAAATGGCCGACGGCTCTCTGCCCAAATAATCCGGAACAGGCTGCACACAGCCAATCTCCGGGCTCATAGGGCTGCCAGGAGGCCTGCCATGACTGCCCTTCACCGTCAGGCCTGTTTGGAACCTGAACATGTGGAGGAACGTTATGTTCAGCGATGAGTACAGATTCTGCCTACGGCAGTTGGATCATAGGGTCAAAGTGTGGAGAAGACACAGAGAACATTATGCTGATTGCTGCACTGATAGAGTAACATCTTTTGGTGGAGGCAGTGTGATGGTGTGGGGCGGCATCTCCCTCACTGGAAGAACGATTCTTGTCATCATTGGAGGCAATCTCAATGCAGAGAGATATCGAGATGAGATTCTGCAACCAGTGGCAATCCCATATCTCCACAGTCTGGGACCGAACTCTATCCTCCAAGATGACAACGCTCGCCCCCACAGAGTGGGGTTTATGAGAGACTACTTCCAGAATTTGGGAGTGGAGAGGATGGAATGGCCAGCTGTCCTGACCTCAACCCCATTGAACACTTGTGGGATCAGCTTGGGTGTGCTGTTCATGCCAGAGTGACCAACATAACCAAATTGGCTGACTTGCGACAAATGCTGGTTGAAGAATGGGATGCCATCCCACAGCAGTGTGTGACCAGCATGAGGAGGAGGTGCCAGGCTGTTGTGGCTATGTATGGTTCTTCCACACGCTACTGAGGCTCCTGTTTGTTAAATGAATAAATTGTTAAATTGCCAATATGTCTTGTTTCTTCAAACTTCAATCATCCAATTCACCAAACACCAAACAAGTCAATGGCAGAATAAACTATTTGGCATTGGCAGAGAAGAAGTTCCTTACAAATGTGGCACCATTTAAAAGGGAAATAAACAAGCTTTCCAATGGTATAAGATTTATTGCCAAGAAGCATTGTTACAACAAAGAAATAATCTATCAAACACAAATTTCCTTACTTTTTGTGCTAAGTTTATTTTATGTTTTATTTATAGATCAAAGCAAATAATACAGTGCTGTGGCTGCACTCAGCAAGGCTTTCTGAGTTTTACTGAATCATCTTACCAGTGACATTGAGCCGACATCTCCCAGAGCTCCCATCATAACCTGTGAACACTTCACACAGGTACAGACCCGAGTCATCAGTCCTGAGTCTGGACACATGAAGTCTGATTCGTCCTTCTCTGAGGGCGTCTTTGTCACACTGAACTCGTCCTGCAAACTGTCCATCCTGAGACTCTGAGACCTCAACACCCTCATGGACATGATACAGGATCAAGACTTTAACATCAATAAACAGTTCACATAAGATGTAAAGTGAGGTGGAGGAACTGTCAGGTTTGGTTGTAAACATCCATTCCAGTGTGATGTTGTGGTTCTCCTCTGCCTGATAGGAGGTCTGTGTCACATTCACTACAACTGTTCCTGTTGAGGAGACAGAGAGGGAAAGTGTTTAAAAATACACCAGTAAAAAGGTCATATTGATACCAATAATAAATACAATCTAAGCAATAACTGAATATAGAGCATCTTCCCAACTGGAATGAAGAGTTTCTACTCACTTTAATATTTCTATCAATGTTTTCACTGATATATTTTACAACAACAGTCATGAAATGTTTTGACTTTTCTCTTTTTGGATGATGAACTGAGGATGTAAACTGACCACAGACACAGGAGGTCAGGCTGATGAGCAGAAGGATCCTGCAGATCATCTTCTCCCTGTGAGAGGAGACAGAGGAGAGGAGTCATGAACACATGAGGTCAAAGTTCAGTCATCACAGGTGTGAGAAGGAAAATCTACAGCATCAAACCTCGATTCTCATGTCAGAAACAATGTGGCGACAAGAGGGTCCATAGCAACCACCATAGAAACCATAGAAAATGTTGCATTCCTACAATTTACTGGCGAGACCTGAAACAACCTTCTTAATAACTAACAAACTAAACTTTTTGTTTTAGATGACTTTTTAACGTCCCTCTCTTACAATGACCCCCTGAAGCTGGACTGAACCTGTTGGATCTGACATCTGGCTGCTCATCAGCTGAGTGCAAGTTACACTTCTGTACATATATCAACAGGCTGCTCCTGACTGGGATTCACCTTTTACCCTTAACTTGTGCTGCACGTTGTTCAAAAGTTGTGCTAACTTGGATTATTTTAATCTCAGTGTCAGGCTATCACAACCACATGTCCAAACCAGTAGATAGACATAATTTAAATTCTAATCTTTCTTCTTCTTTTAAATTAATTGAGGCCATTTACAGGAGTTTATCATTGCTGGATACTCTCCATAGTCTCATAAAGCTCCACTGTTTCCACACCAAGCTGTTACCAGCTGGACAGTGAGAGTCAACCTCAGGCTCCATAATGCAAAACATGAATGCACTCAGAAGTGCTTAAATTACTTGAATTGCACGGAGCACACAAACAGCAGCCATGAATATTTCATCCAAGGATAAAGCAGAAAAGTTTGACCGTTTCGCTCTTCATTTATCTATAATCCCAAAGTGCGAATGCTGCGATGAGAGCAGTAAATATCCTGCAGGTAATCCGTGTGGCAGCGCAGGGTGGAGGAGAGGACGAGGTGTGACAGCCCGGAGGTTAGAATTTGTCGACACGCTTGCAAAATCATAATATCATGTCTGAAGTCTGATATCCAGCTTTTATATTGTTACTGTAGCTCCGCCCGTCCATCCTCTTCCTCAAATAAAAAGGGCTTTTTTTAAAGCAGGCGAGAAAAGAAGCAAAGGTGAAACTGTGACTGTGACTGAATTCGACCTTCTCATGACAGCAGGGTGTGTACAGTGCTCAGATTATGGGAGGAGTTCTGATGTCACTGGTAAGATGATTCAGTAAAACTCAGAAAGCCTTTTTTAATGTTATCAGTGATGTACAGACTGGACTGTTAAACTTTATGAGTTTGGCTGCTCTCAGCTGCAACTGTATTATTTGCTTTGATCTATAAAAACAACATAAAATATATGTGGACACAAACATCAGCAGGTTCAAACACAAACGGTCCAGATTTTAATTTTGAACATGAACAAGTGTGAAGTTTCACAAGTAGGACAGTTGAACGTTGAGATAACAGAATTTGTACAATACAAGTACAATGATTATTATTTTCTGTCCTTTACAGCAGCTGTTGATCAGCCCAAACCTCAGAAACCTGCTGTGAGACCACAACCAGAGAGTCGGGGAAGGATCGGCCTCTATGTTGGACTGACAGCAGCTGTACTCGCTGTCTGTGCTGGACTCTGCTCTGCCTTCAGACTTTGTTCTAAACCTGATGAGACAAAAATAGTCTGAGAGAGGAGAACAACATCTGATTAGACCCATCAGGACTAACAGGACTCTGTCTGAAGTATCCCCCTTTTCTATCAGAGTGGATGCAAATAATACGTGTAAATAGTGCTTCAGTGTAAATGGTGCTTCTTTTTTCACAGATGTGCATGTTTGGGACAGAAAAAGTAACATAAATAATGATGGTTTTGGAAAAATTACTACAAAAGACAAGACATGTAAACAGTCACCTTCTGAACAGTGTGGCTGCTTTGATTTCTTGTGATGTGACTCGTCCTGTTGCTTCGTTAAAAGATTCAGCTGTTTGTGGCTTATTGAGAGCTTTGAGAGACCACTGAGCTTCATGCTGCCAGCTGACCTGCATGATGAAGTTCTGCCTGATCTGTGGAAGACTGTTTCCAGACAACACAGCCGTCTGACAGTCATCCCTCATGAGGACTGTCCCTGCAGCTTATTGTGCTAATGAGGACTTCCAAGCTCTTTCCACCAATAATATTTCTCATCTATTTAGTTTGTAAGGTTTCCAACATCTAATTTAACAATGAATTTCCTCATGTACAGTTTATAATGTGTACATATTGTCAATAAATCCATATTTATATGAGAGAAGTTGTTATGACTCTTCTGTGTCTTTAGTGTCTTTGTCCATCTTGGAAGGAACCGACAAGGTCTGACTTAAAGTCATGAGACTAAAGCTTAATGACTTCAAACTGAACCTCTCAGTCCACTGAACCACTGTGTTCAGACATGTTGTGTTTCTGTTTCTGTTGAAGATCACAGTAAAACACGATGTTGTACCTTTTTGTGCTAATAAGCCAGTCAGCTGTTACACATCTTTATGGAAAATAATAATCACATTTTATGTTTCAGTTAGAAAGTTTTTAAGAGTTAAAAAGTGATTTGCAGAAGAATAAAAACATGTCAGAGTTTCTGGGACAATTTTGAAAATGCAGAAACAGCAAAAAATACAAAAAGCAAATAAATACTTTGATAGTTACTTAAAATGGAGAATGTAAGAGTTTTGAGTCCTACAGGTTTATGTCCCCGAAATGTAACTGACAGGTTAAAACAGCAGTTCATTATTCAAGCTCTGAACTTTAAATGTAGAATGTGTTTGTCTTCATTTTATTTCAGTACATCATGAAATCAACATGCTGACTTATTCTGGACATTTTTCCAAAGCTGCTGGTGGCACTGATCCAGACTTATGTAGGAACTGTTTTAAAAACATTTCCGTGTGGGTGAAGTCCGGTTTCATTCTCCCACTGTGATCTTTGGCCAAAAGCCAAACCTCAGAGGTGAGGGCTGCCAAATAAGACAATAGGTAAAATGTTTTTGCTGAACGTCTCTCAGCTCACTGTGACTTCAGATTGCAACGGACATGTGTGTCAGATTTATTAGATTTCAGGAAATACTCAACTGTTTGTCTTCCTGTAGAGAGTAGACTCGTCCATGTGTGTCTTTGTGAGGAGACGTAAGTATACCACACCTCCAGGAGCCCTTTATAAAGGTGGTGACAGTGATACTTCACCAGTAACAGACTACCAGCAGGAGAGGAGCAGGTTCAGCTGCAGAGGACAAAGTGAACGAGAAAGGAAATGGAATTTTCTTCAAAATGATCATATTACATGAAGCTGTAATTACCTGGATTTTAATGAAGTGGTGGATTATTTGCACAGAAACATGAAGAAAAACACTTCAGGTGAGGCACATTGAATTTTTCTTTTTGAAATAATAGATGATGTGATGACCAATTAAATGACACTATACAGTATATCATACATCACAATGTGTCTCTACTCTTTCTCTCATAATGTGAACCTTCCTGTTAACTGTGTGCATCTGTACAGCAGTATTAAACTTTAACTAAACAGAGTCATTCATGCAGCAGAGACAGAAAATAATAATAATAATAAATAATATTATTAACTGCACCTTCAAATATTGTAATCAACTTAACCTGCAGCATCTTGTTGCAGAATTACATCACTGCACACAGACACCTGAGAAAAGCTTTTTAACTTGAAATGTATTCAATTCAATTCAATTCAATTTTATTTATATAGCGCCAAATCACAACAAATGTTATCTCAGGGCACTTTACACATAGAGCAGGTCGAGACCGTACTCATTTATTTACAGAGACCCAACAATTCCCCCTATGAGCAGCACTTGGCGACAGCGGCAAGGAAAAACTCACCTTTAACGGGAAGAAACCTCAAGTAGAACCAGGTTCTAGGTGGGCGCCATCTGCCTCGACCGGTTGTGTTTACAGAGAAAGAAGGAGGGAGGGGGACGGGGGAAGGAGAGAGGGGGGTGGGGTGGAGAGAGACACAGAGAAGCATAATAACAACAACAACAATAACCATAACAGCAGTAATAGAAGTAGAGCTATGACTTTATAATAATAATAATAGCAATAATATCAGTAGCAGAAATGGAAGCAGCACATCCACAGGACCACGCCACAGTCCCCACAGCCATGACCCACCGTTCAGGCACTGGATCTTCCTGTGAGACGAGAAAGCACAGAGACTCCGTGGAAGGAGTCAAGTTAGTAACATACATAAATGGTACATGAAAGCATACAAATGGAGAGGAGGAGGAGGAGTGAGGAGGAGGAGGAGGAGTGAGGCAGAGAGTGCATCATGGGAAGTCCCCCGGCAATCTAGTCCTATAGCAGCATAACTAGGGGCCGGTCCAAGGTGAGCCTGGCCGGCCCTAACTATAAGCTTTTTCAAAAAGGAAAGTTTTAAGCCGACTCTTAAACGTAGAGAGGGTGTCTGCCCCCCGGACTGAATCTGGGAGATGGTTCCACAGGAGAGGAGCCTGATTCATAGAAGAAGAAGAAACTGTAGTCTGCAGGATAATCTGACTGAAGGTCCTTTAGTCTGTCATGTGTAATAAGGATGATGAACATGAAGACTTGTTGTGATGCATGAATGAAAGCTGACTTATCTTCTCACACCTGTGATGACTGAACTTTGACCTCATGTGTTCATGACTCCTCTCCTCTGTCTCCTCTCACAGGGAGAAGATGATCTGCAGGATCCTTCTGCTCATCAGCCTGACCTCCTGTGTCTGTGGTCAGTTTACAACTTGACTTTAATATACATAAATATAAATAACAAGATACATTTTCAGCCTCACTAACAGATTTTATGAACTTCATCTTTAAATCTGTGAGTGAAAACATTGGCAGAACTTATTAAAGGTGTTAAAACACATTATTGTAATTGGGAAAGTGTTTTATATTAATTTATTGCTCATGTTTTATGTATTATTGTATCATGCATCACCTTTTCTATTCTGCAGCATCTTTGAACTCTTTAGTTTTCCAGCCTCAGTTCTCAGTTTGTCTGCTCCTCACTTTCCCTCTCTGTCTCCTCAACAGGAACATTTGTAGTGAATGTGACACAGACCTCCTATCAGGCAGAGGAGAACCACAACATCACACTGGAATGGATGTTTACAACCAAACCTGACAGTTCCTCCACCTCACTTTACATCTTATGTGAACTGTTTATTGATGTTAAAGTCTTGATCCTGTATCATGTACATGAGGGTGTTGAGGTCTCAGAGTGTCAGGATGGACAGTTTGCAGGACGAGTTCAGTGTGACAAAGACACCCTCAGAGAAGGACGAATCAGACTTCATGTGTCCAGACTCAGGACTGATGACTCGGGTCTGTACCTGTGTAAAGTGCTCACAGGTTATGGTTGGAGCTCTGGGAGATGTCGGCTCAATGTCACTGGTAAGATAATTAAAGACTCTTTTAATGCATGTTATCAGTGATGTACAGACTGAACTGTTAAACTTTATGAGTTTGGTTGCTCTCAGCAGCCACTGTGTTATTTGCTAAGATTTATAAATACAACATAAAATATATGTGGACACAAACATCAGCAGGTTCGAGCACAAATGGTCCAGATTTTAATTTTAAACATGAACAAGTGTGAAGTTTCACAAGTAGGACAGTTGAACGTTGGGATAACAGAATTTGTGGAATACAAGTACAATGATTATTATTTTCTGTCCTTTACAGCAGCTGTTGATCAGCCCAAACCTCAGAAACCTGCTGTGAGACCACAACCAGAGAGTCGGGGAAGGATCGGCCTCTATGTTGGACTGACAGCAGCTGTACTCGCTGTCTGTGCTGGACTCTGCTCTGCCTTCAGACTTTGTTCTAAACCTGATGAAAGATGATGATCACAGTTATATTTGGGCAGCATAAACCTGTAGGACTCAAAACCATCACATTCCCCATTTTACGTTATTATCAAAGTATTTATTTACTTTGATCTAAGATGGCGCGTTACATTAACACAACTTGTATTATTATTAATCACACACTGTATTTACTGTTTACACTATGAACATTTACACATTCCAGCTCAGTATTTTGCACATTTCATTTCATTTTTTCAGTTTACAATTTAAAGGTGTGGCTGCTCTTTTTGAACCTGAACTTTTACATTATTTAATTACTTCATTTTGTATATATTTTTGACTGTTAACCACAACGTTAAGGCAGATTCCTTGTATGTACAAACCTACTTGGCAATAAACCTGTTTCTGATTCTGATTTTATTATTTCAGCTTTTTAAAATGTCTCTAAAACCCAACATGTTTTTATTCTTCTACAAAGCTCTTTTTAACTCTATGAAACACTTTCTAACTTAAACATAAAATATTAAATTATTTTCTACAAAATGAAAATATATCTTTCTATTCCTAAATCCCTCTTTTTTGTTAATAATTTGTATTTTTCTAAACTTTTGACATCTTGAGCTGTGCAGCAGATTTATATGGATTTATTTTCATATACATGACCTCTAAATGTTTCAGTGATGTAATGAATCAGTCCTCTGGGAACCTTGTTTGGTCGACATGTAGAAGACCTGAGTTTCTTATGAAGAGCAGAATAAAGTCCAGCAGGTAACCAGACAGCAGCTGTTCTTTGTGTCCTTCACACTTCAAACAAACTCCACACAGATTCTGCAGTAAGAGTTCATGTGAGGCTCTGCTCTCAACCAGACTGTCTGAATCTTTATTGGCACAAAAGGTACAACATCTTGTTGTACACAAGGATGTCTGTAAATTACACAGACACACTGCTGGTTAGTTGGGAAAAGTCATTTAAACTATCAAACTGCTAAAAGTAAAAGTTTGGGACTTTGGTGAAAGATAAATACAAAAATGCTTCACTTTTACTCCGCAGACTTTGGGTTTGCTATTTATCACATTTATTTGGACTTAAAAATACAAATTAAGAGCTCCACGTGTCTCTTTGCTGATCAATAAAATAGTTTAATAATCAGATAATAGATAACAGAATATGTCACCATCTATACAACAGTAACACAAAGATGTTTTTATCACCACTTACTTGCAGAGTGAGAGGAATTACACACTTTATGGCACCTTGACGCAGAGCGTTCATCCGTTATTCGATGATAAGATAATAATAAGATCATTTTATGCAGATCAAAAGCACAAAATATCAGCTGCTGTAGGGACTGGTCAGGACAAGGAAGATGCAAAAAACAGAATCAAAGTGTATCATGTCCAAACGGTGTAAGATTGAACATGTTTCCTGTAGAACAAATCAGAAATAGTCCAACTGTATGAGTCACCAGCATCGAACAATCAGGAGGAAACATTTTTACTCCCTGTGATAAGAAAAAAACCCCAAACGTGATTTCAGTAGTTATCACAGATGAGCCATAAAGGCACAATGGACTGCATCACCAGACAAAACCTAAATAATGAAGGTCACATCCACACTTACTGTTACTGTGGGAGATAGAAATGAAGGGAGAGAGGTGACCTCAGTGATGCTGAAGGACTAATGTCTCCAAATGCAAATAAAGCCTGCAGAAAGAGAAAAGGCATTTATAAAATCACTCTTTATGAGTCATTTTAGTACAATTTGTCAATTTTATATTATTTTAAATTATTTTTAAAAATTTGAATTATTTTCCAACAATAATTTTAGGACTCAAAGGTTCAATTTATTCGTCCATAAAAACATGTAAATCACAGTCTCACATCCTAATCAACCAACTCTGATCATCAAAAGCAGAGAATCAATACCCACAAAATAAACCATATAAAAACATAACACTATATTCTATATTAAAACTGTTAAAACATCCAAACAACATAAAACAGACCAAGATTAACATAAAAACCTACATCCTCCTTACAATGTTCTGGTTGTACCAATAACATTATGTTTCATAGAAACTCTTTCAGATTTTGGTTGAATTAGTCTTTGAAGATTTATTCTGGTAACAGTGAAAGTGAAGCAACAAAAAGAAAAACACATTGTTGAGTTCAGGTGGACTTTAAACACTGACAATGTGTTTTTAAAAAGGAAAGTATTTTGCATTCATAACTGCTGCTTTTGCTCTCTCCTATGTAACTGTGAAACAGGAATGAAGATGAAGTTTAAGGTTACAGCTCACAATGTGCAGGGTGTTGGTCTGAGGAAGAGCTGGCTGGGTGTTTGGGCTGAAGACTGACAGGTGTGCAGAGCTGAGGGAGGTGTTACAGAGAAACATGACTCAACCTGACGCTCCTCAATGTTGAAGCTGCTGTTTTCAGATTTATTTCATCACACTGTCAAGAAGAAGAAGTTAGCTTATAGTGCCACCTTCTGGACAAACAGCATCATTTTGTTGTGTGACTATGATGCTGCTTATAACGTCCTATGTGAAGAGAATATTTACCTGTTTTGTATTTTCTTGCAAAGAAATCAATTAGCATTTGTTTGTGGAGACCAACAACTAGAACGTATGTCCTCTTTTTCCTGTTTGTTTTAATGGAACATTTTAGTTTTGTGTGTTTTGATTTGTTTGAGCCAATTCTTCATCTGCACTTCCTGTTGTCTCGTGTCAATCATACAGATCAAGACCAGGATGGAAGTTACATCGGGCTCCTGATGGAGACAGATAACGAGGAGGAGTTATTTACTAAGTGAGCTGATTCAACTGAACAAGTTACAGCCACATCCAAACTGCTCCAGATGTGAATGGACATCAGCTATGTGAATCATTGTGACCTATATTTTATCAAATTAGTTAAACAAGACTTGAAATGAAAAGAAAATTATATTAAAGTTTTTGAATATAATAATATAATATAATATTCTAGCTCTATTTTTTGTAATCATTCAAAAGTTTGAACGTAATTACACAGAATTATTGTCCTGTCTAACACTGAAACATGGTAAAACGAATTGCCTGTATGGTAACAGACCTTCTCATTGTCCAAACAAAACAAATTAACTGCAGTTTTCATAGATATAATACATTCTTTATATAGCAGTTCAAATATTCATATTAATGTATAAAGTAAAATAAAAGCTAACTTAATGAGTACCATTTAATGCATTTTTATTAATGTTTTTGACCCCACACCTGCAGACCGTTGAAACTGTCCTCAGGTATGGGGTCAGTAGCAACACCTGACTTGTTCACTTCAAAGGCAAATTCATATTTTAATGATGAGTTTAATCCTTTGGTGGTCTACTGTAAATAGTCTTAGAGTAACTGAGCAGAATGCAAAAAGTGTGATGAACCCCGCTGACACATGTTGGTTTCTTGAGACTTATTTGTAATATGAAGAGGTAGAAAGACGGCAAAGGAGCAGAAACAGCAATAACACTCAAAAGCCTTTTATCATTACAACTCACAATACAATGTTTAGAGGGCAATAACAAGGAAATACTACAGTGAATATTCATAACTGTGATACTGTGATGTGTCCTGTTGAGACTTGCTTCTATTAATAAGCTGGTCCAGGTAGATAATTCTAAATAAACTGTTTAATTTACTTTGTTTGTTGATCTATAACAGGATTAGACTATAAAACAGCCACTTTCTATAAGAGCTCACACACACACACACACACACACACACACACACACACACACACACACACACACACACACACACACACACACACACACACACACACACACTACCTTTCCGCTTTGCCCCGAGCGACCGACTATGCTCTCTACCTCCGCGCCGACGCAGAAGTGTGATTTGTAACCCAGTGTCAGGAGTCTCTGTGGAGAGGGTAGTCCTGTGCTCCACTCCCTAACAGCGTCAGACTCTGTGATTGTCTATTCACAGGTGTCGCATCTCCACAAAGGAATTGGTACGATGTAGGAGGAGCTGAAGCCTCCTCGATATAAATGCTGAGCGGACCGTCTTGGCGAGTCCCGCGAGGGTCTGATGTTATGTTCTGTTACTTTATGTTGGAGTCAGTTTACTGACCCTTTTTTCGCTGTTTGGGTGGATTTCGCTCCGTCTTCTTCCACTGACAGTTTAAATCTAAAAGGTAAGAGGAGGGGGAGTGGGCTTCTCTGGAGCTTGCATGTCAACCTTCTCACACCAGTTACTGACTTCATGTTTTACTACAGTATTCATCAAAAGAGCTGAATATTATTCAGCCTGCACATTGACCTCTGAGACGTTGCTCCTACAAACAGAATCAACATCTATAACTACATAAGTTACTATTATTGTTTTTATTATTATTATATAACCACAGTTTACCTGTTGTGAATCCCATTTGCCACTTTGACTTTACAGAGTTTTAAGCTGATCGTTGGTGTGATGACATTATTTTATCTTGGTTAGTAGCAGCAGTTCTCCTTGATAACTATCTTGTGAAGTTTTTCTGGTTCACTGTTTCTGTTATGAATATTAATTCTGTAACATATCTGATAGTAATGGAGGATAATTAGCTGTCACAGTTCTTTCTATGAGTTTGGGATCAAACTTTCTAACATATTGGTTGTAATGTGCATATTTGTTTCAATCAATGCTGTGTGAACAGGTGAATCTCTGGCGCCATCTTTGACAGAAATACATGACTGCAGCTGAGAAACTGAAGATTTTTAAATGTTAAATGTATTCAGAGATAAACTGTAGATTTCTGTAATTTACAATGGAAATGACTGATGTCTCTGTGGTTGTAGTCCACATTGTTTCTGACATGAGAATCGAGGTTTGATGCTGTAGATTTTCCTTCTCACACCTGTGATGACTGAACTTTGACCTCATGTGTTCATGACTCCTCTCCTCTGTCTCCTCTCACAGGGAGAAGATGATCTGCAGGATCCTTCTGCTCATCAGCCTGACCTCCTGTGTCTGTGGTCAGTTTACATCCTCAGTTCATCATCCAAAAAGAGAAAAGTCAAAACATTTCATGACTTTATTGCTTAGATTGTATTTATTATTGGTATCAATATGACCTTTTTACTGGTGTATTTTTAAACACTTTCCCTCTCTGTCTCCTCAACAGGAACAGTTGTAGTGAATGTGACACAGACCTCCTATCAGGCAGAGGAGAACCACAACATCACACTGGAATGGATGTTTACAACCAAACCTGACAGTTCCTCCACCTCACTTTACATCTTATGTGAACTGTTTACTGATGTTAAAGTCTTGATCCTGTATCATGTCCATGAGGGTGTTGAGGTCTCAGAGTCTCAGGATGGACAGTTTGCAGGACGAGTTCAGTGTGACAAAGACGCCCTCAGAGAAGGACGAATCAGACTTCATGTGTCCAGACTCAGGACTGATGACTCGGGTCTGTACCTGTGTGAAGTGTTCACAGGTTATGGTTGGAGCTCTGGGAGATGTCGGCTCAATGTCACTGGTAAGATGATTAAAGACTCTTTTAATGCATGTTATCAGTGATGTACAGACTGAACTGTTAAACTTTATGAGTTTGGTTGCTCTCAGCAGCCACTGTGTTATTTGCTATTTGCATAAAATATGTGGACACAAACATCAGCAGGTTCAAACCCAAACAGTCCAGACTTTAAGTGTCACAAGTAGACAGTTGAACGTTGGGATAACAGAATTTGTGGAATACAAGTACAATGATTATTATTTTCTGTCCTTTACAGCAGCTGTTGATCAGCCCAAACCTCAGAAACCTGCTGTGAGACCACAACCAGAGAGTCGGGGAAGGATCGGCCTCTATGTTGGACTGACAGCAGCTGTACTCGCTGTCTGTGCTGGACTCTGCTCTGCCTTCAGACTCTGTTTTCCTAAATCTACTGATAACACAAGAAAGGTATATGCAGTGGTATAACAGTTTCTCATGCATACTTTCCCCTGCACACTCAGCCAGACCTCTGACATTTGAGACAGGATGGAAGTAGCAAAGTACCAAAGTCTGTTCACCTGAAGGAGCTGAATGACTACAGACAGGTGGCACTGACATCACAGCTAATGAAGACACTGGAAAGGTTTATCCAATCGACTCTTCCTACAGAGGAGACTGAGGTCCTTTGGCGTACATGGACCACTTCTGAAGTCATTCTGTGACTCAGTGGTGGCACCAGTCATCTTTTATGCAGTTGTCTGCTGGGGCAGTAGTATTGCTGCAACAGATAAAAAGAGACTGAATAAACTGATCTGCAGGGCTGGATCTGTCCTAGGATGCTCCCTGGACACCTTGGAGGTGGTGCGTGAGGGGAGGATGATGGTTAAATTCCAAGGCCATCTTGGACAACACTTCCCACCCCCTGTACGAGTACCTGTGTGCCCTGAGCAGCTCCCTCAGCAACAGGCTGCTCTAAGGAGCAGTTCTGCAGATCTTTTGTCCCTGCAGTAGTAGTAGTGATATGTGTCATATCTCCTCACACTGAACCACCCAACCCCAGGGTCTGTACTGACATATTCTTGCACTTGTCACTTTGAAGCAGTTACATCTCAGGTTTTACACTTTTAGCTGCTATTTGTTTGTTGTTTGTGTTCGTTGTATATAGACATTTGTATGTTGTGCTCTTATGTTGTGAATGTTGTCCGATTCTTACCTGTGGCTTGCTGCTGTAACGCCTAAATTTCCCTTTGTGGGATCAATAAAGCTTCATCTTATCTTATCTCATTTTGCATTTATTATATAGTTATATAGAAAGTGAGGACCACACAAACTGAGAACTTTAACATGTGAGCCTTTAAGCTCCACCTATAGAGGTTTCTGTGGAGGTATTTAGTTAATATGATGACCTCTGTGCTGTCAGAAAAAGCTGTTTTTCATTTCTTATAATCAGAGATCATTCTCTAATCTTCTAATATTTGATTTTTGGTGAAATATTGAATCATTTGAAGAGTTATTGAAATGAAACCATGTGAGTAACCCTTTCCTGCTGGAAAGGATCCACCTTTGTGTCAGAAACCGATGCAGTTTGTCAGGAGTTGTTATCAGTAATTATCTGCTTTGACTTCTATGTTTATGATCAAACCGCCCCCCTATCAGTAACTATCTACAACTATAATGTATAACACTTATTTACACTATATTGCATTTAACAGCAATATTAAACAAACATGTAGCTGTTTTTACTGACAATATTCAGATCTTGACTCTCCTCATGTTCATCCCCTGGAAGGAAGGAAATCACCTTCATGAAAATATTCTGCATCAAATATATTAAATATGATAAAAAATGTAAATAAAATACTGTATATACCACTCCAGCATACTGAGAGTAATAGTAAGCAGTAAAGTATGAGATTAGAGTTATTGATCATCCTGCTTCCATTTGGAAGTCGCGTCTAAAGAGAGTAAGGGAGGCAGAAATAATCAGGGTCAGATCTAAGAAAAGACACATCAGTCAGGAAGCATGATGAGTTTTGCTTTTGTAGGGATCAGATGAAGTTTTTGACCTTTTTGGTAATTAACTGTACTGCTGGAATAGAAAGAAAATCTGAGAAAAATGGACATAATTGTAGATGCAGCGAGGAGATTTCTGGAAGTGTCTGGAGAAGGTGAGCAGCAGATGTTGAGAGAAGCTTTTAGGCTCACCTGAAACAGAGTTTATAGCAGAGTGGGAAATGGGTGGGAATCATGGGTGCGCTCACAGCGGAGCTCTGATTGGCTACTTTTGTCACACGTCACATGTCACATGTCACATGTGGCATTTCTTTCTGCTGGAGTCGCAGGAGCACATGAACTTCATCACCGGCGCTGCGCTTTTTATTCTTACTGCTATTTTTCGCGCTTATACAATGTGAATTGGTTGTATTGCAGCAGCTTCATTTGTAAAGCTGTTTGCTCTCCTGATAGACGGACACAGACTGGACAACAGACGGTGTTGGAAGAAGTTTGGGTGGAGTCCCTTTTGTTCCAGCTGTAAGACTCACTGGGAGGTAATTTGTCTTTTTACCTCTCTGTTGTTTTCTGCTGTTAATATAATTATGGATGTATTATCAGGTTATAAGATCTTATTATACATCAATGATAACGGCCGACACTAAATGTGACGTGTTTGCAGAAAAAAAATGTGTTTCTGTTACTTAGATCAGTGGCTCTCAAAGTGGGGTTCTGGGGTCCTTGAGGGGGTTCCAGCAAAAAGGGGAATCATTAATTTTCACTATAATTCCATCGATAAGTAAGACAGGGACAGTGAGGTGTTGGACCTCATGAAGCCAACAGATATACTCCCGAGCGCATAGACGGATAGGCGTAGCCGTTTATTTTACTGCGCATTCCACTGTCCATGTTTACTTCCGTACGACAGCGTGCTGCGTGTGACGTCTCTGTTATGGTTCTTTGGCGCATGTGGGTCAGTTAAGGACCGTGACCAGTTCACACTGGAATCTCATATTGGCCACATTTTTAAAAATATAAATCCGAATTGAGCACTAAGGCTTGCAGCGTGAATGCAGTAAGTCTACCCTGTCGTTCAAGTGGGGACCATAATAACTTTCTATTTTTGGAAGGTGACATGTCTGCTGGTGGTTGAGAGACAACAGGAGGGCCAGCAATAAGCATCTCATTCTCATCAGAAGAAGATGCCTCATAATCAGGGTCCTCCTCAACATTATCCTGTATCTCAGACACATTCTCCTCTATGTCACGTTCACTGTCCAAGAGCTGTGATAACACCTCGTTGGCAGAAAACCTTTGCTTAAAGGTCATTTTCAATTGAGAGAGTGAGCATAAGGGAAGCACACACAGCACCAAGAGAAATGGTTTAGAAGGCTGCTGTGCAAGCTTTTATATGTTTGCTCCTCCTCTATGTTGTATGAACTATAAAAGTTCTCACAGGAACCGCCCCCATGGCGCGGGAAAATCAAAGTTCTCAAGGTTATAGTGACTTCAGTATCATCCAAAACAAATGTGTGTAAAATGATATTTCTTATATGTTTTATACAGCTAAGACAGCCTGCGATCAAACTGACCCCTAAGTACACCGATGTGTACAAAATGTATATTGAAATCATATCATCATGTTAATTGTATGTTTACCCAGTTCAGTTTAACCCAGACATTAAATTGTCAAATTGGGGTCAAAGATAATAGGAGGGTTAAAACCTGTCTTAAGACCCATCTCTTTTGAATACATGACTGGTCAAACTCCGTCTTTATTATTTATTTGTTCTCTGTATAATGCTGCTGTGCTTTTATGATTTTGTCCAAATTTATTTAATTCTACACTGATTAATTTATTTTGATATGTATTTATTTCATACATGTTTTTATTTGATTGTAATTCTCAGTCTCTGTAAAGCACTTAGGTCTTTTGGTTTAGTTTTGTTTTTAAATGAGCTCTATAAATAAACTGACTGGACTTAATAATGTATTCAATGCTTTTTTTTTATCTGGCTTTACACTTTAGGGTGGCCAAATGAGAAATGTCTGTGCAGCTGGTCTCTTACTGATGACACTCTGGTCTGCAGGGGGTGAGTAGCTGTTGACTTCAGAAATTATTAATGTTATACCAAAATCAAAAACTGTAAATCAGTTTGAGCTTGACTTTTTACCTCAAATGAAGTTGCTGCTGTGTCAGATTTGGCCAGCTTGATCTCTGCATTTTGCTTATCTTCTTATTCTGTGTCTGTGTTGACCTTTGACCCCTGCAGATCAGACCCCGTTCACTCTCAATGTAACTCAGGAGGTCTACCAGGCAGAGGAGCACAGTAACATCACACTGATATGGATCTTTCCTGTCAAGACCAACAAGTCCCCCCTCTCACTGGGTATAGACATTATGTATGTGAACCTGGGAAGGACAGTTTTCTTTTATCACAGTGTGAATGAAGCTGATCCGGATCAAGATGAGCTCTACAGGGGACGAGTGTGGTGTGATCCAGAGCTCGCCAGGACAGGACGGATTGAATGTCTCTTCACTGATCTGAGGCTCAACGACACGGGCACTTACCTCTGTGTTGTTGACGTAGACAAAGCTAATAGCTACAAATCATGTGGCCTCAATGTTACAGGTAAGTTGACATCATAGTGTTGGCTGCTTTGCTAATGTATGTCTATTTTCTCACTCTGTGAAGCACTTTGAATTGTTTTTGTATCAAATTGAGCTCTACAAGTAATCTATGCACTAAACTAATGCAGTGACAAGGATTTAAAGCTGGATTGATTGATTTTCTATCATTTTGGAACAGGAAACATGATTATTCACTCTCCTTTTAACTTTGTCGCCACCAACTCCTGAGAAAAACATCTGGCTCTTTAGCTGCTAAATGCTCTGCTAAAGATTGTCTGATTGAGCCAAACAGTAAAGTTGTGAGCCGTAAAACTAAAACATCGAGCTAAAATGGGCTAAAAAAGCTCTGTATAATTCTCATACAAAAATAGTGATTCATGTTTTATGAGTGGGTCACGTGACACACAGTCCTGCCAATGGTTTCACACTATTCCACTGATACAGGTGGCTGTGATGACCAACAAAGGCAATAAAGAAGACTGCAAGCTAGTAAACATAAATGTAAACAATGCAGGATTTAAAATTCTTTAAAAATCAGAGTTGCAAATGTTTTATGAGGAAGACCTGAAGGATAACTCCACAGGCTTATTTGTTTTAGCTTTAGATTCTTCTTCTTCTTCATTCTTACTAGTAGGAACAGTGCATAGGTACGTCATGAGAGAACAGACACTTCTGCTCACCCTGGCCTTCAGACTATTGACTTGTATTTGTTTCATTTCTTCACAGCAGCCAGCGATCAGCCTGTAAATGAGACACAGCTGATATACAGGGGAAGGATCGGGCTGTATGTAGGATTTGGTTTGTTTGGAGGAACACTAGCTGCTCTTTTAATTACTTGACTTTGTAACACAAACTGATGAAAAATCTTTACAAATGAGATTTTTACACTGATATAACTCAGTGACCCCATTTCTATTGAGCTAATAGTTTGGTTAATTAGCTGAGTATATGAGATATGAGACCACTGTCTCTTGAGATATCTCTTCCGTGGTTTAAGCTATCCTTTATTCTGGTGTGTACAGTCAGTCTTCTTATTACTAACATTATGTCAATGTTAATACTGTAGTCCTTTATAGGTCACTACTCCGTTTAGCTCATTTTGTAATAAGTCTGCAGTAACATGTAATCTTTTCATTAAGACAGTCATTTGGTTGTCTTCAAATTCTCCAGAGCTGTGCACACAGCAATACACGTACTGTATATGTAACCATCCAGTGCTGTTAATACATACAGAATGCCAGAGACTAATAATATGAGTAACTCACAGACTGTACACATTTTAGTTTGGTACTAATTTGCTTTGCTAAACGTGTTTAGTCGCCAGATTTTTTGATAATCCAGGAAGTGTGATTATTCCCACACTACGCATTAAAAACACATCAATGTTTTAGTCTCAGTGTAAGGCAGATTCCACTGAGCATGTGCGGGAATGTGGTTCCATCTACAGAGCTTCTCTAGCTTGATGTGCTACATATCACAACCTCTTGACTTTGTACTACATGCCCAGTGGTTTATACCATACACTGAACTACTCTCAGGAGACTGAAAACAAAAACAAACTACAGTAAAGCTGGATTTATGGTCACTAAGAACTGGGACCACAAGAGGGCACTCTTTACATAGATTATGGATTTCTCACTGAGCCAAACATCTACAGACAGGTGTCAAATTAAAGGCAAAACCAAAATAAAGTGTCTTAGTAAGGTGTTGGGCCACTATGTGCTGCCAGAACAGCTTCAATGCACCTTGACATTTGCTTGGGTCCAGACCTTTGAATCTGCCCACTCCACCAACCTTGGCATTAATTCTACAAGTCTCTGAACTCTACTGAACATCATTCTTCCTAAAGATATTCCCTCATTTGGTGTTTTGATGATGGTGGTGGAGAGCGCTGTCTAACATATTGGTCCAAAATCTACCAAAGGTGTTCAGCTGGGTTGAGATGTGGTGACTGTGAAGGCCATAACATATGATTCACATCATTTTCATACTTAACCAAACCATTCAGTGAGCCGTCGTGCCCTGTGGGTGGGGGCATTGTCATCCTGGAAGAGACCACTCCCATCAGGATAGAAATGTTTCATCATAGGATAAAGGTGATCACTCAGAACAACTTTGTATTGATCTGCAGTGACCCTTCCCTCTAAGGGGACAAGTGGACCCAAACCATGCCAGCAAAATGCCCCCCACAGCATAACAGAGCCCCCAGATCCCCTCACTGTAGGGGCCAAACATTCAGACCTGTATCGGTTTTTCCTTTAATTTGTCACCTGTCTTGTACCTCAACTGGAACAATTACAACTACTCACATCAGTGACAAGTGGAGGTCAGCACTGAGGCAGAAAAAAACACAAAATGCAACAAACATTAGACTTTTGGTACATAGACTTTTTTTTTTAATGTTATGCCAAATTGTCAGTAGAGTGATTCTGTGTGTTGTGTGTGAGTTTACCTCAAATCCAGATCCACTCTCTGTAAATGACAAGCCTCAACTACCTCAAATAAGGATCATGTTTACAACAAGGTAAAATATAACCCCCTCCTTAACTTCTTCCTCCCAGAATGTAGGAGTTGGTATTACAAATTTTGCTAACATTTTATAAAAAATGTAATACATTTTTGTAAACGCTCCCTTTTATTTACTCTTGTTAATTAATTAATTTATCAAGTATTGCAGTAGCTGCAATATATTTGATGGTGCTTAACAGAAAAGCTAAACATATAACTGCAGATACCTCACTATACAGAGTTTGTGCTGTTCCCGTACATATACAAGAAGTACATTGAATGACTGCATCAGCATTATTTATATAACCTATGTGCTGCTACTTGAAAATGTTTGCACAATTTTTGTATGACAAATTTGATGACCTTTTGATATATCATTCATTTTATTAGCTGTATTATCACTGCTTCTTATTCTTAGTGTCCTCTGCAATTTTCTGGTCATGCCAGAATATTTGCATATGCATGAAATACTTGTACGGCATATGTTGTATTTCTGTCATGCCCTGTACCCATTTCTGATACAAAAATAAAAGTTTTTGTTAAACTTGCCAAAGTGTCTTTTAATTTTTTTTTACTGAATTTTGTTGTCATCTTTGACCCCATACAGTACCAGTCAAAAGTTTGGACACACTTACTCATTCAAGGGTTTTTCTTTATTTTTACTATTTCAAACATTTTAGAATAATACTGAAGACATCAAAACCAATAAAACAACACATATGGAGACATCAAGACAACATAACACAAATGACATCATGTAGTAAACAAAAAAGTGTTAAACCAAAATATGATTCATATTCTATATTTTAGATTCCTCAAAGTAGCCACTGTTTGCCTTGATGACAGCTTTGCACAATATTGGCAATATCTTAACCAGCTTTATGAGGTCATCACCTGGATGGTTTTCAGTTAACAGCTTTGCCTTGTCAAAAGTTGATTGGTGGAATTTCTTGGCATCTTAATACGTTTGAGACCATTGTGTTGTTACCACACGTCCGTGATGGCAAAGCAGATTCAGTTCCCAGGAAAAAAAAAACATCCTGGTTGGCCAATGCTGTTGACTCATATAGTATTTCAACCCCTTGGCAACATGTTCTTCAGACTGTCTTGACACACTGTCACCGTTTGGACATCAAACGATTTGATCCTGTTTTTTGCATCTGACTAGTCCTGACTAGTCCCTGCAGCAGCTGACATTTATTGTTCAGTCTGAAATCAAGAGAAATCAAATTTCCAAACAAATTCTTCATAAAAACTTCTTCCTCATCATCAAATAATGGATTAACGCTCTGCATCAACAGTTGGGGGTGATTGTGCCATAAAGTGCGCAATTCATCTCTCTCTGCAAGTAAGTGGTGATGAAAACTGAAATGAAATGAAAAATCTTTGTGTTACTGTTGTATAGATCGTGACATATCCTGTTAGGTATTATCTGAAGCCATAACATAAACTATTTTATTGATCAAGAAAGAGACATGTGGAGCTCTCTCAATTGGTAACTTTAAGTCAAAATTTGCAGGCATCCAGCGGCTCCTTAAAGTCACAGGTCCTCAGCACGTAACCTGCTGTAAAACGGCCCATTATTGTTTTTACACTTTGGTTTTTGTACAGATTAAACTAAACGAGATGCAGCATGTTAGTAGTGATCATAGGTGGAGTCAGTTACTTTTGGACAATAGCTGTTGTTTCTCCCTCAGCAGCTGCAGCCTCATATTTACTGTACAGACAGAGTGGTATATCGATCTTTGATCCATATAATATAAAAAATGTCAAACTATTCCTTTAACAGCATCTAAACCTTCTTGCTCTAATAAATCTCTTCTCACAGTGATAACATGACTTGGATCCTTGTCGTTGTGACCTCCTCTGTCTGTGGTTGGTTTTCACTTTTATTTTAGGTTACACACTTCATTTGAAGGCAGTGTAAATATGAGAAACGTGACTACTGGACTCTGTTTTTAAATGCAGTTAAGATCAAATTCTTAGTGTCTAAAGAAACAATGTCTCTCTATTGCTTTCCTTTCCTCTAACTCTCTCCTCTACAGGGATATTATTTGTGAAAGGGGCTCAGACCCTCTATCAGAGAGAGGAGATCGTCACCATAAAATGGGACAGTCAGACCAAAACTGACATGTCTCACATCAACATCGATTGTGTTCTCCAGTCAAAGCCTGTTAGGACTTTCTATCAGATGATAAACGGTGCAGAGGTCCCAGAGTCTCAGCATGAGCAGTTTGCAGGTCGTGTGCACTGCGACGAAGACGCTCTGAGAGAAGGACGAATCAGACTTCATCTGTCCAGAGTCACAACTGATGATTCTGGTGATTACTGGTGTGATCTGGCTGCTAATTATGACAAGATCATGAAGAGATTGGTGCTCGAGGCCACTGGTAAATCAGAAGACTTTGACGTTTGCTCACTACATCCATTTCAGGAAGAATAGTATGTGTGCCACTAGTGTGTTGTACTGTACACTGGTCATCTTACTGTAATATTAATACAGACTTACTTCACAGAACATTTTGTCTTGAATGTGACCCAAATGTCCAATAACATCCTGTGAAGAAGATACTTACTTGTATTACTTTCCAGCAAAAATGTGCATGACAGGATTTATTGACCTCGAGTTTTAATTTTCTACATTTGGTGAATTGGTTTAAATGTCTCTGTGGTCATCCACCTGTACCGAGTTGATGCATCTGATATCAAATACAAACACTGCTGTACTATCTTCATCCAGGTACATCACCGCCATGAGAGGATCAGAAAACCTGAGGATCCTTTGAAGCTGTGGTGATATCAGAAAACAACAAATCTGCACTGTTGGTGTGCAAAAAGTAGTGCATAATCAAAAATGAGTGTAAACAAAGAATACATTTTTCATAACTGTCACACGAGAAACAGTGTGACCATGGTAATGTTGTTTAAGCGGTAAAAGGACACATCAGTAATTCAATTTAATATGAAAAATCCGGATTAAAGAGCAGGGGGAGTTAACAGATAGGTAATTAAAATTGTTATGGGTCTGGTCTGATCCAGGGGTGTTGTGAGTAATCATATTGTGGGAGGTCTCAGATGAATATCAGATGGGCCAAGCTAATGCGACACTATCCTGTTATCCTGAAACACATTTTTTACTTAAATTAGGGAACTTTTATCATGCTCTCCAAACATCAGAGTCAATCAAGTTCACTGGCACCACTGAGAACAAACTGAAGAAAAATTAGCAAACAATTAGCTTTGATCCTATGTGTGTTTTAAGGCCTGTGATTGGCAGGGCCTGAGCTCCAAGTGAGCGCACCCGGACCCACCTGTGACTACATCTATGGATTGATACAGTAAATGTGCTGTAAAACCACAACTATGAGGAAAAAAGTAGAGCTGCACAATTAGAATTCACTGTAGCAATTAGCAGGCTGGCTTCAACAAAGCACACTCATATGTCCATTCCTTTTTTCAACAGTTTTAACTGCTGCTCCACCATATTTTGGCTAAATGCCACAGTATTATCTTTGGTACTAACACCAGATGGAGCCAAAGTAAGGAATGTTAAATCCTCCACAGCTACTGCACATCCTCCAGTATAGTGTAAACTATTATTTTTCAATGTGAATTTTCTTTTCCCTTAATGATATTGTAATTGTACTGTATGTAATTGTTCAGCACTTTCTATAGCTG
Organism: Scomberomorus guttatus; assembly: GCA_038419695.1. Taxonomy (NCBI): domain Eukaryota; kingdom Metazoa; phylum Chordata; class Actinopteri; order Scombriformes; family Scombridae; genus Scomberomorus; species Scomberomorus guttatus. The sequence goes on from CM076467.1 coordinate 20,938,957, forward strand.
CAGGACATTTATTATTATGGTTAACAGGGAAAGAAAGAACCAAATGAATGTGTAACTGCTGATTTTGTAAAGAGTCATTTTTTGTACCACTTACTAAAAGAACACTATAACAACCTTTGTCTCAGAAGACAACTGTAAAAATGTTTTCACAACTTTATTTGTACATGATTACTATAACTGTTTACAAATTTTATAAGCTACAAAAAATGTAGTTTTTATACTTTTATGTTTTTTCTCATTTATTTATTTATGAAAAAACAAATAAAGTGTATTTATTCATATATACTTGAGCTGTTGTCACTGGTCATTTATGTAATTTGAATGGATTTATTGAGAACTAATTTTGATTTTTATTGAGAGTCGTTATATTCTCATGAAAAATGTTTTGTTTTACAACAAACAGACAGTGGAGCAGAATTTGAGAAGTTAATTGTCTCTTAGTTGATGTTCTGTCCACTGGGAGCCCTGCAGGATCAACATGTAGAAGACCTGAGTTTATATTGAAGTGTTTATTTCACTTCAACAAGTACAAATTTGTAGCAGGCGGCATTTGAAAAAACACAACACACTTGGTGTAGCAAGACATAATGCATGTAAAGCAGATAAATCTTACCACAGATTCACCCCAAAGATGCAGTTTTCAGGATCTTGAACTAAGATATAAAACCACACCACGCCATGATGTCTCAGTGAAGTGAGATGGGTGATGAGTGATTGCTCTTTGCAGTGTAGATAAGTCACCAGGCATAGTGATTCACTACTAGATTTAACAGCATTTATATAGTGTCTGCTACAAATGGCAGCCAACTAGCGTTTACTTTTGTAGCACCTTTCTGCATGCCCAAAGAATGATATAAAGAAAAAAACGAAAGGAATAATGGTAAAACAGGAAAATTATAAGAAAGGATTTTAATCCAGATTTTAAACATCAACAGATTCACTGCTGTATTATTACAAAATGTACAAAAGTTACAGCTGCAGATGCAAACTGGATTTATGACCAGAATAAAAACTCCAAATAAAGATTAATTACCAAATGCCTAGAAGAGAAGTTAAAATTATAAGTGAGAGTGAAAACACTCTGTAGTCATTAAGGCTTTATTAAACTTGGAGCTATTTCATGCATCACCAAAAAAAAAAGAAAATCTGTAAAACAGTAAGTTATGTGTGTCAGTTTGGTCCAAAGGTTTATCTAAATAAGTCATAAATTACACCTGTTTACTTTTGGATTTATTTGTCTTGAAGTATTTTCTCAAAAAACAATAATTTCACAAAAACATAATTGGTAACTAAAATCAAAAGCTGATGGTGCATGTAAACTTTTATACACAAAGACAACCTCACAAAAGTAGGATTTAAAATGATATGAATGTATATAACTGAAAAAAGAGTGCAGCTGGTACAGTAAATTCAGTTTAGCGTTAACTGAGTTGAGAACATAGACAAGAAAACTACCTTATCAGACTGTTCAGTTTGACAGAAAACACATCACAACTAGAAGAGTGTGTACAGTCAAGATGGCGGCGAAGATAACAAAAACGGCATTTATTCATCTCGTATCGTGCTTAATTTTAGTTTATAACATATGGAATTAATCAGCAGAAGCTCTGGTTCAAGATGAGACCAAACTTTTCTATGGATGACAAAGGCCAAAATGTGGCCTACAACGACTAGGTAAGCCTTGTTTTTAGCCTAGCCGAATGCTGGAAATGCCTTTTGCTATGTCGTAACATATATCGTAAAATGGCGAGGGCTGCTGAAAAGATGAAAGTCTAAGCTTTACGATATGCTCATAAGGAATGGCGTTATAAAATAGGTTTTTTGATAATTGTGAATGACAGCAACCATGAGAGGTCCTTGAGCATAAGTGTGCACAAAAATTATTAGGCTGCGAGATTAGCTGCGGACAGATTCACACACGCAAACAACCAAATGTATGAGATCCTCCAGGCTAACATTAGCATGGCTTCAGCTAGCTTCAGCTAGCTTTATGTCACTGGTCACTGACAAATAATCCCGGCTAGCTGCGAGCAAACTGGAAATAAAAGAGACATTTTTTGTAGATTTTCAAAGACACAGTCGCCGCCTCTGTGTTGCTCTTGGTGTCATCAGTGGAGGAGCTAAGAGGAGGAGGAGGAGAAGGAGAAAGGAGAGAAAGGGAGGACAGAGGAAGGAAGCTCAGGAGAGGTGAGGAGCTGGTCGCACCACGCCGGCTCATCCAGGTTTATTTCAACAAACGGGTCACTGGAGCAAAGAGCTAACGAAAGAAGAAAAAGAAGAGAAGGACATGTAATATGAGTCTTTAGATGTATATTTTTCAAAAACATTCATCCAAAAATACTTGGTGAAATACACTTGTTTCCCTTCTTGACTCTCTTTCTGGCCGAACGTTATCTTAACACAAAGAAGAGTAGCAGGAAGAAACAGCTTCACTGAAGGTGCTAACAGCTCCAAAAGTGTTACAAGTGTGTTTTACCTGAAACAATTAAAATTAAAAGGAGAAATGATGGTTAACAAGAACTTTATGATTATTTATTGACCACACTGCAAAAAGGACAATTTAAGAAAGTTATAATATCTTATTTTAGGATAATTAAATCTTGTTTTTTCTTATCAAAAACAAATAATCTTGTTTTGTCAAGCACTGTACTATAAGTGGGTATTATACTCGTTTCAAGGTAACTGGTCTTAATTTGATTTAGCAAAGTATTCAGTTTTCAGCTCGAGAAACAAGTCTGAAAAGTGGATTGCACAGTTATCACACTACTATCTGTATTATGAGAAAACAAGATTGCTTTGCTTGTTTCATAAATCAGACCACAACTAGAGTGTTTGAAGCTATTCGTTCCTGAACTGAGCCAAATGAAAAGGAAGCCTTGGTAGCCTACTAGTTAAGACACTACTACATTAACCTACATAAGCTGAGGTGATTTTAAAGACAAATAATCATAATGAATAGTTTCAAGCATCTTTAACTTGAATTTATTTATAAATTACTTATATGAGGCACTAGTTACATTGTGTTTGATAGTGGCTAGATTATTATGCTAGTTTCAATAAAACATATAAACTCATTTCTGCATACTTTTTTGCTTGAAATGATCAAATTTCACTGGTTAAAATATTATTTTGTATTGTTTTGAGTAGGGGAGTGCTTGTTTTGTACCCTGTGCTAATAAGATGATTCTTGGATGTATTGTGATTAGCCTGTTAGATACAAACATACAAAAGATGTACGAAAGACAGTTTTGGAGCTGTTTTAAGTTTTTTGGGGAGACTAGCAATTCCCACCTTTTTCAGTATTTGGGCTAAGCTAGGCTAAACACTAAGACAGCAAACAAGTGCATTTCTCAACATGTTTAGAGTATCTGTGGAGCCTGGTAGGTGTCACAAGAAAATAATAATATGTGAGCACACTAATTAACAAATAAGTGATTTGAGAAACTGAATTACTAATTTGTGCAATCTCACGTGAAGAGAAACAGCAGTAACTGAAATTATAAGTGGCTACTCAGGGAAGTAAGTGTTGTTTTGGTGTTGATGTGCTGAATTCATGCTTTCATATTTATATCAAAACAGGTTTCAATGATCATTTGGGAATTTAGAAAAATTGTCAACCTTTTCATGCAGTCTGATTTTGGTTTGAGCTACGAGGATATGTTATCTTTGACATCCCTTATTCATATGTTAAAATGTTACCACTGTTCTGTTAATATTTGTGCACAAATTATTAATTCAAGAATGCAAATTATTCATTTAAGAGCAAAAGTTAGTTGTTTTTTTTTTTAACATCACACCTGCTGGGCTCCATTGCATTGTGTATATCTATACACAGTGTCTCACATGGGTTGTTGTTGTTTTCGTTCTGCTGCTCCTCCCCGATGGCGTCGAAGAATATGGTGGTACTCTCCAACTGGTCAGATGTGATGTCAGCTGGGGGGCTGTTGATACCGATGGACAAAGTCTCCACACCGTTTCCATCTGGCTGTTCCTGCAGAGCTGTAGTGAGTGACAGGGGGGGGGAAACCGAACAGAAGAGAAGGAAAGGTAGGACAAGGTGAAACGTGTTTTGTCAGTATGTGAAATGATGACTGATGAATGTGACAAACTGTGAAGCATTTTGTGTATGTTTGGGTCATGTTGCATTCAAGTTATATGGATAGGAAAGAATTTAAACAAATGAAGTCAAGACTTCATTATTTCAGTCTCAACTGTTTCCCAAAACTTTATCTTTTCTATTTTTGACTTGAGGAACCTTTTTCCATTTTTGTCATCTTGGCCACAGCTCCTACCCCCTTTTTAAATGCCTGCAATCATGAACTTTTGGAGATTGTGGTTCTGAACATCTTTGTGAAAAGCTTTGTGACAACAGTAATTAAAGAAATTGCCAAGCAGTTAACTGAAAATCTGTAGCAAAAAGATAATAGATGGTAAAACAAAGGAAAAACAGAAACTTGTGTTTGTAGTCTTTCCCTCACTTTCTCCACTTTGTAGTTTTTGAGGTCATGGTGGGAAAATCATGAACACCCAAAGTACTTTTGTAGCTCCAGTGGTAATTTGGGCCCAGTTGGTCCCAGGTTTTTAGTTTTTTTTGGTGGTGTTTTAAATGGACTAAAAGTCATTATACATGTCAGTAACCACTGGCTTATATAACTGGTCTAATTTATTAACCCATTTAGCCCTTGATGGATTAAAATTTTGCTTTTGGCTTATTTCAAAGCTATATACAGTAAAGAAACCATTTTGTAAAGTGTCACCTTGCCTTCAGCACGTTTTTTAATTCTATTGATTTCAGAACAGACTGTATATAAAGGTGGACATATCAGCGTGTGACATCAGCCATTAGTTTACATTGGAGCTGGTTTATGACCATCTTTTCCATTTGAAGCCAGCAGCAAGTGAGCAAACTGTCAATCAAAGGGTCCGAATTTAGCGATTGAGTCCATCATGACTGGTGGAAAACAATGATTGAATGGGGGTCAGTCGGAGCCAGAGATTTTTTAGAGGCAGCATCTAGCGGCCGTCGTTGGCATTGCACTTTAAGATACTCATGAATTAGCTTCAGCCTCAAGCTTTGGTAGTTGCTGCTTGTTTCAGACTGTTAGATATTGGACATTTGATTTTGTACCTTGCTCTCCACCGGAGCCCTTCTCCTCCGACTGCAGAGTTGTGCCATTGGCTACTGGAGGAGGTGAAGGGTCATCAGTGGTCATCTGGTCTTTAGGGGCTGTGTGATCTATATTACAACAGACACAAACCATATTACACATTGAAATATTCTTATATATACTCATGTTAATTCAAATGTAACCACACACACACACACACACACCCAGGTCATCCAGGTAGACTGGTTCAAAGGTGCCTGTGGGTACGTTGCAATGGTTGGCGGGACTCGGACGCTGGAGGTCAAATGAATACGTCTGGACAAACAAACAGGCAAGTCAGTGATGACAAAATCGCGACATAAGAGCATCAGTTCACTCCCTCAACTACAAAATGTTAGTATCTGCTTGTATTTTACAGTAACGTGGTGCAGTGAGAGGGTGTTAAAGATGTTTCTCTTACCCTGGAGACTCTCCGGAGTAAGTAGAGGATGACACACAGAATAATGATCACCAGGATGATAAACACCAGGATGACATAACCTAGACACAGTGACACAGAGAGATGTTTTAGTTTTATCAGCAGTGGTAAGAAGCGTTATGGGGGCTCATTTGTGCCACCACATAATCAACTGACAAATGTATAATCAATTCATGATTTAGCAAGGAAGTATAGATTTATAGGTATAGATAAATAAAATAAAAACAAAAACCTGTTTATACATGCATTTGTACTATGAGAGTATGGAGTCTGCATTGTAAAACTGTAACAACACTTTCAAAGAAAGTGACATCATGAAGCATCATTGGGGGAAAATGCTGTCATGAAATTAAAGTTTCAATAATGAACTCAAATAAAACCTAAAAAATGAAAGTCAGAATGATGAAACAGCATTCCATCATAATGAGTTTAGGTTTAATAATTTCATAAATCATTTCATAAGTCATTATTAACACCCCACTAGTGCTCTTATTAAAACCAAGGAAATGCTGCCACATCCATTTTTAGCTATTTATTTATATTTTTATTATATTTATAAATTCAACATGCAGCCATTTGCACAGTGTACTACTTCACTTGAACTTCTGCATCTTTTGAGAGAAATGAAACTTCATCCTACTGTATACTTTTGCTGTGTAGAGTTGGGACGACAATAAACTTGAACATGAACTTGGGTCATGTAACTTATTCATATGAATTTTTAGGTGTTTTTAATTAATTTAATTTAATTAAACAGGGGCTCCATATGGAAGGGCGCATTGCATTTACCAGAGAATAAAGAGCTGGAGACACAGCTTATAATTCTGACCTCGTATCTCAAAATGACAAAATCTGTATCATAATTAATAATAATACTTTTCATTTATGGAGTGCTTTTCAAGATACTCAAAAATTTTCTTTGGTGAATTCTAGTGCTTCCATAGAATTTATGAGTTACACCTTAAAAAAACTATCGTGTAAAACTATTTTAAAAATATATAATAAGTAAAGTAAAGAGTCAGAACATGCTGGTTTTGCAGGATAAATTATACAAATAATAAAAGTGCAATATCCTTACCCCAGGATGAACTATCCTTGCCTTCCGTCATTACATAAAAGACACAAAGAGGTGGTTAGTGTTCAACACTGTGAGGTTCATTAATGCAATTTAATTACCTTCGCCCCCTAGTGGAGAACAGAAGCAAAAGACAAACTTTGGTGTCTAATATCACTGTCTTAACTTCCAAACCCTCTTCAGGTAAAATCCTGAGGTTAAAATACAGCAGACATTGATAATTGATAGATATTATTAACTAGTCAGTGTGAAGATTGTCCTGGTGGCCTAAATGTGAAAACTCAAACCACAATATTACCACAATGTCCTTTCTGGCACGTCATATCCCTTCCTCTTTCTCCCCATGTTTGATATAATTTGAATGACCAAAGGTCAGAGGTCACCAAAGTACCAGCTGAAGGAAAAAACTCAACCGGATGATTTCTTGGTTTTTATTTTATGATTTTCAAACACATTTCTAATGATTTATTACTTCATTTTTAATCAGAATAATAATCTTTTAAAAACATGAAATTTAACGTCATTATCATTTTAAAATATTTTCTGAATGTACTGTGTTCTTGTACTGTGTGCGTTTATGTGACCAGCCATTATCTGTTTGTCTTAACATTTGTGTGTGTGTGTGTGTGTGTGTGTGTGTGTGTGTGTGTGTGTGTGTGTGTGTGTGTGTGTGTGTGTGTGTGTGTGTGTGTGTGTGTGTGAGACAGCCAGTTAACTGTTACAGAGAATATGAGCATGTGATAGTTGTGGTTTGACACACAGGAAGACAAACTGAGGTATAACACACGAATATGTCTTTTGCATCTACACCACTAAGACATTTTACCTGTTGGTGAGGTGCCGGTTGTCGCCGTAGTCACGCTGTCAACACTACTCTTGGTCTCTGGCTCTCTGGTCAAGGCTGTCGTCCATAGCGTTGTGCCGAGCCCCCCCTTTATAACGTCATTCTTATCTGTATTATCTGTTGCTCCTTGTGTCTGTAAAAGACATCAGAGGCGGATCACAGCTTGTGTTTTAAGGCTTCACATCATTTAGTTAAAATGTAGTTTCCTAATCTGCACAGTCTCAATTAAACTGAAAGAATTTGAAGGCCTCTGATTGGCTGACAGCAGCAATTTCTGATTCAAATGACTTAAAGGAGACATATTATTCTTTTTGTGATTTTATGTTGCATATATATATTGTTATGTTGTCTGATATCTATGTTAAACATGGTTTGTTTTATGGTTTGTTGATGTAGTCTCCGCAGTCGGCTGAACTGAAGGGCCAGTATAAGATAAATAAGTTTTTACTGTAAATCAAGCAAAGATATTCCAGTAGATGTGCATATATTTGATGACCTGGATGTGCATGATATGTCGCCTTTAAACTTATTGAGTGCGGGCTTCTCAAATGATGCTGATCAGCCTAATTGGATAGATTTCAGTCAGTCAGGACCAGGTCCAGCTGTAGTGCTTTTGTGATCATATAGTTACATACATGTACCGTTTATGTGAAGAGGATCTTTTCTTTTTTATGTGAAGGTGTTGTGAGGTTATATAATAATAAATAAATAGAAATAAAAGCGGTGAGTTGTATGTCAGCCAGCTATTTTCATAGCCTAGTCACTCAATCACTGCCTGGAAGATGGGAAAACAATCTAAAATATAAGTTATGCTGCAGAAAAAAAGGCTACTTGTAGTTCATGGCTTACAAAATGTAAAGCTATTCTAGTAAAGGATTTTCAGTGATGAGAAAAAAACACCAGGTACCGATATTTTAATTCCTACACATTCATTTCCATTGTTTTGTTGCACTTAGAGACGTAAGAAAAACTCTTTGTGAGCGTGTTGTGAAGATGCTGCAGTGAGCTGTACTGAGGCCGTTACCGTAGACGCAGTTGTAAGCAGATCTGTTGCATTCACTGATGTGCTGTTCTGAGAGGAAGAGGAAGGCACGAGGAAGGTGGCGTTACTATCACTTTCATCCGATGACAGCGGAGATGGGGTAGAAGTCATGAAGATAGTGGAATCTGTGTCAGACATGAAGGAGACAAAGAATCAGACGGGAGTTTCTGAACGCTTAAACAGCACTAAAACAAGACAGGATGTAGTGGGCAATGTCAGCATTGCTGCGACACTAGGAAGTAACACAGCTTAGATCCCAATATCTGAAATGACATGACATCACACAACATATTGCATAATGCAGCACCACAGAACACATAACATTATGTAAGAGTCCACCAAGGCTGGGACGGGACAGTTAGTTAGTGCATGTGAGGACAGGACATTACCGTAATATACAAAGAAATACAGAAATCTCTCACGTGAAATAACCTCTAACTTTGACATAAAAACATACATAAAAAAACATTTTTAAAAATGATATTTGCATGAATCACATTTTTAAATTAAGATTTTTTTAAATGCATCAAAATGAAGGAAAACAGTAATAAATATCTGAATTACCGCAATAAAAAAAACCCTGTTAAACATGCAGGTGGGCCGCAGCGAAGACTGAGGTTGCTGGTTGTCATAGTGTGTAGTCAGACACACACACTTTTTTCTCTCTTCCTGCATCTAGAGTCTAAGGCGCCATCGACTATAAAGGGTTGACCTGGTTTAAACTAGGCTAAAGCTCCCAATTCCTACCACATACTGATTGTACACAGTTTATACTAATGTCAGTATACAAGAAATCAACATACTTAACCGTTTATACTAACAGGAAATTATGCAATACCTGCGCCATGCAAGGGAAATCAAACTGTGACTTTAGAAAGCTACTGTGAGCAAAATGTTTTTCCAAAAACTTTATGGTTATTTTTTGTTGAGCTTTTTCACCGTCATCCACCATTAGTTTTAATTTTTTCCAGCCGTGAGCTGTGGCAGCACACTGAGGGAGAATAGTGGACATCAACAGCAAAAATATGTATATATAAGTTTTTAATATGCATGCTGACTGTTTTGAGTATATTATTTTTGTCACTTTGTAATTTCAAAGCCTGCTTAGAATTAGTGCGCAGTGTAGATTTATGGACAGGGCCATGCTAGGAGCTCTGTGAGCCTTATGCACAGTGGTGCTTTGAGCTAAATGGTAACGTCAGCATACTAACATGTCTGTTTTGCAGGCCTAAAGTTTACCATCTTAGTTTTAGCATGTTAGCATGCTAACATTAGCACTAAACACAAAGTACAGCTGAGGCTGATGGGAATGTTTTCCAGGTATTTGGTCCTAAACCACAGTACTGGGTGTAATGAAATATTAAGTTAACACAACAGTTCATCCACTGGGAACCATGAACATCTCTACCAAATTTCATGACAATCCGTCCAATAGTTGACGCGATATTTCAGTCAAAAGCGACATGACATCACACAGTACAATAAAACATTTGTTATTCTAGTAAGTTTTTGATGTACCTGAATTCATGTCATGAGTGCTGTTTGGGGAAACCGTTAGTGCAGTTTCACTCTGTCCTCTGGAAATACACGATACTGCTAGAACTGAGACAGAGAGAGAGATAGAATAATTAAACAACAACATTCAACAAACAAAATTGAGGTCCAAGCAATCAGTGTGCAAAACATACGCAGACCTTTCCTGTCAAGGCACTGAGTCCAAAACTATACAGTGATTCTGCTCCCTAAGGACTCACAACTCCCTGTGTAGATATAAAGGGCTCATTCTTAAGTAACGAAAACACAACAATTCTTATTTTCAGGTGATTAAACACTAATTAAAACATACTTATGAATATTATATTCCATTTCTGCCGAGTCTGTTCCACTAAATTACTCTATTACAAGTAAAAGTCTTGCATGAAAAATCCTACTTAAGTAAAAGTACATAAGTATTATGAGCTTGATGTAGTTAAAGTATTGCAGTAAAAGTACATAAGTATTATGAGCTTGATGTAGTTAAAGTATTGCAGTAAAAGTACATAAGTATTACGAGCTTGATGTAGTTAAAGTATTGCAGTAAAAGTACATAAGTATTATGAGCTTGATGTAGTTAAAGTATTGCAGTAAAAGTAGTGGTTTGGTCCCTCTGACTGATATATTATTATATATGACATCATTAGATTATTAATACTGAAGCATCAGTGTGTAAGCAGCATGTTACTGTTGTAGCTGCTGGAGGTGGAGCTAGTTTCAACTACTTTATATACAGTTAGCTAGTTTAGTCCAGTGGTTCCCAACCTAGGGGTGGGGCCCCTCCAAAGGGTCAGCAGATAAATCTGAGGGGTCGTGAGATGATTAATGGGAGAGGAAAGAAGAAAAAACAAAGTTCTGATACACAAATCTGTTTTCACTTTTTGGACTTTTTCTCTAATCTTTGATTTTTGCTGAAATATTGGATCATTTGAACATTTATTGAAATGAAACCATGTGAGAAGTTTAGAGGGAAAAATCACTATTTGGTGGAGCTGTTAACAACTCATAGACGTCTGAAATGTGACCCCGACTACACACTGCTTTTTGTAAGACATCAAAAGCCAAAAAGGTTGGAAACCACTGGTTTCATCTTTAACAATGTGTTGTATTTTAAAAGCTTGTTATATTATCCATTGTGTCAAATCTTCATCTGAAAAGTAACTAAAGCTGTCAGATAAATGTAGTGGAGTAGAAAGTACAATATTTGAATCATATCATATATCATATATGAATGATAGAGGTTTAGTTTATCCAGCTGCAGTAAAACTAACAAAAGTGAACATAGACGCAAACACCTACAAAAATTATAATATATACTAATTAAACAGATTTTGGCTAATGTAAGCTAAAGGAACATATGTGTATCCACCAAGACTGCGTGACAGAGATGTGAATAAATGTAGGTGGCAGGCCTTCTTGTTGACCGCTGAGGTCTAATATGGTTTTACCTCGCTCAACTGCTGCTGCAACAAGTCTTCAAATGTGTGACAAAAACAATAGCTGGTGTGAAAATGTGAGCTGAGAAAAGCGGGGCAGAAGTCCGATAAAACATCACAGCATGAGTGCATTTATCATATGTTAACACACTTATTCCATCTGCTCTGACCTTTGACATTTGTGCTGTTGTTTGCCTGTAAAGTTGGTGATTTAAGAACTAAAGCTCATCTATCTGCTGCCATAATTTGATTCATTTCTTATTTTCATATATTCCATTTACATTCAACATACATATATTTAATCATATATACAGTATATCAGCAAGTAAAATATGAATATATTTACACACTGGCTCATATTTTCTATGACTTAACAACACAGATTTGAGGATTGCTGGATGTCCCCATACAGTAAGGAATATCTACTGTATCTGGAGACATATTCAGTTTCATATTAAACTGGGAAAAAAAGTACAATGTGTTGTATTTTAAAAGCTTGTTATATTATCCATTGTGTCAAATCTTCATCTGAAAAGTAACTAAAGCTGTCAAATAAATGTAGTGGAGTAGAAAGTACAATATTTCCCTCTGAAATGTAGTGGAGTGGAAGTATAAAGTAGCATCACATGGAAATACTTTCCACCATTGTTCTCCATATTGCTTTCTGCATATGACAGATGCTCCTGACTCTTTGAATGACCCCTAAAAGTCATTCAAGTACATGCAAGTGTAGATTTAGAAAACTAAATTTAAGGCCTTGAAAGTTTTTGGTGTATAAGTGCATTTCTGTGGAAGCAACACAAGAGATTTCACCAATGCATCTTAAATCGACGCATTAAGGAGGGAAACCACGAGGCCTCTGCAGCCTCTGAGTCCGCCAGGTGTCAAAACCATCTGAAATGAGCCTTGCGAGTTGTGAAGCTGAAGTGCGGGAGCCTTGATCTGCTTGCAAATTTAATGTTCCTTTTTCTGCTTTGTTTTTTTTTTTACTCACTGAGAATCGTACCCACTTTAAAGTCACTTTAGAGAACAACAAAATGAAAACCGAGTGAGAAATATGAGATGAAAGCAGTTTTCAGTTGAGTTGAACTCACCGAGGAAGCAGACGCGACTCCACAACTTCTTCATGGTGACGAATTAATAAACTCTCTCACTCTCTCTCACTCTCTCTCTCGTTCAGATTTAGTTTCTTAAAGGCGGTTGATGACCATCAGCAAGGCTCTTTATTTTGTTCCTTTTTTCCACGACTCTCTTCCTCTCCCTCTGTTTTCACTTCTTCTCTCTGAGCTTTCTGCTTCGTGCTTGTGCTCTCTTCCTCCCTCTGCATACGCTCTCTCTCAGTTTCTCTTAACCTCTCTCTCTCTTTCTCTATCTCTGCTGCTATCTCACTCCTGTTGTCTTTCTACTTTGTCTCCCCACTCTTTTCACTTTACTTTATCTCCTCGTCTGCTATGCAGTACTGTGCAAAGGTTTTAGGCGATAAAAGCAAAGTGAGGATGCTTTCAAAAATAATGCCATGAATAGTTTCTATTTATCAGTTTACTTCACACAAAGTTCAATAAACAGCAGAAACATAAAGTAAATCAGTATCTGCAGTGAGCAGCTTTGCCTTTAAAACAGCAGCAGTTCTCCTCGGTACACCTGCACACAGGTTTTCAGGTTCACAGGTACATCCTGTAGAGCCGTTCAATACCCTCTGGTCTACACCTAACTGGTCAGGGGTTCATCCTACTACAAGATAATGATCCAGAACAAACCTCCAGGCTGTTAGAACTACCTTAGAAGAAAAGAAGGTGGAAAGGCTGGTTTGGGATGAACTGGACAGAAAGGTGAAGGCAAAGCAAGTGCAGCAGTGTTGGGAAGAACTTTACCAACAATATTTAATTTCCACTGTAGAAAGAATTTCCAATTGTTTATTTGTTCAATGATTTAATTTCAGAGTACACTGAGACATTAAACTATGTCAATTTCAATAAATGGACAGCAGGGGGCGACTCCAGTGGCTCCACTTATGGTCCCATTTAATTAAAATTTGACAATAAAGCAGGGTATGCTTTAGGGTGTTGCTACCTTTTGATTGACAGCCGTGTGTGAGGTGCTGTAGTTGCATTCTCTCGTCCAAATATGGTCACTTCTCATCACTTCTGGCTCCAAAAAAACAAGATAGCAACGATCAAAATGCCAGATTCAAGGCTTCAAAATGGGAGTCTACAACCAATAGGTGACATCACGGTGGCTATGTCCATTATTTTTATACAGTCTATGATAAAAGCTGGAAAAATAGAAGTGTTCTGAAAGTTTTCTCACATACATAGTATATGATTTGGACTAGTAAGCCCCTGAGATCCAAAGATAATCTTAATACTACAACACACAATAATATTTTAGATAATAGTGCTCTTCCAACATTTTGGCGAAGCCTCTTTCCTGTTTTAACATGACAGTGCCCCTGTGCACAGAGTTAGGTCCATAGAGAAAAGGTTTTTTCCCAGTTTGGTGTGGAGGAACTTTACTGGCCGTGACCTGAAACTGCGAGACAGACATCACTATACATCACACTTATAGCAGCAGATAAATGAACATGGTTTTGCAATAAGATGCTCAACAACCACATATGGGTGTCCACAAATTTTTGGCCATGCAGTGTTTCTCGTATTCGCCTTTCCCCTCTCTTTATTTTATTACTTCTTTCCTCGTTCTCGCTCTTGCTTCTGGTACTCTGCCTCTCTCTCTCCGCCCACCGCAGTCTTTTTTTTTCTCTGCACTAACCTTTTACTCTCATCTCGATCCCCACTCTCTCTCTTTCTCTCTCTCTCTGCCACTATTTTTACGACTCCTACCTCTCTCTCTTTCAGTATCAGTCAGTATTCAGGAACTGAGTCATCGACCGCAGTGCGCTTGCTTCAGATGAACACAGGATGCTACAGCAGCTCAGTTTTGACTTCTTTCTTCACTAACACGCGAGTAGGACCTTTACAGCTGCATGTAATTCTCACTCTGTCATGTTTAAAGCCACAACGTACAGTACAGACTTCTTTATGGCAAAATGAAGCCCCTAAAACTACAGAATGGCAGACTCTCAGATTCTACAAGCTATTGCATTTTATGTCTTTTGAAGATTTTAGTGATATCAGATCAGCTGAAGATACAAGTTGAGGAAATTAAACTGCATTTAAGTAAAAGCAGCAATACCACAATTTATATAGTGTGTGCTACTGAATATGTAAGGATAAGCATTAAAATGTAAGCAAGTATCCAAAATAACACAAAACTCATTGTATGGTTGCTGTCCATACTTTACATTCTATTAACAGGCAGAAGTTTTAAATGCATCAATAATTAAAATCCCCAAAACTGGAGATGGAAAATTAAAACATGGCTGAAGTACACTCAGACCTGTAGTCAGCGAGCTGAGATATACTGATAAGCATTAGTACATGTCTAGTTGGAAATTTTTTGCTATTATTATATTATATTCCTTATTTTAGAAAACTGGAAAAATTACCAAAAATTACTTTAATTTACTTTGCAAAAATCAAAAATATAAACTCAGAAATGATATCAAACTTAAAACAAAATGTGATCTACCATTTTTGTTCATAACTGCAGAGAGAAAACTCTCCAATGCCTCTAAACGAAGTGCCTTAATTTGTGGTTACAGAATGACTGCACTGCTTTATCAGAGACCGATCAGAGACCAATCAGAGACCATGCATGACATCATCGGCAAACAGTCGTCTCGCAGCAGGAGAATATAAAATCTGCTTTTTCAGTTAACTAATTTTAAGATTTTACTGTTTATATATGAGTATACATTTCCACAAAACAGCATCACAAGAATCATGATTTAAAATGCTTTTTAATATGCAAACATGCACAAAATTAAGAGAACAAAAACCACACGGAGTGGGTTGCGGTTAGCTGCGGAGGAAGAGGACAGCGAGGAAGCATCAGTGGTGGTGTCATGTTTTAAATCGTTATCATCTTCATGATCCTTTTCCATTACAGCTTCCTGTAAAATGTCTGTGGCAGAGAGATCACAACCAAACTGTTAAAATGCAACAACAGAGGTTTAAAACTTCATTTTGAGGGACATTTCACCAGAATAGGGCATGTTTAAAAACAGCTCAACTTCTGCATTTTTCAAGCCAAAAGCCAAAAAGTTGTGCTCTTTCTGATTTGTTGTTGTTAATCATAAGGGGATTTTGAGTTGTGCCACACAGAGTCAATACCACAAGGGTTAAACATTTGATATGTATTTTTGGGGCTGTGCAGCAATTTGAAACTTTCCCATGTTTTCAAGATGTTTGCCATTGTGCCGCTTAACACTCTGCTAACATACAGTGTGTTTAAATGCGTCACTCTGCCGCGTATACCCGTAACCGGGCTTCTAAACGACTTTTTACAAGTATGCAGACCAAAGGGGAAAATACCACGGCTTGAGGCTGAAGCCAATGCAACCTCCAAAAAAATCCCTGGTTCCAACTGACTCTCATTCAAAAAGCCTCAACATCTCTTTAGAAATACTAAATCAATAATTTTTTTCAACAAGTCTTTATGGTCCCAATCGCTAAATTCAGACCCTCTAATAAGTGTGCTTGTGGCCATTTTGGAAATTATTGCTCCGTTAATAAGATTTGAAGACTTATAGCAGCTTTGATGTCTGCCGTGTGGGTGTTGATTGACAGCTGTGATTGACAGCTGGTTACCTGCTGCTCTCCCCGGCTCTGGGACTCACACTGAGTCAGACTATTGTCGCAATATTTCACTAAATTTAATGTTACTTGATTACGATACCTGCCCTGTTAGCACAATTTAGCTAAAATAGGTGTTCCTAGTAAGCTAGCGTTCGCTTTAGGCAACAACCCGCACTGTTTATTTGGAAGGTCCTGGCTCTAAACGGAAAAGATGGCGCTGTTTTCACCACTGAACATTTGACTATTTGTTAAATTCTAATTCTAAAATTAGGTCAAAATAAGGTAATTCTGTAGATTGGGGAGAAATCTGGTTACTGATCTGCTGCATGTATACGCAGATTTACCATAACCAGGTAACTACAGTGGACGTAAACATGTTCCCTGATTACCCCACATGATCTGGTTTCTCTGAGTAACCTGGTAACTTAAGTGCATGTAAACACACTGATAAAGACACAACAACTGAGTGAACACACACCAGAGGTGTGTTGAGGTTACCTGAGGAGGAAGGAGAAGTTGGGTCGTCTTCGTCTGATGATGGTGGTGACAATGAGGAGCTCATGTTGTTTGTTTCACCACTGCCATCGAAATCTTCATCATCCATGTTAGCATTATCAGCATCATCTCCCCTTGATAAAATGACTGCAGCAGCTACAGGAAGACAAAGACAGAGAGTAAATGAAAGTGCAGGCATTAAAGTTTCGGGTCTGTACTTGTACGTAATTCTTCCAGCAGGTAGTCATATTGTATACTCGCACTCTAATGTCTGGCACTAACCTCACCTCACCTTTTGGATTTTGATTTAAATACCTTCATTGTCTCCAGGTCACTTCTTATTTCCACTCGTCTGTTATACAAAATACATGCAAGTTGGTAGTTTTTTGTTTTTTTTTTACTTACTGTAAAAATGCTTCCTGTAAGTCAAAAGCCAGGGCTTCAGCCTGCTCTGAACGCTTAATTTGCAAAGTTGCCTCTTTTTCTCTCCTCAAATTGACATCAGATTGTTCACACATGCCCACAAACAGCCGTCCCAGGTTGTTTCACAGGTTATTTGCGTTGTCCACTCACATATTTCGGATCAGATTCGGGGCTTGAACATGTGCATATGTATTTGACAACAGTCAGGAGCCCAAATGAAGAGTGAAACCTGTTTTTCTTGCTGTAATCATTCCTCCTGTTCATACTGACCATTAGAAGATCCCTTCATAATGCACTTACAGTGTAAGTGATGGGGGACAAAATCTACAGTCTTCCTTCTGTGCAGACATGGATTTCAAAGTTTATCTGAAGCTAATATGAAGCTTCAGCGTCCAAATGAGTCAAATCAAGTAGATATCTTTCAATGTTAGTCTTTTTAGTGCCAAACACTGTCCAAGGAAACACAAAGAGAGAATTTGATGCTAAAAAGACTGTAAATGTGTTAGATATACACTTGATATGACTAACTCAGACTGCTGAGGCAGTAAAAACTTCACATCAACTTTTAAATGCATTTTTGCTCAAAAAGAGGACTGTGGATCTTAGCCCCCATCACTCATCCCTCATATTATACGCACATTTGGAGGATATCTAATGGTCAGTATGAACAGGAGGAATGATTACAGCAAGAAAAACCTGTTCCAATGTTCATTTGGGTACCTGACTATTGTTTTAAGACAAATTTGAAAATTGTGAATCTATCCTTGAAAGAGACAGGAGCTAAAACTTCCTGATTCAGACAGCGGCTGAACGGAGGGGCCGCATTAAGGGCCAGTATATGATAAATACAGAGTTTTTTTAAACTGTAAATCATGCAAAGGTATTCCAGTAGAGCCCCAGAATAAAATATAGTTCATGATACAAGAATAAGAACATGATATGTTAACTTTAATTAATAATCTGCTGACTTATGTACTTAAGCTGCATAAGCAAAGTGTCGCTGACAGTGAGGGGATGAAGGGATGAAGCCACACAACATGAGGAAAAATGTATTAATGCTCAAATTTTCTATTATTTCTTGATTGGATTTGATCTTAGGAATATTCAGTATGAAATTGACAAAGATGACAGCAGTATGACAGACTCAGTTTCAGATTTTTGAATATCCACCAGACTGATGAATTAAAGTCCATGTGCGTGTGAAGAAAACTCCCTAACAGTATACCAGTTCAAAGCAAACACTGTAAACCACAGGTAGTTTTCACTTACCAAGAAGCCACATCAGCAGGTAAATCTTCATCCTCGCTATCATCATCACCTTCTTCCTTCTTCTTCTTCTCCTCCTCCAAACTTCAAGTGAAGAACTCAGACCACCAAAGTTTTTCCAGCTGACTGAACGCTGCCGCTGTGTTTCTGTCGCCTGTTACCTAACATCTGTCTGCATGTGTATTTGTACATTCAAAAACCAAGACAGGAACTAGCTAACCACAGTGCGTATAGGAGACGTTTTGTCACATCAGCAGACTCAGACGGTATCATTATTAATTGATATACTTGATTCTACTTTGCAATATAATACTACTAGTTCCTGTTTTAAACACACATACGTCCCTGTGGTCCTGTATTTTGTGCAACATGAAATCATCGTTTGTACATTTGAGACTTTTTTTTTTTTTTTTTGCATTGATGATTACATTCAAGTCAACACTTTTAGCCGCACTATTGTCATGTCAGTCTGTCACTCAGTCCACAACTTTGGTCATGACTGACACATCTCAACAACTAGAGGATGGACTAGATGGACTGCCATGAAAATGTACATACAACATTCATGGCTCCCAGATAATGAACCCTAATAACTTTGATCTGCATACTTTTTCTCTCATGTTTCCAGTAGGTTGACATTTGTGGTTTTGAAAGAAATGTATGGTGGTTAATGTAAAGAAATCAAAGTAATGTAAATTATTGGCCATGAAATTTGGTTCCAACCAACAAACTACCACGGATAATGCACAGAGGATGAAGCCAATGTGGTACCTTAAAGGACGGGTTCACAATTTTTCAAGTCTGTCTTAAAACAGCAGTCAGGTGTCCATATGAACAGTGAAAGAGGTTTTCCTCGCTGTAATCATCCCTCCTGTTCATACTGGATATTAAAAGATCCCCTTCAAATGTGCTTTAATGGAAGTAGATGTGAAGCTTATATGAGGCTTCAGCAGTCTGAGTTAGTCATATCAAGTGGATATCTGCCACATTTACAGTCTTTTTAGCATCAAATTCCCTCTTTGTGTTTCCTCAGACAGTGTTTTCCTGTTGAGCTGTGGTGGAAGTATAGTAACAAAAAGAGGGACTTTGGCACTAAAAAGACTGAAGCTTCATATTAGCTTCAGATAAACTTTTAAATACATTTTTGCACAGAAGGAGGACTGTGGATTTTGTCCCCCATCATTTACATTGTAAGTGCATTATGAAGGATCTTCTAATGGTCAGTATGAACAGGAGGAATGATTACAGCAAGAAAAACATGTTTCAATGTTTATTTGGGCATAGGGTTGGGTTGGTTTGCTATTAAGCCCAATACCAGATTGGACCAGTAATACTGAATTTTACCAGTAGGTGTCGCACATGACTCAGCCATTCTGAGTGAGTGTGGCTGTGTGTAGCCAACATCAAATGACTTTGTCCTGCCAGTCTCAACAGTTGAAATAGCCCGTACATGCTATATTAGTTCCCCAAGACAGGCCGAGGAGGTGGAGTGGCAGCCATTTTCAACTCAAGCCTAATTATCAAACCTAGTCCTAAACTTAATTATACTCATTCAAAAAACTTGTTCTTAGTCTTTCACACCCAACCTGGAAAACTCTACAGCCAATTCTATTTGTTATAGTGTACCACCCTCCTGGCCCATACTCTGAATTTTTATGAGTTCTCAGAGTTTTTATCAAACTTAGTCCTCAGTACAGATAAAGTTATTATAGTAGGTGAATTTAATATTCATGTGGACGCCTTAGCACTGCGTTTATCTCATTATTAGACTCAATTGGCTTCTCTCAGAGTTTAAATAAACCCACTCACTGTCCTAACCACACCCTCCACCTTGTTCTGACATGTGGCATCAAAATTGAACATTTAATAGTTTTTCCACAAAATCCTATTTTATCAGACTATTACTTAATAACTTTTGAATCCCTATTACTGGACTACACGCCATTAGACAAAAATGTCTTCACTAGATGTCTTTCTTATAGTGCTGTAGCTAAACTTAAGGAAGCGATCCCATTGGTACTAAATTCAATGCCATGTCTCAGTACTACAAAGGAGTCTTATGCTAACTTTAGTCCCTCTAAAACCGATGATCTTGTTGATAGTACCGCAGGCTCCCTGCGAACAACACTCGACTCCATCGCCCCTTTAAAAAGGAAGATAATAAAACAAAAGAGGTTAGCTCCATGGTATAACTCCCAAATCCGCAAATTAAAGCAAACAAAACGAAAATTTGAAAGGATTTGGCTGGAAGAATCTCGCTGAGTCTGGCAAGATAGTCTTAAAACGTATAGGAAGGCCCTCTGTAATGCCAGAGCTGACTATTACTCATCATTAATAGAGGAGAATAAAAACAGCCCTCGGTTCCTTTTCAGCACTTTGGCCAGGCTGACAAAGAGTCATAACGCTACTGATCCATGTATTCCTATAGCTCTCAGTAGTAATGACTTCATGAGCTTCTTTAATGATAAAATTCTAACTATTAGAGACAAAATTCAACACCTCCTGCCCTCAACAGGCACTGATTTATCCCCAAACACAGGAACCTTAGAAACAGCAGTAAAACCTGATATATATTTAGACTGTTTTTCTACAATCGACCTTCCTGAACTAACTTCAACGATTTCTTCATCTAAACCATCGTCCTGTCTCTTAGACCCCATCCCAACTAGGCTGCTTAAGGAAGTCTTACCCTTAGTTAGCACTTCTTTACTAGATATGATCAATCTGGCTCTAGTAACAGGCTATGTACCACAGTCCTTTAAAGTAGCTGTAATTAAACCTCTTCTTAAGAAGCCTACACTGGATTCAGGCGTTTTAGCCAACTACAGATCTATATCTAACCTTCCCTTTCTCTCTAAGATCCTTGAGAAAGCAGTCACCAATCAGTTGTGTGACTTTCTACATAACAACAGTTTATTTGAGGATTTTCAGTCAGGATTTAGAGCATCATAGCATCAAGGACTTCTTTCTGTACTTGTCTTGTTAGATCTTAGCGCTGCATGTGAAACCATTGACCATCACATCCTGTTACAGAGACTGGAACATTTAATTTGCATTAAAGGAACTGCAGTAAGCCGGTTTAAATCCTATTTATCAGATTTAGACACGGAGTTCCACAAGGTTCTGTGCTTGGACCAATACTATTCACCTTATAAATGCTTCCTTTAGGTTATATTATTCAGAAACACTCCATACATTTTCATTGTTATGAGACGTTACCCAATTATATTTATCAATGAAGCCAGATAAAACCAGTTAACTAAAATCTAAGTGTGCCTTACGGACATAAAGACTCGAATGACCTGCAATTTTCTGCTACTGAGCTCAGACAAAACTGAAGTTATTGTGCTTGGGCCTAAACACCTTAGAAACACATTATCTAATGATATAGCTACTCTGGATGGCGTTACCCTGGCCTCCAGCACCACCGTCAGGCTTGTTGTGAACCTGTCCTTTAAGTTCAATTCAGTTCAGCAGAAATTCAGAAGTCTTTGTGTCTTTGCAGGAGCATGTGAGCAAGTCATTTACTTTTTATATATCAAATAAGAGAAAAATTAAAGAATTTATATTCCTACATTAACAATAATGCACATTATCATAATTAATACACATTAATACATATTTAAGTGTGATAAATCAATATCTGATATTTGAGAGATGAAGGTTGTTCTCTCTCTTTGCTCAACTGTTCCATCTTAGTATCGCTCCATCTAACTTTCCCTTCCTCTGTTTTCCTCTTCCTCTTCACCCACTTCAGTCTTTCTCTACCCTCCCCAACAACTCTTCTCTTGCTTCTCAAAATCTTGATCACTGCTCCCCTTTATCTCTCTCTTTATTCCACTCTCCATACTACATACATTCACTGCCCTCTAACTCGCTCTCAGTTTCAGTCAGTATTTAGGAGCTGATTCATAAAAATAGAGTTAAGTGTTTTTGCAGACATGTATTGTGTTAATGTCATATTTCTTAAAGGGAGTTTGGCGTAATATTTTCCCCGGAGAGCGCAGGGAGCTTCAGTTTAAATCAAAATGCTGTTAGTTTGTTGGTTTGATTAATGGTTTACATGGTTTATTAATGTGTGTTTGTATTGATTACTGACAGTGGCTGAATGTACTTAGTTTCTAACTGCAGTAAATTGTTGCCCTTTGTGTGCGCGTGTTTAAACTACTTCCCCAACATGATGATGTGCCTGATTGTTTTATTAATGACTCCTAATGAAACTTAAAAGCTCAGCATTCTTGTCGCTCTTTATCTTCCCTTTTTATGTCACATGAAATTTGAAGAAAAAACTAATATTGCTCTGTAAAATATGACTTCCTCTTTCTGTCAGCTGCTGCATGTCTGCAGTGTATTTACAGGTTTTTCACACATGATTTCAGGCCAGTTGGAGAAGTTAACTTGACTTTCTGCCTTTGTATAATTATGTAGGCTGCTGCTGTTTCTACTGTATTTCACTCAGTTTGCTGGGTTTAAAAACTGAAGTAAGTACTTAAGTAAATGTACTTAGTTACTTTCCACCACTGATGATAGTGTACAAAAAGAAAAAGCATTTTATCATAAATTATCCACAATTTTCTGCAGGAAAAGAGTGATAAATTCCCATTAAGTAATACTTTTACTGTATAATTACAGGAAAACATAGATATGACCTCTACAGCGGCTAATTTTGTTTAAAGGTCTTAGTAATAGGCTAGTAATAAGCATAAAGTATCATCATTACGTTGTATTTGTAAGGATTATCACCTAAAGTATCAACATTTTATACAACTCACTGTCCTTAATGCAATAACATGTACAACCTGCTATTGCATCATGAAGATAAAATGAAAGTTGAGATCATAAATTGAATGAAAAGAGTTTGGATCCAGTTTTTAACATTGTTTATTTTTCAGATGATAGAAATAATGCTTGAAAGTATCTGAAACTCCTTAGGTAATGTAAAAAAAAAAAAAAGCATTGTGTCATAAAGTAAAAAATATATTCCTGAATTTACTACAGCCAATATATAGATGTAGTGGGGTAAAGCTTCTAAAATATAGTGAAGGAAAATATAAACTGAATATGTGGAATCTACAGAAACTTCTTAGTCTGCAAAGTAACAGTCATAACACACATGCAGTGGACTTAAAACTATAACACTTTAATTAATGGTTGATTTGTCACAGAATGATCAGAGATCTAAAGAAACATTTACAGACACATCCGAACATCCAGACGAGTCTTTTCAACCGAACAGTTTTGATGAACTATCAAAAATAACACCTGAAAATGAAATCTCAACAAACATGATCTAAGATGCTGTTTAATATGCCAGGATGAAGAGAACAGAGACGGCCCAGACCAAACAGAGAGGGATGCATTTCGCTGCGGGGGAGGTGGAAAAGGTCCCGCTGCCTTCATGTTTGTTAGTGGGGATGGAAACAGGGAAAGAAAGGCATAGAGAGCAATTAAAATCTCAATTAAAATAATTACAATTGTTTGACCCAGTGTTACACACAACAAGCTTTAGCTAGAAACAGAACAAGAACACATGTAAGTTTATAAAGAGTAGAGTAGATTATAACAAGCTTTAGTTTGGCTAAATAACCCAACAGTAAAACAAAAAAATAACACAAAAACCGGCTCAAAACAACCCTTTCTGGGTAACACAGTGTTGTGTTGGTGCTATATTGACCCAAACTGGGTAAAAGTTTAACCCAGTGATTTTCAGTGTGTGGTACTAAGAAAGACACTGTGGCAGACAGCAGTGCCATACTACAATTATTTAATCTACTCATGTGTGCATTACAGAGTTGAAGATTAAAAACAAACCAGAAGTTTCTGTCCATTCATCATAGTCCCATACGTCCTCATAATAGTAATCGTCTCCCTGTGTTATATTGACTTCTGCAGCAAGAAGAGAGCAATTACAAATCATTACATTTTCAAGTATAAAACAGCAGTTGTCAATATTTTTTCCCTCTTCAGGCTGTTTCATCTAGATTACACTAAATTAACTCCACAGTAAGAGAAAGTAATATTTAAAATAACTAAAAAAGCAAATATTTGAAGAAAAAAATTATTTCTTTAGCAGAATTTAGATTTTCTTTTTTGACTGTGGATGATTTTTAGATTTTTTTTTATACTATGGCCCAGATTATGATGGTAAATCCTGGTGATAGTACTAAGAAAGACACTGTGGCAGACAGCAGTGCCATACAGAGTTGAAGATTAAAAACAAACCAGATATTTCTGTCAATTCCTCCATGCCTTCCAATGATACAGCGAATGCTGCAGCTAGAGAAGGAGAGAGCATTTACAAATCATTAAAATTGCAAGTATAAAACAGCAGTTGTGGATCCTTTTTTTTCCTTCTTCAGATTGTTTCTTCTGAATTAACTCCAGAGTAAGAAAAAGGACAAAAAAGCGAATATTAGCCAAGATAAGATCATCTTGTGATGCCCTACATTCAGCTCTCGGCCCCTATTTCCAGCCCCCCTGATTCTAAACCACACAATTTACAAAAACCTTTCACTCTATTAATTGTGGATGCTCAGAAATTTGCATTTTTTTCTGCTTACAGTCAAGTTCTTAAAACTGAAGAGGTCACATGCATTTTGTGAAGAATGAGTCGCCCTAGACTGTTCAGTGAGCTGGCAGACTGAGGTGAAGTTGACCACAGAGAAGGAAGTGTGGTGTGATGACTGTTCATTTAGGCTCCATGGCCCATAATAGATTCATGAGTGAAGCAGAAGAAAAGAAGAGATACACGAGACGGCCAAAAGTATGTGGACACGTGAAGAATTTATGTGAATATTTGAACATTCACCTCTTTTGACATTTCATTAATCTGCACACTTGAAATCTTTTGACTTAAAATGTTGAGTTTAAATAAATGTACTTTTGCGATTTCACTTAACTGATTAATTTAAGCGTCTAAAGAAACATGATCAGCTTATTAGCAGATTTCCCAGCATGCTTGTCTGAAAGTTAAAACTCTCCAGAGGCTCTTCTTTTTTTGTAGTTTTGAAGAAAAAATACATGATGGAAACTTGCCATGTGTCTTTAATACATGTTAAAATAAGTCATGGTTGTTTGTTTTCATAATGATAAAAGCAATGCAAACCATGATGATGGTTAATATTGTATTCAGTCCCTTGTACATTCATACGACAACAAGATTACTGAGACTGATGTTGTACGTCATCTGTGAAATAACAACAAACCAGCAGCAGCAACCATAGCTGTAAATTCTTTGTGTCAAACTGACACTTCAAAAAAACAAATTTAAACTGAATTAGATTTACAGTTTCAAACAACTACCTAAGCAGGTCAATAAATTAACAGATCTAAAGCCACCAAGCAAAGGCACAAGTCAAGATCTGATCAATAATTCAACTAAAATCTAGGATGCCATTTGAAAGCAAACACAGTAAACCACAATTAGTTTTTTTCACTCACCGACTGCACACATCAGCAGGTAAACCTTCATCATCACCTTCAGTCTTTTTTTCTTATGCACGCAAAGAAAAAACTCCGACCAACAACTGATTCTGTGTTACAACCTCTGTGTATATATACATTTATGTTTAAATGGGTGTGAGTCAGCAAGACAGGAAATGACTAAACTGAAAGCAGTTTCACATCAACCTTTCTGCCACAGCTAATAACATACTATTATATTTGGCACTACTTTGCATTTTAATACTAAACTATGTTCTATTTTATAGATTATATTACACACTCTCCTGTGTGTAGGAAGCTATACCATTGACTGTATATAAAGATATACGCAGCGAGGTGTGATGTCACCTGTTGCTTTGCACTGGAGCATGTTTGAAGCCCAGAGTTGCTGCTTATGGTCGGCGCCATTTCGGTATGATTGACTTTGTATTTTTAGTATTTTCTTAGTATTTTTTGAGTAAGAATCAGTTGGAGCCAGCATCTAGTGGCCGTTGGTGGCACAAACTACTTCTGCATTGGCTTCAGCCTCAAGCCGTGGTAGTTGCATATAATAAGACCTTATAATATATATATATAATACATCCATAGGTAGTTGGCGGTTGAGTGTGTACAGTTTAATGGCCCTGGGAATCTTGAGCTCCTGACCGCAGGGGGTTACACATAAAACAAACATGATGTTGAAAATTTCATGCCACATTTTGAACACTGATACTTCCAAATGAAGCTTTGACCCAAGTTCAATAAGGAAGATCTCACTGTTAACTTGTATTGCTGAACCAGAGTTTCTACATTAAACACTAACGAGACTAAGGAACTTGTCAACAATATGGGTGGGAAACCAATGTGCCAGCCAATTACAAAGCTCTCAAAAATAGTCAAGACTATACAGAACCCCCAGAGACAGTTGGTGGAGCTGTACATCACACAAACCAGGAGGAAAACAACATTAATAGTTCAAATTCTTTAAACATCCTTAGTTTACAGAGTTTGAAAAACTCCCTTCAGTAAAATGATATAGGATACCAACAGCAACCAGAAACATCTTCAAAATCTTTCATTCTGTCCTGTCATCTTACCAAACAACTGACTTTTTATTAGATATTACTGACTACTGCTGCTGTCTCTTTATAATGTATGTATTTATTCTTATTTATCACTTTCATCCCAATTGTTTATTATTACAGGCTCACCTATTTGTTGTTTTTATCTCATGTATTCTAAATCGTGGCAGAGGAAGTTGTTAAGTGAAAACATCTATTCCTTTCTGTTTTTTTATTTACTTCCCCATTCTGTGAAAATCCCTACATTTACACTTCTGAATTTACCACATCTGACCAATGATCTTTCTTCCGGCGTTCCTCGAGCCTCCTCTGTGTCATATAAATAATAAGGAAATACAAAAAGATACAAACAAAGGATTCATTTTCAGAATAGTTTATGGCCTTCTGACTGTCAAAATCAGTTTAATAATTTCAATTCATCTTGGCAATAATTTATTTCAAAAGAACAGATGAGAAAACAGTAAAAAGAAGAAAAGTGTCCCCGCTTCACAAGCAGGTGTCACTATCAATGCTGACCAGAGAGGAGTTCGGTCAGGTTTGTCCATCCCATAATGTCACCATGGTAACGCAATTTTTGTGTAATGGAGAGAGGCTGGTAGTGTGAAAACTGCATTCACATCAAAAGGGCTCAAATGTCACTGTTACTTGAACATGCTTATTGTAGGTTTTGTTGAGTCACCTGACTCAACTTTCACATGTTAAAATGTAGGACACCGAAATGCTGACCTCAACAGCTATTTTCTGTTGTATTTACCTCATGAAAGCTCAGGCGTATGATATCTTACATAAGCAGGAAATCAAATCTACCTTCTTTTCCAACTTGACCTCATTGCAGCACAGCACAGGTGAACACCAGTGGAGTATACAAGCAAATCGTTTTACTTTTTTTCAGTGAAAAAGGACAAAAATGAAAGAAACTTGTCAAGAAAAATCACACACTTTACATCAAAAAAACAATGAAATGCCCCAGTTTAAAAGATACAAATCCAGACCTGATATTTGCATTAGACACACATACATCTTCATTTCATTTTTGCATGTTGGCGTATTGCACTAAAATCTCTGTCAGTTGAAGTAAGGCTTAGTCATTACTCTGTGTGTGCATGTATTTGTGTGCATTAAAGACACAACAGAGAAACACAATAAATGGGTTGACAAAACTAATCACAGAGGTTCTGCCTCTTTTGATTCAAAATCAAAGTTTGTCACTCGTGTTTTCCATTCTCAGCATTTAAATTTCATTCAAATGACAATTTTAGATGTAATAGTAAGAAGAAAATAGATGAAAACGTGCACCTATGTGCACCAAGGTTAACTGAAATACAGGGGAAGCCTGTAGGTACAC
This sequence comes from Scomberomorus guttatus, assembly GCA_038419695.1. NCBI lineage: Eukaryota > Metazoa > Chordata > Actinopteri > Scombriformes > Scombridae > Scomberomorus > Scomberomorus guttatus. Next base: position 20,967,203 of record CM076467.1, read on the forward strand.
AATAACACAACAGGAAGGACAAATATTTGATGCATAACTGAAAAACACACATCCAGTTTTGTTTGGTTTGTTTAAAATCCAGCCATTAAATGAACTACTGCCTGTAGTGTTGTTTTTAACATCACTACTTATGTCAATGTTCAGAAATGTTATGAGTAGCTGTTATAATCATTATTTAAATGATTATTTAAACTCTTATTATTTAAACTCTCCACTAGCCAAAAAAGGAGACATTTCAGCAAAAGAGGAAGTGAATTGTATGGATCCAGGCCATGATGAAAAGTGCTCTTGAATGAATAAGTCATGCTCTCAGATTAAGAAATCGTGTTCTTAATTTAATAATTTGTGTGCACAGATTACTTTATTAGTGGTGAAAAAGTCTATAATACCGTAGAATACGTTTAAGGGATCTCAGAGATAACACAGTGTTGTGCTTACAAGCCAAAATCAGAAGTATTTCCACATATCTTAGTCCAAGATCAAAATAAAACCTTATTAAATCCAAGCGACCCATAGTGAGGAGTACGCAGGACGAGATAATTGCATGAGGGTGAATTCTGTTAAATTGAGAGCACAAATTACTTAACTGGAGCACAAATTTTCAGGAGCACGGATTAGTTATTGTTTTCTCCATGGCCCCTCCTGGGCTCCATAGAATGGTTTGTTAAAAGAACAGATAAATGTCAAAAAAAAAAAAAGATTAAGTTGAGCAGGTAATAATCTCATGCCTCCTTTCACTCCTTAAAGTATCAATAAACAAAAAAAAAAATTCAAAATGAAAATGAATATTTCCATCACTTGGTGGTAGAGCTGGTGTTGACGTAGTAAAGCACATTTGGGCTTCAAGGTTAAAAGTCATTTTGTCTTTTCTTGTGAAATAGTAATCTGCTTTTAAATGTTAAGTAATGACTTTCATATTTAATTTACAAATCTTTAGCAAATCTTAGCAGCTTGGGCTAGCTAGTAGCCCATCTAACTTGGCTAAAGTCATGTTGTGGTTGTTTTAATATTGTTGATAAATGTAATATCTGTTAAATCTATGTAATATAAAGTCACTTTAACGTGTTTAAGTAAGGTTAGTTTTATTTTTATGCTAGTGTGTGCGTCAAGCGCCATCCTGAGTAGGAGGAGGTTGATTTAAAATGGCCGCTACATTTCATTTCAAATGTTATAGTCATTAATTACCATTTAAAAGCAAAGCAGGTGTATATCTTTGCTTTTAAACATTACTAATGACTTTTAAATTGAATTTACAAACCTTTAGCCGAAGCAGCTAGCTAGTACGCTAGCTAACTTGGCTAAAGTCACATTGTGGTTGTTGTTTGTGATGTTGCTGAATCTAGCTCGTTTATGCCATCCAGAGTAGGAGGTTGATTTAAAATGGCCGCCACAGGAATAATTATTAATTATTCAGTGTTTTCAAACTGTTTTCATTTTTTTCATATCAACAAATAAGTGCAATTATTCCAGAAAACAGTGTAGAAAACTATTTGCACTGATCCCCACACATGCATAGAAAACAGAACAATGATTTATCTACAAAATAATCTTCATATAAATATCATCCATAGTCTCACTGGGAAAACATCAAAATATTCAAGTGCTGCCAGGAAAATATACATAGTGTAGATACAAATCTATGCATAAAACCAATATTTTACTGTAATATCCAGTAGTACTCTTGAATGAGTAATGTAATTGCTGTTGCATATTTTATTTTTAGGACTTTGGAGCCCTTACTGTTCTGCTGGTGCATTAGTCCATTAGCTTTCACAGATGGTTTGAGCTGAAGATACACCTCCCCATTCCTCTGCAGTAGAGTCCGGGGCGATGCTGTGTTCCTGTGCAATGGCGGCCAGCTCTTTTAGAAACTCGGCGTACAGGACGATGGCGAACACTCGGCTCTTGGCTTGAGGGGGAATGGGAGGGCAGGGCGGCAGGACGCCAAGAGGAGGTGGAGCCAGAGCGTTCCTCACAGAGCCATTAGGAAGCGATGCGTCCAGGATAATTTCACCACCATGAGACTGGAGACACTCTGAAAGACATGAGGATGATAGAAATATACTGCTGCTGTTACTTCTACTCCTACTACTGCTGGTATGTCTGTTTCTACTATCACTGCAGTAGTCTAAAAACAGTCTGGTGCGCCCAGGATTTCACTTCCTTTTTTGTTTGTTACTCAAAATGGAAACTTCTCAAATACATCCACACAAGTTTGAGCCTTAATCTCTTCTGAAACATAAGAGTGGACAACGTGAACAACCTTAGCAACAAAGGCTACAAAACAGACATTGGGCATCTGATGTCATCATTAGGAGGAAGTAGAGGTAACATTACAAATGAAGAGTTCAGAGCTGTTTGAAGCCCTGGCTTTTGACTTGCAGGGAGCATTTTTACAGACAAGCTTAGGGAAAGATTGTGGTCATGATTAAAAAAAACAATGCTGACTCTTGTTGGGAGATGGGATTTGAACTGTCTGTGTCAAAGTTGCAAACTCTTTTGGCAGACAAGAGTAATAATTCACACAGCCACTAGAGTTCCTTGTCAGGTCTCACCTCTGAGCTTGCTGTCTTGGTCTTTAGCCAGCAGGAACTTCCAGGCCTGAGTGACCAAGGCAGGATAGTCTGGTCTGGCTGATATGTAGCGCTCTATCTGAGCATGCACCGACACCAATACCTTCACACATACAGGAAAGTATACACCATATTATCATTTAGATCCCTGAAACAGTGGGGTATGAAGTCAAAGTAGACATTTATGGTGCCTGTGTGTGTTACCTGGTACAGTGTGCGGACGTTGTGCTGGTTGTGTGTTTGTGTGCTCAGCAGGAAGGATCTCAGCAGAGGTTGTGGGTATGACGCCAGCTGAGCCAGGATGCCCGTCACCAGCAAGTTCACAGCGATGGAGTTTTCCAGTAGGTTCTCCAGCCGGGACAACAGGACGCTGATGAACGGACCTGTGGCATCATGGGAAACTAAAGGTTAGTGTGTGTGAGGGAGAGAGACTTGGAAACAATATGAACCATATATACAATAAAAAACAAGTCAACAATTAGTAGTAACATTTCAGCATTTATAGTTTATAAATTTAAGTTTATTAAATACAGCTGTTTGTTGCTTTTGAACTTGTATACTTTTGTTTTTGAACAGTATATAAATGACAGAAAATCACAAAAACCATGGCTCTAATCTGATGCATTATAAACAAGTTCTCCTTGGAGTTACATCAAAAACTAGACTAGACAAGAATTTCATCTGTAGACATATTTTATTTTATCATTTCTAGCCTGGTTCTTATATATTTAGATATGAACAAAAAGGAAAATTTGTAATGTTCTTTGATGACTGTAGATACAGAGTCTCCTGTCTGATAGGTGTTTTCTACTTCTTTATTCACTTCACCATATAATCACATGTACTTGATAACACAAACCTGTAAAGGGAACTCCATGCCTCCTGCTGCCTTTCTTATTGCTGCTGCTCCTCTCCTCTCCGTCCTCTTCCTCCCCCTCCCACTCTTCCATCTCCTCCTCCTCTCCTTCCTCCTCCTTCTCATCCCATGAGGAGTGAAAAACAAATTCTTCGCTGAGCCCCCCTTGCTCCTCCTCTAATCTTTGCCTCATTGCTCGGACCCGCTTCCTAAATGTGCTGATGTCATCTGTGATGTCGTCACAGTCTGGCTCCACCCCTAAAGACAGCATGAGCTCTTGGTATTGGGACAAGAAGTCGTCGTTATTAGAGACTTTATGGGACTTTTTGTTATCAGGCAGACTTTGAGACTTGGCATCGGTTGCAGGCACCGAAGGGTCATGTGGCTCGAATACAGAATGGCCATTGGGTAAAGTGTTTGTCACTAAACATGGCGTGTGTTGGTGTGTGTGCTGCTGGTGTGTTGTGTGTGTGTGATTGCTAGTAGCTGTGAAGTCACTCAGGTTGCAGTTTTGCATGAATGGCGTGCCGTCTTCATCAGCGTCATCACATTCGTCGATGATGTGATTCTTTGCATTAAAACCGTTTGTAAAAAGCTGACGTGCTTTTGGCTCTGCTTGTACGTCATCACCCTCCTTCCTTCTCTCCATCTCCTTTCCACAGTCCACACTCCTCCTCCTCGCCTCCTTTCCATAATCCTCACTCCTTTTTCTTTCCTCTTTTCCTCCATCTTCGCTCCTCCTCCTTGTCGACATGATACTGTTAACTGTTTCCATTACCGTCCTCCTTGTTGTTGTTAACCTTGTTGATAACGATGTCATTGTTAATGCCATTGACACCTGCTGCCCATTTGAAAAGCTTGCGCGTGTCCGTCGATTTGCTGCTGTTATCCGCTCCAGAATGGCTGCCTTTGTGTCTTTCTGTGCAACAAGATCATAAACCAGAATGTCGTCCTGAAACTCAGATTCCTCCACGTAAGAGCCGTGCACAAGCTTGGTCGCACTACGTCGCATTTCCTGGATGTGTCGAGGAGGTGCAGGTGTAAGACATCTGTCACCACCGCCGTTTGTTAGTGCTGCATTTAGCACCGCTGAAGGAATAGGATCATCATCTGCAAAAATGTCGTCCCACTCCAGCTCCAGTGCAGAGCTGGCTCTGCCTGCCTGGTTGGTGGAGACAGTGTCCGAGGAGGAAGGGGTCGGGGAGAGAGCTGAGGGCGGAGGAGTGCTGACCACAGAGCAGATGGAGTCACTCTTGACTCGCTGTACGATCTCTTCCTCCTCCTCGTCTATGTCGTCACCCGGTGTGTCAGATCGGTATTCTTGAGGCGGAGGGTCGGTCCCGTCATACGGAGCCGACCAGAGCCGACACGCTCTGCAAGAAAACAGAACTCATCAGAACTGAAGACAAAGACTGCAACTAACAATTATTTTCATTATCGATTAATAGTTTGGTCTATAAATTGTCAGAAAATAGTGAAAAATGTCACATTTTCCTAGTATTCCCTAGTGACATCTTCAAATGTCTCGTTTTGTCTGAGCAACAATCCAAAACCCAAAGATAATCAGATCACGACAGAGAAAATCCTCCAAAAAACCAGAGAATGTTTTGCATTTGTTGTTAAAAAATGACTTGTACAATTATTCAATTATCAAAATAGTTGCAGATTAATTTTCTGCCGACCGAATAATCGATTTAATCGACTAATTATTGAAGCTCTACTAAAGATGTTGTCTGTTATTCGGATATTCCATGTAAGGATCATTTGAGCTTTATTAAATTATTAATCAATAATGAAAATAATTGTTAGTTGCAGCAGTTTCCATTTCTACATTTTTCTTCCTTCTAATATTAATATGCTATTAGGAACCCCCTTTATCTGTTATTGTAGTTGTTCTGAGCAAATTGTGCTCTACAATAATTTCTCATAAAATAGGTTCCTACCTGCTTCCTCACCTACAAGGTCTGCTATACTTCCTGTAAAAAAGGAAGTGTTTGATAGAACTGTTTTTGTAGTTATTTAAGTTTGCTGAAATATATTCATTGTCAGCCATAAAATGTATAAATGTACATGTATGCCACATAAATGCAATGTTGTCACCTTTATCTGATCATAACAAAAGTAAACTAACTTAAAATTCCGTTATAATCGGGCCCTCCATTGCACATAAGTACATATAGCTGCAACAATTAGTCGATTAATCAGTCAGTCAACAGTAATTATAATTTGTTTTAGTAATTTTTTAAGCAAAAAGTTCCTGTTTTCAGCTTGTTAAATGTGAAGATTTGAGGCTTTTCTGTGTCATACATGACGGTAAACTGAATTTCTTTGGATTTTGATCAGACAAAACAAGATGCCACCATGACCTCTAAGAAATTTTAACTTTTAATTTTTTCACCATTCTCTTACATTTTATAAACAAAATCATTACTAGAGAAAATCATCAGCAGATTAATCAATAATGAAAATAATTGTGCAGCCCTATAAGTAAGTACTGTACTATACAATAAGTACTACTTATTCTATGGGCTATGGGCTACTTCTTGCCATACATAATGAGCTTTTAAACTGGACAGTTTGGGATTCAGTTTATCATCACTTTCACTTCCAAGTAAGTGGTTTAAATACAGACTGAGCTTGGCTTCCTTAAAAACTTTCTGATGATGCTATGCTCAAAGTAGACGACTTGACACAGTATCAAACCTGTTAAAGCAGAAGTATCATAACAATGTATTACTTCAACATGTCAAAAATCACAATAGCCACAAACAAGGCCTTGTGCTTGTCAATCTGCCACATTGGTTAAAAAACTTTAAAAGTGAGTCCACTTACATTTTCATTCCACTAATTCTTTCTTCATGAGGTCTTGAATTCAATCCATCCCCACAAATGCACTACCACAGGTTGCCCAGAAGATGTCACCAAATGATTCAAAAACAATAAACCCTTTTCAGTTCAGTTCAGCTCTTTGAAAAACTTTGTTTCCCCAGTCACTCTGATGCGGCATGGACTCCTTTGCAAAGCTGTTTGGTGGGGGGGGGGGGGGGTCACTACGTCACTACGTGTCTCTAGAATAAATCTTCCAACCATTTCTCGAACCACTTGATTCTGGAGCCTTTCACTGCACAACACTGGTTGAGACTCAGTTTGTAAAAGGTTTTTATTTCCCTTTAAATTAAATGACCAGCAGCATCTAAGATAAAATGTAACAGTTTCCCCAAGAAAAGGCCTTATAATGAATTAATAGTCTTAAATTTAATAAATAATAAATATATTAAATTAAATTAAATACATTCTCTGCCTACAGTAAGCAGTAACATTAGTTATAAAATGTTTTTATTTATATGCTGCTGGGAAGCACTAAAAAAGTGATATACAGTAAGAAGAAATAAGTATGATTAGGAAACAGGTATTAAATTGAATTCTTTGTGGTATTAAAAAGGTTTTTAAAAGTCTTAAATTTAACTTGGTGAACCTGCAGAAACTCTATAACTCTTCTGTATACTATGTGCAAAAGGACCAGGCGGAACCATATTCTTCTTCTGTGGTTTCATCGTTAAAGAAGGACAAAGTTGAGACTGACCTGTGGGAAGTGGAGATGGCCTGTTGGGCGTCCCAGAGGTAGTGGAGGTAGTTTACATCCATCAGAAAGTCTGAACCACGACAGTAACCAACACTGTCTGACAATGACAGATCTGACAAAGAGACTTAAAGTTATTATACACGTTAAAGAGGATTTACTTGATTGATTGACAGTAAATTAATCGTCAACTATTTTGATAATCAATTAATCATTTTGTGCAAAAAAAAATGTCTACATTTTCTGGTTCAAGCTTCTTAAATCTGAATATTTTCTGAAAACTGAACATCTTGTGGACTGTTGGTTGGTAATTTTGGTTGCATCTTGGGCTTCAGGAAACAGTGATTGACATTTTTCATTATCAATTAATCTGTTGATAATTTTTTTGATTAATAATCGTTAGTTGCAGCCCTGGTGGTACTGACCTGCTCCTTTGGGCCAGTGGATGTGCTCAGAGTGTGTGTTTGTGTTCAGGAGGTACACGGGGCACCAGGAGGGCATGAGGAGCAGGAAGGAGGAGGCACTGGAGGAGTAACAGTCTCTCTGCTTTAGGGAGGAGCGCTGCCTCCTGCTCAGGTGGCTGCAGGGAATCAGATACCTGGAAACACACAGACACACACATGCTGCTCAGGGAAGGAATGTCGCTTTTGTAATTAATAATTGGCCAAGATGGGATGCCTCAAGAAAAAAATCATCAATCTCTCAAAGTTTGCTAACTTTGTCTTAAAAGATTGGAAAAGAACACAAGATGGATTATTTAAATAGACTTAGATTTATCTGGTATGACTGTTTCTGACATGACTGGCAGCATGTGAAAAAAAAAAAAACACGGACTGAAAAAACATACTGCAGGCAAAGCTTTATGTGATGTACTCCTCTGGCAGCCATGTGGTAGGTCCTCAGTTATTTTGTTTTTGTTTCTATCTCTACAGATCTGAACTGATCATTTCATTATTTCATATCCTAACTAACAATAGCATCTGCTCAGTTCACCATCATAGTCTTGTTATGTCTGATTAGCATGCTAGCTAACATATCTTGAAAATTTAATGGACCTACAGTCACACGACAACAAGCTTTTCCAAATTGCTCATATATTTGGACATGCTATATGCTATATATATATATATATATATATATATATATATATCAGAAAATGCTGTGACAGTTTCTATCATCCTGACCTGAATGCGTGGTGGCCTTTGCCTGTAATTCTTAACATGATGACATGACTGCATATCATATCCTATGAACATTAATGAATTTATTTTGTATAACATTAACTAAATGCTGCTGCCTTTTCTGTATTTTGTTAAGTTCTTGCATGTTAGGTTAGGGTTAGATAAAATGTTTTGGTTTAATGTTAGCATCAACTATATTGGTAGGGTTTCTTTGTCATGGTTTTACTTGGTTTTATCTATATGTCCTGTTGCTTTTGTACAAATATGAATTTCCTGTGAGATCAGGCAGAACAAGAACCATCAACAACCAATTCTATCTGGACTGTCCTGATAAACCACCACCAGGCAGATTAAACAAAATCTAGGAATTAGTAAAGTAAATGCAAAAAACAATTTGTCTTTTGATCCTGTCAGACTGACCTGAACACCAGCTGCAGCATGACGTCTTCACAGAAGAGACCAATCAGAGTCCTGAACAGAGCCAGCGACACTGTACCCAGCTGATAAACACACAAAAGAGTTAAAGGTCATTTCACTTATTTTGATGCACAGATCATCAAACAGCAGATTGTAGAAGAGAGTGTGTGTGTGTGTGTGTGTGTTACCTGGAAAGGTGTGTTGACCCTGCTGACCAGTGTGTCCAGGATGTGCACGTTGTCGTGCGTGTGCAGCAGGATGAAGGACAGGAAGGTTTGAAGGAGGGCGGGCTCAGAGATGGAGCGCAGGAACAGATCCAGGTAGGCGGTGGTGGTCATGACCTCCTCCACCGTCAGCTGCACACACACACACACACACAAATGTTTATGTAAGCATGACTGTGATTAAATAAGAAGTTAGTCCACCTACATACAGGTTGAAACTGTACTCAGATCCTGCTGGAATGACTTTAAATACTGTATGAGTTTCACATGTGCCCCCTTGTGGTGATAACATGTAAGAGATGTGGAAAAAGGACAATAAGACAGAAGCCAGTGGAGTTGCGAGGTGGGAGGAGATATTTCAGGCTCCCTTGGCTCCTGCAGTATAAATCACATTCATTTTTCCAACTGACAACAGTATGTGACTCACTTCTACGGCTCTCCAGGTTAAATCATCAGTACAAATACATTAACAAATGCATTCGAAAATATCTGGTTCTTTGATAAAAAGTCGAAGGCACAAGGTGCATTTCAGCAAGAAACGTCCAATCACAGAGCTTAAAAATTAAAAAGATTATAATGTTGGGAAAACTGAAAACACAATCTACAACTTAAATGAATTAACTTTTTAAATTTTAGATAAATTCTGGATTAATTCAGCAACTATGGAGCAACAGTGGCTGAGGCTCATGGGTATTGTAGTATTATGAGCCAAAATGACAGACAAAAAATGACTTCTAGGAAACAAAGTTGAGATAATTAAAACTTGGCCATAACTTAAACCTATAGGATCTTTATATTATGCAGGAGAGTCCTGTGTTTCTGTGTTCAGTAATATTGAATATTTCATTTAAAAAAATATCTTAAATGGGAATACAGAATGTGGAAAAACACTTCCAACACTTCCAAAACACTTCACAACTCTATAGTGATGATACCTTGTGCAGAGCAGGAGCCAGTACAGGCACCAGGAAGCCGTTGTAGATGTAACTCAGCAACTGAGACCGGATGGATGGATGAGCAACCTGAGAGAGAGAGACACACAGAATTAAACACATTATTTAGCTGTATCATTATCATGTAAGTGTGTGTGTGTGTGTGTGTGTGTATATGTTACCTTGGTAACAGCGCTACAGAAGTCCAGTGAGTGCAGGAAGTGGACGAGAGCTGGAACCTGTTGAGCCGAACAAAAAGGTAAGACTGACATCACGATCATTCATTCACTAATTCAGTTAGTTAATCAGTCAGTCATGGATCTATTAATTCATTCTTTTATTGTTTTCATTCACTCACTCACTCACAAACGTATGTATTTTTTAGACTAGCTAGCAGCGTGGCTGTCGGTCCACCACTTTGGTCCAGATTGAAATATCTCGACAACTTTGGTGATCCCTGACTTTTGCTCTAGTGCCACCGTGAGGTTGACTTCTGTGACTTTGAGTGAAATATCTCGACAACTACAAGATGGATTGGCATGAAATTAGGTTCACATATTCATGTCCCCCTGAGGATAAACTGTAGTAACTTTGATGATCTCCTGACTTTCCATCTAGCGACATCATCTGGTCAAAGTTTTAGTTTGTCCAATACTTTAGTTTATGACTAAGTAACTACAAAACATTCCCATCAGCCTCAGTTGTACTTTGTGTTTAGTGCTAATTAGCATGTTAAAGTAAGACGGTGAACATGGTAAACATTATATCTGTTTGTATTTAGCTCAAAGCACAGCAGCACAGCTGTAGACTTGTTACTCAAATTGAATGATTTATTAGTTCACTCACTCACCAACGTTTTGCTTCAGTCATTCATTTATTTATTCACTCAAATATTCACACACAAAGCTGCCTTTGTTCCATCGTCTGTCTTTCATTCTGTCTTTCTTACTCTCATGGATCCATCTATTTGTTTACAAACACAGGTACGAAGCATCCATCCTGTCATTTTTTTACTTCATTCATTCATTCATTCAGATTCATTTCATTCATTTGGTCACTGTGCTGTTGGTTACAGTACCTGCTGCCAGTCGGCCTGGTCCAGACAGTGCCAGTCTTCACTGTAAACCTTCAGCCTGGCTGGAAGAGACGAGTACAGACCAGACAGACCTGTGGCCAGCACCTGTGAGCACACACACAGCACTGTAAGGCTGCAACCAACTATTATTTTCATTATCAACAGGTCTCACAGTATCTTCTTTATTTATTATTCAGTATATAAAATGTTACAAAGTAGTGAAAAATGCAGATCGTTATTCCCTGAAGCCCAAGTGAACATTATCAGATGACTTGTTTTGTCTGACCAACAGTCAAAAACACAAAGATGTTGTGTTATCATGGAAAACTGGGAAAAGTAGCAAATATTAACATTTGAGAAGGTATACCACTGAATTTTTGGCATTTTTTTCAAAATTGTTGCTAATTAATTTTCTGTCAATCGATTAATCATCCAATCATTTGGGCTCTGGAGCACTGCCATGTATAGTAGACGTCAACAGAGGCCCAACAACAAACTTTTGCCCTACAGGAGGTTAATCCGGCCATGCACATAAACACATCCAGTTTTTTGTGGAAATTAAATTCCAGCACAGATTAGTTTTTCTTTTACAAGCAGCGAGAGATGGAGAGAGAGTGAGAAAGGACAGAAAGAGTGGAGAAAGATATTGATTCATTCAAACTGATCAAAATAACCAAAAGTGCCATTAATGAGAGAGGAGAGAGAAAGAAAAAAAGCAACATAGCGCAGAGAAGAGATGGGACCTATAATTTGGAGAAAAAGAAAAGGAAGAGAGGAGAGAGGAAGGATGAGCAAATGGAAAGAGAAGGAAAAGAAAGATAAGAGGAGAAAGTAACATCAACATCGTCAACATAAACAGCAGCAGCGCCGGCTGTCTCAAGCCTTGTTAACAATCAGGCAGCCGTCCAATCACGTGCAGGCTTACTAATCCCTCTCTGTGTTCGAGCCAATCTCACACTGATTTACTAATCTGCTCTCTACATAAAGATTGAGGTCAGAGGGTGGTCACATGGGCTTAAATCTGACACATACACACACACACACTCACACACGTATCAGACTAGGGTCACTTTTGGGAACATTACATAGACTTACATTCATTTCCTGGAGATTTACCCTAACCTTAACCATGACCCAAAAATCAGCTTTTTCCCAATTGGGGACACGATTTTTGTCCCCAACTGGACAAGCCGTCCCCTATTAACTGGTCCCAAGTCTGAAATTTGTCCCCAAACAAGCCTAAAACAGACCACAAACACACACACACACACACACAGTCAAAGTACAAACTGGCAGTGATCCAACATGGACAACAAGTAAACAAAATGTGTTTCTTATTTTTCAATAACATTAGGTATCCTTTTTTCTATTTTTTGATATTTGTATATCTTTTTTATTGTCTTCATTTTTCTATTTTTAAGATGTTTAATTTTTACATCAGTTTTTTAATTGTTTGATATTTTTGCATTTTTTATTTGTTCTAGTTTTTACTATTTTTCTTGACATTAAGGCTTTCTGTGGCTTTCAAGTGTTCCTGTATTTTGTAAAATCTTTATTACTTGCACTTGCTGTGTCTCCCCTCTTGGCCTGCAACTAACAATTATTTTAATTATCGATTAATCTGCAGATTATTTTCACAATTAATTGTTTTGTCTATAAAATGACATAAAACAGTACAGTATAGTAAAACAGTATAAAACAGTGAAAATGCCTGTTATAATTTCTTAAAGCTCATAGTGACGTCCTCAAATGTCTTGTTTTGTCTGATCAAGGAAAGCTTAAAATCATCACATCTGAGAAGCTCCAACCAGCAAATTTTTCACATTTTCCCAATAAAAAATGATTTTTCAATTAAATTTCTGTTGATCAACTTATCAACTAATCATTGCAGCTCTACCTCCCTCTCTGTTTCCTCATCTTCTCTAATTCTTTTATAGCTTTCTACTTCTTGTGTTTCCTCTATAGTGTCCTTATTTATCACTCTCCCTTTACACATTTGCCAGTTGCTTTTCCTCCTCCCCCCTCCTCCATTTTTAACTCCACTGTATCTCTCTCTCTGTCTGCCTGTCACACACACACAAACACTCCCAGAGGAAGAGTATGAGCTCATTAGTTAATTACATAACTTGTGATAATGAGATTACAATGCAGAGTGGAGATGAATGGAAATGCTACAGATTCCACTCATTTAAACAGCCATCTCATTCATAAAAAAATCAGCAAAAGGATCAAGGACCGGGTTCTTAACATCCCGTTAAACCAATGATATGATATGATATGATATGTTTTATTTATGGATTACAGACATAAAAATAACAACAATAATAAAATAATAATAAAATAATAATAAAAACATTTATTTCCAACATGGTCTTAAGATGTTAAAAGACAAACAGCATAAAACTAACCAATAAAAGCCTGGAGTTCAAAATAAAATCACCACAAATTAAATAAAAAGTAAAACAAAAATAATAATAACATAAAAAATACCTAAAAAACAAGGACAGTTTGGTCTTTTGAGAATTTACTGTCTCCCTTAAATAATATTCTTCTTTATTACTTCAAAAATTGTAAAATGTTTCGAGCCAAAAATGGCTCCTCGTCAAGTCTTTGAGAAACAGAAAGTATCTACAATTTTTTGGCCTCAACACCTGGACATGAAAGATGTTCTCACTGATATTTTGCTCACTGATATTTTGCTCACTGATATTTTGGAGAACATTTTTTCCACCTCACGCACACTCAAAACACACGAAAGCCTTTTTTTATTTCTCTGCCTGCAGACAGAAAGTATGTAGAGATTAACCCAGTTTAGCTCGGCTAATGGAGGTCCATCAGGGATAAACTAGCAGATGTGCTTCAGAAATATACCTTCACATTCCTCACAGATGTATGGCTGATTTAACTAAACTGCATCACATATAAAACCGGACTGCGGTAGTAAAACAGCAGAAATAGATTTTTACATTCAATTTTTTTTCTCCTCACTTTGAGACAGATTTTTTCTCAACAGATTTTTTTGGATACTGTTTAAGTTATTGATGGTATTCTATATACATTTTATTGTTTTTTATTGATTGTTTGCAACCTTTGATTTGTTAAGTATCTTAAATGTTTTAATGATTAATACAATTTACATGAAGTAATTTGAGCTGCATTTCATGTATGAAAATAAAATGTATTATATTATTATTGCTCAAGTTTTTTTTAATTACTTATCTACACATGTGTGCTGTGACATTTGAATTTCCCTGCATGGGATCAATAAAGTTAATCTTATCTTAATTTATCTTAATCTGGTTCCTTTCATTGTAGCAAAAACATTAGTTTTCAATGATAAGGATTTATTTTTAATTTTAGGAAAAATGTAATTAATTAATTGAGGCTGAATTACCAACCAGGCAAAGCAGGCAACTGAACCAAGGCTGCAAACACTCTAGGGGTGATTGAATTAATTGCTAGTTTAGTTGGTAAAACTGTACGCACCACTAAAGCACGTTATAAACTGAAATTATAGGTGCCTTAATGCTAAACCTGCATTATTACTGTACCTAATTTTAATGCCCCTTTTTGTAGAGGAACCCTGAGTTAAAATATTTAAAATACTTTCAATATTTCAGTTTATATTGTGCTTGCATGGTGCGTATTTTTAAACTAATTTGTGCTTAATCAAGTAACCACAAACCTGATAACCCTAAAGGGTAAATCTGGCCCTCTGGATGCAGCAAACTTTATGTTTATGTTATTTTGTGCTGTCATTGTTTTTCAATTAAATCTGGAAGTAGCAGCAGAAGACAGCAGGAGGCTTATCTCTGCGTTTCAAGTCTACTGAGTCAAACTGATCCTTGAGGTTCAGAGTAGAGTCGTAGACACTCAGGCAGACATGAGATGACCGTGAAACTTGTGCCTACAGACAGCTCAGTTGTTGTGGAATGAACCATCAAGGTTTAATGATGAAGGAGCTACACAATCTGTCCTGAATGTAAATCAACACTGTAAACAGATCAACGTGTTCCTCACTCTGAGGAGATTTTGGGTTTTGGCAGGTTGAAATTTACCAGTGTTTGACATATTTTTTTTGTGTGTGTGTGCACTTACAGGACAGAAGTACGTGTTCTGGGCGATGTGCTGGGCGACTCGAGGCTCGGACGCCGACAGAGACATGATGAGCAGCAGAGCATCTCTGGCCTGCTGACCGACTGAACCCTGTCTGAGAGAGAGAGAGATAACAAAGGTCAGTCTTTTTCTACATTCATATTCAAGTTTTTAAAATATTTTTTAATATATTTTTTATATTTACAGTATCATACTTACATGTACATGCACCCTGTGCCCTAAATGTGTGCAGTATTGGGCCAGTTACTTGCAAAATTACTCATTAAATAAAGTAATTACGTTGGTTTTCCCGCTACTCGCCCGTTCAACCGGACACCGATGTTGTGTCAAAGACTGTTTCCCTGTTGATTTGTGTTTCCCCTTACCATAACCTGACCCCAATCTTTTCCCTAACCCCAACCAGTCATCCTCTGAGATGCTTATGATGTGTTCACATCATGTCGGAGGGGATCAGAAAGATTCCCTTCTTAAGGACTTGCAAGCATTCAAGTCCCCTGACAACTCAGGAAGGTTGTATAAAAGGGGTTTAAAGGGATTTTATGAGGATTTAAAGTACCGTTCTTTGACAAAATTTCATTACACGGCTGACTTTGGCTGATGAGAGGCGACCATGTCTGCTTGGTTTTCATATACTTCCGTATTATGAAGCAAGCTTTTATAAAAATCCCAGTTTCCCAGTCGTAATTAGGACTTGGAGATTGACATGAACACTATTTACAAGTCAGAAACTTGTAATTACAGTAACACCGATATGACATGAACGTGGCATTAACCTGACCCCAACCTTACCTTAAACCCAATCAAGTACAAGAAGTCAGGCTATGTCATGTAGCCACTATAATAAATGTTTTTGTACTTTAACAAAGCAAACCTTACGTCTTTGGTGCGTATACACAGTACCTGTGTGTATATACCTACCTGTGAGTGTACGGTATGAGCAGGGAGAAGAGCAGGAAGTTGGCGGCTCCCTGGTCCTCGCTGGTGTGGAAGAACAGTTCCAGCACTGAGGGATCTTTGACCAGAGCCACACACAGCTGGTTCAACAGGAGGACCAGCTCGGCCTCCACCACACCGCCGGTGTCTGCAGGAGGGACGCAGGCGATTAACTAACCAGTTAACGAGTTATATCTGAACCAGCAGCAGCACCCCATTTTCTAATAAAACACTTAAAATGAATTACATGTCATTAGACGGCTGAAGCAACTCCAGAAATCCTTCAGTGTTGGGCAAAGTTACTTTAAACACAAGAGAGGGAAGTCAGAGTTTGATAAAGATTAAAAACAGACGTCATCAGGGTGTGATTAAGGATCCTGATGAAGGCTTAGATTTGCTGCTTTTGTTTATGTCTGTAACCCTTGATTTAAAATCCTTTAGCAACTTTGTTTGCTGTGTGTGATGATACTTTTTTATTAGCTTTTTACCCACAATGTCTGCAGGCAAAGATGCACTCCAGTCAGTTAACATTGACAAAGCCTCTACTGCACTGAGAGGGCTTTTAGTTATTAGAGCAGCAGTAAGTATAGAGACGAGGCACCTTTAACCATTTCCATATTAACTTACCAGCTCCAGCCCCGGCGCAGGAGGCCAGCAGCATCATGAGCGGCCGTAGAACAGGTTTATGGTGCAGTAGAGGCTGTCTGGCCTGAGACAGAAGCATCTGGTACATCCTGAGCTGCTCCAGCTTCATGTCCTCAGTAAACTGTCTCCTCAGGCTCCACAGAAACAGCCTCTCCATCACGCCCTCCAGAACCACAAACTCCAGGATGGGACCCATCGCTCCTCCTGAGAGCAGGCAAATATAATTCATCACAGTGGCATGATATAACATGATGAAACATTCATGTATCAAAAGACTTATTTCAGATGTTTATGACTATAATAGCTAATGCAAGTAAAGTAGATTTCGACACATCCTGCACCCTGTTTCCTCAGACAGTGTTTTCCTGTTGAGCTGCAGTGGTATTAAATCAGTTGATATAATATACAATTATTGATACTAATACATGAGAGTGTTTATTTGTTGTTCCTTGTCTCTCTCACCTTGCCCAGCTTCTTCCTCCATCAGCAGGAAGAGCATGTGTTCCACGTAGTTCTGGACGGCACTCGCCTCATCGGCCGGGATCGGACCAAGACGTGATGTTCCTGAGCTGCCACTGCCGCTACTAGCATGACCGGAGAGGAAACTCAACGCGCCGCTACGACCCGGCTCGTGTTTCTCCAGGATCTTCACCACCTGGAGACAGACATCAGAGACACTGAACCAGACCTCTAGTGGCTTCTACTCTGAATGTTGTTTTTGTTTTTAAACCTGCAATAACTGATTTTTTTGGCCACTTGAGGGCAGCAGAAATAAGTGAACACAACTCTGACATATCATCATCTTTTAAGTTGATACGTTGAACTTGTTAGCAAACAGTTGCTTATTTCCACATCCAGCAGTTATGGAGCAACATTATCATTCATTTGGAGTCGTGTTTCTGTCCACCTGGTGAATGTAAGTCCAATGTTCACTCTCTTTTAGCTGTTTCTGCTCTCTACCAACTCCTGAGGGAAATATCTGGCTCTTTAGCTGCTAAATGCTCCACTATGTTCACCAGCTAGTCTACAGCTAACTGTGTCTGTTTGCTGTTTGGTGCTGAGCAGGTAGTGTACAGTGGCTTTTTACAGCTTTTTCTCTGAAAACAGCTGCCTGCTGCGGCCCAAAACGACGCTATGAGAGCGCTGAGAGTGAACCAAAACAGTAAAGTTGCAGCCGGACAGATAAACAATGAGCTGAAACTCACTATAAAGCTCCGTAAAGCCGAGGGGAGCCGCAGAGTCACTGATAATTCTCTGTAGACTCGTGCACAACACATTACACACTGTCATTTCATACTTGTTATACTTAAAATATTGATTACAGCAAATTTAGGGTAAACGATACCACCATAGCTGCATATTAAAGCAAATGTTAAAGTGTCTTAAGCTGCAATTCATCCAATGGCCACCGGGTGCTAGAAAAACTTGACTATTTTGAAGTGAATGGGGAAAAAACCTCCAATTAGTCTCTAGAAATACAGTCAATTAATTGTTTCCTACAAGAAGTAACAATTTAAAAACCTAAATTCAGGACTGAAGTGCGCCATGGTGGCAATTTTGTTTAAAAATGTTTTATATCAAGAGGTATTAAAGCTTAAAAAGAGGTGAATTTTGGCCATGGCGTTCAATTGATGGTGGTCATTGCTTGCTTGTCCATCCCATAGACTGTATATAAAAAGATGGACTTAATATACAGAAGCTGCTCCGATCACTCGGCTACTTTGCCGCATCTGATGGAGTTTTGAGTGCAGCTTTCAATCATGACGTCACACAATCTTTTTATATCTTTAAATAACTATTCAAAAACAAACTCATCAGAAAAGTACGCACATAATGTGACAGAAACCATCTGTGGAAAAAATGTATTTGACATTTACTTTGATTTTTTAGTTTGGCCCATGTCCCATCCGCTAATATGGAAGGGGCGGGGATTATGACCTATACTGCAACCAGCCACCAGGGGGCGACTGAGATATTTTGGCTTCTCTTCTGGGGAGCTGTCATGTCGTCCATCTTTATATACAGTCTGTGGTCCATCCCTTTTCGCCAAAATTTAGATTTTCTAGCTCCAGTAACTGACACAAATAGCGGTGAGTGGTATAATATTAATATTTATATAAAATTATTAGGTTTTTGTTTATTATGTTTCTGTAAAACAGTGGCATTTGGAGTTAGCCTCTTAATTATATTCATAATTAATTTGTAAATGTAAACAGAAAAGCCTTATTTATAATTACAGGGAATTTAAGATACAGCAGACATCAGATAGCTGTGGGAGGGGTGAACAAGGGGTGAAAAAAAGAGAGAGAGAGGAAAAAGAATGTAATTCACTGTCTGGACTTGTGTTAACCTTTGACCTCAGCTGCTTCAGACACATAAACACACACAATACGCTCATACAGACGGATACAGAGTGTGTGTGGGTTTTCTTGGCTGGCGTAGAGAGAGCTTTGTTCTAAATGGATCCTGTGTTTAAGGGCCAAAGTCTGGTTCTGCGAAGCACACATACACACACATTAACGCACAATCATACACTGTGTTTGCCAGCCGTTGTGGGAAAAATAGGACAGACTGAAATTGTGAGACAAGAAAAGAGGGATGAAAAGATCAACAAGGAAGTGAGTTGTTTTTTTCGGTAGACACACACACTGACCCACCTGTGCCCAGTGGTTCTTAAAGACAATCATACAGGTCTCCGGGTCCACCCCTTGCAGTGTGAGAGACTTCCTCCGGTTGCCCTCGACGACCACCGAGGCCATCATTTTGACTGGCAGCGAGGCGGCTATAGCATGTTCCAGCACCAAGTGTCGAGGTTGGGACCAGGAGAGGTATTGGCTGGCTCTCTCAGCCCAGGATCAGGCTCTGTCCCTGGGCTCTGTGAGCAGCTGCTGGCCTGCAGGAGGTGGACAGAGGAGGCACTTTATTTCATTCCTCTCATCACTGAGTTCAGAGTACAGTTTACTGTTTTTGCAACACGCTTCCACTTCCAGGAGAACACCAGCATGTTTCAGCCGATTCATGATATTATTGACAAATATGGTTAAGTATATATATATATATATATGTGTGTGTGAGTGTACAGGAGCATATTTTTAGCTTGATTTCCTTTTGAAAATCAGCTTGCAGAGATTTGAAGTTGCAGGAAGGTAATCCATCACAACAAACTTTATTTTTAGCCACGCAAGCAGCGGGACACTAAGGATGGCAGTGTTGGTCGGTCAGTTAATCACTTGACTAAAATATCTGAGCAGCTATTGGATGGATTGCTATGAAACAGACATTTATGGAGGATAAATCCAACTGAAGATGGTGATCCTTTGACTTTTCATCTAGCGCCACCATGAGGTTGACATTTTTTGTTTTTTAGTGAAATATCACAATAACTATTGGATGGATTGTCACGAAATTAGGTTCACACATTCTTTGGGATGATTTGTAATAACTTTGATGATAACTTTGGTCAAACTAAAATTTGGCCAATAGTTTATGATCAAATACCTGCAAAACTAATAACATTCCCATCAGTTTTATTGCAAACATGCTGACATTCATATTGAGTTCACATTTAGTTGATTTAGTTTAGTTCACATAGTTGATCGTTAATGCATTAAAAAGTTTGCTGTTCTGCAGCCTAAAATCTTAATTATCTTAAGTGAATCTAAAAATGAGGGAACGTTTTCAAAAAGAGCCGGAGTTCACATCTCAAAACAATATAACTTTGAAAATAAAAAAATAAGTAAATGTTTACTGTAGTGAATATACTGTAATATAATGGATTACTGATCTCAAGCAAGTTTCACGCAACTTGATTTCCATAAGTGTGTTAAAATTAACTGAAACAGCGGCTGGAAGGAAGGAAGAAAGGAAATATGCTTCAGAAAATTGTCACTATTCACTGTTTGAGATTAACGTCCTAAAACATAAGGACCTCTGAATTTATGAGCAGCATCCTGAACATTTCTGATGCCTGAATGAGGAAAGTGAGGAAACAATACCGAACTAATCAGTCAGGTTATTCTTTTTATTAATAATGATAAAAGCAGAGAGATATTTATTCCCTTTCTTTCTCTCTCTGTCCAAAATCTGACAAGGGTCAGGAAGTGACGGTCGTCAGCAGAAACAAGCAAACAGGAAAAATGGGAATTCGTCCCACCCTGGGCGTTCCGGGAAATTCCATGAATTCCCAAAGAGCTCTCCAAGAAATCCCTGAGCATACCTCTGTGCTGCTGCGGCGACATGGACGAGCAAGCCTGCAGCCTGTTGTCCTGTCACAGAGAGAGAGAGAGAGAAAAAAGGTGATTGAAAGGTTGTAAACTGTCTGGCTTGATCACACACAAACACACACACATATACACACACACACACATATAACTGGTGGTTTGGGATTAAACATCACTGTGTCATCTCAGATTACTTCCCTTGCTTTCTCTCTCTTTCACACACACACACACACACACACGTTTGTACTTTTATTAGTAAGGACATTCATTGACGTAACACATTCCTTAACCTCTCACCATAACTGAACCTAAACCCAATTCTTTTTATATACATATATATTTGGGTAGTTTACAAATCCATCCGTTACCATCTGGGACTCTAATCCGTGTGTGTGTGTGTGTGTGTGTGTGTGTGCTTGCATGCATGCATGCGTGTGTGTGTGTGTGTACCAGGTTTTAATCATGTTGTGGGGACATCAATCTGTTTACACAGTCACACTGGGGGGACAAAAAACGTCCCCATAACGTAAACTATTAAATTTTAGGGTTTAAGGTTAAGTCAATTAGAGCTGCAACTAACAATATATAACACATAACAATATATATATATAACCAGAAAATATTCACATTTAAGATGCTGGAACAAAGAATTAAAAAGTTACTCAAAACGATTAATTGATTATCAGAATAGTTGCCAATTAATTAACTAGTTGGCAACTAATTGATTAATTGTTGCAGCTCTAAAGTCAATGTGATGTCCTCTGAAGTGATGGAAGCACGACTGTGTGTGTGTGTGTGTGTGTGAGAAAGAGAGAGAGCGCGAGGGAAGTAATCTGAGATGAGACAGTGATGTTTAATCCCAAACCATCACCACAGTGTGTGTGTGTGTGTCGTACTGTCCCCGTTAAAGTCAGACAATCACATGCCATCACATAAACCAGGGATTAAACACACGCAGGACACACACACACACACACGGGCCGGAGGTGTTTAGATTTTCTGACCTGCTTTTTAATTCACTTTTTCAGGCATTTGGCTGATTGAGATTAAATTATGACTGATAAACGTCACCTCAGTGCCATGTTCAAGGGCACTTCAGCAGGACACACACACACACACACACACACACACACACACACATCAAACCTGAAACCTTTCAGTTAAATGACTCTGATGTCGCTGAAGGAGCTGAATTTGTTTCGGTGTTTGCACAGTTGGTGCAATCTCATGGATTTCTTTAAAATAATAAGACAAACAAACTAAACCTTCAGTCCTGCTTACAGCTGTTTGTTTCTCACAGAAACTGCCTGGTTTGCAGTTTTTGAAAGAAAATAGTTTTTTTAACCGGTGTTCCAAAACCAGCTGTATGAGCTTTTTACCTTTACTTTTTCAGGTTTAGGCAGCTAAAAGTACTATTTTAGGGCCAGTATGATAACTACAGGGGGGCTGAACCATGTTTATTAATATATATATATATATATATATACAGTATATATTTAGAAGTGGGATTAGCAATTGCCAAAATACATACCAACTCCAATAAATCTTTTTTTAAAATAATTTGTTTACTGTCAGTCTAACAAAGGAAGGTTGAAATGATATATACAAAAAATAAATATTCCTCCCCCATTTCTGACCCCCTACTCCCCTGCTAATAACTTTCAAGAATATATTTGGGTTGTGGACTGTTGGTCGGGACAAAACAAGACATTTAAGGTTGCATTTTGGGCTTTGGGAAACAGTGATCAACATTTTTCACCACAACTAATCGATTAAAAGAGAAAATAATCATTATTTGCAGTCCTAATATAATGTACAACTATATAAATAACTTATTACACCATACAATCATTATTCCAGCACTCGTTTCCTGATTGTATCCCTGTTTACAGTTTACAGAAACAGTTTAACAGTGTTATCTATCATATTTTTCACTTACTTTCTTTCACAGTAGTTGTACTGTATGTTTATGTTTAGTTATCTTTGTTCTTGGAACTGTGTGTAAGTACAGTGAGAGCTGCTAGAAACCGCAGTCAAATTCCTTGTACATGTAAACACACTTCAGTACTACAATAAAGTTGATTCAGAGCATTTTGCTGTTGTAGCTGGTCGAGGCTTAGCTGGTTTTAACTACCTTATATACAGTTAAGTAGTTTAGTCGGGTTTGGTCATATGTTTATGTGAAATCTTAATCTGCAATGTCAATATAGTGGAGTAAAAAGTGCAATATTTCCCTGGAAGCTGGCGTGATATAAGTGTAATGCAGTTGTGAGCAGGGTGTGCGTTCAAAGCGACACATCTGTGATTTGAGGTTAAGCTCATTTTTGGTGCAAGAGAAGATCAGTGTTTGCATATTGTTTCTCTTCTGGGTTTCAACTGATGATTATTTTCATTATCCATTCATCTTTTTGTCTACGAGATGATAAAAAAATAGTGAAAAAAAATCTCTGAGGCTACAATGATGTCTTCAGTTTGCTTGTTTTGTCTATGAGTCTAAAGTGTTACTGTTTACTGTCATATATGACGATGAAAGACAGCAAATCATCACATCTGAGAAGCTGGAACCACCAAATGTTTGGTTTTATTGCTTTAAAAATGACTGGAACGATTAATCGTTTTTCAGAATTGGCTGCAGATTATTGTTCTGGACTAATCAATGAACAGTCTCACTGTTTAACAGCTTGATGCACTTGAACACACCACCATAGAAACAGAGCGTGTTCTCACTGTGAGCGCAGGTCAATCAGGGTCACTGAACTGTGTGTGTGTGTGTGTGTGTGTGTGTGTGTGTGTGTGTGTGCGCCTGCTACACTTCTTAATACATCTTACATCACACACACACACACACACCTCACTGCTGTACCGGCATTACTCAGCAAGACACACACACCTGATAGAAAATACCAAGTCATTTAAATAGAATATAATTGACTTTTTTGTGAAATTAAATACTGAAAATGTGTAATATAAATATGTTTGTCTTCTGTAATGTTCAGATCTGCTTTATTTTTAGTTTAAATGTTCCTGAGTTGTTTCTATTGTGCTTCTACTGAAATATTAGACTGAATCAGCTTCACAAACAGCTGTAAGATCTTATATTATACACTCATTTATATTGAATTTTGCTTAATTTTCTCTGTTGTACTCTCTTCTGGTTTGTTGTCTTTCTGTAAACACACTTTTATTTCATATAACTGTTATTCTCCATGTGATAAAGTAAACACAGACTCTGATATTACAGCCTGTATAATATGAACCTGCAGTGATCTTACCTCGGCTGGTGACAGATGAAGGAATGTGAGTCTCTCTGTTTCTCTTCGCCCCCAAAAACAAAAGTAAACTCTGTTCCAGCCCAGAAAACTTGTATAAATCGCGATGTTTTCTTGTTTTAAAGCGGATGATTGTGTTGTTGAGGCTCGTTTCTGACCGCCGCTCCGTTTCTAAAGCTTTAAGCCGCTCAACCGTCCGTCAGCCCGCTGCTGGCTGCTAGGTAACCCTCTGACCCCGCCCACTGACCGGGCAGGCCACGCCCCTCACATACAGCGATAATTAAGTGTGTTTTTGTTGTTTTCTGATTATCTGTTTTGTTTTCTTGTGTAAAAACGTAATTATTCATTAATACAATAGTGTAATTTTGCTTTTGCCTGTAATTAAAACTTTAAATGTACTTTAAAAGTAATGTCAAGTTATTCCACAGTATAATGTTGTTGCTCTTATTGTAAAGTATTTTTATGGTATTATATTGTATTATAATATGCTCTTTTAATGCATTTCAGAATGTTTTATTATGTATATTATATAATATTGTATGACATTATGCTCTTTTATTGTACTGAGAATGTTTTATCTTTTGTGTGTACTCAGTGAATACAGATGAAAATTAGCCTTTTGGCTAACTCTGGCATATTTTCACACATGTAATTACTGTAAACACTGTCTCTGTCAAATAAATGAATAAACTGAAACTGATTTTAAATCTAAGAGCGAAAGAGAAAATATCTGATATACTATCAATCATATGAATTATAGTTTGTACATCATTGTCTAATGACAGTCTAAGCAGGCTGCACATAGACATGTATACACACATATACTGTACATAAAACCACCCACTTTATCTATATAAATAACTCATTACACTACCCATACATTATTACTGCAGCACTCTTTGCATCCCTGTTTACAGTTTACAGAAACAGTTTAACAGTTTTATGTATATGTATTTATTTTTTCACCTATTTGCTTGTACGTGATATTTATATGTTTGTGTGCGTTTATTCATCTTTCTCCAGCTTTGTTTTGGCTGTATATCAATGTGTAGACAGAGAGCCTGTATTGTATATAGATAGATAGATAGATAGATAGATAGATAGATAAAATACAATAAAAAGCCAAATAATACCAGCTCTAACTGTAACCTGAAATTTACCCTAATACTAAAACCAAGTCTTTAAAATTTAATGAGTTCCAATAAAGTGAACATCATGACAGTGTGAACAGATTTTATCCCCACAACGTGATAAATACTGTTACACACACACACACACACACACACACACACACACCTCCTGCTGAGTGATACTGTTAACGAAGCTCCGTTAATCACCGTGGAAACGCAGGTTAACAGCTGGTGTGGCAGCACAGCAAGAACCGTTAATCTGCTGTTAGAACAATACACACAGGATACCTGGATCCAAGCCAACTTACCAACCATCATCATCATCATCTGACCTCATTTAATGTAAAATGTATTGGTTATGATAATTTGGTAACAAAATCAAATTTAAAAGTAGGATACATTGCTGTTGGATTTCTAAAAAATGCCATCATCTATTGTAAAAAGTACTTACTAATGAAATTATACTGTTTTATTATTTGCGTTAAAAAGTACTATTGTCTCCTTTAAGAAATACTATGAGCAAGACACCTTTTTTATATGGAGCATCCTTATTTGTTATAATATAGATTCTTTAATGGTAATGGTAGTTGTAGTAATTAATGGATGTTTTGTGCATAAATCCTTTAAAGTAAATTTAAAAATTGTGGTTCATGGACAACCGTTATTGTCAGCCCCGCTGTGAAGAACTTTTACATCACAAGTGTCCACAAAGAAACTTGATTTTGTCTCCTGATGTGAACTGCAGCTCACTTTGTGTTTCTTGTGTATTTATGTGGATGGTTTTGTGTCATGTTTTCAGAGTGCAGCTGCACATCTGCAGGAAAAGAAACTGTACTAGCCACTTTTAAGCTGTCCAGGCTTTATTTCTGATGATTTTTCACAGAGTGGGAAGAGCTTTTTGGTACAATATCTGACCTGTACAGTCACCTTCTACTGCTGGACCACGGTTGAGACAGAGAGATGTCAGTGCTGCTCTCTAGTGGCAAAATATTAAAACTACAACAGATTTAACAATTTAAAACAAGTCATTCATGGATTTTTAGTAATTCATTAGTATGTGTCAGTATTCTATTCATCAGTATTCTGTACCTGAGTAAAACCAGCAGTGCAGTAAATTTTGGTTTGAAAGTATTACTTCAACTTTTATTAGCCTGAAAGGGATTTGGCTTGCAGTATTAAATGTGGTATTAAATATATATCACAAGAATAAATTGAGGATTATAAACAGAAGCAAACACACACACACACACACACATATATATGTATATATATATATATATATATATATATAAAACACTGAGTAAAGCCATTCTGCAGAGTGAGTAAAGCTGTAGCTCCTTTTCAGATCAATAATATAATAATTATTAGAAAGCCATTTTGTATAATGAGTACTTTTACTTTTGATATTTCAGGGCATTTTGCAACCAATGCTTCTGTACTTTTTTTCTAATTCAAGTGTACATGAACATTAATGCATTAATAGAAAAGACAAGCAATACGAATTACGTAATTACGTATTTACGTAAATACGTAATAATTCTGATACGTTTCTGTTTTTACATTCCGGCGATTTGCCACCTTGGCAACGGTAACTAAGGGGCGGGGCTTGGCGACGGCTCTTCATCTCGACGAGCTTCAAGCCACTCACGCTGTGAGATCGCGAGAACACGGATATATCAGGCTGCAGAAACGCAGTCCGTCAGTCAGAGAGGAGACCTGCTGGACTTCACCGACCAGGACCACTGCAAGAGGGCAATGGAGCAGAACCAGAACCCGGAGCACCGCACCGACAACCCCGTTAAAAGGGAAGAATCAGGCTCAGCCTCTGCTAGCACCGATAAACAGGTCAGTGTTCATGACTTCATGATAAAACCGGCTTCATAACGAGACTAAAGAGACGAGGAGGAGACTCGTGGGTGTCACAGTTCAACTGTTGTTTTGAGTTAACGGGTGATGTCCGCGTGCGTGAGGCTGCGGTTGCGATGGTGATCTCAGGACGCTAGAGAAGAGGAATAGGTAATGTCGCTCATAGACATGTATACGTTTTTTTTTGCCAACTTTATTAACAACAGTCAAAGTCAAACAACAGTAACATAAACAAGTTTAAAGAAGAAAAAGGGGAAACAAAGTGCCAGAGAATTCAGTTATGACATAAAAAATAAAAAGGGACGGTGCAAGAAGCTTTTTACGTTCAATAAAAGCAAAATAATACATAGGAAAATAATTAAATAAGTAAAGGGGCACAGATTAATAATTAAGTAATACAGTCCATAATTTTGTTTCAATTATCGTCTTTGCTTTTCTATTTTTCAGTTTGACTAGAGAATTGTAATAGAGGTTAATATCAATTAGAAATAAGGTAAAGTTTGGTTTTCTATCAGTCCGTTTTATTTTATGTATATGGAATTTGCATGACCATTTGACCCTTTTTTTCTGGATAGAAAATTTTGCATATCAATCCAACATATTTTGGAATACATACAATGGAAAAATAGGTGAGCGATTGTTTCTTTGTTTAGACCACAGAAATCACAAGAATAATTAATATTCAGTTCAAACCTTTCCAGAACGAGCTTCACAGGAAATATTCTATTCATTTTATTAATTAATTAATATTCTAATATTCTCCATGCCTTTTTTCCAATCCAAGTCACCATAAATAGAAGACCAGAACTTTTGCATTGGGGGAATATTATTCTCTACAAAGATATTACTACATTTTTTTTTATTTAGGATCAGACATATATACATAGACACCTCATTGACTGCTTCAGCCCGTTGCTGCTATACATCAACATCACGCCATATTAGGCCGGTCAAAACTGCCTTTAAACAAATACAAGTAAACAGGGGAGCTGCACTTTTTCTGGATAAAAAGCACTATAATGTTGTTTTCCTGCACGAAAATCCTACTTAAGTAAAAGTACATTAGCAGCCCCAGTATATACAGATGGATCCAAGGATCCGAAAACAGGGAGCACAGGTTTTGTTTTTAGTATACAGGCCTTACAAGTGTCTGTTAAAAGAAGAACATCAGATCATTTGTCAGGTTACACAGCTGAGAGGATGGCAGTTGAAACAACATTACAGTGGATAGATGAGTTACAGATTAAAAAGTTTATTTTTTTTGTACTGATCTGTGTTTTGCATTAAAGGTGTGTAAGAACTGGCCACCTGATCCAAACAAATAGGGGGCAGCCTATCACCCGGCCCCCAACCCTTCCTCCCAAACACACCCCTCCACCACAAATATCACTCACTGAATATAGTGTAAAGTTGTTTACAGTGAATATGTGCTACGGCGTTTTCAAGATATCAAAATGCTACAGAGACATTAGAGACAGTGGTAAATTACAAACAGAAAACATCCAAACTGTTATTTCTTCACATTCCAATGATTTTAGTTCATTTTGGAATGTTTTAAACTAAAATTCTGGCCAAATCTTACACATTATACCTTTAATCACTGTAGTCATTTACACCTCACAGTAGGCAGGAAATGCTGTGCAGATTTGAAAATATGAATATTATGATAACATTTATGTGGATACCAGCTCACAGAGGGATAAAAGGCAATGAAATTGTGGACACGTTGGCAAAACAAGCTCTGAAAAAGGAGGAGATCATGGACATTTCATTTGCAGCCAGAAGTGGGTACAGTGAGGTTAAATTAAAGGAGCACCAAAGAGGACATCTTAACAAGGCTGGGTGTGTTCTAAATAAAACACTGCAGTTAACAGACAAACATCCAGCAGGATTATGTGAGCACTGTCAAATAGAGGAATCAGTGCAGCATATAATTTGCCACTGCCAAAAATACTGTCAAGAACAAAAATCAATAAAGAAAACTGGACTAAACAATTTTACTGTTCAGTGAAATACATACATACATATATATATATATATATATATATATATATATATATATAAAATAGAAATTTACATTTATTTTTTCATGTTTGTTTCTTTAAGGGGATAGATAACTCTGGTTCACACCCCAGTAGTGCACCTCAGTGCTGGTTGCCACCCGACATAAAACTGGAAAAAGAAGAACAGTCCATCAATCAGAGAGGAGACCTGCTGGATTTCACCGACCAGGACCAGTACAAGAGTTGGATGGAGGAGAACCAGAACCCAGAGCACCGCAACGACAACCCCGTTAAAAGGGAGGAATCAGGCTCAGCCTCTGTTAGCACCGATAAACAGGTCAGTGTTAATGACTTCTATCGGATAAAATTAGGGTCATAAGTATTGTAGCTGAGTTTTACCATATCTGAATGTGTGAAAACATTTTGTATGAATACATTCAAATGTGTGAATGTGTACAAACGTTTTGATCAAATGAATTCGATTGGAAATTATACAAGCAAATATTTTTCATTTGTTCACAAAACGTTATGTACAGCTACAGATTTTTTTTTTTACACATTCAAACAATGTGTGAGTCCATAAAGAAGATTTGAACAAGTGTTTGCAGTTACACATCTATCTGTTTGTGGGTGAAAAAGTTCACACAACTCAATTGTATGTGTGAATCCCAAGCATTAGCAATCTGCTAATGGGCAGATCGCTGATGTGCAAAGAATCTGTGTACTGAATCACTAGAATCAGTTTATCAAAAGAAAATGTTCACCAAATCATTCAGTGTTTGACCGGAGCTCCGACTGCGTAGTCCCACTGAACTGAAACACGGCCGAACAGTGTGTTCCTCATGATGCCCGGCGCTAGTGGAGCTAACGGTACTGTGTGCTTGTAAAGGCAACCCGTGTTACATTACCCATCTCCATGCAGTTACCCTCATCATCCACAGTATGGTGATTTAATGTCAAGTAATTTTTATTTATATCACCAGATCACAACAGAAGTTATCTCAGGGCCCTTTTCACATGGACCAGGTCTAGTCCATACTCTTTAATTTACAGAGAGCCAACATTCCCCCATGAGCAAACACTTGGTGAGAGCGGCAAGGAAAAACTCCCCTTTAACAGGAAGAAACCTCAAGCAGAACCGGGCTCTAGGTGGGCGGCCATCTGCCTTGGCCATCTGCCTTTGGGTTGAGAGAGAAAGAGGGAGGAGTAGAGGGGAGAGAGAGACACGTACTTCTTGCACAAACCTGAATGCATGTCTTTTGCACATCTGCTATGTACATTCATCTATTTTTTTTAATGAACAGATTCTAGTTATTCAGTACATAGATTAGAACTGATTTTCAAGGCCTTTTTTTCATGTAATATTGCAAAAATCAGGCACATCCTGTCTCAAAAAGATGCAGAAAGACTAGTCCATGCATTTCAATAATCCAGGTTTAAAGCTTCTAGTTAGGGCCGGCCAGACTTTCCCTGGACCAGCCCTATGTTATGCTGCTATAGGCCTAGACTGCTGGGGGACTTCCCATGATGCCCCCCCCCCCCCCCCCTCCATCTGTACACATTCACTTACCATTAATGCATGTTAATAACTTGGCTTCTGTCCCGGAGTTTTTGTGCTTTCTTGTCTCACAGGTTCCTTTGGATCATGGTCATGTACCGCCTGGTTATGGATCGCAAGCTTCCATGGATCATGGCTGCGGACACCGTGGTGGCCTGGTCCTGCTAGACACCCACACCTGCTATTATTATTACTAGCCATATTTTTAATATTATTATTGTTGTTATTGTGCTTGTCGGCGTCTCTCTCTCCTCTCTGCCCCTCCCTCTCTCTATCAACCCAACCGGTCAAGGCAGATGGCCGCCCACCTAGAGCCCGGTTCTGCTCGAGGTTTCTTCCCATTAAAGGGGAGTTTTTCCTTCCCACTGTTGCCAAGTGTTTGCTCATGGGGGAATGTTGGGTCTCTGTAAATTAAAGAGTACGGTCTGCTCTATGTGAAAAGTGCCCTGAGGAATCAGTGCAGCATATAATTTGTCACTAACAAAATACTGTCGAGAATGAGAATCATTAAAGAGGAAAAGAGGGAAGCTTGGAGTGGAACAACTGAGTCTGAAAATGTATTTGCGATCGGGTTAGGCAGTCTGTTCAATTATTTAAAAGAAACTGGACTGAACAAAATGTAGTGTTCAGTGAAATTTTGATTTTCATTTATATATTTTTTCTTGTGTTTGTTTAAGGGGATAGATAACTCTGGTTCACAGTCCAACAACATAGTGGGTGGCAGTAATGCACCTCAACACTGGCTGCCACCCGACGTAAAAAAGGAAGAAGAAGAAGAAGAACACTCCATCAGTCAGAAAGTAGACCTGCTGGATTTCGCTGACCAGGACCAGGAGCAGTACAAGAGCGGAATGGAGGAGAACCAGAACCCGGAGCACCACACCGACAACCCTGTTAAAAGAGAAGAATCAGGCTCAGCCTCTGTTAGCACTGATAAACAGGTCAGTGTTCATGACTTCATGATAAAACCGGCTTCATAATGAGACTAAAGACACAAGGACGAGTCTCAAGGGTCCGTGTATCATCCATTCATTCTGTTGTTGGAGAGAAAGTCTGGAAAAAGGAAATTAAAACACTTCCAGGCTTTGGGTTCATACAGTTTTTGGGCGTAAAAACTACACAAAGGTTTCACCTTGTTGCGAACAAACCTAGAAAATACTAATTACTTTTTGTTTGAGGAATTTTTAGTTCTCCTGGCGCACAGTACGCTGAAAAGTAAAAGTAACAGTAATGTACAAATACTCCATTACAAGTAAAAGTCCTGAAAAACCCTTCTTAGTAAAAGTACATATACATACAGCTGTGAGTATGATGATTTCAGTGGCAGCCCAAAGAGAGGCGTCGCCGCCGGGGTAGCTTTGCAGCAGCGCATAACTTTGCGGTGTTTTGGTAAACCTGACTTTGTTTTCTGACGACAAAGTCCGATAAAGAGAAGAGAACAACAGCGACTGTGTTAACTATAACTTGCAGCTGCATCCGGCGCCGTGCAGCCCTCGTAAGTTTGCAATGATCCACATAACTGACTCCAGCACGACGTTTGTTTTGATGAGGAAAAACATTTTGTAAATGAAAATAAAAAATATATCACTCCTCAATCTCAGGCCATATTTCAAGACTATATGACACTATTCAATACAACAATCCCCCAACACTGACCAAAACAAAAGATGTTTGGGAACAAGACCTTGATGCGACTGTCCCTGACACCATGTGGGATCTCATTATTGATCGCATTTACTCCTCCTCCATTTGCAGCACTTCAAAGATACTCATTGTCTCTACTTCACTCCAGAAAGAAATGTGTTCAAATTCTTACGCCAGCTGTCCTAGATCTATCTATCAATCTCTCTGCAATTGTCTGATTGTCTTGTATTTCTTTTTTTTTCTTTTTTATGTGGACTGTCAATGCTCTTATTTTATTTTACTGAACAGGGTAAAACTAAAAGTGCTCGCACAAAGGTCAGGAGAGGTCTAGATATCCTGACTTAGTCTTTGGTTGGGCTCAAGTTTCAAAAACTGAGCTTCAAAGCTTCAAAACTGGATCCTGCATTTCCCATAATGCAACTCTATTTATGGGTTTAGATCACTCCTCCACCATGTCGTCTCACTTACTCTCTGTCTCTCTTTCTCTGTATGTTTGTCTGTTGTAATAGAAACAAACAAGAAGAAAGGGACTCAAACTTCACTGCTGTCAGCACTGTGACAAAGCCTTCGGGACATTAACATATTTAAAGATTCATCAGAAAGTTCACACAGGAGAGAAACTTCACAGCTGTGACCAATGTGGGAAAACTTTCACTACAGACAGTAATCTAAAAAGCCACCAACGCACTCACACTGGAGAGAAGCCGTACTGGTGTGAGTACTGTGGGAAAACTTTCTCTCAAGACAGTAATCTAAAAAGCCACCAACGTATTCACACTGGAGAGAAGCCGTACTGGTGTGAGCAGTGTGGGAAAACTTTCACTCAAGACAGTAACCTAAAAAGCCACCAACGCATTCACACTGGAGAGAAGCCGTACTGGTGTGAGCAGTGTGGGAAAACTTTCACTCAAGACAGTAACCTAAAAAGCCACCAACGCATTCACATCGGAGAGAAGCCGTACTGGTGTAAGCAATGTGGGAAAACCTTCACTCAAGACAGTAATCTAAAAAGCCACCAACGCATTCACATTGGAGAGAAGCCGTACTGGTGTGAGCAGTGTGGGAAGACTTTCAGTAAAGACAGTAATCTAAAAAGCCACCAACGCATTCACACTGGAGAGAGGCCGTACTGGTGTGAGCAATGCGGGAAAACCTTCACTCAAGACAGTACTCTAAAACGCCACCAACGCATTCACACTGGAGAGAAGCCGTACTGGTGTGAGCAGTGTGGGAAAACTTTCATTACAGACAGTAATCTAAAAAGGCACCAACGCATTCACACTGGAGAGAAGCCATACTGGTGTGAGCAGTGTGGGAAAACTTTCACTCAGGGCAATTACTTAAAAACCCACCAATGCAGTCACAGTCGCGTCGAACATGTTTTAGAATCGGCCTAGAAAATTGCCATCGGTGCATCTCTACTCTATACTGCTCTGTGCATGTATGTATAATTTTGTTTTTGGTGGTTAGACTTACTAGTGCAGTGCCCGTTCAAAGTGTGCCTGTTCAGAATGGGCTGATTTCTCAATACCCAGAGAAAACAGTGCTTGTCCTTTAAAAAATGCCTCTCATGCAGAATATCGGTAGATGCTACAATTTACCAATGTTCCTTAAATGCCTCACATTCAGGCTATTAGGAGACTAGTTTTTGTTGACTACAGTTGAAGTTGATGGGATGAACTGCAGTGCTCATTTAAAATGTGCTTGAGACATCCTGTACTATGTTCACGTGAGGAACGGGAATAGTAGAGCGTCACACTCTGAACTTTTTCAGTTCATTCTCTATGGTAGCTCTCATCACTACCGATGTAATCCCACCTCCGACCACAATGTGGGTTGCAGTGGCAGAGTGGCGCTGTCTGTATTTCAGCTTATTGACTCCACAGGCAGAAGAAGAAGCAAATCAACGTTGTTTATGAGGTATTTTTATATATTTCTTAAGAATCACTCATCCGAACTACTTAACACTCGATACTGCACTTCCTTGGGTCCTCAGCAATATACCTGCCAAGTGTGAAGTCGAACAGATGAACGGTTGTCGAAATACATGAAGGACATACATACAGAGATTCCTTCCTTTATAGTTAGATGGGATTGAATTTTGGTAAGGGGCTTTGTGGGGTTTCCAGTGAGACACCTCTGTTGTCGGTAAATGTTTTCTTCTGCGGTCAAGTTTGTCTTAAGGATCTTTTAATATTTATATTCATTGACATTGGTGTTTAAAACAACTGATGTTGCATCTGACCATTTATGTTAGTGTGTTTTATTTTATACTTTATTGCAAGACTTTATGTAGATTTGTTTACATATGATGTTGTTCATACTTATAGCATTCTTACAATATTTATATATTTTATAGTGACAAAAATAAGTTAAAAAAAGGAAAAGAAAGGGGGGAAAAAGTAGGTGATATGATGGAGCACATGCATATACACACATATATACAGTATACTGTATATATACATGCTAAAAACACATATATACATACACGTCTGTACAAACCAACACAGAAAATAGTTAAAGGTTCTACATGTAGGAATCAGAAATTCCTTCTCACTAGTGACACCTCTGACCGTTAAATGAGCTGCAGTCAACATCTGGCTGCTTGCCAGATGTGTTGTTTATGTTTTAATTACATAAAAGGTCTCTTATGTTGTTTTTTGCATCGTGATTCAGCAAAGCATCTCTTACTCTTAGCCCCCTCCCCTGCTGTACGTGCGCACGCTCACTCACACACACAGAGGCTCCTGTTGCATCATTGCCGCTGGCCAGTGAGAGCCAATCTGCACTGTCCAACCCACAAAAATATCAACCACCTAAACCTGACCCAACCCGCAAACTGACAACTTTTTTTACTAACCGTGTTTACTAAACACCGGTAGGCTCAGCAAGCTGTGGCCGGGGAGCAATGCACTGCGGGCGGGCAGCAATGCGCTGTGACCAGGCAGCAACACGCTGTGGCCAGGGAGCAATGCGCTGTAGGCGGGGATCAATGCACTGTGACCAGGCAGCAACACGCTGTGGCCCGGGGAGTAACGCGCTGCGGCCAGGGAGCAAAGTGCTGTGGATTTGTTGTGAAATGTGTGCTTATTACCCCCTTTGGACTACCAACAGAAAAAACCAAAGGGTTAAGCTATGTTCTGCTAACGTTCTGGAGCTTGTTTCCTGCTCCTTTGTTGAGGAAATAATGTTCTTTTAGCTGTGTGTGTGCTCGGTAGTGGGCGATTTGTCATTGCGGGGGTGTTTTATTATGAAATGTGTAGTGGTCAATGGAGGCAGCTAGCTGTCTCAGTAGCTGGAGAGCTAATATCTGCAGGGTGTGTCTAGTCAGATAGCACCATTTTTGTTGTGTTGTTATGCCAGTCATCTGTTGACGTTGGCAGAAGAGAGGCAAGGCACTAGGGAGTGCGCAAAAACATCACTTCCGTTGGATTTTCGCAGAAAATCCGGCCCAGGTCCTTCACATAGAAATCAGTCCACAGGCTGTTACAGACAATTTACGTTCATTCATTGGCAATAAAAAAACATTCATACATGTAAACTGCTTCATAATTCTACATATAGAACCTTTAAATTAACAATTAAATAAATAAAATTAAAAATTAGCTTATTGATGAACTAATTTATTAGTGTCATATTTGATTTGATTACATCTTTGATTCTTGAAACTCTTTTTTTTTTCATATCTCGGCATCTGCCTCCTCTCAGAATGAATCCTTCAATGTTTTGTGATCTACATATTTAATCTATTTATTCCACCGTTTCAAATATTTGACATTTATATGTTGATTCCTGAATCAATAATTTATTCTTTCCATTTCTAAAATGTTGTTACATTTTACTTCCAGTTGTTAAATGACGGTGGAGCAGGTTTTAACCAGTTCCTCGTTATCTGTTTCATAGCTGCAATTCTAAGTATCCTTTATAGATATCTGTCTATTTCTAATGTGAGTTCAGATGGTGATATACCTAAAATAATACATTTTGGTTCAAGTGCCTGTTTAGTTTGGACAATTTTCACGAAAGAGGTTCTAATTACTGTATTGGTCCGATAGACAACTACGTGTTCACAACATCACATCTTTTTGATTTGATTGTATTTTTGGCTTGATAAAGAATCTTGTGTATATTTCCCTGAGTGATCCCTCAAATAAAACCAATTGTTGTTCTATCTATTGCGTTATACGTTTTCCCAGTGTTCCTCTTTTAACTGTCCACCTAGTTCCACTTTGACCTGATTGTATCTTGTTTTAATATTATCCTCTAGTATTTTATATATTTTTAGTGTTTTTAAGCTCCATCAGAACGAGTTAGTACAATGTGTTGTCCGACCACATCAGATAATCAGTGACCCTGGTGAGAGGGAGGAGATGTAATGTTTTATCCATTTGGTTTGATTTGTTTTATATTTGACAGAAAATAATCAGGTAGCTTTCAAGTATTCATTTATTGCAGCAACATGTTTGTAAATCAAACATCTGCAGCCACAGTGAACAGTACAGAGGGGTCATTATTAACAGAAAAACACACATACACTTTACATGATGCAACAAACAATCTTATGATAAAAAAAATCTGTACAAAACAAACAAAACACTCTGTCAGTGTTTCTATCCGTAGCTGCCGTCTGGAGGTCTGTACAGTTTGGGGAAGGTGAGGAGCTGGACGCCGCTGAAGGCGAACTTCCTGCTGCCTATGTTCTTCTGCACGTTCTCCATCCTGCAGCCCTCCCTGCACACACACACACACACACACACACACACACACACACACACACACACATACACATACACATACACGCACACACACACACACACAGCATCACAGAAATACACATGCACACAAATAAACAGTATGATGATCACAAGCAGTAATACAAGCATATACCAGGGTCCAAAAACCATGTATAAATACACATTTCCCAGTGAAGTAGCCCATTTTGTGCCCAGTGTTTCCAGTGTTGGTCTACTGGTATTTGGCCAGCAGTATAACCAGGCTGAGGATGAGCCAAAGAACCAGGAGGTGAGAGGTCACGAGGAGGAAGGCCACTGGGTACAGGTGTCGTCTGGGAGCTTTAGGGGCCAAACACTGTGGGAGCCAGGAGCTCTGGAGACCCGAGGGCTGCTCCCCTGCATCTAACCTAGAAACAGTGAGCCCTGATGGGGCATAACAGCCCAGCATCTGCCCCCAGGACAGATGAGACCTGGAGGTGTGTGAGTGTGTGAGTGAACAGAGGGTGACAGAAGGAAGATGGAAAGAAGAGAAAAACAGAAAAACAGATGATCCAAAAACAAGAAAGAAAGCAAGGGAGAAAGTAAGAAATGAGGGGAAAAAATTGAAGAATGAATGAAAAGAAAAGAAAAGAGAAAAAGAGGTTAAACTGAAAATGTTCTGCAACATAAAAATAAAAGGAAAGAAGAAAAGACAAAGGAAAGAAAAGACGAAGAGGGGAGGAAGAGGAGGATCAAGTTTTTTTTAGGGGTAAAAAACAAACACACAAACACGGACACACACACCTCCTCATGCAGTCGAGCGCAGTGCCGAAGTGCTGTTGGCTGAGTGTGTGTCGCTCTCGCAGTAACACACACTGCTCCAGCGTCACCGACATCGCCGTGCGGTCCTTCGCGCTCTTACAGCTGGTCAGACGCACGCCGTTCACTTTCCGACACACCTGCACACACACACAAACACACACACACACACACAAACACACAAGTCCTGCTTTAAGGTTTTGTTTGGAGAAATTCAATGTTAACAAGGGCGGCACATTTAGATGTTATAGTTTCAAAAAAGCACTTTCGACCTTCATTAATTTAATTTTTTTTACAGATTTTATTACCATGGCAGCGATCCACAGAACCTCCACATTCTTCCTCTTCCTCGCTTCTACGCTGCGATCCAGAGACGACAACAAGTCCGACAGTGACTGAACACCAGCTGGAGAGAGAGACCAGCTCAGATCAGTGACTGTAGTTTTTGTTTGTCACACACTGACTACAGTAACACTGTCCTGATGTCTTGTGAAGAAACCCACAGACGAACCACTGACAGGTTAAGATAATATATATAACAAACGCGCTGTCTCAGGAGGATAACAGCAAAACAAAAGGTAGTCTCACCCATCTCAGGCAGTCTGACTCTTAGTGTGTTACAGTACGCTTTAAGACGCTCACAGCTCTGTTGGTTCACTCTCTCCTGCAGGGAGCTGTCACCAAACCTGAAACACACAAACACAACGTTTGTGTGAACTAGTGGGTAATTCCACCAAAACTGACAATCGATTTCACACTGAAAACTCTGAAACACAGGAGGCCACGTTTAAGAGTTTTAGGTGTTTACCTTTAAAGGAGAGTTTAGAAAATCATGTGAGACCAAAATTCAGCCTGTTTCTGACTCAACAGAATAATATGTGCAGCAGGAAGTAAACTGTTAGAGAAATATGATCCCGCTGTGTTCAGCCAAGTTGACGACAGGCTTCTGCAAGTTCACCAAGTTAAATTTAAGACGTTTAAAGACTTTTTTAAAATACTACCTAGAATGTAATTTAATGTTGTTACACTGTTTGTCTTCCTCTCATCATTATTATTATTATTGTTTTTCCTCTGGCCAGGGGTGTCAGTGAGGAACTGTTGTTTTCAGTTTTTTCAGTGTGTTTGTGTGTGTGTGTGTGTGTGTGTGTGTGTGTGTGTGTGTGTGTGTGTGTGTGTGTGTGTGTGTGTACCTCTCAGCCAGACTCTGCTGCTGGTTTATTCCGATGTTGAAGAGAACAGGGTGAATTTGTATCAAACAACCATCTTTCAGTTCCTGTGGCAATGATGTGAACGTTTCCGGGGGCAACGGGACCTCGACGACCAAACTGCCCCTGGATGGAGATGGACAGAATCAGAGCTGAGGGGGTTCTCTTCTGTGTGTGTGTGTGTGTGTGTGTGTGCGTGTGTGTTTCCTACCATGTTCCATGTAGCGTCGGCAGCAGGTCGTCCAGTTGTTCTGTGTTTGCCTCCACGACAGTGAACGCAACTCCGCTGAGGTCGGCCACGCCCACCTCCATGTCCTCCAGCATCCCCACCTCATCACCTGACGCACACATACACACCATGAACATACAGTATTGTGCAGTGTGTGAGCTTGTCTGTGTGAGTGTGTGTGTGTGTGTGTACCGTAGGTGCTGAGCAGGCTTTCAAACTGAACCAGGACTCCTGCAGTGTGAAGCTGCTGCAGGAACTCTGGATCCTCCAGACCTCCGTACAGCTTCAACAGGAAACCACACACTACTGCTGACAGCTGAGACAGAGAGAGAGATCACAGAAAACTGGACGTTACAGGACTTTACAAAGCAGCTTTTCCGACTTCATTTTGAAATCCTGTCCTTCCCTCCCCTCCGTACAACACATCTATGAAGCACGATGCACCCGCAAGGCCCTCAGCATCATGAAGGACCCCACCCACCCCCTGCCACAGCCTCCTCACCCCTCCGACCATCCAGCAGGAGGCACCAGAGAATCCCTGAGGAGCCACATTTTGCTTCCCTTCATACATATGTAACCCATGCGTGCTGGAGCCTCTCTACACACCCTGGGACTCTGCGTTGTGTTTGTTGGTGTGTGCAGAGTTCTGGATTGTAGTTGAGACCTGGTAGCACTTTATTGGCTCACAACGACAGCTTTTATCTCTGCTGCTGGTCCACTTTACCAAGCAGTGAAAGTTAACTAAAAAAAAAAAGTGTGGGCGTCCCACACAGAACCGAACAAATTTCAGAACTATGGTCTCCTGTAAGGGACAAACAGTGATAATTACTAAATTCTCAGGGGAACAAACAGCACAGCAGTGACACCTAGTGGCATATTTAGGCTACTGCCTTACATAGACATGCACATGTTTGGAAATGATAATAAAACTGCACTTGATAACTTAAAATCCTCGGATTAAGTTTTCAAAAGTGTCGTGAGGCGAAACTTTCAGAAATAAAAACAACTTGTATCGTCAGTCAGGAAAAAAGAAAGTTGGGAAAAGTGGAGAGAGACGGCTCCATCAGTCACAATCAGGTGGGAATGTGTAAAGAAAAACTCCATTTTCCCCAAAACATTCTGAACTGAGTTTAAGTTAATTAGTTTGAAGCAAAGGAACTTATCTCCCTTTAAGTCATTTTCTGGGTGAAAAGCTGAGACTAAAAACGAACTGGCTGCTTTTTCTACAGAGAACTTGGATATTTTTCTGCTGACTTTAATACAGTTTTCTGTGGCAAAAACATCACTGGTGAAAACACAACAGACAGCCAGTGAAGTCTATAACCACCAAAACACTGTTGGATTCATGATGACTCACTCAGACAGTGCTCAGATCATAATGATAATAATGAAAGTCAATTATGTTAAATAGATTATTAGAGCCTCTAAATATTTTTATATGAATATAAAAAGAATAACTTCAGACTCCTTCATTCACACAGTCTCTCTCTGTCTCTCACCGCCTGGCTGAAGACGGCGTGACGTCTCTGGACGAGCTGCACGGGCCCCTGAGCGATGGTCGCAGCCGCCGCTCCCTGCAGGACCACAAAGGTCATGGCGGCTCGGGCCTTCCCCACCGCCTCACGCACACAATCCCTGAGAGTGACCACCAGGGGGAGCAGCTGCTCCTGCCAGGAGGACGCAGAGGAAGAGGAGGGGGAGGCTGGAGGACACAGACAAGTTCATAACTTCAGTTTCTCAACTGTATTTTAATCAATAAACCAACAGTGTTGTGATCCGATCAGGCTAATTAGTAAAATAACTCCAGAATGAAGCGAAGAAGAACCTTTTTTTTTAGGTTTCATTGAACTGAATTTGAGATTTTGTGTGTCACTCCTGATTTCATGAAGATGAGATATTTTAAAGCACAGCAGCTCATGACTTAAGTTAAAAAAATAAAAATTGTTTCTGATTATTGGTAGACTTTTTTAAAGAGTGCAGAAACCTGAAATAATGTCCCACCAGTGTTCTGAGAGTTTGTGTCCCCCGTGGCTTCCTGCTGCTCTGATGATGTCAGCTCCTGGGGGCGGTCCTCTCGTCCCTTTATCCGGTCAACCATGGCGATGATGCAGTTGAGGCTCTTGGCAACGTTCGCCCACGCCCTGTCCTACACAAGCGCACACACGTATGAAAACACGTACAAAAATGTCCAAAGCAAGTTGAGATCTCTTTCACACACACACACACACACACACACACACTCCAACTTGCCCACTCCTCCTCGTCATACTCCGCTTCATGTAGTGAAGGTTGTCCCTCCTGATTGGCTGGTGAGCTGTCACAAATCAGCCCGTTGCTGTGGACGTGGCTGCCGTTGTTGCACTGGGTGGTGTATTGGTTGTGGATAGCCAGCAGGGCGCTTTTCACCAGCTCGTCTTTGAGTGCGTGAACAAAGTGCTCTGTCTGAGTGAGGAGGAGGGGGAGGGAGAAAAAATGAAGACTTTATGTTGCCTGTGACCCGTCTGTGCAGTTATTTATGTGTTTGTGCCCTCCGCACCTGTTGAGCCAGGCTGTCCAGGACCTGCAGCAGCCGGCCGGTGTTCAGCTCCAGAGAGACAGACAGCAGCTCCTCCGCGAGCCCGAAGACCAGAGGCTGCAGCTGGGCCACGCTGGCCAGCAGCTCCCTCGCTCTGGAGCTTTCATCCTGGGAGTAAGAGATGGAGCTGGAGAGAGAGAGAGAGCGAGAGAGGAATAAAGTGTAAACAAAACTGAACTTAAAGTGTTCATGAAAGCTGTTGAACTGCTATCAAATATAGTACTGTGAGCAGCTCCGGGTCTTGTTTAAAAGGACTGTACTGCTGGTTTTGTATGTTTTACTCTCATTTTCTACAAATCCTGTATGCTTTACATCACTGAGAGACTATGCTGATGTGTTTTAGATTAGTGGATGTATTTTTCCTCCCATTTCAAGCAGACATTGGTTTTCATTCATCTTCTATCCCCTCAAACAACCAAAACAACACAGCAAAATGGCTGCATGCAACAGATTTTCCTTCCTTTTTCCTACATACGTACGTACGTAATGGGCGACATGAATCATGTAGAGTTGCTAATGGCTGACTTGTGACTTCTACTCTGTTATCATATCAGCACAATGAAAAGTAGCTGGTATAGAGAGACAAAACTATACATATTGTCATGTTTTGTGTCACAATATATCACATTTCGATATATTTTCCCGTCTCTGCCATTACATGAATAATCACTTGTAGTTCTGTGTTTATAATCAAACTTAATTAATGGTAAGAAGTTTTCCCTGAAAAATAATACTTTAAAAATAACAGTAAAACTCTACACGCAATGATGATGTCACTTTTGCAAAAACAAATGCAGACTTGATGTTTACGGAAGTTTTTATTGGACTTTTAATAGTTGTAACCCACAGAAGACAATCCACAAACATGTATCATGATCCACAATTTTTTCACTGTCCACAAACATGTATTTTTTTATTTGTGTTGTGTAAAGTCATATCCACAAAAATACGGAACGATTTGCAAATATGCATAACTTACTCTGTAAACATTTATGCATTTGTGGATCCATTTGTACATGTGAAACTGGTTTTGCTCATTTGTGGATCGCTTCCTGTCAGTTTGTGGGCCACATGAAATTTGTGACTTCCCTCCTACTAGTTTGTTGATTTTTGTCCCATTTGTACAACAGCAGAACTGTAAGAAAAACATTCCCTCACATGAGCTGATAGAACTGCAGTCTGTACTGGAAGAAGGCTAAAACAAGAGTCTACCTCACATCTGCATCCGCAACAAGGAGACAACAAGGAGAAGGACAACAGCCTTCAACAATAAAAAAAACAAAACAATAAATTAGTTGTGTACTTGTAATGTAAACAGCAATAAGTGCATTTAAAGCGCATTATTACTTTTTGTATTAAATTTAAAGTGTATTTACTTTGTTTTGATGTGCTGTCTGATGTGTTGTATTTAAATACTCTAAGTACTTCAATATGCAGTACCTTTATAGTTATACTTTAATGTATTCATTAAAAAGTGTACAAGTGCAATATCTAGGTGCTCTTTAATCATTTTACATAAAAGTATGCTATAAGTACACTGGAATGCAGTATTCTAAAGTGGGCTTTATGGAATACATGTGAAAATGTACTTAATACACTTTTATTAAGATTTCTTTAAATACTCTTGACAGACAATACCAGTGTGTGTAATACAAATACCTATTTTACTAAGTATAATGTAAATAAATACAATAATTGAATTTATTGTGGTATACTATTAAGTCCACTGTTTGAATAAACTCAAAGTGAATTCTAATCAAGTAGTATTTATTTGCACTTATAAAAAGTAATTCAATATGCAGTAGGCTAGTATTTGAGCTATAATCCATTTAATACAAAAGAGTGAACAAAATGTGCATTAGTTTTAAGAACATTTTAATGCTTTTATATCAAAATATGTTATAAGTTAATTGAAATGCAGTATTCCTGAGTGTCTTGGAGTCCAGTGATGGTAACAGCTGGGACAGGTGAGATGAGGCCAAGGTGCTGCTGAGAAGACGAGGAGAAAGAAAGAGACGAAAGGTTTAGCGATATCTCAGAGAAAATCCACAAGTCACATCATTGCCAAACTTTTCAGACCATGTACCACTATGTACCAAACCAAATTTCCCAAGTACCACTTCCCACTGCAGATACCAACAGTGTACCAATGAAAGAGCTAACTCACCTATGTAAGTCCACCCTTGACTACTACAACAACTACTACTACTACTACTCAGGCCTGAGCTGAAGTGACTGAGAGGCTGTTAAAAATTGCAAGGCTACCGTTTCAAAATCAAAGAATACATTTATTAATCAGAGCAATCACAAATATCACTCAAACTCAGCAGAGGGGAGGTGCGTAGAAATAGCTGTTTGCGCGTCTCTCTATTATTATTTATTGAAATGATTAACAACTATTTTTTTACAGCATTGTAATGTGATGTGTGATGTAATAACTATTGTCTGTAATAAAATGAAATGAAATGACAATTAGAGCCAGTTTGAGTGCAGTTGTTAGGCCTTTCAGCAAG
Organism: Scomberomorus guttatus; assembly: GCA_038419695.1. Taxonomy (NCBI): domain Eukaryota; kingdom Metazoa; phylum Chordata; class Actinopteri; order Scombriformes; family Scombridae; genus Scomberomorus; species Scomberomorus guttatus. The sequence continues at coordinate 21,011,478 of CM076467.1, forward strand.
GCTCTTGCATACCACCAGGTGGAGCCTTGCATACCATCTAGCAGAAACACACCAGTGACATCATGGCTTACAAAGTATTTAACCTTTAAATTACTTAGAACATTGCAGGGAAAAGTTGCAGTAGTGTAAACTGGCAGGTTTCAGAACGTTGCAGACTGGCACATTTCAAGTAGTTGTAAGTTTCAATTCGTCTTGTCGTGAATCTTTGGTCTAAACATTAACATTGGCCATGCAAGTTTACGGTTGTCAGCATCTATTGCTGCTTACCTGAACTAAGTGAGCTAGCTTGTACACAACTACCACAGCTAACACTATGTTAGCAAACTGTTGGTAACACCAGTAAGTAAGAAAACACAGCACAGCACACTCACCTGGAGATGACAATATAATGAACCCGATCCTGAATCACGACCATTGGGTTAAATAAAGATGCTCCATTTTGTATTCCACCTCCTGGTTGAAGCCAGGCTGCTGTCCTCCTTATTGTCTCCTTGTTGCGGATGCTAGGTATGCTAGGTTGTTTTAGCCTTCTTCCAGTACAGACTGTAGTTCCGTCAGCTCATGTGAAGGAATGTCGCCACCTGGTGAAGCTTGTAACTGCACCTCACATTTGTGGATTGTATTCTGTGGATTACAACTATTAAAGTCCAATAAAAACTTACAAATGATTGCACCTCACATTAGTGGATTTTTTCTACACATCAGCTGCGGTACAAATTGGACAAAAATCCACAAACAAATAGGAGGGAAGTCAAAAATGTCACGTTGCTCACAAACTGACAGGAAACGATCCACAAATGTGCAAAACCAGTTTCACATGTACAAATGGATCCACAAATGTATTTGCAAATTGCGCTGTATTTTTGTGGATATGACTTTACACAACACAAATAAAAAAATACATGTTTGTGGATATTGAAATATTTGATGATCATGGTACAAATTTGTGGATTGTCTTCTGTGGGTTACAACTATTAAAAGACCAATAAAAACTTCCACAGATGTTCACTGAAGGATTGTGTGAACATAATTTTTGTTTGAACGTCTGCAAATGGATTTGTGGAACAGAAACCAATGTCTGTCTGGATTTGGAGGAAAAATACATTTCAAAAAAGCTGTACAGCATGCATTTGAAACTGATCTTCAGAAATGTAAAGTATACATGATTTGTAGTTATGGAGCTAAACCTTGTAAAAACACTGGTATGGTGCTTTAAATGATGTTAACACCAGATGATGAAGTCACAGTAGAAGAAGCCACAATTCAACAAATAAATCCAATCATGACACTGTCGACCAGCTGTGAGTAAAGGTGAGCGAGGCAGTGTGAAAAGTTCACCTCTCTAGTTTCCCCACAAGTATTAAAACCCAGATTAAACGAGAGCTTTGTTTCAGCTGCAGATGTGACGTTTTTCCTGTGTGAACACACAAATTAAAAAGGGTTTTTTGGATGTTTTTTGTGCCATGAAATCACCATCGGAATCTATTATGAACACTGTGAAGCTGAGCTGACCACAAGCCTCTGATCTCTGTGAAAGAGTAAACTTTTCCAGTACAGGGGTGTTTCAGAATATACATTTTGAGTGGAGTTTTACTTTTAAGATCTGTGAAAACCATATAGTTTTGGAGAAAAAAACAAATATATTAAACAATATCTCTAAAATCTAGAGATCTACATATGACTTGAATTCTCACTGAAAAGGCCATTTGAGAGCATCATGCTTTCTTTTTTTCCATCTTATAGCTGTTGTATGTAGACGGAGTCAAAATAATTCAACAAAATGCAACGTATTTGTGTGTTAATCTGCAATGCAGCATCACTAATCCTGAAAGAGCTGAGATTATAGAGATTAACCAACAGACAACAATATAAAGAGATGGATGGAGAGGAAGAGAGTATGAATAGAAAAGATACACAGTATAACATAGATGGAGGGATGAATGGAGAGAGAAGAGAGAGAGGAGTATAAAGGTTTTTTTGTTTCTCATTAGACCAAAAGGTTAGATTAGAAATCCGGAAATCTCATCAATTAATCTGTCAGTTATAAGTAATGATCATTAAACTGATTAATTCTCACAGATGTTATGTGAAAGGAAACCTCTAAGTGACACACACCTGTCCCTGTGGTTTGTGTGTTTGCTGAGCAGTCTCTTCAGTCCTCCATGTTTGAAGGCCTGATGGTGATCAGCTGGAGCACCAAATGTTATAACCTCATACCAAACACCTGGAGAGAGAGAGAGAGAGAGATGAGATAATGAAGGCTGTGGCATCTAAACAACGCAGAAGAAAAGGAGAAAATGGAGAAATGAATGAAAGTGAAAACAGGCAGGAGAAAAAGACTAAACAATAAAAAAAGTGTAAAAGCAGCTCCTGAATGTACCTGTGCTGTCTGGACAGGTGACCTCCATCCTCTGTGAGTGCAGGTTGGTTGGAACAAACTGCAGGTGTCTGTCTGACTTACTGGTGCTCGACTTAAAACAGGACGAGACTGTTTGAAAGATGAAAAATATTTTTAAAGGAATAGTTTGACATTTTGGGCTCGACTTCCTGGAGTCAATGCTGGTTGCCTGGCAACCTCATGATGACTACAGGAGCCAGGCTAGCTGTTTGCAGTCTTAATGCTAAGCTAAGCTAACCGGCTGCTGGCTGTAGTTTCATATTTACTACAGACAGTGTACAGTGAGAGTGATATCGATCTTCTCATCTAACTAACAAGAAAACAAAAGCATATTTCCTAAAATGTCAAACTATTTCTTTAAGGGATGATGAGTATTTGTGTAAAAGCTAAAATCTGGCAGTGTGGCCGTTTAATTGACCTCACCTGAGAGTTTGTCGAGCTCAGTGAGTGTTTTCTGATAAGAACCAATCAGATGATTGCAGTGGTTGATGACATCATGGCGTAGCCCATCCCAGTGGGGTGAAAGGTCACCGAGCTCCTTCACTTCTTGGACCCTGAGAAAGAGATGACTTCAGTCTATTGAATAATTTTTTATGGTGGAAAAGTCAAACTGATCACTTTCTGCATGACAAGAAAGAGTGTGTTGAACTCATTATGGTAACACACACACCTGCTTGTGTGCTCCTGTATGAGCGTGCTCAGTAGCTGTTTGGGTAAAGAGAAAGAGAGCGGCGTCTCCGACATCTGTTCCCTGACCAGCAGCCACCTCTGATCCTCCGTCTGAAACCTGTACACCTTACTCACCTGAGCACACAGCACTGAACGCACACACAGGGTAAGGAGGGAAAAGTCATATAAAGGCATAGAAACATGTGCATATCACTCTGAACCTCTACAATAGACTAAATAATGTTGTACGAAACTGTACAAAAAATACTGTGTGCATGTGTCTCACCAGCTCTCATCATTGGACTGTTTTCTTTGTCGTGGACAGAGCCGTGAAGACAATCACACAGCGCAGGACACTGGAGTGAGAGACAGAGGGCAAATAAGTGAGAAAAGACGCGACTAGTGACTCAATATACATCAACAAAACCCAACTAAACCTAAATATAACTGGATACCACAGAGCAAACACTTCTGTGTTATACATGTACAATAAGAACGAGGACAGTCGAGGGTGACGGGAACAAAAGGAAAACAACATAGAGTATTTTTCTTCCTTTACCTTGTGTCCAGGAGGAGTTTTATTGTCGCTCTCTCCCTCCATCCGCAGACGGGACACCTTCACTTCCCCGACCTCGTTCACTCCGTCTATCGTCCTGGTGAAAGAAAGAAACAGACTTTTGATGTTTGGAAACATAAAAATAAGCGAGAGCTAAGGAAGATGTTTACCTTCAGGGGGGCAGAGAAATTCTCTTCTGTGGTAAATTACTGTTAATGAATTAAATATCTTTAAGACTAACTCTCTTGACCTTTCACTTCCGCTCTCCATCCATCTCTCAGCTCAGTTCAGTTACATGTTTGGAAACTGGCAGGGCAAAAATACACATAAACTTGAGGGAAAGAATTTGCATATAACTAAGTTGATAGACATCAGGACAACCTATTCCCAACCTTATTAACACAACCCAACCTTACTAGCTACCTAAGGTAGATGTCTGGCTTCAGCTGTTAGGATAAATTAGGGAATAACAAATAATAATAACTATAATAATAATAATAAATACCACAAAAAGTGAACAAACCAACTACTGAGACTATCTTATGCAGCTGTTAAATACTGAGAATGATAACAAGACAAAGCTAGATAGCTCATGTAACTTTTTTAAAAGATAACTTGGAACATTAATCAGTGAAAATGAATCAGTCAGTCTGACAAAGCTAGCCAGCCTAAGTAGTTATCAAGACAAAGTTAACTAGAAATGAGATAACTGGCAAAGCAAAGATAACCATGAATAAGATAACTAAATTAGGAAGACAAAGCTAACATGTTTATGTAAAAAGATGAGTAGAAAGACAAACCAGAATGAAAAATTAACCAGAAAGACAAAGCTTACATGTCTCTCTAACACCAAGCAGCTGCACAAAGCTCTGCCAGCCTGTGCCAGGTATGTATTAGTAATCAGACACACCTGGACGCAACATGCCATGACACACCTACTGTACACTACCTGCTTACACCTGGCACTCACCCTCTCTTCCACTCATTCTCTCCCTCTTTGATAAGTCCTATTGCTCTCTCTCTGAAGATAGTGTGATTTAAAAACAGGAAGAGATTGCAATTTTCTACTCTCTACAGGGGTGGAGCCTCACGCTACCCTTCTCACTTCCTCCTCTGGCTACAGGTATCCTGGCAACGGCCAATCAGGTGACAACTCCTGGACCTCTGTCAGGGCCTAGTGACATGCGTTTCATTCTCAAAATGTTTCTTTAAGAAGAAATGAAAAATATGGCACAGTGAATATATATATGGTGGTTAAAGGCACCGACAGTAAAACTTAAAGAAATCTTGAAATTAGTTTAAAGATCCTCCTCCAGACATGTTTCAAGATATATATGAAACACTTTTCTTTGAATAATAATTTGTCTGATATGGTTATTCCACAAAACAGTTCAATTATTTTGCCCTTAAAATTACATCTACCCCTTCTCCCCCATTAAAAATAATATGTAAAACATATGTAAATATATTTCATTTCAGAATTTTAACTGCTTCACAGTAGATGTGTCCTACTTCACTGAAAAGTTCATTCTCAGTGTTTGTGCACTGCAGGCTTCACTTTCTACATCACACTTGTGTAAGTCGAATATTGGACCAGGATTGGCTCCAAACTCTTTGTGACGCTTTGTAGGCCGACCGCTTCAAATTGAATTTTCAGTGACTGCAGAGAAACTTCCCACTTTCAGCAGATCAATGTGAAAACAACTTTCTACTGTCAAACTCTGCACATACATCATTCTGCACAGTGAAGCTCAAACACCCGACTGTAGGACTTTAAGTTGAGTTTAATGGTAATTAGATTTTGAGGAGTAACAGTATGTTTGGGGACAGACTGAGACAAGGTGACACTAAGGAGATAAAATACGTGGGATGTTAATAAAGTTTGGTTTAAGAGAGAATTTAAAGGAACAGGTCTTATAATGATGCAGTAATGAGAACAGGTGAATACAGGTGAACTGAAGGTGTGTTTACCTGAGGCTGAGAGAGATGTGAGGCTCCTTCGACCTGAGCAGATCTCTGATGGAGAAGGAGGTGAAACCCAGAAAGCTCCTCTGAGAGAGAGAGAGAGAGTTGTTTGTGTTGATCTAACCAAGCAGTGATCGAGGCTATATTTCAACTCATGGTTGGTTTTCCACTGGTTGTTCTAATAAAAAAGTGGTACAGGAAGTGATGTGTTTTATATTCCTGCTTGGAGGAGAGCCAGGGGGACTTTGTCCTGAGTTTAGAGTCCAAGGCAGAGATAGGAGCCACAGACCTGCATAGACTGAAATATCTATGGGAAATATCTTGAATAGTACTGCTAAAGTAGCTCAGTTCTGGGCAAAATGCTCCTGACTTGCTTTGGAGGCTGGAGGTTACTTATGTACAGCGAGTACTGTACGTGATGAGATATTGACATATTTGTATATATCTGCAGTATTTGTTCTTCAGGTTTGAGCTCATCAGTATAACGCCAGGCAGAAAATCACCATGAAAACAACAGGAACAGCCACATGTCACAGTGCAACCATTTCCTAAAAACATTTCCTAAAGAGCCCTGAATTATACGCAGAATGTGTCGTGCTAAAAGTTACATAAAGGGCTGTCGCACTGTTTTAAGCTGCTTCCTAATGTACTGCAATATTAATTAATAAATGGCCCATTCTGTCTGGCGCTCACACACAGACACTTGTCACTAGAGGGTCAAGGCCATACCAAAAGTCCTCATTGCAATGGCATTAAAATCACTGCGTTGCTATGACGATAATCAGAAGCTCAGAGGATTACCTTGACGAGTGAAAGCACTCAAATCACCCAACACACACTAAAAGATTCACACACACACACACACACACACACGGCCATGCACAGTACATTTACTTGGAAGTAAAATTAAATGTATAAAATAAAATGAAACTTAAAGTTGTTTCTTTGAAATTTTTTTATGTTTTTCATTATTGTATCCCTATTCTATTCCTGTCAAAAAGCTAAACTTCTCCAGTTCCAGCTTTATATATATTTTCTGGTTTTATTAGTCTTCTACGACAATAAACTAAATATCTTTGGGTTGTTGGTCAGGGAAGAAGAAGACATTTGAGGACGTCACCTGAGGCAGAAATCCACATTTTTCACCATTTTTTAGAGAAAATGACTAATCAATTATTGGGGAAACCTGCCAAGATTAGTGTGTCCATAAGCAATAGGTAAGTTTAAGTAGTTGTTGAAAGAAAGTCAAATATGGACTTTGTGAAGATTCAAGACTTTTTTTTAAATGCAGTTTGGCAGCCGACTAAAAGGTGACTAAAGGTGATAAAATGTTCATAATGATGGCTTATTCGTCTGCAGTGAGTTTCAGGTCTACCTTATTTTTTTCAGGTAAGCATTGGTTTATACATTTTTTTTTAAAAACTGTCCCACGCTGACGTCTTCAAATAGTTTGTTTTGTCCAAAAAAAATTCAGTCTAAATGTCTTGAAATTTTTCAGCAGTAGTGTGAGTAAGTCTTAAAAACACTAAAACAAAGACAGAAGGAAACAAACAAACAGGATATTGAGACATTCATTCCCTATTAACAAATTGTTGCTGCATTTCTTAGTTTGCAGCTGCAGGTTTAGGCAATATCACACACACACACACACACACACACACACACACACACACGTAAACACACACTGAGCTAATCTGTCTCATTGAGTTCCTGGGTAAAAACAAGAGGCTTTTAAGATTACACGCTAATCCACATCAAACCCGGACACAAACACAAACTAAACTGACAACTCCAACAATTCTGTCACATTTACAGTCTGTGTGTCCGTGTGTATGTGTGTGTGTGTGTGTGTGTGTGTGCACTCCCCTACCTGTCCAGCAGAGGAGCTGTTGTCTCCTGATGGACAGAAACAGTCAGCGCACGCCGTCATCTCTCTCTGTACGTCCCCAGAAAAAAAAAAAAGAAACGACAACTGCAAAAAAAACTCTTCCTCTATGTTTCTTCTGTGTCTTCTTCCTGTTTACTTCCTGTTCGCTCGTATTTCCTGTTTTCTTACGTCAGCAGAAGACTTTAATAACCAGCTGATGTCCACTTCTTCACCCCAGAAACAAACACTTAGATATGAGTCTCACTCTCTGCTGCATGCTGTTTAAGAACCGCTAACAAAGTAAAAATAGTTTTTTTCTTCTATAGAAACTTTTGAGTAAAAAGTTTCAATACAAAGTGCTTCTTAAGTATTATTTATTGAGCTACTAAAGTGTCAAAGAGCTTTAAATAGTATCAGATGGTTATTTGTGCAGTTTAAATTTCCCCTACAAAGTGCAGCTGTGCTTTTAAGAAATAGAGAAATGGGGATGCTGTGACCTCTGACCTCTGAACCGTGATCCCTTCCTGCTGTTTGCTTCCTATGTAAAAAAAAAAAAAAAAGACGTCCTCTTTAAAATTATTACCTAAATTCTCCTATGAATTGGACTTTGTATTTTAATACTATTGACAATATGATACTTTAGTTTTGGTGCCAATACAGAGAAAACTTTTTTATATCTTTCTTTGAGAAATATATATTTTAATTTAACAACAGAAGCAAAACACAAGCTGCACTACAAGAACTCTGACCATAAAATAATCTTAAACTGCAATATTTTGATATAAATCTGGAACTGTCTGACTTAAAATTAACTTAATAAAACTATGAATCTGACCAGATATTCTTTGGCAGTTTTTGATATTTTGTACTACAGGCACATGTCAGTCGGTACCAAAAAGTACTGAAAAAGTACAAACGATGGATTTGAGTTTCAGAGCAAAGTTGCTGAGTAACTACAATACCTCCAACACTTTCCCACTTGTACCTGAATGCATCATTGAAATTAAAGCTTACTGTACTATTGAATTTAGCATAATAGAGACGAATAACTGACTGACTGTGAAGTGAAATCTCTCTGTTTCAGCAGCAGCTAAAAGACGATTTCTCTTCTCTTCCTGCCACATGATGGATTTACTGACTGTAAAATAAAACAAAAATGCAGAAAAAATAAAATAGCGATGCAGGAGAAGTAGAGCAGAGAACTTCCATTAACCGGGGAAAAGGAGGAATCCAGACAAAATAATCCGTCAGTCAGTCATGAAAAATCGACTTAAAATCCCTCTTCGGTCGGCTCGTCTGCAGTTTCTCTGTGATTCTATGTCTCTTTACGAACACACATCAGCCGAGTGTCTCTTTGCTCCCTCTATCACCTCCTCCTCCTCATCCTCCTCCTCCTCTTTCGTGATGGCTGATGAGATTAAAAACCCATCGGCATCATGGGAAATATGCAGATTAGTGGAGTGCCTGGTGGGCCGGTCAGGGTTGAGTTTGGCAGAACGGAAAGAGAAAAAGCAGCTAAAAACGGAAACATCGATTCATCTAAAATCTCACTTTCTTCACGGTGGTTGTTCTCGTTTCACCCTCCCATCCGCCTCCCTCTCTCGCTCTTTGTGTGTGTGTGTGTGTGTGTGTGTGTGTGTGTTGAAAAGCTACCACCACTGGTATTACACATGTACACATCCCATGCCCTAATCCTATTACACACACACTCCGACACATCTAAACACACATACACAACTATGCAGAAACACACACAAACACACACACTCACTGTAGTGTGTGTCACTGGCTCCTCTGCGTGGTAAACGGTGACTTTGATCCTGCTGTGATGGTAGACAGGGTAGTCGCCACGGAAACACACAGATGTTCGAAACACAAAGTCATCCGGTCCCTGAAACACACACACACACACTTTTAAATAGGCACAGAGTAGTGTTACAGAGTGTGTATGTGTGTGTGTGTGTGTGTGTGTGTGTGTGTGGGGAGGGGTACCTCCACTATCTCGGTGCAGCAGTGTTTCCTGACTGTGTGAGTGTGTGTGTCGATCACAGACACTTGAACCTGAACTCTGGCTGCCACAGCAACAATACCTCGACACTCTGAGAGAAAGAGAGAAAGAAGTATGGTGAAATCATAGTGTGTGTGTGTGTGTGTGTGTGTGTGTGTGTGTGTGTGTGTGTGTGTGTGTGTGTGTGTTACATACCCACAGTCAGGTGCAGTGGAGAGACTTTAGCAGCAGATTCGACTCCACCTTGTGGCCACAAAACAATATTACATCACTCACTGGACATCAGCACTGCAAACTCAACTATATTAAAGGGACATATTCTGCACATTTCCAGCTCTATATTTATATTCTGGGACTCTACTAGAATATCTTTGCATGATTTCCAGTTAAAAACTCCTTATTTATCTTATACTGGCCCTTTATGCAGCCCCTCAGTTCAGCCTCTGTCTGAAACAGGTCGTTTTAGCTCCTGTCTCTTTAAGGCCCCCCTCCCGATGAGCCCACTCTGTTCTGATTGGTCCGCTTCAGGAAGCTTCCTCCAGCTCTGGAGGCCACGTAGGCTACGTAAACAAACTATAGTAGCAGGATGAGCCCTGGATTTTGACTTGCATGGAGCATTTCTACAAACGTTAACCTCAAGTTTTGGAACTTTGACCATGCAAAATGTTCATTTTCTTGAGTGTAAACCTGCCAATCAGGTGACGTTTGTCTCCTCTACTGGAGCCAGGTAGTCCTGTGATACATAACAGTGTAGACGTTTTATCTTTACCTTTTAATATCATGTCATTAAAACTGGAGTCATAATGTTTTCACATTACAATGCTCTGTTATCTGTTATCTTTCAATAATAGTGGTCCAAATTCAAAACTGTCATGACTGCTGTCCAAGGTGCTGATTCTGGACCTGTCCCGAGAGTCTGCCATCATTTTCCTCATCTGTAAAGCTCACTATATACTGTATATCTTGCTGTTTCCCATCCTGGTTGGTGAGTCTTGGAGGGCAACGCTGGTAGTAGCTTTTCTTGTTTTGCATGTTTACTTCAACAAAAATTAATGCAAAGTCCGAAATGAAGTCCGAAGCTTCTCCACACTAACAAGATGACAGAGTTTTATCAGGCAATTTATCAGTTTTCACACATTTCCTTCTGGAGCCACAAATGGCTTTATACTACTTTTGTTCTCATATTGCAGTATCACTCCCAACATCTGGAAAAACCAGATGTGTAAAATCAGTGGAGTTTTGTCAAATTACTGTTTCTAAGGTCAAGGATGAACATTCATGCTCAAAAGTCATATATTTAATGAGTGTCGCTGGTGTTAACGCTGTCATCTGCTTACTTACTAACTTACTACACATGACAATGACTTTTCGCTTTGTGGTGATTAATCAGAGCAGCATGTCTCAGTCTCAGTAAAAAAAATAAACCCTTCTGAGCCTTTTACAGGTTGGGAAAGTTAAGAGGCGAAATGGCTCAGTCGGGGGCAGGACCACCACCTCCACTGACCAATTTCCTGGGGGATTTAAACATGCTATCACTCCCAAATTCAGGTCTTTAAGTAAAATAACTGACACTGGATGACAACTAAACCCAAGTTATTAATGTTTTCAGATTAGTAATAGTTGTAAACAAAGAAGAAAACTAATGATCTGCTGGTAAACTCTTTGCTTATATATGTGGATATAACAGCAATTAACATGTTAAAAAAATACTTTAAATATGAACACACTCACCTGCTCCTCCATCATCTTCCAGCGTTTCTGTCTCCCCCGGTGCGGTGTGCAGCAGTGTGTGTTTGTTTATGAGCGTGCAGAGGTGTGCGATACGTCGCCTCAGTGTCTCAGTGTTTGCGTCTCTCAGCGCAACGAGCCAGGACACACACTCTGCAGAGCTGCTAAACTGCAGGAGCACAGGAGGGTCGCCGCTCTCGAAGCCTGAACACACACACACAAACACACACATTTTACTGTGCATAAATAACTGTAGGACAGATCAACAGAAAAATGACAAAAATTCCCCAGTTCCAGCTTGTCATTTGTGAGGATTTGTTGCTTTTCTTACGTCTTATGTGATTAAAATTCTATATTTTTGGATGTTGGACTGTTAGTCGAACTAAACAGGCAAACTGAGGACGTCACCTCAGAGTGACGTCACCACCGTTGTCATTGTTGGCTTTATCTGATCTTTTTATTTTGTTTATCAAGCTTATTTATTGATCTTATTTATGGATTCTTATTCCACATACAGCTCCCTGGTGTTTTTTATTCCTTTTGTGTGTTGTATATTGTATTATTTATTTGTTTGTTTGTATGTTATTGTGTTGTGTGCACAACAAGCTGCTCCAAACAAACTGCCCCTAGTTGTTGATCATATTGTATCAGGCTTTAGGAAACTGTGACAGACATTTTTTACTGTTTTCTGAAAATTATAAACCAAACAATTAATACAGAAAATAATTAGCAGATTAAAAGGATGATTGTGTGTGTGTGTGTGTGTGTGTGTGTGTGTGTGTGTGTTACATACTGACAGCCAGTCGTCTGTCATCCTCTGGAAGCTTCAAAACCTCACATCTCTCCAACAGCAACACCTCTTCTAGCTCACCATCCTGCACACACACACACACTTCGGGTTAATATTTCTCTCATGTTCGGATTAAAGTAGAAACTTATTCCCATCTCTCTGTCTCTCACCTGTTTCTTCATGATAAACAGCAGGTTTCCCCTCAGCCGACAAAACCGGTCAGTGAGAGCTGAGGAGATGTCAGTGTGCATTAGCTCAGAAAAACATATTTACTGCTGAGAGACATGCTCAGTTAAATTCTGTTTAAAATGTTGTTCTACTGTTGGACACACAGACGTTCCAGGAAGTAAAGTCAGAGTGAGTCAGGCGATGGAAATAGATAAAGATGGCTGCCGAGGAGCCGCCGAGCAAGGCAGCTGACCTCAGACAGCTGAGAGAGAGGGGGGAGGGGTCAGAGAGAGAGAGAGGAGAAGACGACAGAACATGAGAGAACAGGAAGTAACCAAACAGAAGAGAATAGAATAGAATAGAACCCATCTGACCTCTCTCCTGTCGTCCGACTCGCAGCGTTCCTTCTTTCTGGAAGTTTCCAGATGTGTCTCTGGACAGAAACAGCAGCTGCCTGCGGTTCACCCTCAACTTCATCCTCCTCCTCTTCACAACACATCAACTGTTTTCTGACACCATCATCTTCATCAGGGCGTGATGTTCATCACTGTCTAAATAAATACCCAGAAAAGTATGAATATATAAATGACTATATTTAAATATTTAATTTATTTGGTCACTATCATTGCATTTATTCTGTATATAACACATAATAATGAGCATATTTTAAGTATATAATATTATTGATGATTACAATAGCTGAAAAGGGAACAAACAACAAATATACAGCGGTGGAATAAGTATTCAAATCCTTTACTTAAGTTAAAGAAAAATCCTACTTAAAAGTACATAAGTATTATGAGCTTGATGTAGTTAAAGTATTGCAGTAAAAGTAGTGGTTTGGTCCCTCTGACTGATATATTATTATATATGACATCATTAGATTATTAATACTGAAGCATCAGTGTGTAAGCAGCATGTTACTGTTGTAGCTGCTGGAGGTGGAGCTAGTTTCAACTACTTTATATACAGTTAGCTAGTTTAGTCCAGTGGTTCCTAACCTAGGGGTCGGGGCCCTCCAAAGGGTCAGCAGATAAATCTGAGGGGTCGTGAGATGATTAATGGGAGAGGAAAGAAGAAAAAACAAAGTTCTGATACACAAATCTGTTTTCACTTTTTGGACTTTTTCTCTAATCTTTGATTTTTGCTGAAATATTGGATCATTTGAACATTTATTGAAATGAAACCATGTGAGAAGTTTAGAGGGAAAAATCACTATTTGGTGGAGCTGTTAACAACTCGGAGTATAAAGTACAATATTTCCCTCTGAAATGTAGTGGAGTGGAAGTATAAAGTAGCATCACATGGAAATATAGTAAAGTACAAGTACCTCAACATTACTTACTTTTATTTACAGTACTGAATAAATACATTTTCCACCACTGACAATATATGAACATTAGTGACATTAAGTGAAGCAGTTGAGTAAGTTACAGTACATTCATTAACGTTAGTTCGTTGACACGAGCAAAAAAACTTCTAAAAATAACATTAGATTTGATTAAACCGCTTCATATGAAATAAAGTACATGAAATCTAACATTTTAACATGAATAATAACATGTCGCAGTCTCTTACCGGGAGAAAAAGCAGGTTTCCAACATCATAACCAACATTTCCTGCCGATGTTTGCTTTGAGTGGGAACCATAGCGGAGCTGTGGGGAATCTTTGGACCGAGCAAATATCGCGAGAGTTGTTTGTCCTAACGGTTGCGCTGCTCACGTAGAACCACAAGATGTCGCGAGAATGCCCACTTGAAGAGAACACACCAGTTAGTTCAATATTAGACTAAACAATACAGATTTTTGAGAAAATAGATATAAACGACTACAAATTTATAAGATATGGTATCATTTATAAATCACTTTAACTAGACCAAAAACTGAAATATTAATGAATATGATTACCACCATCTTTACTGCTAATTACCAATTACTCTAGAAACGGAATACAGATAGACTATTTTTTTCACCACTTTCACCACTTTCACCACTTTCACCACGTAGCAAAAGCCTTAACACTGTTTAAACCCACTTTCAAATGTGTGAAACCCTTATTTTGCTTATGAAAACAGAAAGAAAACGGCAATTTCACTGATATTTCTCCACCCAGACCACATTAGACCAGGTCTAGATCAAAAAACACCATACTTAGACCTCTCAAATCTGGACTAGATTACCAAGAATACTCCACTTGATTAAGGGGACGTAAAAGCACTTGTAAATGAATTATAAATGATTTAATCGTGCATTTACAAATCATTTATAACAGATGAGGAACACTGATGAAAGTAGTTGGGGATGGTATAGCGCTGACACATTCATAATATATCAACAAATCATTAATTAATCATCTACTAATGATTTATTCATGAATATTTCATAATTAAGTAATGATTACTTCATTACTAACTAATGCCTTATAAATGACTTACTACTGATTGTCATTATAAAGCTGTTTATTTGACTTCTTTAGTTGTATTTTAATTTCTTTGTATCCTTCTGTATGAAATCAGACAACCCTTCATGTATAGACTTACATTTTGGGGATCCACATTGCAGAAACAAGCAGTGTATGACCACTAGATGGCAATAAAAGACAGTAATCGTAGATATATCTATGACACATATAGTAATATGAGTGTCTGTTGTGTTTTGATACACAGCAGAAAAGCCAGGCAGCTTTGAATGTTATGTTGTGGATTTTAAAGTTCAAGTTTTCAGTTGAAACTCTGACATCTGACATTTCAACTGTGAAAACATTTGCAATTACAGGTGGCATGAAATATTTTCAGGACCATAGTATAAAACTAACTAAATGTAAAAGCATAAAGCCAAAAATATTTCATTGTTGTCATTATCACACTGGGTGAAACTGACTAAATTAGAAAAATATCCATTTTTTTGGTTGACAGTAACAATAAGAGATATGAAAAGACTCTTCTTTGAATAATAATTTGTGTTTGATAAAGTTTTGCGACAAAACTAGTTAGAAATTATTAAAATGACATATACTCCATTTGCTTCATTGAAAAATCCAGAATCTATGAATATGCAACTTTATCAGGTTTAGTTCATTACTTGATATTTTTATGTTTTAGTCATTTTTCAAGCACAAATGCCAAAAAGTCACTAGTTCCAGCTTCTTAAATGTGAAGATTTGTTGTTTTTCATCATCATTTATGACAGTAACTACGAATATCTTTGAGATTTTAAAAACATTTTATTACATCTGAGCTGTGTGATATTATAAGTTTTTCATTTTTCACTATTTTCTAACAATCCATAGACCAAATGAATAATTGATCAGATTTAAGTGACAGATTAATCCATAGTGAAAATCATTGTTAATGGCAGTCCTATCTTGGTTTTAGATAAAAAATGAGTTTCCTGAAGCAGCAGACAGCTTTATCAAGGCAGTTAAAGATAGCTAAAGCCAAAATGTTAAAAAAAAATAAAAAAATAAATAAATAATAACCTAAACAGGATAAATGAATATATAATTAGGCATGGTGTAGTTAAAAATAGAAAATATAACCTCTTTGGTAAATCTATCATCTGTGGTAAATCTATAGGTTCTATATCTATAGCTTTGCAAGGAACAAATTTATCATGTCGTTTTTAAATTCTTTGCAACATAATAAACCTCTTTTACGATAAAAGTTGATCCCTGCAGCGACCAGTGTTTCTGTTTTTGTCAAAAGTTTGAACCAGGACTGAACTGCTGAACTTTGACCCTTTTGAAAACCCCTCGTTACAGACATTTCTTCTGCTCTGTTTAACTTAATCAGAGTGTTGAAAACTGATTTTAAAATATTTCTTACTGTTAACTGACTTTTAGTCTTCACTCTAATGTTGAGATTGGGGAAAAACATAAAATGATAATAATGTATATTTTCTATAACTCCACTGTATAAAATGACAGTGTGATGAACCATCCATCCATTTTCCACCACTTATCCAGGACCAGGTCGCAGTGGCATCATATTAAGTAAGGAAACCCAGACATCCTTCACCCCAACAACGCCCTCCAGTTCCTCCTGGGGGTTCTGGGTCTGCCCCAGGGTCTCCTACCAGTTGGATGTGTCTGGAACACTTACAGAGGAAGCTCCCCCCCAGATGTCTGAGCTCCTCACCATATATCTGAGGCTGAGTCCAGACACCCTCTGGAGGAAACTCATCTCGGCCACATGTATCCACAATCTCATCCCTTCAGTCACAGTTGGGATGTAGACCAACTGGTAAATTGAGAGCTTCACCTTCTGGCCCAGCTCTTTCTTCACCACAATGGTCTGGTACAAGGCCTGCATTACTGCTGATGCTGCACCGATCCGCCTGTCAACTTTGTGCTTCATCTTACCCTCACTTGTGAACAAGACCCCGAGATACTTGAAGCAGTCCACCTTTTTCCAGCAGAGCACCATAGCCTCAGATTTGGAGGTGCTGACTCTCATCCTGGCCTTCTCCAAGTCCACAAAGTACATGTAGACTGGATGTGCAAACTCCCATGGTCCCTCAAGTATCCCTGCAAGGGAGAAGAGCTGGTCCACTGTTCCACGGCCAGGAGGGAATCCACATTGTTCCTCCTGAATCTGAGGTGTGACATTCGGCCCGGAGCCTCCTCTCCAGCACCCTGGCATAAGTTTTCCCTGGGAGGCTGAGTAGTGTGATCCCCCAATAATTGGAGCATACCCTCCGGTCCCCTTTTTTGAAAATGGGAACCACCAACCCAGCCTGCCAGTCCACAGGCACTGTCCCTGATCTCCATGTGACACTGAAGAGGTGTGCCAGCCATGACAGCTCAACAATGTCCAGTCTTCAGCAACTCAGGGCAAATCTCATCCACACCTGACGCCTTACCACTGAGCTTTGTGACTACCTCAGAGACCTCTGCCAGGGATATGAATGAGGCTTCCCCCGAGTTGTCCAACTCTGCCTCCTCCACAGAGGGCCGAACCTACAGAGAATTATCAGTGACTCTGCAGCTCCTCTTGGTTTTATGGAACTTTATAGTGAGTTTCAGCTCATTGCTTAGCTTTCCAGCTGCAACTTTACTGTTTTAGTTCACTTGCAGCTCATAGCATCGTTTTCAGGTCCAGCAGGCAGCATTTTTCAGAGAAAAGACTCTGAAAACCCACTGTACACTACCTGCTCAGCACCAAACGGCAAACAGACACAGTTAGCTGTAGACTAGCTGGTGAACATAGTGGAGCATTTAGCAGCTAAAGAGCCAGATATTTCCCTCAGGAGTTGGTAGACAGCAAAAACAGAGCTGAAAGAGAGTGAATATTGGACTTACATGCATTGCAGTTGCATATGAGATCAAACCACTAATTTTACTTTAATACTTTCACTACATTTTGCTGCTATGTGTATTTACTTTGGTAGGATTTTTCGTACAGAATTCTTACTTATAATGGAGTATTTTTACATTGCCGTATTGGTACTTTCACTTAAGTAAATTTTGTATTAATCATCCGAATCTGCCAAGTAATTAAAGCAGTCAGTTAGCCTAAATGTGGAGTGAAAAGTACAATATTTCCCTCTGAAATGTAGTGAGGTGGATGTATAAAGTAGCATACTCAACTAAAGTAGACATACCTCAAAATTGTAATTAAGTAGGCCTACAATCAGTGGTGGAAGAACTATTCAGATCCTTCACTTAAGTAAAAGTACCAAAACATCAATGTAAAAATACTACATTCCAAGTAAAAGTATGAAAAATCCTACTTAAAAGTACAATATTTCCCTCTGAAATGTAGTGGAGTGAAAGTATAAAGTAGCATCAAATTGAAATACTCATGTAAAGTACAAGTACCTCAAAATTGTACTTAATTACAGTACTTCTATTTAATTATTGTTTTGTCCTCCGTTTTTGTTGTCAGTTGGATGACGTCACGCAGCCGGAGCGCGTGCGGCTCTGTATCTTGAGCTCGCGCCGCGGCCGCCGCCGGGGAGCTGGAAGAAGAACAGGGAAGCTCGGAGAAAAACTCTCCAACCGACAAAGCCAAACACAACGACAGCTATTGTTTTAAAAATAACAGCACGGTTTAAACTGTTTCACGCCTCCGAAGCAGCTGAACGCGGAGCCGAAGTGTTTCACTAAAGCCTGGAACTCGTTTATCGGCCTGAAGTTGACGGTGTTTTGGGTGAACTTGTCCCTGAGTTGTTGTGGTGGATGTTAGCGACGACAACACAGAAGGAGGAGGAATAATGTGGCTGCCGCTGCCTGTGTTCTGACCCAGCTAGCCTCATTTCCCCAGACAGAAGGGAGAAGAGAAAGAAAGGAGAAAGAAGGAAAGAAAGCAAAGAAGGACGAAAGTAAAGAGAAATGGCCGAGGCACGGTCAGAGGAAGACGAGGAAAACATGATGAGAGACACCCGGGAACAAGTGGTCCGACGACAGCCGAACAGCTCCGGAGGTAAATCGTGAAAAAATACGAATTTATCTGGTTTGTTTTTAACTGTCTACATCTGATATCGATCCAATTAATCGATTCCTGTGGGCAGGGGCGGATTTAGTGGTTTGGGATCCCCAGGCAAACACTCTTTATCTAACTGGGAAATGTCTCAAAACTTAAGTAAAACTATTAGTACTGCAATATAATTTTTACTTCAAGAGAAGAGTGAAAGACAGGTATTATCAGCACAATGTGCTTAAATTTACTTAACGTCTGTTCAAGGTGGACCTTTTAATTCTAACCCTTTTATATAATGCTGGGCAGTAGAAGTATACAGGTGCATATTTTGGGGGCCTTTTGTAAATTATTTCGGAGAACAATAGTATCATAATGCAATATTTTTCATATCAAAACATAATAAAGCTATAGCTGTTTTGGGGGCCTTTTTCTTGGGGGGCCCATGCTGCTGCCTACCTTGCATGATGGTAAAGTCCACCCCTGCCTGCGGGAAAAATAAGTTGTCTTAAAACAAGTCGACTGGCTCGCTTATACTGGAAATACAAACCCTTAATTGAATCTAGACATTCCCAGATATCATCAAAGTAGTCCACATATATCGTACAAGACCGCTCAAAATACTTTATTTAAATTTCTATGTTTTTTAATGTAGTTTTGCAGTATTCCTGTGGTGAGTATAGTGAGGTTAAAGGGGTCTAATGGTACTTTTAGCTCCTGCTGGATATTTTATACTCCTTCAGGGTCCTCTACAAGGATAAGCTTTTAATTTAGTGCTTTAACATGCAATACAGCAACAATGAGTTTTGATTTAGAGTTAGTTTCAAAAGTATGTGTATTTGAACACAGATACTGATAAGAGACATTCAAAGAGTAGGCAACACCTACAGTACTGTACAGTTTGAGAGTGGGTCTAACCTGTTCTCATCCAAAGCCATAAATTCTTGTATGAACATGCAAACATGTCATCACTTGGGTTAATGTTCACACATGCAGTCATAAACACAGACACACACACACACACACACTCACAGAAACATTCCCAGTTGGCTGTAATGGTGCAGGCCTGTGCCAAGACTTAAAGCCATTAGTTTAATTAAAGCCTCTCTCTTTGTCCCCCTCTCTCTGTCTCTGTCTCAGTCAGGGAAACACAAGTTATCTTGACTGTTCAAGGCTATTCCTTTAAACAAATGCTCTCTGTCTGTGTGTCTGTGTGTCTGTGTGTCTGTGTGTCTGTGTCTGTGTCTGTGTCTGTGTCTGTGTCTGTGTGTGTGTGTGTGTGTGTGTGTGTGTGTGAATAGGACAAGTGCATTAGTCCATAAAAAGCCTCTCAGATGATTCCCTCACTTCATCCCTGGGTTGGGCTGGGTATCATTTGGAAAGTTATGACACAGGTCTGAACAGCTTTGAAGTGTGACACAATACAACCATGCAGTAGAATTTCTATGACAACATAACAGGATTTAGATAAGCTTCAGCTACTCCCTCAGTTCAGTTAAGACAAGCACAGACTACAAACTTTAAAAATCTTTGAGTTGCTGTGCTGTGCAGACATCTTTTTTGTCCCCGGCTGTTGTCGTATAAACGTGAGACTGCACAAAATACCCAACTAATGATTATTTTTATTATCCATTAATCTGTCAATTATTTTCTCGATTAATTGACTAGTTGTTTGGTCCATATATTGTCAGAAAATGGTGATCAAAAAATGTAGTTTACTGTCATGGAATACTAAAGACACCAGAAAATATTCACATTTGAGAAGCTGGAATCAGAGAATTTTTTTGCAAGATTGTCCCACTCAGAGAAACAGTGGATTAAATTATCGCAATATTACACTATGGGGCAGATTGCAACAGTTTTTGTCCAGGATGCACATAGTTAATGTGCAAAACAAAAGAGCAGGTGTAAAAATAGCACAGAGGGGATTTACACGAGCCACAAGGAAAGTTTTGGTGGCGAGAGGGAACTTAAGTTGACCTTTTTATCAACAGAAACCTCAACAACATCAGACGCGGAGTGAATGCAATACAAATATTCAAATAATTGTAAAATCACTTCAGGCTGTAAGCTTTTGATCATTTTTTTACTGCATTCATCTCAGTATTCTAGTGAGACTAGGACTGCAAATAATGATTATTTTTATTATGGGTTAATCAACGTTTATTCTCTTGATTAATTGTTTACTCTATAAAATGTTAAAAAATAGTGAAAAAATGCCTTTTACAGTTTCTCCAAGCCTGCTGTGATGTCTTCAATTTTACTTGTTTTGTCCGACTAACAGTCCAAAACCTAAAGATATTCAGTTTATTGTCAAATATGACAAAGAAAAGCAGCAAATCCTCATATTTGAGAAGCTAAAACCAGATAATTTGGGGCATTTGTGCTTGGAAAATAATTGGAACGATGAATAGATTATCAAAATAGTTGCCGATT
Organism: Scomberomorus guttatus; assembly: GCA_038419695.1. Classification (NCBI taxonomy): domain Eukaryota; kingdom Metazoa; phylum Chordata; class Actinopteri; order Scombriformes; family Scombridae; genus Scomberomorus; species Scomberomorus guttatus. The sequence goes on from CM076467.1 coordinate 21,032,479, forward strand.
AATTTCAAGTCGATCAACTAATCGACTAATAGTTGCAGCTGTAGGTGAGACAACATTCATATCAGCGCTCTCCACCTTCTCTGCTCAGAGAAGTGCAGTAACAATACAGAGCTGAGCTACAAAAGACAACCAAACAGAAACTTCCTTTCATTAACAGATCTGACAGCAGTGTGACACAAAACAGATGCTCTTGAAGCCCGAGGAGGAAATCAATGCTTCGTCAAAGTACAAAAGTTTAAAAGCATTTATTATAGTGTCTACATGATAAAAACAAGACAGGACCGCACACTGGTCTCCCTCAGGGTCAAACAATCACATGCTCAGACAGGAGAATTAGGGAAAAGTATAAATCACACGTAATTTCACAGCCATGTCTGGCACCCTCATTATGCCTGTACCCATAAATAAACACACTAATTGTTAAGAAAATATGTAAAAGAGAAATTATCTTTCCTACCAAAATGATACATGACCAATGAACCCCCTCCCCAAAAGAAAAAGAAGAAAAAAAACCTGCCTGATTAGGGTATAAAGTTAAGCAAAAAGTGGATTTAGTTGGTTAGTTGTTGGTTTCAGCTTTAGAGCTGCAACGATTAGTTGATGAATTGATCAGTCAATGGTCAGATTAAGTTTTAGAAAAAGGTTCCAGCTTTTCTCAAATGTGAGGATTTTCTGCTTTCTCTGTTTTATATCATTGTAAACTGAATATCTTTGGGTTGTGGCCTGTTGGTCAGACAAAACAAGACATTTGATGACATCACCTTGGACATACGGTAAAATCTGGTTGACATTTTTCAATATTCTCTGACATTTTATAGACAAAACAACTAATCGTTCAATCGAAAAAAATAATATGCAGATTAATCAATAATGAAAATAATTATTAGTAGTCCATTATCAATTAATCTGTTGATTATTTTTTCGATGAATTGATTAGTTGTTCGGTCTATAAAATGTCAGAGAAAGGTGAAAAATGTTGTTTCCCAAAGCCCAAGGACGTCCTCAAATGTCTTGTTTTGTCTCGACCAACAGTCCACAACCCACAGATGTTCAGTTTACTGCCATAGAAGACTAGAAGACAGATTTGAAATGCCAACACCACAGAACCAACAGATTTGTTCTGTTGTTCTTTGTATTTACTGCTGAATGAAAAGGAGAAATGCAGAGGAAGACAATAAAACTAAGAGCATCTGTTTCCACAGTAAATCATCTGTTGAGTGTTTGATGGTTATTTATTTCTGCTTTAGAAAGAAACTGCCATGAAACAACCAGAAAATAACGTTTTATTTCTCTCATCCATGGGCTTTGCTGCTCCCTCTCCTCGCTCGACCATCGCCGCGCTGTCTCTCTCTCTCTCTCTCTCTCGCTCGCTTGTGAAAAAACAGCTTTGGTCGCTGGGTCCTCATTTGATGCTCCAAAATTGAAACAAGGTCGGAGTAGGGGGTGTCAAGGCAGTTTGATGTGCCTCATTATGCTTCTGGTGCGTGTTCGGCCATTTAAAACAATAGGTGTACTTCAAAGCACGTGTCAGACACTTTACTGCCTAAAAACAACAACAAAGAAATCCACCTGGCAGTGCTGTTAACTTATCAAGTAATGTTCTCACAACACAACCAGGAGAGAAGCTTAAACATGTTAAAAACACAGATCTGAGTCTAAGTCAGCTGCTGTTGTGAAATGAAGCTCAAGCATGTGATGGTGACGAGATGAGGTCACAGAGTTTTCAAATAAATGTGTTTTACATGAGAAAATCATTTTGATTTAAAAGAATTGCAAAAACATTTTTGAACCATGGAGGAAATTTAATTGGCAATCATCATATAAAGCATTTGGATACAAACCAGGCTGGTGACGCATACACCATCACATTAACTCATACATTGGGAAGTAAACACAGTTTAGTGTGTGTGTGTGTGTGTGTGTGTGTGTGTGCGCAGCATTTCAGCTCTGAGTCTAGTCTCTCTGTGGATTTAAATGCAATCTGTGATTAATTTTTCGTCCATCTGAAGTTTGTTGTCTTTAGCCTCTCCCTAGCTGTGGGAAATGCATCTTAATCAAATTCAAAACCGCAGCTCAGTTTTGTAGCTTTTTAGTTTGGAAAGATACATAAAAGTGAATGAGATCGAAGATATTAACATTCTCAACATGTTGGATCTCGTCACGTTTTCATCCACTAGTAGATTAGGGCTGGGGGAAAACTTAATTTACTAGTGGATGAAAACGTGACGAGATCAACAAAAATAGATTTTCTAAATGTTAGTTAATAACGTGATGTAGATGGAACGAAAAAGGCAGAGCTCAACTGTGAGGGCAGTGCAGCACCCGGACAGTGTACAGCGGGCACACGCTACAGTTACCTTGTAGTTCATTTTCACAAAAGGCAGCAGTTGCAAGCATGTTTTGATTTAATGACTAAGTAATTACGAGACGAATGTGAAGTATATTGTGAACTTTCTATGCCGTCACTCAGAGACTAACGTTAGGGGAGCGGAGCAGCGATCTCCAGCAGTCACAAACGAGACTGGCTGACCAACACACACTGCAGCACTTAAACAACTTAAACCAACTCTGAGGTGAAGAAAGTAACTCGGTGCTCAGTCTGTTTTTCAGCTGCTCAGCGTGTTGGACAGCGTGATGGCTTTTACCCCGGAGCTAACGGTGCAGCAGGGAGGCTGCTCTCCACTGCTGGAGACATGACATTAATAACACAGCGGAGCACTCCGCCTCCCCCTCATTTTGTTATTCTCATACAGGCAGGAGACTGTAAGATGCTTTCAAATTAATTAATTTATTAATTAATGTTAGTTAACTTTTTAAAATAAAAATGTTTAGGCAGGTGAAAGACAAATGGACAAACAGGCAACGGGCATCTGCATATATTTTTGTAAACAAACAAATTTTTGTTATTGGTATCACTTTTTTGTCTGTTTGACTGCTGCATATATGCAAATTATGTACAATATGTCTTTGTGCGAACAGTAGTGATTTGCATCTGACACGTCTAGGTCACCAAAGTGGTACTCAAAAGCCTGGATGAAAAAATTCATCCAGGCTTGGCAGATCTGTATTTCAGTGGAATAAAAGACACCAGTGAATGGTTTGGCACTCAGTATACTGGAGCAAGAGACTGAAAATAGAGCCCCCTTTTCTGTTCATTCAATCGAGAATCAGTTTTGGATCGAGAATCAATTCTGAATCAAATTGTGAGATTCCTAGAGATTTCCACCCCTATATTAGATTATATTAAGTAATGAAATGGCCATTAGACATGATTCCCACTACAAAGTGACCCAGTTTTCTCCACACAGACTCCCCTCAGTGTGCCAAGTGATAAATGTCTCATGTGAGTGTCTCAGGCTTTCATCCCATGTGGAGAAAGATTTCTCACCAGTGACCGTACTGACAAAAGTGGGTCAGTTTGTCAGTTAGTGTGTCTGCTCTGCTGCACGCTACCCTGACAAAACAATTCTTTACATTAAAATGTTGAGTGCAGCTTTAAACCTGCCTTAACTGATTTTTTTTTTGGCCACTTGGGGGCAGTGGAAGACAAACTGTAACCACAGCTCTGACATTAAATTTTAAGTTAATATGTAAACTTGTTAGCAAACTATTTCCACATCCAGAAGTTACAGAACAACATTATCATTCACTTGGAGTTGTGTTTCTGTCCACCTGGTGAATGTAAGACCCATATTCACTCTTTTAGCTCTGATTTGGTCTCCACTAAATCCTGAGAGAAATATCTGGCTCTTAAGCTGCAAATTGCTCAATTATGTTCACCAGCTAGTCACTAAGGGGAACTGCAGAGTCAGGTTTTCTGTGGTGGTTTGTCACTACAAACGACACCTTTCACGTACAAGTAGCTGATCTTAAAGGGAAACTTCAGGATTTTTCAACTTGGACCCTATTTTCCCATCATTTTGTGTCTAAGTGACTAATGGGGACAACAGTTTTTAAATGGGTCCAGTATTGAGTGTCCCCCCGTGAGGCTGCCGATGCAGGCATATGGAGAAAGATGTGGGGTGTCAGATCCATGGAAAAGAGACGGCAAACTGGTTTGTAATTAAGGATTCAAAATTCCAATTGCCTGCAGATCAAGTCATTACAGGCACATTAGGATAATATCATTCCATAGCACCGGTTAAAATAATAAGTGTTGATAACTGCAGGTCATATCAGCTGACACTAATTAATTTTCTTTGAGTAACTTGATGGCAGGCCAGAATTAAACTTGGCTGTTGTTGGGTTTGGTTATCTGTATTTAGCCAAAGATCCTTTGCAAGGTAAGATACTTCACTCTGTAAGTAGTACACTGAGTGTTTCTGTAGTTTCAACAACTCTTAACAGAGTGATACGTCTTCTCTCTAGCAGATCGCGTCATGTCAATTTCAGGAGTCATTTTCTCCGTTTGAACTTTCATTCATATCATTTCAATAATTTAAGATGATAAATTGAATAGTTTTGAACCAGGACCTTCGTTATTGGGATTAAGTAGCTTGTGAAAAATGACTACACTTGTTATTTTAATGTGACTATTACATTTTTTAATGTGATAGGCATTAAATCAACATTGTATATCAACTTTTGCTCTGTAAAGTATCTGAACGGACTCGGTATCGGAAGATACCCAATATTAGAGGATCGGGGTCAGAAAAACTTGATTCCTAATAAAAATATTGAATATAGCAGCTTTAAGAAGGTTTTGTCTTCTGTCTTTATGTTGTTGAAGTTTCCTTGAGCAAAACATTGAATCCCTTCCAGCTCGAATCTTCGACCCATGACCTCTGACCTCCCTGTGCCAGACTAGAAACCCAGCAGATGACAAGCGCTGAGGAAAATGTGCTGCGGTAGGCATCTGCGTGTTTGAACGGAGCTCCAGCACAAAGCTCAGCCAGCCTGCTGCAGGACAAACATCTGGAAGTGTTAAAACTCCTGATGACTCCAGCAGAATCACACAGCAGCCAATCGCTGCTTCACTTCCTGGACGCTCTCTGCCAATCATGACGCTGGCCAGAGCAGACGGGCGGTCCAGTTAAGAGTTTTAGGGACAGTGAGAATTGGGGGAAGAGAAGACAGAACAGAGAAAAGAGAAGTTTTGAGTATTGGAGGAGCAGAAAAAGAAAGCCAGTCTTTTGTCTTTGCAGAATATTTTCCGAACACGTCAACATTTAGTTTTTCTGGACTTTAAGGCAAACCAAGCTGACCTGTTGATCAGTTTGGGCTGTGACGAGAAGGAGAAGGAGAGGAGAGGAGAGGAGAGGAGGTAGGAAATGGAAAATGCACACACATACAGAAAAACACAGTCCAGCTCTACTTCTGAGAGAGAAACTACTCTTTCTCCTTCCTTTAACTTTAAAATATACTGACAGGAGGTTCAGGTGAGGAGATGTTAGAGAGGTGTATCACACAGGTTCTTTGTTTTTTATTTTGCTGTCATCTTTGTTGCTCAGGTCTTATTACTCTGTTTTTTTCTTTGTTTCACTTACTGGAGATTACCTGTCAATCAAAGGAGTGTGTGACATCCTATTAGGTTTTTCTTTTGATGCAGTTTCTGAAGGTGGTGCTATTGTCTTTGTCTGTTCAACCACGATTACTAGTTCTTCTTCTTGTCTATTCCAAACAGACTGAAAACCAGGGGTCAACCATTTAGCGGCCTGGCTGATTATCGGATCCAATATTCAACATTTTTCCGATTATCGGAATCGTTTTTTTTTTTTTTAACCGATAATCAATATGCGCTACTTTTGCTCTGATGCAGCCGCCTCTCTCTCTCTGTAGTCACCACTCTGCGGTCTCGAGCAATGTGCCGCCCGCACAACTATCTGATTGGTTTCACGTCATGAGTACTAGCCTATCAACACTGAAGGCTGTGCATGCTGCTGTGCGCAGAGAAAGCTATTTCGAAGGTGAGGCAGCAGATGTTGCTGAAGTTGCAATAAACATCACAATCTTCTACGCCAAAGTTGTAAATACACCGCAATCTTATGATTTATTATAATGCACTTTGTTGCAGTGATAAAACATAAGTTAATGCTAACGAGGCTCGTAGAGCTAACTTGAATGCGATAGCGGACGTCAAGTTAATTTGTTGAGCCATACTTTATCCACTTGACTAATTGACTAAAATTGATATATCGTTTTTTCTTGTCACTTAACAGGAACGGTCATACTCTTGTTCTCAACCCACAGCTGCTAGTAATGTTACTGAAGTGTGTCCTGAAGCTGTCTCTGACTCTGCTTCTTGTAACTGTCAGAGAGGTGTTGGATTGTTGTTAGAGACCTTAGATGTAATGGAACTGCATCTAAGGCTGGTGTTAATCCATACACAGACTGCTTAGATGGTGTACAGTTGTCACAGTGGAATAGTTACTTCTATTGCTATTGTACATATTCAGCTATAGTAATCATTTGTAATGAAGTAGCCTAGTTTTGAATGATCCTTTACTTAATTAAAAGTATCAATACCACAATGTAAAAATACACAAGTAAAGTCCTGCATTTAAAATCCTACTTAAGTAAAAGTACAGAAGTATTAGAAGCTAAAATCGGGCTGAAAAAAGTTTAACAAAGTGCATTATTAATACTACTAAGTTGATGCAGAAGCAGCATTTTATTTTAGCTGCTGGAGGTGAAGCCAGTTTGAGCTGCTTTGTGAGGGTCATGAGATAAATCTGAGGGGTGTTGAGATGATAGATTGGGTAGGAAAGAAGAAGTTCTGCCACATAAAATTGAATTTGGATTAATTTTTCAGAACATTTCTTTAATCTTTGCATTTTTGTGAAATATTGGAGAGTTTAACCTTAAACAGTTATTTATTTGAAACCATGTGAGAGGAAATATCTCTCTAGTGGAACAACTCAGACATCTGTAACATGACAAAGAGACACAAATACACACTGATTCTTTTTTTTGTAAGGAGCCACAAGCCAAAAAGTTTAGGAACCACTAGTTAAATCTTTATAAGCTCTTCATTATGTTATTTTATGTAAAATCTTCATCTGAAAAGTAACTAAAGCTGTAAATAAATGTAGTGGACTAGAAAGTACAATATTTCCCTCTGAAATGTAGTGGAGTGGAAGTATAAAGTAACATAAAATGAAAGTACAAGTCCCTTAAAATTGTACTTTGTTACTTTCTACCACTACATTTAAATAATTGAAACCAACTAAAGGCTTTCCAAAGCTGTTTTTCTGTAATAAATGAAGCAGAATTGTGTGTTTAAAATCATTCTAAATTTTGACACCAAGATTTTTATTTTTATTGCAAATGTATATAGCTTCTTAATATCGGTTATCAGTCTCCTTGATTACTAATAATCGGTATCGGCTCTTAAAAAGTCGACCCCTACTGGAAACATAAAACTCATCACTTCCTGTGAGTTAAAGGATTGTTTTTCCATCACAAAACCAAATGAAACACAGGTTTTCACCACTGTGCTGAAATTCTTCCTAAAATGTTTGGCTTTCTGTTTATTGAAGTTAACATGCATTTTGACTGTGTGTCAGTTTTGTTTGAAACAGATTTTTTTTCTTCTGGAAAAAACAATTGAAAGATTTTCTCGGGATCTTTCATGTTTTCTTGATGCGAGCCACTAAGACACCTGAGTTTCTGTATCAATCAATTTAATAGCTTCAGGAATGTAAACACGTTTTAACCCTCTTTTTTTAATTTAACAAAATATGCCAAAGTTGATCAGGAAAAAGTTAAATCAGGAAATATATAATTAAACAATAAGTAAACAAGAATTTGACTGAGCATTCAAGTCACTTTGGATACTGGACAGTTTTCGATACTCGATGCTGCTGACACATTTCATTTGGGCGTCAAATTAATCACAATCTCTTTCTCTTTCTCTTCACAGGTCGTCCTGACAGACGTAAGCCAGAGCATCGTCACAGGTAAGAGATTGTGCTCTCCTCCCTCTTTTTTTTGTCTCACCTGGCAGTTTAATCAAGATGTTACCAGGAAGTGTGCATTTAATCTGTCTCACATGTAGCAAGAAATGTTTGGCCAAGGAGGTGTGTTTGATGTTGAATCCAGGTGATTGGTCAGATCTCTTTGATCGCAACCTTTCACAAAAGCAGTTTTGCTCCAGAATAAATTGGTAAATTGTGTTTAAACGCATCAAAAGACGAAAACGACTTCTACAAACCTCCAGTTTGGGACTATTTTCTGCAGTGTCCTCGTAGACTCGCAGGGAACAAGTTTTTCCCCCTTTTGGTCTGCGTCTGACACACTCCTGAAAGTATTTTGGCTTTTGGCCGGTTGGCATGGCAACTAGCCAGAGAAGTCACAGGGTTTAAAGGCTGTGTGTGTGTGTGTGTGTGTGTGTGTGTGTGTGTGTGTGTGTGTGTGCCTCAAAACTGCAGGCTAGTCTGCATAAAAGGGAGTGGATAATATAAGAGAGTCATTTTTAAGGCTGTTTCTGTTTCTTAAATATCAGATTAAGTCAGTTTTGTTTTTCATCAGGGTTTTCTACATGTTACGTTATCTAAATTACGTTATTATTACAGTTTGACCAAACTGAATAATAACTTTCAGCTGTGAAATCAGGCGTAGTGTGGTAGCAGACCAGCTTCTAACCTCAGTTAAAACCTCTGTTGACTAAATCTTAAAACTTCCTGCAGCAGCTTTATATCAAGTTGCTTTGAAAACTCTCTTATAAGATTGGTGAGAGTTAGACCTTGATGACAGGCCGCATGTCTACATATACTGACTGTGCTCAATACCATAAAGGTGTCAGTATGCTTCAGCCGAAGGCCTCCAAGCAAGGCCACTTCTCTCTTAATGAGCCCTGTGGCGTTTTCTTATAAACAAACAAAAGTTATGTTTACATTCAGTCTTTCTCACCAAAACACATTGTATGTATCCTTGAGTATGTATCACGATAATTACATTATTTAAAAGTAGTTATCGTGACAGGCCTAGGTCTAGCAAACATTAGGGCTGGGTATCACCACTGATCTCCTAATTCGATTCAATTTTGGGTCCATAATTGATTCATTTCAATTTGACTAAGATCAATTCTTGATTCAGTTACATCAAATAAATACAAATATTGCATTAAGAGCTTCTCAATTTGTCCTGGGAACTTAAATTTCTTCTACATCTAACAAGTGAGGAACACTGTTGTTTCCTTGAGTATTACAGGCTGAATTTCCTGTGGACCAACCCTTTTCTTGGGCAAATGCAAAAAGACTAAAACATGACTCATCTCTATTTTTTTTAGGCCTACATGTGCAAAACAGTTCAACGAGAGTAATAAAACCCTGCAGCACTTGCAAGAGCTTCATCGTTATGCATATTTAAAGAAATAAATGCTTACACACATGCTAAACATTGCTTCACAGCGCTACTCCTCCGAGTACCATTTAAACCCTATGTTTTCATTCTTCACACAATTATTCTGTCACTTTTCGCTTGTACAACCAAGTATGAATGCCTGCAAGGAAAGATTGTACAAAAATATGCACCATTATCCCCACTTGTATGATTTATCACATCCTGCCCCTCTTTACGAAGGCTGGCTTTCCATTGAGTGTGGCTGTTCTGAGCCATAATAAACACCTAAAGACTCCCTTTTCTTGCTGCCTTTTGTAGGTGTGTATGACATCAGTCTCTGCCTAAAGTGCTGGATTATCAGTCGCAAACCAACTGAAATGATGACATTTGCCAAACACAGAAAAACTACATAAAATGCTCACCAACTCTGACTTAACAAAAAACTGTTAAATTAACACCTCTGACAGTCTAAACAAAATCTAAACATTTAGTTTTTTTTAGTTTTACTTTTTTACTGGTACCTAAAAGAGTCATTTTACTGCATTTTACTATGTGTTAGTCCAATCCCTTTTCAGTGAAACAGGGAGAAATGAAAAAGAGTATTTTTCCATCACTGTTTAAAGTAAAGCAGTGAGTTTGGACTGTTTGTGTGTGTGTTTGGGCAGTCTCAGGGGTGAGTCATGTGTGTATGTTCATGGTTAGACGTTCTGCAGTAGAAAAAGAAAGAGAGAGAGTAAGAGAGACTGTTGGACAAAGACACAAAGAGAAAGAAAACAGACTGAAAGCCAGTTTAAAAAAGACAGAGAGAGAAAGAGATGAGTGTCAGCTGACTTCCTTCTGTTGACCGGGTGAGTCTGTTTCTGTTGATTCCTGATCTGCCTAGCAACACCTACTTTTCCATTTAAATAGGAAAAAACTTTAGCTCAATTTCAAGCTTTTCTCTGATCCTGGAGCGTCTGAAACATCTTTAAATCAGTTTGACAGTTTGGGTTTGCGACAGGTGATGTCTGAGAATATGATTTACGCTGATGGTCAGAGAATAGCAGGGAATTTTCCAAATTCTCTTTCCGGGAATTTAGTAGATTTTTTACTCTAGAAGATTAAGAGAAAAACATTTAAATGATTGCTCTGTCCAAATGAAATAAAATCCACCTACCAGACAGAGCCAGACTAGCTGTTTCCAGTCTTTGTGCTAAGCTAATTGGCTTCTGCCGGTAGCTTCATATTTACCGTACAGATGCGAGAGTGGTATCAATCTTCTTATATAACTCTCAGCTAGAACGCAATAAGCATGTTTCCCAAAATGTGGAACTATTCCTTTAAAAAAAATCACAAAGGGAGAAAATGTTTAGTTCTTGGAGTCACTCTAAGTGTGTTTCCATACACACTTTTTTATGTGCTTTTTCCAATTTGCGCGTACAAAAAGAGACGCTGGAAATTTGAAAAAAAGTCTAAACACTGCAAAAAAAAGTCTTTACACTTGGATGAGGTGGAAAAGTTAATGTATCGATGAAAGCAAAATGCAACAATGGAAACACATTTTAGTGAATAAATTATGACATACGGGAAGCATGTGACTTAAATGACCCTAAGCTCTCTTCTTTGTCTCTGGGAGCTCAACTATTGATATTCACAAAACAGTCGTGGATGGAAACACACATTCATTCGCATTTTCTTCTATTGTTTTTCTTAAATGTCAGTTAAAATTTACACTACATTTAAATATAAACCTGACATAGTTAATGGAAAGTTGTAATTTAATATTAAAGCTTCTACATTGTTCACAAACACTCTTCTTGTGGGAAACATGCTATACGTACTTTACGTCATGTTAAAGTAAAACTAATGTGTTTCGACCAGCAGCTCTGGTTTGAGTGTACGAGGCCACGAGGCAACCACTCATAACTTGGTCTTCAAATTTGGCAAAATGTCGGCTGTGATTAAAATGTTTTTAATATTTGTAGTGAAAGTAGTTTTCTGTAGGTGCCGTCCAGCATCTGTGATAGTATTCTTGTTTTAGGGTTGGACAATTACTTAATTTATCATACCGTTAATACCATGGTAGCTGGTCATTTTAGGTAATTGTGGGTAATGTTGTAATTCAATAAAAAGCTGATTTATTGGCATTTTCAATTTCAATGTGTTGATGAAGTACCGTGATTTGTTGAGTATATAATTCGCTGGTTAATCAAAAATGTCTGCCTTAAAATTTACTTACTTACCACTTATTGAGATACAGTTCTGTGCAAATGTTTTAGGCACTAAAAGTAAAGTGAGGATGCTTTTTAAAAAATAATGCCATGAATAGTTTTTATTTATCAGTTAACTTCATACAAAGTTCAGTTATGGAGCACATTTAAAAACAACAGTGTTGACCAAGGTTAAGATACAGTAAAACACTTAAAACGGTACAGAAATAAATAGATAAGTAACTGTAACAAACTAATGTGTATCATCCTGTGGGATGGAAAAGGAAGTTTCACTCTTCAACCAGGATGTGAACTTGAAGATTTCCTGTGTAATCTGTGTTTTGTAGATATCTTCGGTTTCCTCAGCTGTTAGTGTATATGTGACTCTGTTTTTGTGTCCAGAGCATCTGTCCTTCAGTCTTTTTTATTTTGTAGCACTTAAGACATTTAATGATTTACTTTTAGTACTTAAGGCTGTTTTCCCTGAGAGTTTGTTACGATTTGATTGTAAGTGTGAAAGCCGTTGTTGTCTGGGTGTGAAAAGCGACCAACGGTGGTCATCCCCTCTGCACACTTGGAAGTAAAGAGTGCTGATACAGGAATAAGAAGGTGACTTTGTGAACTTCAGGCGATAGAGAATATGTAGGTGTATGAGAGTGAAATATGAAGTGAAGGACATATCCAAACACAAATGGTAACAGAATCAAAATAATGAGTGAAACTCCTTCATTGTCCTTGTCAGATTTATCAGATCAAACGAGGTGCTGAACCCTCAGCTGTCTGATGATAAAGCAAAGTGGAGCTCACAGAGAAATTAAAAGTTTCCTGTGTTTTTCTGTGATCCAACTCTGAGGACTGGGTGGGATGACCAAGCTATGTCACTGGAAAACAGAGAGAGATTTACAGAGGGAGAAGGTAAAATAATGTGACTCATGTTTTCCTTTTTTCTTATCCCCCTCTCTCTTTTTCTTCTCTCTCTGTAGCCAGGGTCCGCTGTCCTCCATCAGAGCTGCCATAAAAAGAAGTGAGTATTCCTCCTCTGCCTCTTCGTGACACTCTCTGGGTGTTTAGCATGGGGATTACTTCTGTGTAGTGAAGCGGCAAAAAAGCCAAATATGTCTGTACACCATGCACTCATTTCACTAAAGACGGAGAAGGAAGTTTAAATAATCAGCTCCACAGCCTGAAATCACTCCTGTAATCACTCTACAGATAGTTTCGGGGGTTTCTGTGGACATAAACGCTGGAAATGTATTCTGGAAATTATGCAAAGAAAAGAGTCTGTACATGAAATCAAAGGTGTAAACAGAATAACATTGATTATATTAAACAGAATAGATAAAGTAGCCTTATTTAATCAGGGAAATCCTCTGTTGTACAATGGCACCATGAAGAATATGCAATGTACAAATTAATATTTCGCCTCTTAGTTCCAATTTTGGTAAATTTTAATAATACTGTAATACTACTACAATATTACATAATACTACAAATATTTAAGACTAGGGTTTGATTCCATCGTTGTGGCAGCAGTCTGGGGAAGGCCCTTTTACAGATTTAACTTGACAAAGTCAAAATGAAATGTTTAGCTATCAAATTCGGCTGTAATGTTCAAGTGTGCACATACTCTGTTTGTCTAGAAAATGTTTTTGATTGAAGCCTGAATCCATCCAAACGTATTGATCTAAACTGTAAAACATTCATTGTTAAAGGTGCATCAAAAATAAAACCAGTCTGACTTTGAGATTGTAAAGATGAATATTTTTCTTTGGTGTCTAAATGTCGATTTTTAAAACTGTAGAAGTGTAAGATGGTAACTCCTCCAGCAGAGCTTTGCAGATATCTGAAGTCCATTTGAATTGTTGCCTGGAAAAGAGTTTGTTTTTAAAAATGGAAAATATGCACACAGCACCCTGTTGGTTTGACCTTTTGCTGGGTAATAACATCCGGCTTGGCAAGAAAGGCAGCCGTTTAACCACTTGTACCCTTGTTTGCTATTTAGATCCCTCTTATGTAGCTTCAAAATAAGAAAACACATTTTTCACAATTAACATCATATATCCTTTATCCTCGATGTTAAGGCTGTAAAGGACATCGAGTCAAATATTCAAACCTAAGAGTCCATCTTTTTAAAGCTGTGCCAATACATCAAAATACAACTTAAAATCTAGATGTCTGTCACCTAATTTATTTTTTGTATCTTGACTTTTCAATGCCACTTTAAAGCTAGAAAATGAGTTTCTTCATTGTTTGCCAACATCGCAGTAGGGCTGAAAATGTCTTGTTTTGTCCAACCAACAGTCCAAAAACCCAAAATATTCAGTATGTCATCATGTATGACAAAGAAAAGCATAAAATCTTCATATTTAAGAACCTGAAACCAGCAAATTTCTGGCAATTTTGCTTAAAAAAAATGACTAAAATGATTTTTCGATTATCAAAATAGTTGAAGATACATTTTCTGTCGATTGCCTAATTGTTGGACCTTTAAATCACGTATCTATTCTGCATATGCTTTGTTAATTATTTAATTGTACCTGTATGATGCCTGCAATAGATTATACTGTGATATAAAATACTCACTTTCTTGTCTTCAGCATTATATCTTTGTCAAAGTTGCTAACTTGCCTTCTTCCTCCCGATTTTTCTGCTTTTCTATAGTTTTCTGTATGTAACTGTTGTGTTTTCTGTCTGTCAGCCTCCACCAGGTCAACGTCTCTCTCGGAGACGCCCCGAGAGAGAGACAGAGAGCGAGAGAGAGACAGGGACAGAGAGAGAGACAGGAGGTAAGGCACTGCTGGATTGTCTTAATGTTATTAGATTTTATTGCACGAATACAACAGATTTAAGGGGATAAAGCAGGAAGCATGTGTGCAGTGGAGCACACATTTTCCTGAATGTTCACATTTAGTTCTGCTGTCCATAAGGTCGCTGATGAGAAGAGTCAAAGCCAAACATATTTGCCAAATAGCACCTAACAGATACAAGACCTTTACCTATTCACCCCTTTTGTCTAAATCATCTCACTTCACTACAAATAATTTCCAAGCAAATATCTTGTTGCTCAGAAGTATAAAAGGACAGCGAGAAGGTACTGTTAGAGTAGCTGGGTACTGGGTTGTACAATTCTTGTTGTGTTTGATGCTTTTTAATCCAAGTCAAGTCACGAAAAGAGAGCGAATATTTGTAGTCAACAAGCAAGCGTGACCTTTAGTGTTTACAATAAACTCCATGCAAGGAATTTACCAGTGAAGCGATTTATCACTCAGCTCCTTCCTGCTTTATATTCACACACTTTATTCACACAACCTGGTTCAAATCCAACTGTGGATTTATAAACATTTATAAACCTTTTTCTAATCATTAAGATACCTGTTAGTGTGTGTTGCGTCCTTCATAGTGAAGTTACAGCTGAGCTACATTTCCTTGTTATAAAACACTTGATTTGTGGTCTAATGCACATGTGGTAGACGTGGAAAATGGATATATGCAAAAGAGCAAGTTGAATTTCTGCACGCTATCAGCACTAAGTTTATTAGAGGCAGGTGTTAAATTAACAATATGAAACAACATTTTTAAGATAGAGCAAAGAGTGAGTCAAAGCTCAAACACCTGAGACAGTTATAACACCAGTAACTCTTAAAACATCCTTAAAATAAAACAATGTATGTCAAAATCCATAGAATACAAACGAACGTGGAAGATGAAAGATGAAAGATTAGATGAGTTATGTAAAATAAAAAATAAAAATTTTTTTTTTTACTTTACTTACTTACAATTACTTTCATTATTGATTAATGAAAGTAAATGTTTATCGGTTGATAGGTTGGTCTATAAAATGTCGGGTGAAATGTCAAATAGCTTGTTTTGTGACTCAAATCCTCCACAGTATATAAGCTGAAACAGGGACATGAATATGAATGACATTATCAAAATAGTTGCTGTTTTTTTTTTTTTTTTGCCAATCAATTAATCGACTAATCATTTCAGATCTAAATCAGTCCAAGTCTCATATCCAAACTAGAAATGATGTAATTTTTTGTATGATCTTACTTTTTAAGGTTATGAATATATCTCTATTTTACACAAAGGATTATTCTTTATTTTTTAATTAATAAAAGTAATTCAAGTAAAATCACCAAACAGTTTCTGGTAAACTGCTTCTCAGATGTGAATATATGCTTGTGTTTGTCCACCTCGAACAATACTCTGTAAATTAGGTAACTTAGGGTTGTTTTGGCTTTTAGCCAAACAAAACAGTCAATTAAAAGACGTCTCTTTGGCCTCAGCTAACTGTTAATAATTCCTGCATTATATCCCACTCCAACTGTCTTTTTTAATTAGAAACACATGCTGTTTCATTATTAATCTAACAGACTTTCTTTGTGGAAAATTAGTTTAGAAAATTTGTAAATATTTAGCTTTCCCATCAGTCTCTCTGCTGTCTTTTGTTTTTATTCCTCTGTTCCTGACTTTCTTTTATTTGGATTTGTTGCTAGGCGACCAGAGATCACTATCTTGTCAGCTGAACCGCTAGCCTCCACGTCCTGGTTCCCCGGAGCTTCTGGAGGATTCCCTCCTCCCCCTCCTCCGGCTGCACAGATCTGGGGACCCACGATCCCTCCGTCCATACAGGTAACTCTGTCTGTCTGTCTGTGATGATGTATCAATAAATATTAATAGAGATCAAGACCATTTATTTAAGGTCTTCTTACCTCTGACAAGGAGGTTATATTTTCAGTCATGTTTGTTTGTTTGTTAGCAGGATATCACAAAAACTTTTCAACAGATTTCAGGGAAATTTAGTGGAAAGATTTCGGTGTGACGCTATTAGACTTCACTGCCTGCAGGTGTCACCAGTGTTAAAACAGCAGCAGCTGTTACTTTCTTTGCCTGCAGGTGGCGATGTCAACATGTCGACATCTGCAGGTTTAAACTGCTGTTACTGTTTCCTTTCCTATAAGCAGCACAAGTGCAAAACTGTGCTGAAACTGGCCGATCAGCTCCCTCTAGTGGAGAATCTGTATCCTGCTAAATGTGAATGGTTGAGTTTGTGAGCGAGTCTTAAGTCACTTCTACAAGATGTTTAGTACTGAGTGAGGAAATTGTTACTTTTAATTTATCCAGAATCGCGCAAGTCTTGTGTTCACGATGATCAATTACCAGTGTCAAGCGAGTTGGAATGAAGTAATGGAAAACACTGATTGATGCAGAGAAAATGACAAATCCAAGTGTACAAAAAAATCTAGCTAGTTCTTTTAATTGCTTTTTTAGTACTGGATTATTTTCTCAATTAATTACTAAATTGTTTTGTCTTTAAAATGTCAGAAGATAGTAAAAAAAAAGCTCATTATAATTTCACAGAGCCCAGTATGATGCATTCAAATTGCTTTAGTCTGACCAACAGTCCAAAATATTTAGTTTACTGACAAACAGTATATGACAAATAAAAGCATATATTACATACAATATTACAGAAATGATTGATTATCGAAATAGTTCATTTAATTTAAGTTTCTGTTGATCAACTCATGTATTAATCGAGCTCTACTTGTTTCTTTGTTGTGATTTTGTATTTTCGTTGTGTGTCTCCTCCTCAGCCTCCTCCTTCCTATGAGGAGGTGATCAGGGAGAAGACACAGGAGCAGGTTCTCCGTCCTTCTTCCTCCTCGTGCTCCTCCTCATCCTCATCCTCATCCACATCACGTCCAGTTTCTACAATAACCATCGCCACCCAGACCGATCCAGGAGCTGCTCCTGATCCTCAGGACTCACAGGGTGAGAGGAAGCTCGCTTATTTTAATGTGCTTATTTTTTTCTTTTATTTGTGAGTAAAAATAATTTGTTCGTGTTTAGTGAGAAGACCAGTCAGACCACCGCGGCCCCCTCTCCCCCACCCTCCAAAACCATCTCATGTTGAAGACATCGCCATCACCGCCAGCCAATCAACACTCACCTCCCTTGACAGTGACAGCGTGGTACCAAACACACACCCTGAGACAGTCACACACACCTCCGCACACACACACTGTGACATCCTCACTGAACTTTGCTCACCTTTGACCTCAACTGGTGTTGCTCAAACCGACCAACGGGATCAGCCTTTTGCTGCTGTTGACGCAGCAACCCCTTTGACCACTCCGTCTCAAGCCCCGTTGGAACGTCCCAGGCCACGCCCCCGTTCCAGGCTCAGTGTGCAGCCACCCAGCAGCGAGGTCAAAGTTCAGACTTTGGTGAAACTGCGAGAGGACGGTTTAGCCACGCTAGCCGCCCGAGCAGGAAGTGAAACCACTAACCAGGAAGTGAATCCGGGGAAATACCTGCAGGAGCTGCTCGAGGCTTTCAGCTCAGACGACTGGGGCTTCCCTGATCACCGCAGCGACAGCAGTGGGCCCAGCCAATCAGAGAGCGAGGAGGAAGAGGACGGGAAGGACATGGCGACTCTGAAAGCGAGGATACAGGCCTTTGAGCAGCAGCAGCAGCAGCAGCAGCAGCAGCAGGTGACTGATGGGAGCTGTGGAGACGGTAACAGAGGCAGCGGGACCATTGAGGGGTTTGTTGTCACAAAGAGACCTGAGCCCCGCCCACGCCCTCGTCTCCAGGGGCAACCGGCCAAATCAGTTCCTCCCACGGTCGCCCCAAAACCCAAAACCTTCTCACATGCCCCCAAACCATCCAGCAAGGTATTCTGGGAAGATGGGGCTGTATCAGCAGCAACAGCAGACACAGATAGCACTGAGGCTCTGACAACACCTGAAACCCCCTCTGCAGACTCTAAAGCTCAAACTACTGCTGAACCAGCACCTTCTTGTACCCCGAAATCTGCTCCAGCTTTGGTACCACAGCCCTGCAAAAACACAGAAAAACCTGCAATAACACCCAAACCCCTGCCTGCTACAGAAACCCTCCTGTCTAGTTCCTCTGCCTCTGCCTCTGCCTCTGCCTTTGCCTCTGCCCCTGCCCCTGTCCCGGCCCCCAGGCCACCTCCACCCAAACTCACCCCCTCTCTCAGTGAGACTCCCTCCCCAGCCAACCCCAAACCTCCGCCCAGACCTCCAGTCGCCCCCAGGGCCAGCACGGGAGGTCCACACCAGGATAAGAGCACTGCAGCTGGGCGTACTACCCTAACTCTGCCCCCGAGACCCTCCGTGGAAGCCAGCAGTGGAGCACAGACAGAGATTCATGCTGGAAATGATGAAACGGAGGACACTGCAAGCCAAACTGGTGAGTGTTATTCTGCTCAGTGACATTTTCTTTAAAGGAAACGCATCACACACATTTCCAGGTCTATATTTTTATTTACAAACTGCTGTTGATAGGCAAGTTGTGGGGACAGTCTGTTTGCTGCCATGGCCTGTAATATTTTTCTCATTTAAGTCAATTGTATTGACGAGTATTTAATGTTTCTGTGACCTCAGCAGTGACTGTGAACTGAGTAGCAAAATGTAGGCCTTAAAAGTATAAAGATTTCGTCACATACAGCTGGTGAACTCCTGCTCCCCTGTGCTTCAGGTCATTTCACAAATATTTAGATTTGGAGGAATCATGCTGCTTTCCGCTTGTGCTGCTTATCTACCAGATAGCCTGAATGTGTAGCTGCTGCTGATAAGCTCTCAGTGTAGTTAGTGCTGTTGACTGAACTTCAGACTTATTTGCAGAGCAGCTGCAGTTGTGATAATCTTTTTTTAGATTTCAGTTATCACCACTGTTTGTACTGTTTGTAGCTACAGTATGTTTGGCAACACAGATTTTCTTATTAGGAAAACTCCAACTGATATCATGCTGGTTCCTTGTTCTCAGGCCAATACCATCCCATCCATACATCAGTACTTGATGATTTTACTCAAAACTAAATTGTAATACACAAAAATGAAGAGCAACATCTCAGAAATAAAAACAAACTGGCTTTATTTTCTGCTGTTGTCACAAATTTCTCTAATGGTGGAGAAATAAAGATGCTGCCACTATCATTTGTGGGCTTAAATTACAGAGTTTAATCATAAATTTTGCAGTTGAATAATTGAGTTTAGATCATTTGAACTTTCAGACCTCTGAATCACTGCCCACAACCTTGTTTAGTAATTTAAATAGTGAATAATAAAGTGAAACTAAAATGTAATTCAGTCTGATTATCAGGCTAACTTTAGAGAATCTCCAAACTAACAGCCTTAGTTTTGTTCATGTCTGAATTTGCAGTTGTGAGCTGTTTTTATGCATATTTCTCAAACTTTGACTGTCAATATTTGAATAAAGTTTCAAGTGTTTTTGAGCACATAAAGGAGTGCTTGAGTCAACATGAAGATGCTCGTAGAGATTCCAGTGTGCTGAAATATCACTTGAAAGATGTGATCAATTGGGTGTCAGTGTTGATGCTGACATTTAAAATACTCCCTGCTGTTTGCACTTAAACCTCCCTCTGGGATTTGCACTGACGTCAGTGTTTCTGATGCCTTCGTATTGACTGCTGAACAGCGCTTCATTGTAATCTCAGACTAAACAACAAGCAAACGTCTCCGCTCACACTGGAAGGAAAGGAAAGATGCTGAAAACAGACTTAAGTGGTTGGAGGAAGTGACTTCTCCTTTCTGCCTCAAACATGACCTGATACCAATAAAGTCTGCAGATAAACTGCCCTTCAGAAAGTCCGCTTGAGGCCTCTTGTGGACTTGAATTGTGGATTTAGTCAGACATCAGCACTCCCAGACGGCTCCTCATCTCTGCTGGAGGCTAGCAGCTCCAGGCTACATTACCTTAGCTGCTAGCATTACACACCAGAATCTCAGACTAAACTGATTGTCGAGTTGCATTGTGGGAAATGTAGTCACCGGGTTTTTGACAAGGAAGAAGATTGTGAAAAAAGTATTATTGTCTATAAATCAACTAACCAGACACTGGATGTCCTGTGGCACCAGTAATATTTCCGTATTTTTTAGGTTGTTTTGTTCAGGACAGACTTTTCATATTTTCCTCTCATTTTTGTTATTATTTCAGTGAAAGTAGTAAGTGTTCGTCCAGACATCCCGACCAAACCAGCAGCACTGACCTCACCACGCAGAGCCAGCGGTAAGAGAGAGAGACTGTGTGTGTGAGTGAACACTAAGCTGCATGTCGCTGTAATACAATGGAGTGTTTGAGAGCTTAGAAAGACAGATCTTGCTTGCCCGTGACAGAAATATGCAAACGTGGAATGATTTGATGTGGTGTGTGTGTGTGAGTGTGTGTGTGTGTATGTGCGCGTGCAACAGTAAGAGAGAGAGGGTTTATATTATGCAACGCAAATGTTGTGAAAGAAAAATGCTGTGATTGTGAGAGAAGAAAAAAGCCTCTACTGTTGTTGTTTGCTGTGAGTTTGATGTGTCAGAGTTGTGTGTGTGTGTGTGTGTGTGTGTGTGTGTGTGTGTGTGTGTGTGTGTGTGTGTGTGTGTGTGTGTGTGTGTGTGTGTGTGTGTGTGTGTGTGTGTGTGTGTGTGTGTGTGTGTGTGTGTGTGTGTGTGTTTTCAGCCAAGCCATATGATTGGTCAGCTAAACTGATAATTCCTGTGCAGTAATTAGCCAGGTATTATTGGCTGCTACATGAATTTATGTAATCAAGGGAGCCAGTTAAGAGTTTTCTTGCAGTTTTTACTCCTCACAGATCCAAACACATGTCGGAAACTTTTCCACTTCACTCAGTTGTGTAACAGATGTAATACCAGCAACAGAACATTTGGTGCAGTGCCCCCAATATGATTCTGCAAAAACAGATACGTGGCTCCTTCATCATCATTTCTTGACACAACCGCAACAACAGGATAGTGACTTTGAACTAAAGTAGGTCATCAGTATGTGAGGTCATTGGTCTGTCTTCACCCACGTAGCTATTCACTCTGTGTGTGCTGTGTTCATATTTATGCTAATATGAGTAAAAAAAAACCAAACAAACATATTTTAGTTTCTTTGGATAAAGTTGGGGAAGATAATGGTTGGTTTGTGAGGCAGCTTTTAGTTTTTAATCTCCGAGCTGCTGCTGAACAGTCTGCCTGAAAAACTCTGAGCAGCTGAAAGTTATAATAATCCGACCAATCCTTACCTTTTAACTTTCATTGTCTTTTATCAGTTTTATCTAGTTCTTATTTTGTCTGAGATCTATTTTACTAGTTTACTTTATTTTTTTTTCATATGTGCATTAATCTGTATTTGTACTTTCTACACTTGTTCTCTTATTAGCTTGTCAGTCATTTGTAAAGCACTTTTAATTGCACTAACCTGTATGAGAGGTGTTATTCATATATATAGTTTGTTTGATTTGATAATAGCCTTAATGTGTGTAATATCCAAACATTTTACACCTCACCCTTGTACACCATTTGCCTGAATTTAGTTTTTTTTAGGAAACAAAATAGATTTCCTAAAGTGAGTGCTAACTGGTCTGAGTCTATAATCAATATTCTAATGGGGTGTTTAAGTTGCAAAAAAATGAGAATTATTTAGATTTTAGCAGTCAAAATGTGACCATTTTCAATTTTTATTTTTGTATTTCACTACCTCCAGCTCCCACTCTGGCCCCAAAACCTGCTGGAGCCTCACCAACACCTCCACATCCAAACCCAGTCCCAGCAGCCAAACCTACAGCTGCTGCCCCGGCTACAGCCCCCAAACCTCCTGCACCGGGCCCTGCTCCTGCCTCGGCCAAACCCCCGACTCCAGATCAAGCTCCGGCTCCAGCTCCGGCTCCGGCTCCAGCTCCAGCTCCGGCCCTGAGGAAAGGCCCTGTGGTCCAGACCAAAGCTGAAACTACCAGCCCTGCTAACACAAACTCCTCAGACCCTCCACTTCCTCCACGGTAAGAAAGAGGATAATGCTGTTAAAAGGTTTCACAGTGATGATCTAGGATGAGGATAAACCCTACTGCCCAATAAAAGTGAAAAGATGTGTTAATTAAATAGGAATTAGGCTGCTCTATATTGGGCTGAGTCTCAGATTTCTGCTGCTGCTCTGGAACAAAGGGAGTGAGTGTGCTCTACTCTGATGGTCACTGTTTCTCACAGTTTCTTGTTTTTCCAGCAGTTAGTTGAAAATCATTTTGAAAGACAAGCACTGATACTCATTGACATGCACCATCTGCAAAGATAGAAGTCAAAAATAAAGAGCCTGTGTAGCCTGATAGTGCTGAATGTCTAAGGATACAAAACTTTCACACTGATTTAGTAATAATGGGCCCCATCACTTACATTGAACGGGATCTTCTAATGATCAGTATGAACAGGAGGAATTATTATGGCAAGAAAAACCTGTTTCAAAGGATACATGACTACTGTTTTAAGACAGACTTCTATCCCTTCAGTCATAATCAAAGTAAAAATACCTCCACACAGTTGCTTGTTTCTGAGATTTTCACACCAAGCAGTCATTATTTCCAATATCAAATGCAGCCGTAGGATTCATACTGTAGCTGCTTTGACCCCAAATACACTGACCTCTATGATACATGTCTAACTGCAGTGCAGCATTGACTGGAGATCAGAGTCGGGAATTAACGGGGGTGTGGCGCAAAGTGGACCCCTAAAAAATGTAAAATTTTTCCTCTTGTAAAATAAATAGTTAAACAAAGACTTAATATGTTTCGCAAAGTGTGTCTGGATAAGTTTGACTGCTCCCTTTGCTTTTTTTAAATAAGAGTCATTGAATATTGGTCAACATAGAACTACGGTATTTCCCATCATTTGAAAAAATTACCATGGAAATCACCCAAAATGCCCCCTAAACATGGCCTGCTGGAGGTGGAGTATGATGTCTCTGTGCGTCTCTGAATTTGTGCAGTTGTATAAAAGTTTTAGTTGTACTAAAACCTGTATAAATAAAAATGTTTATGTAGTCCTAGTACATAGCATCCTAGTTAACTGCTCTGAAAGATGGGTAATGCTTTACGTCCAGCTCTTGCACAAACTACGCTTGCATGTGTGCCTCAAATTCCTCTTATTGCTTATACAGACTAGTCTTATTTCTTTCCAATGTTTTGATTACGTAACAAGATTACCAAGTGGGAAGTTTAGTTTTGTTTTGCATGTCTGCCTTCAGCTAACACCACAAACAGAAAGCTGTAGCTCTGTTTTCTCTTTTGGAACAATTTCTTTTCCTGTTTTATGCCAGAAAAGCGATTCATGTAACTTCTATCTCTTTCTCTCCAGGCCTTCAAGTGTGAAGCTCCTCCCCCTGCGCCCCCCACCAATCAAATCCACCCCTGGGCGACCGCCGCCTCCAGCCATCAACTCAACTTCCCCAGCTAACCAGATCCCTCCTCCTTCCAAAACTAGTCCTGCCCCCTCCGTTTCTCCAGCCAGCCAGTCTTCGCCTTCACAGACTGCTTCTTCTGTAACATCCAATCAGACGCAGGGTCAAAGGGCACCAAAGAAAGGGCCACCTCTGCCCCCCCGCCCTAAACCAGGACACCCTCTCTATAACAGCTACGCAGTACGGAGAAACACACACACACTCAAAAAATAAAAGATTATAGATTTGAGTTGTGAGGTGTAATTTCCCAATTTTGTCATGTCCTAGAAACAGGAAGTCCTGATCGTCCTAGACGACCCAAGCCCGGTGCCCTCTGAGAATCTATCAGGTGAAGGGAGGAGCCAAACCGCCGTCACTGCTGTCATCGACCCATCACAGTGTCTCCTGGACCTGGACACCCAACCAGAGCCTGTCCCAGATCAAGACAGCCAATCAAAACCTGCCCTGGAGGGCCTCGACCTATCAGAGTCCCAGGTATTGAAACAGCTGGCTAAACCTGGTTAAAGCCTTAAAGTGTTGATATAATAAAATGTTAATTATTATAAAATGGTCATTCAAGTGTCATTACAATACATAATAATAATAGTCATAATGACACACGACACCATAATTTTCTTGTGATACATGAAACACAAACAGTTTGAAAACTCAATAAATTTAATACATGTTCAAACATATTCAGATAAGAGGGAATAAAACATTTAAAAACATGAATACGATAAATAATAATACATTTTACACTCAACAAACAATAAAAACTGAAATAAAGGAATCAAAGGCAGACATCAGTAAAAACATGTTCAAAGTGCTTTGCATGAACATAAGATAAATATCTAAAAGCTGCAGTGTATAAAACAAAATGCTGTCACATAAAAAAACATAAAAATGATTCATAGACTTACTGAGAAAAATTTGTTTTAAGAAGTGATTTAAGGGAAGATAATGATTTGGTGAGTCTGAGCTGCTCAAACCTCAAAGGCACGATCCAAAACAAGTAAAAGGGTTTTTACAATGAATATGGAAACTGCCAGAACTCAGACAGCAGAGGCCTGAATCAATTATAACTGATTTATACCTTTTTTTGGGTAGACCAGATAGGAGAGCATCAGAATAATGTAGCCTGCATTAGTCTCTTTGTGTCACTCAGAGAGAGAAATAGCTGCAGTTTAGTGATATTTTTTCGATGATAAAAAGCAGATTTGGTGACACACCCCTAAAGTTCAAGTTCTGACAGGGTGATAATATGCAAAAAAACGTCCCTGGCCGGACTCAAACCATGATAATTATGATGATATATCAGCATCCAGGATGAACAAAGTTAAACTTTTTATTTACAGCATATATGTTGACTGATTGTTTTGTCCTTTGTAGTCCATCCTGCCTGTGCAGCCGACTGAGCCGAAAGAGCAGCCAGATCCTCCTCCTGTCAGGTCCGACACACACAACATGCTTATACACCTAAACAGTAACTTCTGTAATATTAAAATAGTGTAATGTCTTCTTGTTTTGTTATTTTCTACATATTTCTTAATGTGTGTGTGTGTGTGTGTGCGCGTGCAGTGGTCCTCGGTGTGTTGCCTTGTTTGACTATGAGGGCGAGGAGGAGGATGAGCTCACCTTCTCCCAGGGTGATGTCATCGCCCTCCTAGAGCTCATCGGGCAAGAGTGGGGGCGGGGCCAGATCCACGGGCGAATCGGAATATTCCCTTTAAACTTCGCCAAGGTGGTGGAGCCCCTCCCACAGCCGGCGGCGTTGCCGGGCGAAACGGCGAAAACTACATCAACAGATACGGCAGTGACAGAAAGTACTGGTGAGCAGTAGGATTTACTTTACTACCTTTTTTCTTTCCTACTTATTAAACTCTTCAGCTTCCTTCTTATCTTAGTTGATTCATTTTTTTGATGGTTAAACATACACAATACAGACCTGATCATACTAAAAAGCAGCACAGCTAATTAGACGTGAACAGGAAAGACATTTTTTTTATTTTTCTAGTGAAGTAGGTCACTCGTCTCCCTTTGTGGAGCAAATTGTTTGTTTTTTTGTTTTTGTGTGATTGTTTCTTGTTTTGCTTTGTTTTGTTTTTGTGGGCTTTGAATAGTATAAAAACACCTTTAAAAAGGCAGAAAGGATGGCGTGTTTTTTTGATCCACAGTACTTTGATTATACTGTTATTATGTTTCTATGTTTTAACTGATTCTCATTGTTAAATTGTTTTTTCTTCTCATGCGATACATTACTTAATAAAAATATTTAACAAGGAAAGAAAATGTGTTTCATCAAACTTTTTAAACAAAACAGTATAAAAAATGTTGAATTACTTCTTGTGGAATAGCTGTGAGTGTTTTTAATCAGTGAAAAGTAGGTTAAAAACATCTTAATAAAGTTGGCTTTTTAACTTTCCCTCCTTCCAACAACCCTCCGTCTCATACACAAAGCTGTCACTTTCTCCTCCTTCTGTCTTTTCTACCTTCCTTTTTTTAATGACACTGAAATGATCTGATAAATGAAGGCTACTGCATTCATCCATTTTTTGGATTTGCATATAATGTTTATTTATTTATTTACATTTTACAGCACCAAAGTCCTCACAGGACCCGAACACAGAGGTGAGTGTTTGTCACTGTTTATGGTTTCAGAGGTCTGACAGAAATCATGATCAATATGTGTTTAAATATTAGACATTGGTCCTTTTTTATGTCAAATGTACATGTGTATGTTCCTCTTTTTCTGCTTGCTTCATTCACTTTATATTGTATAAATTTACTGTAAATTCATTTATGCTCATTTATGAATTCTTTTCATTCATAAATTCTATTGATTAGGCTTTTAATTTATTCTCTTGCTGTAATTTTCCTTCCTTTTAGATTTAATTTCATTTAAATTTAGTAAAAATGTGTTAAATCTGTGTCTGTGTTTGTGTTTGTGTGCAGACTGAGGAGTGGGCTGTGGCTCTGTTTGACTTCCCCGGTCAGACTGCAGAGGATCTGTCTTTCCACAAGGGGGCGCTGATCCGAGTGACCGAGCACATCGACTCCGAGTGGAGGAGAGGAAGACTGGAGGGGAGGGAGGGACTTTACCCTGCTGCCTTCACACAGACCTGCCAGGGTACAACACAAACACACACACCTGGGAAAAAGACCAAAAATTAGGGATTAGGGAGACCAACAAAAACACACATCTGTCAATCAATCAAACTTTATTTATAAAACACCTTTCACATAGGTCGAATGCAATTCAAAGTGCTTTACAAGTGATTGACAAACGCAAGTAAAATACCAGAATTAAAACAAGGCTTGTAAAATGTAAATTAAATAAATAAATCAAATAAATAACCGATAGGTAAAATGTAAAGAGAATACATATCAAAAAGTGAAAATCGTCACATTTTATTGGCTACAGCCATCAAATTTTTGATGTGACTAATCGATTAATTGTTGCAGTTGTTTTGTAATCAGCATCTCAACTGAGAATGTGTGGTTGACTGTGATGAGTAAAGCCTGTTCACCTGATGATCCTGGCACAATAAAACACGATGAGTCAGTCGTGCTTGTATGAAAGAACTGGTGTGCTCAGTCTTAAGGTAATAATGGGTGCCGACCTAAAAAACAAACAAACAAAAAAAAATAACACGTGGAGTCGTCAGCACTCACAGATGAGTGTATATCACTTCTTTAATGATGCACAGCAGCAAGAAAACGCACACGTTTCAGCCCAAGGCTTTCCTCAGCCTTACTGAGACGTGTGTGTGTGTGTGTGTGTGTGTGTGTGTGTGTGTGTGTGTGTGTGTGTGTGTGTGTGTGTGTGTGTGTGTGTGTGTGTGTGTGTGTGTGTGTGTGTGTGTGTGTGTGTGTGTGTGTGTGTGTGTGTGTGTGTGTGTGTGTGTGTGTGTGTGTGTGTGTGTGTGTGTGTCTCCTATTAAACAGCAGCCTGGCATGACTCCATTGTTATTTCAGTAGTGCTTGTACCTTGTTACAAGTCACAATTTTGATGATTTATTTGTTGTTAAAACTATTTATTAAGAAAAATTGTCCAACGTTCTCTGGTTACAGTCTTTCAGATGTGAGGATTTGCTGCTCCTGTGTGTTTGTAAATTGAATATCTTTGAGCTTTGAACTTTTCATTAAACAAAACAAGATATTTAAAGACGTCACCTTGGGCTCATTTGACTAAACAATTAATAGATTAGATTATAGATTAGGTTAAGAGATTATAAAACAATGATTATAAGACAACCACCTTTCTAGCACCTGCTTTTTGGAAAAAGGCTTTTTGAAGATACAAAACACTTTTCACGCTCGTCCTGTTGGGAAATCTCCCCCTGATTTACTGTTAATTCAAGGAGAAGAGAGTCCTCATCTTTAAAGCTTTTCTTTCTCTTTCTATTTCTCCACTAAAAGTAAAATAATAGAATTAAAGCAGGTCGTAAATCCCCCATTTGTGGAGCTTTTCTATCAGTTACACTTACTCTCTCCTGTCAGGCTCTTGAATGCGTTAAATTTATTTTCTCCAGCATTTTTCAGATTGTCTGTCTGTCTGTCTGTTTGAGCTCCTCATCATCTCTGACAGCAGTAATTTTTGGCTGTTTGACAGATGATTCAGTCCTTGGTGTGTTTCTGCGGTGAAGCTGTCAGGATACACTTTGAACTTGTTTTCACTCACCATGAATTTATTTCCTCTGTAGCAGAAAAACACATTACACAAGCCTTCAGACACTCCCGCAGCTTAAATTGATCTAACCAAACACTTTTAGTGCTGACTGACTTGAATACACTTGCTACCTTAACAACATTAACACTACAAACAGCCCATAATGTAACACTGTGTGTAGGAGCTGGTTTTACAGCTGTCGACATTCAAAGAGAATCTCTAATCCTAATTGTCTCGTCCCCAAATATAAGACCACCCTCACTTTTTCCACACAAAATTCTCAGGATAAAATATTGTCTTATATTCAGGCTGATACAGTAATTGAAGAAATACTTGACAGATTAATTAATAATGAAAGTAATTATTAGTTGCAGCCCTTGGTAGGTATGTTGTGCATGTGGCTCCCAAAGTTTCTAACCACGACTTCTTCTTCCTGTTTCTAGCTCAGCCAATCCCAGGCCAGCAGTCAGCGGTTGAGGGCGTGGCCAAGGTTCTGTTTGACTTCACCGCAGAGAGCGAGGATGAGCTCACACTAAAGGTGTGTGTGTGTGTGTGTGTGTGTGTGTGTGTGTGTGTGTGTGTGTGCGTCATGAGTAGATATTTATGTATGAGGAAGTTTTAAGTTTAGATTCTGGACACAGACTCGATGTGTATTTTATATAAATCGGTGAAGAAAAAACGTCATTCAGGCAAATCTGTCAAAATTGTGATTCAAGTTTGTTTATTTTTCACCCAAAGTCAACTACAACAGCTTCATGTTTTTGTTTGTTTTCACTAACAAGTCTAATCTCTCTCTCTTTTTCTCTCCGTCTTCTTCCTGCAGGTTGGTGATATTATAACGCAGGTGGAATCTGTGGATGAGCAGTGGATTTTGGCAGTTGTGGGCGGGAAGCGTGGGATTGTGCCTAAAAATTACATTTCACTTCTCTGACGAGGAAATCCTGAAACAAACAATCGTTGGGGCTCCCCCACCTGTCAGTAACACTACAGAGGTTTCCTGTTTTGTTAACCAGACAAAACACACATGCACGCGGTGGCGGTGGCGCTGCAGTCCACTGTATTTCAGAAAAAAACAGAACGCTTTAATTTCCAGATAGTTTTTAATTAAACATAATCAGCCTGGTCAGTTTTATTGGTAGTTTGGTTGCTGAATTGGAGAAACAGGAACTCTTGAGGTGTGATGGGATTGTTTCTTTCCTCGACAACCCCGATGTATCGTCACCCTGGCGACCGAGACCTTGCTCTGCTCACTATTGTCATGACGACTGAGAGCTGGACGCACCTGCGCTGCCTTAAAACCGACAGTTACATTAGACTGTAAGAAAGATTTTCTCCCTGACTGGACTCTTTTCTTTTCACTGATTTGGTTCGACTCTCCAAAACTGCAACTTCGGAGCTCCTGAAGCTCGATTGTTTTAAGCTCTGCACAAGTGTAGATGGTCCAAATCGATCCCAGTGATGGAAACCAATGGAAAATATCATCCAGATGGCTGGACACGTGCTTCAAAGAGCCACGACTTCAACTTTTCCTCTTTGTGTCTGATCACATATGTTTTACATAAACTTTGTCAACATTTTATCATTTTTCATTGTTTACACTGCATTACATTTATCAGTTTTTTTTTTAAAAATCAGGACAGCTCACTGCATTCAAACTGAAAAGTCTTCACTCAGCAGGTTTAGAGAGGAGAACTACTTCACATTAACTAACCCTTTAAAGCATAAAGCTGCATTTATCTTAAACAAACGGTACCAAGAAGAATATTATTCTCATTCTGAACCAGAGAAGATTAGAAAACTGAATTAAAACTGAATAATGTGGCGCTTTAAGTTGAATGACCGGGTTTTTGATAGTTACTGTGTTAACAGACAGACAGACAGTGAGTCTGAGTGGTGGTAATAATGTTTGTAAGAGTTTCCTTTAATGTAACTCTACTGAAGGCTCCTGCAGATTTGTGTTGTACCACCTCTGTGAAAAGGACCAAAAATCGCCACTTTTGAGACATTCTCAGTTTAGTTAAAATTAACTGGCAAAATATTTAGTTTGATGACACTGTAGGTACCTAAAGTTATTTATAAATGTTTATAAAGTTCATTTTTATGTTGCACATAAATTCTTATTGCCTATAAATTCTTACAAAAAGGCTTTTTCAAAATATTTGACATCCCTTGAGCTTTGAAGCTTAAACCGGATAATTTTACATAAAGAACACTATTATTGGTTTAGTCTATTAACTGACTACTTGACCTTTTCCAAAGGCTACCATATTTGTTTGACTTGCCTTTTTGAAAATTGTAATGTGAGGTTTTATACATAATTTGTATTTAACAGATTAAAACGCGCAACTAAAGCTTGACACTAAGAGCAGATATCTCAATAAAAGCAAACAAAAACTAGAGCTCAGTTATACACTACAAACATTAAGCTATCAGCCCAACAGTGGCTGCATATTTTACAATACTTAAAGGATTTGGCTGGCGATTTTCTATATTTTCTATATTTTTCAGCAAATCAGCAAATCTCATGTTTGAAACCAAACCAACAATGAAGTGATCTCCTTAAAAGTATTGTGTGTGTGTGTGTGTGTGTCCAAAGCCTGATATGTCCTATTCCTCTGTGCTGTAGACCTAGTTTTTGGACAACAATGAAGGTCTACGGCACAGAGAAATAAGATATATCAGACTTTGGATAAACTGTTGACTGTATTTAATATGGACATCATGACAGCTCCCCAAAAGTGAAGCCAAAACATCTCAATTGCCCCCTGGTGGCTGGCTGCAGTATAGGTAATAAATCCTGTCCCCTCCATGTTAGCGGCTGGGACATAAAAAATCAAAGTACACATCAATTACATTTTTAAAGTCTACTGCACAGACTCTGGCTCCAAATGATGTCACACAAGCAAGATGGCAGCTCACGGAAAAGTGATATTTCGGCTTCACTTTTGCATAGCGGCAGGAATGTTTTATATACAGTCAATGGGATACACACACAATACTTGTTAGTAGATTACGTCATTGTTGTTTTAGCTCTGTACATGAGATTTGTAGACAATAAGAAAAAGCTTCATCCTTTAAAGTCACATCTTGTAATGAAAGATGCTATAAAATGTCAACATGTTTTTAGTTTATGGTGAGACTTTACATGTCATAAAATTCATACAGACTGGACCAGAAACAGTTGTAACGACAGTTTGCTGAAGAACTTGTGACATTGAAAAAGTTTTAAAACTACTTAAAAAAAACTTGTTTCAGCTTTTGCTTCTTTCCTGCACCTGAACAGTGTTTTGAGGAAGTTTTGCACCATGTTGGTACTGAGGGAACAGGAAGTGTTTGTCACAACATTAACGTACCGAAGAGTTTGTCATGTCGGTGAAAGTCTTTCCAGTGCAGAGCTCTGGCTGTAGTTTTAAAAACGTACTGTACGTCCATCTTTTCTCAAGTTTCCCTCACATTCTCTTAATATGCTTCCTGTGTTAAAACACTGCATCTCAAAAACTGCATCTCACATTTCCAGACTGAATATACTTTTCAACTGAAACTCCGACTAAGTATTTTTGTTTTTGTTACAGATAAAACATGGAAGGTTTTCTTTAAATGTGCTGTCAGCAAATTAGCAGTGATGATGACTGATTCAAGGTCATTTTAGGAAAATTCCTCTCATTAAATTCATGTTTTTTGTTGTTTATCTGACACTTGGAGGTCCAGTGTTTTATGTACTGTTGCAGGAATCAACAGGACAGCCTCTTCTTCATGATACTTCCCTTTGTCTCATTTTTATGTGCTCAGAGTAAAATTTGGTGAGTTACTTTTTACATTAAGTTATTATTCATAATGTTTTTCATACAATTCTGAAAGTCTGGGAAGGCAAAGTTAGACTTAGATTGCCTTTATTTGAGGGAAAAAAAGCTACATTTACATAAATAATAAAATAAAATGAAACCAGATAACAGTAGTGTAACATTTAAAGAGCAGTACCAGTACAGAAGTCTGTTCATTGTCAGTGATCAAAACAAAAAAATACATTTTCTGCAGGAGCTTTTCCCGTTTTGTGAAAGTTTATTTTACATGTATATGGTGTGTATGTTTCCCACAGCCCTCGAATGTCCTTAAAAGTTTAATTAGATGTCATAAAAATGATAACAAGACCTGTAGTATCTGCTACAGTTTGATGTTACACACAATAAAAAAAACCAAATATAGATCATGCAGTTATTTGACAGTCATGAAAGGATTTTGGGGAAATGTTAAAACTATATATTTGTAAGATAAATGATTGGAGCACAGAAAATGCTGATTTTTAAAGTAAACAGGCTTTGACTTTTTACCTGCATTTAGCCATCAGTTATAATGATTCTCACTAGACAATCAAGTTTTGGAAGCAGTCAGTATTTTACGTTCAGTGAGGAAAACCTTTCAGTGTCCATATTTCTTAATTCTCAGTTGTTGCACTTTAAAACATTAAGGTTGAAATTTCAGCCAGGCAGGTTGGATTTTTTCCATTTTTCTGATTTTGACATGATTGATCGTTTGTAGGCATCACAACTAATTTGGTGGCAAATCGTCAAAAAGAAAATCTTACATCTTTAAACCTATGGGACTGGTTGTGTACCAGTGTAGTGTAACACTAGTGTGTGAGTGTGAGTGATAGAGAAAAACAGTGAAAGAGATTTATACATCGCTTTGTAACAGATATTTTTATGTGTAACCAAACATTCCAACTTTTTAATCCAAATAAAACTTTGAGACATTTCAATAATTCTTACAGTTTTTACTTTCTTTCTTACATTACAGTTTACTGGGCAGTTTTTGTATATCTGACATGAGACATGTTTCACTTCAGCAGGTGAGTTTCAACCAACTCTAAAATTTCTCCTGCGGACGGTGATGGAAATACTGTCCAGCTTAGTAAAGCTTAGCAGCAGAGATTGTTTTACCCTGAGACAGGACTCAGGTCTTTTATTTGCTGTAAGTAAAATCATAAATACCATAGTGGAAAAATATTGAACCAAAGTAAACAAGGGTTTGCAGTAGAAAGTGTTCGAGTATCAAACATACAATCAAACATAGTTAAGTAACGTTTAATGTCAGTGTCAGGTGGGAACTTTGAATCTCCAGTTTGGGGGAATTTCATGCTTTGAGATCAGTTGAACAAGGACAGAAATAAGGACAGCTGGAAAAAAGGGAAGACGTAGAAGGAAAGAGGAAGAAAGGGATGAAAGTGAGATGATATTTTTGATACTTAATGAGCTCATTATATCTAATGTTGAATGTAAAATATGAATCTGCAGAGTAAGCAGTAACTTTAGCCTTTAGATAAATGTAGTGGAGTAAGAAGTAGAATATCCCCCTCTGAAATTAACTAATGAATGAGCTGAAAGTCAGAAAAAATTGAAATACTGGATATATCGGAAGTACCAGAACCTCAAAATGGTCCTCGAAAAATGTACTTACTGTATTTTCATTGTAATCCAGTTTGTCCCCACAGTGTTTTGTAGACTAAGATCTGCATCATGTGCTGTTAATGTCAGAGTCAATAACTGATACACTCAAAATTGTTTTAAATGTGTTTAATATAATGTAATAAAATGTAATAAACTAACTCAATTTTATGGACACTTCAGCTACAGCACTAAAACGTCAGGGCTCCAGGATTGTGATATCAAGTATGATGGTCAAGAATCGGGTATAAACATTAACCGTCCTTCTGTCTACTTGAACTCCCAAAACTCAGCAGTGTCTCCATCAGACCAAAGCCAAAGTCCGGCGTAGAGCGGCTGAGTGAATGTGGTCTGGACTCTGTGGAGGAGAGTCATCGTGTCAGAGATGCTGTAAAAGGACAAAATACCTGCACTGTGATTGAGGTACACTCCTATTCTTGAGGACTGAGGGCCTGAGATGGCGGCTGAAATCTCGTTATGTATGAATTTATATCCAGTGTCACAACGTAAAGTCCAGGATCTCTCACTGTATCCAAATCCACATGCATTAAAGTCCCCTGATCTGCCAGTACTCTCGTATGCGACCGCTACGGCAACACTCCCGCTCCTCTCCACCTCCCAGTAACAACGTCCAGTCAGACCATCTTTACTCAGGACCTGAGATATGTGAATGAATCTGTCTGGATGTTGAGAATATGGTATATTTTTAACATTACGTGTTATCTTTCTGTTCCCGTCTGATAAAACCAGAAAATCGTGTGCTGTGTTTGGATCCAGTGTGATCTGACGTGAATATTGTAAGAACTCATCTCTGGTCTTCGGCTCTGGTTGTGGCCATTTCTCACTAAGAATGGCCTGCAGTTTATCTCTGGCCGCTGTCACAGCTGCCATCACATCCTTAAAGTACCACAAGCGATTAATGTTGGTGCTGGGAGAGCCTGCAGATCCACAAACACCTGACAGTGAGGGGTATTTGTGCAGAAACTGTATGTGATCCTCTGTGTGTGAGAGCTTCTCCAGCTCAGCGTCTTTCTTCTTCAGCTCCTTGATCTCCTGCTGCAGCTTCTCCTGAAGCTCTTTGACCTGATTCACTTCAGTTTTCTGCTGGGATCTGATGTGCTGCTTCACATCTGAGATACTTTTCTGAATGACATGGATCAACTCAGTGAAGATCTTCTCACTGTCCTCCACTGCTTCATCAGCTGATTGATTGATGACCTCCACCTCCCGTTGAAGCTCCTTCACATCTTTCGCTCTCTCCTGGATTCTCTGCTGGATTTTTTTCTGTCTTATTCCGAGCTCCTTCTCCTTCTCTGTTCTTTCTGCTGCAGCTGAGATTGTGTTGTGGCCTTTATGTTCACCCATGGAGCAGAGATAACAGATACACTGCTGATCAGTGTGGCAGAACATCTTCATCACCTCATCGTGATGAGCGCAGATGGTCTCCTGAAGTTTAGCAGAAGCTTCAACCAGTTTGTGTTTTTTAAAAGTGGGAGAATCGTAGTGAGGCTGTAGATGTTGCTCACAGTAGGAGGCCAGACACACCAGACAGGACTTGAGGGCTTTCAGCTTCCTCCCAGTGCAGACATCACAGGCCACATCTTCAGGTCCGGCATAGCAGTGATCAGCAGGAGCAGCTCCCAGTCCGGTTTTCTCCAGCTCCTCCACTAACTCTGCTAACATGGTGTTTTTCACCAGGTCAGGCCTCGGTATGAAAGTCTTTCGGCACTGAGGACAGCTGTGGTTTTTCTGATCTTCTCCATCCCAGTAGGCTTTAATACAGTTCATGCAGTAGTTGTGTCCACAGGGAATAGTCACCGGATCCCTCAGTAGATCCAGACAGATCGAACAAGAGAATTTCACTCTGTCTGCTTTTTTTCCTTGCTGCGCCATTTCACCTCTCAACGACAGTTAATGTCTCAAGAGTTTCACTTTCGTCATAGCAAAGGAGCTCCGCATAGCAAGAGCGTCACACACAAAGCCAAACCTCAGTTTCTGTGTGCACACTGATCTGCAGTAAAGTGACTTGTCGGCTCTTGCGCTTCACAGCATGTTGGTTGCACCCATCTCTAAACTTGTAGATCTGTGATATGAGCAGGAACCAGGAAATATACAAAGTTCTCTGAGAGAAGGGAAGGGTTAGTAGTTTTGCTTCATTCCAAGAGAAGGAGTGGTCTCCACCTTGGCAGCATTCAAGGCCCTCATTCATATTTACAGTCAGATTGAACTGGCATTTTCTCCGCCCCGCCTTAAAAACAATTTGTGTAGCTTTGGATTTACAGGAAGGATGGTAGAAAGCAACAGGCGTGTCTGCATACTGTTTGCCTTATACTGAACTCAGAGTAGCAAGTTTTGTGTTGCTGTCGAGTGAAGAAATCCACAATTATGGGGTTTTTCATGCATACTTAATGAGCTCATTGTGTAACCAGTAACTCTAGCTGTCAGATAAACTGGAGTAAGAAGTCAAATACTTACATCTGAATTGTGGTGAAAGAAAAGTAGAATGTGTCCCAAAATTGAAATACAATAACCTAAAAATGGTGCTTGAGTAAATCTACTTGACCTTTGTCCCAACAGCTGTGCTGCTCCTGCTGTAAATGTCAAAAATCACTTTATAACTGTTTCAATACAACAATAACTCAGACACAGCAGGTCAACATGATGCCACTGCATTAGTTTTATTTTCACAGTTGAATGCATCTTTTCTCAATACAAATCAGGGTTTTCGTTATGGCCGAATGCCCGCACCCTGATCCCAACAAACATACATGTTTCATATCAACACACATCACATTACAGATCATTGTTAGCATTAAAACATGTCTACAACATGTCCTCAAAACACTGTTGTTCTCACTTCTCCTTCCACTTTAACCCAGGACTAGTTTTCCTAAAAGCATCTCGCAGAGAGAAACACTCCGATGTCAAACAGCTGAGTTATTTAGATTCTTAAAATTTCCTGGATAAGCGTGGGGAAGTATGGACCTCATTGCAGTATCAAGATTAAAGGGCTGTAAAGAAATAACACTTTTATGCTGCAATTATAAAATGTTGGTTCAAGGTTCAGGAGTTCAAATTAAACATTAATCTGGTCCTTCCAGAAATTGGATTGTCTTTAAACAATACATTTAAGAAGCTTTATAGTGAAGAGGTCATATAATTAAACCCATAATGAAATGATCCAACACGAATCCTGCAGCTGTTTGATATGTTTCAGCTGATTGATCTCAAACTCAAAGACTCCTTTTAGGAAAACCAGTCCAGTTTGTTTCAATATTCTAATTAGTCTACAGCACTTAATAAAAAAAATGTCCTGTCTAAAATGAGGCATGATGTGGAATGATCACACATATGTACACACACACACACACACTCACTGCATTGGCTAAAAACACACAAAGGGCCAAGTAACCACAGCCACCCAGGTTCAAACTACACTGAAA
Organism: Scomberomorus guttatus; assembly: GCA_038419695.1. NCBI lineage: Eukaryota > Metazoa > Chordata > Actinopteri > Scombriformes > Scombridae > Scomberomorus > Scomberomorus guttatus. The sequence goes on from CM076467.1 coordinate 21,069,755, forward strand.
TCAAATCAGTTACTTCATGTGCACTCGGCTCATTATACTGCAGATAAGATTGTCTCCAAATGCTAAACTCTGCTCACCTGTTAATTACTGTAGAGCTGCTGTTGTGTTAACACAGTTTGAGGGAATTGGAAATGTTCATTCATTAGTTTCATCAGTTGAAAGTCGTAAAAAACTCAATGATTGTATTTTCTGGTAGACGTTTAACACGCATGAACTTTGATAAGATTTGTTTCTCAAATAAGTAATGCAATAGTTTTTCATTGTTAGCAAAGTGATAAAAGAAAACTGAACTTTCAAAACATTCAACTGTGATCCACACAGGATTTAAAGACAAAGATTAATCTTACACAACTTCAAGTAATTGTCTTGTTCACCCGATGATGACTTGGGTGCAGAAATTGGTTAAAAGGCACAAAAAGCCTAAAATAAAACAATGGAACATTGGTCATAGTAAACAGCAGCTAAAATGCACTAGTTTGGTAACTGCATATAATGAATAAACCACATTTTAAATACTTTCATGTTAGTGATTAGAAAAGAGTTTAACCTCTCCAACGATTTTATGAACATGAATGTAAGTTTGTCTTAACGAGAGTCAGTGTTAAATACACAACTACATTCTGATTTCTAACAGCTTCATGACAGAAAAATAAAAACTGAACGTTATGCGTCAAGAAAAACAAACTATTTATGACTTGAGGGTTCCCACATTTTGAATGACCAAATAGCATTTACAGCCTGGAAGAGACGAGGATGTTACTTTCCAGTAGGTTACAAGTATGTGCCATCTTTCCTGTGGAAAGTGAATGCACAAGACAGGCATAAAATACTAAATTGAAAAGTCACTCTTGGTGCATTCAAGGAACCTTTGACATCTAACAGCAACATTTTTAGTGCCACAAAACATCAGATTCACATTAAATTTTACGTTCATGTTTCTTATTTGTCTTCTGGGTTTAATTCATTTTCCAACGATACAGCTCGCACAGTGCTTTGTTTAATCATCAGATGTTCGAGCGTTCTCTAACGCACCAACAAGGAAAAAGTCCCTGCTCGCAACCGCAGTGTGACTAAAAATATCAATGACTTATTTTGTGATTAATTGAACAAAGTTCCAAGACAAAGAGCTAACAGATAACATAACACATTAACACAAAAGTGATGTGAACCGAAAAGATTTCAGCTGCTAGTCGACCCGGGTGTGGCTGCACATCATCAACAGAAGGCTCCTTTTGGTTTGGTATAAAGCAAAGAGAAAAGAATTAAGACTACTGGGTTCATAGCAGGCATAGAAGGTCAAAGGTCAAAGCCACTGATTAAAGAGTGCGACTGCTGTTGCCATTTTCACTGGCGGCCATGTTGGCTCCACACTTCCTCTGCAGTAATTCAGTAAGTAGGGTAATTAGTTAGTTAGTAGTAATTAGTATCATAATACTTAGTGTTAAGACGGAGACAACTTTGCAGTGATTTGTTTTGTAATGTGATTGAGAAGTGTGTAATTTTTCTGCACAAAAACATCACACAATAAAAATATCAATGCTGACTTATGTCTGACACAATAATGCAGCAATATGCATCATGGTGCTGAAAAAAATGGACTGACTAAAAAAATCGGAATAACAAAATTTGATAAATTCTGCCTCTTAAAGGGTACTTGTTTTATTTTACATACATTTAATACTAGCGGATGCAACTGAATACTGTGTGTAAATTAACACTGTTAAGCACCAACTGCTGCCTGAAAATGTTAAAAAAAATAACTGATTTTCTGAATAAAAATAAGACAAAAACAAAAGAGAATGCCTTTGTCAGAGCTTAGAAATATCAAAATTGCTTTGGTTAAATTGGTGTTTTAACCAAAATAACATTTAAATATAACTCTTCTCCTTGCTCTGCCTAAGATTACTTAAAGAGTTTCCTTCATCTTCAGGAGCACCTTAAGTTTTCATGGACTTGGCCTCATCTTTTTTTTTTCTTTCAAATTTGCTAGTTGGGTTTTGTGACAAACTGGAGTGTTTGCAGAATGTTTCTGCACCAAAATCTATAAGAAAAACTGCTTTAAATCCTGTTGTTAAACTTAAAAACAGTTTTATTATTAGATTTGATCAGATAAGGAATCTTCTGCTTTCGTTAGTGTTGAAATAGAGTCGAGAATTGGTTTTAATCATGAGTCTCATGATTACAACAAACATTTGATTTTTAAAACTCAAATCTGTACAAATCTGAATATGATGCTGCCATTTGAACTGGTTAACTACGTAAACTCGACCGAGACAACTGTCATCTGCAAATGTCTATTGTTAAATCTGTGATGCTGATTTTTGTTTGTTTTTTTATAGCAGCTCAAAGTGACAGAAAGCGTTTAGTCAAACACTCAAAGTCTGCATCATGGCCTCCACAGCACATCATCCCCTAACTCTTAATCAGTGGCTCCAACCTAAAGGTCAAGGCCATGGAAAGGTCGTGCTAAGTTCAAAGGTCATAACACTGCATCAGGTCAACACATTTATCCAGATGACGACTGACACTTCTTTTCAAGTTTAAAAAAAAAAAGACCCCCCTTCCCTTTATGCACACACACACACATTGTACCTCATAGTTTCCCCCATTTCCACGATTTTAAGTTAAATTTCACTGTGGAAATCACTCACACACACTTATTTACACACACACACACACACACACCTTTCCTTCAAGCTCAGTGATTCTAATAACCAGTAACATCAACAGACAACATGGATGGAGGTGTGAATGGAGTGATATGATTGGTGGACGACCCACTATGTCACATCTCACAGACACGTGACCACATAAGGAAAGAGATCCGCCACCGTCCAGTCCTTTCCTGGAACCGTTTCTTTGTTGCTGGGCAACATTTGCTACCAGATCTATCAGGAAGTATCTGAACTCAACTTGAAGGTAAGAACTCTTTCATTACAGTTTGTCAGCACCCTTCAGAAACCTTGAATCTTCTTTTGTTTTCACTTTGTTTTTTAACTAACTACAGAAAATACATTTTAAAATGTCAAAATGTTTTTATATGAACTTGGAAAATCCTTTTTTATTCAAGAAATGTTGGCTCTTCAGGAAAAACAAGGTTTTTTTAGGGTGCTGACACATGTCTATAAGATTATTTCTTTTCATTGTAGTATTTTTTTTTATTTCAAACTGCTACTGTTTTCCTACTTCACAACTGACTCACACAGACAGACACCAACAGACAGAGTGATATTTACACTATTTACAACATATTTTATCCTCCGTAGAACTGCAGGCAGGAGGAAAGGCAGGGAGCTGTGGTTTTGGATTGGAACGTGCCCTTTAGCTCAGTCATACTGCAGGTAGAAACCTGGGAAGGTTGTTGAACTTGTCCTAGAAATTAGCTAAAATGAGGTTTGGAAGTCATGTCTCAGTTAATTTGAGATACAGTACGAAGCCTGGGGGATAGGTGAAGGACGGGGTCATTTGATGATGGGAAGTGTCCTTCAGTGAAAGAGTCTGTGTAGATAGGGCTCATTGTTTTAAGTTTTTATTTTTCAAAAACAAATCCTGTAACTCTTTATTTATTTAGAATATTTATCTGGTTTCAAAAAGAGCTCTTTCTTGCCAAGAGCTAGATGAGAAGATCGGAGTATTATTATAAGATGTAGTGTATATATGACGTAGTGTTATTTGTTCAATCTGTACACAAACAAAAATATAAAAAAGACAATTTGTGGTTTTGGAAGGAATTACGTGCTGTAACTATTTTGCGAACAGCAGTCAGTAGCAGTTTCTTGCCAGATTCTTTTTGGTTTTAACAGCCAACCAGCAAAGATGCAGCACAGAAGTATCGGGTGGATAGATAAAATGATGTTTCACAAAATAGTTAAACAATCCCGCTCCTTCTTAAATCCCAAAATGACATTTTTACTTTTATGTTTGTGAACAGATTAAAAAAAAGATAATTATTGAGCTTTGGAGGGGCTGGTAGGTGTATTTTTGAAGATTAGACAGAGCCAGGCTAGCTGTTTCCCACTGCTCCCAATCTTTATATGTATGTCCCAAAATGTCAACCTATTCCTTTAAACTGATCTGCTCCTTTTCAAAAACCCAGGTATATCTTAGCGAAAAACTGTAAAAACCGAAGACAATGAGCCTTATGTGTTAATACAGTAAATGAAAGGGCTAAAATTTAGGATATTAAGAGGAATTCATCAGCAGCGTAATCAGGCACAGTACTATATCTCCTCAGATTGGTGGGCGCCAAGTCGGAGAAATGGAAATCGTCCTTCAGGCCAGCAGAAAGAGAGCCAGAGGTTAAAGGCAGGAGAAATGGGACATTTCCCAGAATAAATGGAAGACATCCTGGTCGCCAGGCGGCAGGGACGACAGAGAAAATAATCCCTGTACCAGAGGGAACGTTCACGAATTAATCAGTTGTTTATATCCTTTACGAAAGTAGTTTGAGGCCTTTTGTTAGAGCCTCAAAGTTGACACGGTGTCATTCAGATCAGAGGTAAGGGCCACTTCCACAAAATGTTCCAGGCCCACAAGACACTGGTTGATAAAACAGGATGTGTCCAATAGCACCTTCATGGTGTCCCAGTGCCAATATGGTGCATGTCCTTCAAGCAGCAGTGAGGCGACTTCATTACTGTCTAGCCAAAACGAAATAGAACTCCTCTTATAGAGCAAAGTGGATTCAATGGAGCTTATTAAAGAGGTGAAAGAGATGTAAATACTTTCCTACATTGCAGCAGCAGAGGAAACACTTTGTAGTTTTAAGTAGATTTGATGCCAAATGTCCAAGACCACAGGGGAGTTTGCAGAACCAGTCTGTATTCCAGTGGTTGTGCTCTAGACCAGAAATGGTTTCCAGTAGATGAAACAAGACATATTGTCAATCACTAAGGGGAACTGGTTTGGTGTCAAGTAGAAGCAACAGAACGGTTCTGGTCTAGCAGTTAGAACTTGTTTAGATTCCAGTAGATGAAACTAGACACTTCTGGATCAACCAGTGAGGGAAGTTGTTCAGTGTCCAACAGATGAAAGGGGACATTTTCTAGGTGAGATTTGAGGGAACTCATCTGGTTTCCAGTAGGTGAACTGGAACATATTCTAGACCAGAGCTAAGGGAATTGTTTTTCAGCACGTTGAAAAGGGACACATGATCCAGTGAACTTCTAGAAGAAAAAATGGAATGGGTTCTAGATCAGAGGTGTATGTAACTTGTTCAGTATCAGGTAGATGAAAGTGGACGTCTTCTGGAAGTTGTGAGGTAACTCTTTTAGTTTCCAATTGAAGAAACTGAAACAAATTCCAGACCACAGTTGTTCAAGTTCTAGATCAGAGGTGAGGGAACCTGTTTTGCTCCCAGTTGATGAAACAGGACTGGGTTAAGACCATATTTGAGGGAATTCATTTAGTTTCTGTAGAAAAAACAGGAACAAGTTATAGACTAGAGGTGTGCAAACTTGTTTGGTTACCAGTAGATGAAAATGGATGTGTTGTAGACCACATTTGAGGTAACTTCGAGGAGAACAACAAAGATGCGTTCTAGACCAGTGGTGGTGAAACTTGTTGGGTATCCAGTAGATTAAAAGGGGACATATTCTAGACCAGAGTTGAGGGAACTTGTTTGGTTTCCAGTAGAAGAAAGGGGACGTATTCTAGACCAGAGTTGAGGGAACTTGTTTGGTTTCCAGTAGAAGAAAGGGGGCGTATTCTAGACCAGAGTTGAGGGAACTTGTTTGGTTTCCAGTAGAAGAAAGGGGACGTATTCTAGACCAGAGTTGAGGGAACTTGTTTGGTTTCCAGTAGAAGAAAGGGGACGTATTCTAGACCAGAGGTGAGGGAACTTGTTTGGTTTCCAGTAGAAGAAAGGGGACGTATTCTAGACCAGAGGTGAGGGAACTTGTTTGGTTTCCAGAATTGGGGATTCCTGCTCTGGTTCCAGTGTTTCTCCACTGGTCTGGTCTTCAGTGCTGCTCACAGTGTTGGTGTCAACGGGAGCCTCATCCTGTAGGAACACATATCAATAAGAAGGTATTTCATTATGAAAGGTAACATAAGATGAAGCTGTGATGATCTTTCAATAAAAATATGCAAACGAACTTAAATTTTAAAACCAGAATTTTCCATGTTCTATATAACATTTATTTCAGAAAAAGTAAAAATGTTTTACAAAGAGGTATACAGTTTGATGTTTTAAATTAATGATGCTATACTAATGTTACTTTTCATAAATGGTAAACTTAAAAATATTTGCTTCCACTTTAAGGTAAGTACCAGTAATTTTTTTACTGTATGTACTGTATACAGTATATAGTATGTGTTTTTACATGTTTGTGTGTGTGCCTGTGTTCTCACCGTCACCCAAGGGTGTGACAGGACCTCCTCGGCAGTGAAACGGGCATCTACGTTCACCTGCAGCATCTGACTAATCAGCATCTGTGGAACAGGTCATGTGACTGTTAGCAGCCCACAGTAAAATGTCTGCGATCATACACTAACAGATGTACTACAAAAGACTTCCTAGTGGGAGATTTTGAACAAAATTCTGGCCAAACATCAGGTATTTGGCAGTTTTCAGTACTAGATTCTGTGGACAAAACTCACTCAGTACTTAAAAAGCATTACAGTTCACACCCAGCCTTTATTACACCAGATTACAAATAAACTTCATTAACTCATCTTGTTAAACTGCAGCACAGCCATGTTTGTTTTAGTTTGTTGTTTGATTTTACAGAAGGCCTAAACGTCAGAACGCTCCATCTGATGACATGTTTACTTCTAGTAGTATCAGTATGTCACTGACTGATTGGTACCTTGGCAGGCAGACTGATGGTGTCCCAGTCTGGAGATGGAAACTCCAGCTTCCCTCTGAGGATCTGATCAAACAACTCCTCCTGGACATTATTCTCACTGAGGAGAAGAAGGCAGGAAATGCAATTAATTCATTTGACAAAAATAACAATAATTGCCAGGTATTTGAGTAAAAAAAATGCAAACTATAAGAAATATAAAAACTAAATAAATAAATGAATGAATCTAGTGGATATTCACTGACCTTCTGAATGGAGGGAATCCACAAAGCAGGATGTAGGTGATCACTCCTGCCGCCCAAATATCCACCTTCAGACCATAACTACACACACACACACACACAACAAGTTAATAACAATATCCTTTTTTCACCAGCTAACACCCAGAAACTGATTTTCAACTCTTTTTCTGTCTCACCCGGTCTCAGCGATGATCTCCGGTGCGACGTACGTCGGTGTGCCGCACACGGTGTACAGCGGTCCTTCAACCACCGTCGCCAAACCAAAGTCACCCAGCTTCAGAGACTTGGTGCCGTCTGGATACTCACACACCTGCAGCACACGGAGACAAACACTTCAAATCCTCCTAAAGCGCACAAACATGCTGAAGCTGAAGCAGGTAAAACGACACCACAGAGGAGATTTAAAGTAAACACACATTTAATCAACTGCAGCTAATAAAAGAAAATGATTTATCTGTGTTACATTAATACTGCCTTCTGTGAAATAACTGCTGTTGTGGATTTACAAATAGAGCTGAAACACTTAGTTGATTCATTCATTCGTTAATTGACAGAAAATTTAAATTGGAAAATATTTTGATAATCGAATAATCGTTTGATTTACTTTTCAAGCAGAATTTGCAGGTTACAGCCCCTTAAATGTGATGATTTGCTGCTTTTCTGTTTTATCTCACTATAAACTGAACTGTTGATTGAACAAAACGAGACATTTGAAGTCACTTTGAGCCCCGGGGAAACTTTTTCACAATTATCTAAATTTCATAATAATATAAAACATGTCTTCATAAGAGAAGTTATAATTTATAACCTTTACAAACATTTAATGTCCTTATATCTGCTTATAACTACATTATAGTGAGTTATTAGCCATTTATTATAGTATAGATTTAATATAGTAATAGTAAAGCTCTTTCAAAAACACTAGTATAAATTTACATCAGGTAATGAATGTACAATAATTAAAGGTGGAATATACATTATATAAATTGTCTGTTACAGATTGTTTTCCAATACTTAAAATCCAGGAAATTGCCAAAGAAAAACAAATCAGCTCCTAACTTACTGCTTTTACGTTAATATTCCTCTCGTCTTCGCTGATTATATATCTAAGTTCAGTGAACTAATGTGTGTGTGTGTGTGTGTGTGTGTGTGTGTGTGTGTGTGTGTGTGTGTACCAGCAGGTTCTCTGGTTTGATGTCTCGGTGGACGATGTTCATCCTGTGCAGGTATTTAATGGCTCCGGCCAAGTTGAACACCATGGCGCTGGCGTCGCGCTCGCTGTACTTTGTGGAGGAGGTGATGGCGTCGAACAGGTCGCCACCCTGAAGGAGGCAGAGAGAGAAAAATAACCGTTCTTCACACGCTTCAAATATTTCTCCGTATTCTCAGCTGCAAAGACTGAAAGAAACAAAGAAACAGAAACAGGAAGAGGATGAGGCACCTTGACGAGCTCCATGACCAGAAACAGCTGAGAGGGCGTTTCGTCCACCTCGATTAACTCGATGATGCTGGGGTGTCGAACCCTCCGCAGCACCGCCACCTCGTTCTCTATCAGGTGCTCCTGTACACACACACACACACACACATTGAGCATTCACATCATCAGGACGGTTGTATAATTACAGTTAGTGATGTTCACGTTGACAATACATCCGTTAAATTTACATTTAAATAAAGTCTTTGATGTGAGGAATCTGTATTTGTCACTTCTGAATTATAAAGTGCTAAATCAAATATATCAGAGCTTTCAGATAAAGTTTCCCAGGACATAATTACTTCTTAGATGTTAACGTGAGCGTTATCTACAAGTCGAAAACTCGTAATTACCGATATGAACCGATATGACATGAACGCAGTATAATTTCTGCACCACGACCTTCATAAACATCAGTGCAGCGTTTGAAAGGCAGAGGGAGCTTCAGACTTAACAGCTGCAGGATTAATGCGGATTTTAAAATGATTCTTCACTACACACTTTATTCTGATCTGAATTTTAGTTATTCTTATAATAATATGTATGAATGTTCTGAATCTAAATATAAATCAGTGTTACCTTCCCACAGCAGCGAGCCTTGTCAATGATCTTCAGAGCGTACTCCTGTCCTGTCGACCTGTCAATCAAAACACACCAGAAACATGTACATTAGTCCGTCACTGCTGCACCTGAGATTATTTTCATTATCAATTAATTGTTTGGTTTATAAAATGTCAGAAAATAGTGAAAAATGCTCATTGTAATGTCCCAGAATCAAAGTTGACGTCTTCATATGTCTCGTTTAGTTTGAGCCACAGTTCACTATCACGTATGACAAAGATAAGCGTTACATCATCACATTGGAGAAGCTCAAACAGCACGTTTGGCGTTTTTGATTGATATAAATTACTTAAAAGATTATATTAAGTATCAAATTTGTTGCCGATTAGTTTTCTGTCAATTGATCATTTGAGCTTTAACCCAAATAAATGACTGATTTAATATTTCATGGTGAAGTCTTCCTGCTTACAGATTTCCTAATTAATTGATGTACAGTCGAAGTTAATTTAGGATCTTTTTAACATACAAGAAAGTTGACTGACCTCAATGAGAGAGGAGCATTATGGGATTTGGAGTTTTCTTCTAATTGTGATCATTTAAATGATAAGTTTTGGTTATCTACCTCTCCACACACTCCTTCACCACGGCGAAGTTTCCATCTCCAATTACTTTACCGACTTTGTACTTGTCGTTGATGATGGAGGAAGAAACAGACCGATTTCCGTTCACTGTGAAGAGAAGAAGAAGATTTTTAGTTTTTACTCTGGATGTTGACTCTCAGATTTCAATGATTTACTCTGTTTGAACCCTTCGTACCACATCAGCTCTCTATGTGTCACGAGTGTAACTGCTTTTATTAAGATGTTGGCTTTAAAAAAAATTCACTCTTACTCCGTCTTGAACCCAGAAACTCAAACGTCTTGCACTTTTTATGCTCTTTGAGTCTTTTCGGCGTCGTAGGTTTTCAATTTTTAGTTGGTTTGTTCACTTTCAAACACTTGTGGGACCCTCAGAGTGAAAAGCTGGAACTAAGCCAGGATACAGAACTCAACAAAGTCCAAATATAAACCAATTCAAGAAGATGTACAAAAAAAATCATTTTTAAGAGGCATAGTGATGAGGAAGGGTCAGTAGGATGAACAATGAGTTATATTTGACTGACGCTGGGTGGATATTTGGGTTGTACATAAAACATTAGGGTGGTTGTTTATGAGTTATATATATAATAAATATTGAGTTAAATGAGGGGTCCATATAAGTGTTCACTTTAATATTCAGCCAAAAAACCCCAAAGTCTCAGATCTTTCAACTAGCTGTCAAACAGCTTGAGCTACTGTGTCATAAAGATGTTTTTAAAAAGTTAAAAAGTTGCACGACAGCTCTTTTATCAAAAAGTCGCACTTTCTGTAAAGGTTGATTCCTTTTTAGTCTTTGCTCGGGATGAAGGCTTCTTAAACTGGACTTTAACGTTGAATCCAGATGTTTAAAATGTGAACAGCATGTTTTCTAATATTCAACTCCTGAATTAATTCATTCCTGAGTTGCTGTTTTTTTAATTATCATAACCTAAAGTTAGCTTTCAAAAAAATCCCGATAATCTCGACAAAAAGGGAAACTCATGGTCTTTGTATTTCAGACCCGGACTAATGAACGTAAACATCAAAACATAAGCAAACACACACCTTCAACAGTGGCATCATCTGTCTGCTTGGTGTCTCCATTTACGTCTGTGGAGGAAGAACGACGAGGAGAAATCTGGAGACGAAGAAGCATCGAGGTCAGTGAAGAGAAATGAAAGATTTTGTTTTGTTTCTGATTAGTTACAAACATATTTCTGCACTACTAATGTGCAGGATTTACTGGAGACTGTCATGTACAGATTTATTACATATTAAGGAATATGGTCCTACATTTAGTCTCTATGTTATTGTTTTTTATTTATTCACATATATATAAATTATTTTTGCTGTAATTTGTCTGTTTTTGTGATTTATGTGACTTGGCTGCTCCACTATAACACTGCAATATACTTTTAGAATTAATCAATATATATCTGATTGGATACCAGGAAACATCATCATCATCATCAATACTGATGATGATGACAAAACTAGACTTTTTGAAAACAAAAGTATATTTTATAGTTGAGGAATAAAAACTGTGTTTGGAGAACTTCGGTTGCTAACACATCAATCAATCAATCAATCATTCAATCGGACCTTGAGGCTACGTCGTGACCCGGGGCTGGTGGGGGAGGGGCTCGACCTGGCCGACTTTCCACCTGACTGTGATCCTGAAGCCTCATTGGCTACAGACAAGAGAAGAGAAAGGAGCCTTTTGATTAGTCACAATAATCAGGTAAAAAGTTACAGTTCAGTCTGTAAATAAAGAGTCACAGTGTGTCGCTGTCCGTAGTGCCACTGAGCACAGCACAGCACGGCATGCTGGGTTACAGTGTTATCTTCCTCATATTGTTTGACCAAACAGCAGATTAAATTCATCACGGCTGCTGCTGGACTCACAATGATTTAAACACCTGCTGTATTTGGGCCAAAACTGGTCCACACAGAACAAAAACATCTAAATCCTGAAGCCATTTATGGGCGTAAAGCGACCCACGTTTGGTCCTACAGCGCCGACACTCAGTCGGCTATCTGAAAAAAAAGTCTAAAATGTAAACAAACATCAAAAACAAGTTAATCTGACTATATTTGGTGGTGAGAGAACATGTCGGGGGGGTCGCAGGTTTGAAGCACAAACATTCTGATCGATATTTCCTGCCTGACAGAATAATTACATTTAAAAAGGTTTTATGTCTGCTTCTCACACATATCTGACCTGAGTAGCTACTAAACAATGTGTTTTGCTGGTGTCGGTCATTACGAGTGAGAGGCTTAATTCATCAGACTAATCTGACAGGATGAGCTTCTGGTAGCTCAGACTGTCAGAACACCGCAGGTCAGAGGCTTTACCAAGCTGTTATTATCTGCTGTCAGGTTTTTTTTTTTTAGGGTGGTTTCTCATCAGTTCACACCTGGGGCAGGTGACTTTGTTCTGGATGGGGCTTTGGGTGGAGTCTTAGAGGCGGAGAAGCTGGAGCCGCTGGGAGTCTTGGGAGTTGTAGTCTTCTGAGGGACGGTAGAGCGAGCCACCTTGGCCCTGCACTCTGGAGAGAGAGAGAAACAGACTGAGAGGGAGTGACGTAACAATTACTTCATATTTGCTTTTATTAGAAATTGCACTTTGAGTGATTTAAAGCAAAAACAGCAGTTGGTTTCAGTTGGGTGTATTGTTGCTAGTAGCAACCGCAAACATTGACAGACATCTTTTATCAAGGCTTGGTTTCAGAAGTGGAGACACAATGAAGTCATCTGATGCATTATAACACATTAATGCTAAAATCACCTAGAATTTATTTCCTTGATAAAGACCTGATATTTTGCAATTAATAATGTTATGATGATGTTTTATTTAAAAAAAGTTTGACAAATAAATCAAACAACAGTTTCAAATGTCAACAATGAACCTTTAATCTAAATAAATAATGTTTTATTTCCACCTTTAAGTCAAGTCAGTTTTATTTGTGTAGCCCAATATCACAAATCACGAGTTTTCCTCAGGGGGCTTTACAGTAATACAACATCCTGAGACCCTCGACTCAAATAATGGAAAAACTCCCCAAAAAACCTTTAACACAGAAAAAATGCATTACTGCATTATCTTTGATTATCAGTTCTGGCGTCTTTTTAGGAGAATTATTTAACATAATTCTAGTTTCTATCTTGTCGAGTTTTATTTTAGTTTTCACATTTGTTTCACTTTGGTGTTCATGTCTTTATCTTTATCCTGCCTTTAAGCTTCTTCAGTAAATAGATCTTTATAAAAACAAAGTGAACATAAAGTGTTAAAGTGTGTGTGTGTGTGTGTGTGTGTGTATGTGTGTGTGTGTGTCTCACCATTAACGAAGGCCTGTGTTTTGCTGCTGTGTGTGAGCACGAAGTCGTCCTGAGCGTAGCGAAACTTCTCCGGCCCGCACGCCATGAACACATCGTCATCCCCGAAGAAATCCTGCAGACAGGTCAGCTACACACACACACACACACACACACACACACACACACAGGTTTATTAATCAAACTTTTGGGAACACTGGATTGATGTACGTGTGTGTGTGTGTGTGTGTGTGTGTGTGTGTGTGTGACTAAGCAGACGACAGATGGGAATATTTTAATCACGTTTGATGTTGGCAGCGCTTCAACAAGCTCTGACACACAGAAACAAACACTGCTGTCACAGGACTGTCTTGAGGATTAAATACAAATCGTACATCAAAATGTCCCAGATTTAGGCAGAGAGAGAGAGAGAGGAGTAAAATGTGGGAGATAAACAGGTGAAGAAAAGAGGGATCAACAGAGGTGTGGAAGGAAGGATTAAACAGAGAAAGATGAAAAAAAAAAGTGGCAGCAAATTAATCTGCATGTGTTTGCAAATATTTTGTTCTCAGGTTTGGTGGCGTAGTGAAAACTAACAGAGTTAGCTGGTGAACTACTGAAGCTGAGAATCAGAATCTGATTTATTCAACGTGGTTCAACAGAAAAACAAACAAACATGAACATTAAACAGTAAACAAACATAACAGTGTAGGACATTTACAAGGATTCTGTGGTGAGGTGAACTATGTGTTTGCATATTGACATGATAAAAAAAGCAGAATATATAAATATAAATATCAATGTAGATATAAATATAAATTTGACTGTTAAAAAACTCTAATATTAATATAATATATAATAATATATAAATTAAACTATATTGCGAGTTCAGTTGGTTGTAATCTGAAACGTCACAGCTAGATGCTACTAAATTTATATAGCATGAACTGCAGCACAGTGTTTACTCTGATAGTATACAGCATTATAGTTATACCTCTAGTCTCTAATCTATTTTTACTCTACTTATTTTTTTATATTTGAGTCTATTTAGTTATTGTATATAATTTATCCTTGAATTGCATTTGTTTTCTTATTGTGATTTATGTAAAGTGGCAGCTGTAATACTTTAATTTCCCTTTAGGATTAATAAAGTCTTCTGTCTGTCTGTCTATTTATAGCCTAGGCTAGTTTGTAATGCACGCCCCTAGATGGGTCTTTAAAATACATAAAACTCAACAGTAAAAGACATATAACAACACTCACATATACATATACGTACATTAAAGCACAAAACTCAACAAGAAAACAGCACAAAACACACAATTTACAAATAATATTATAAAAGTATCAAACAAACACAGGATCACTCTCAACTACATGACTGATCCTTCTTTTCTGTTTCCATTTCAAAAAATATTGATGTTAAGTTTTAAATGCTGCTGTGACGAGGCCTTAAAAGGACTCAGCAGGATTTGGAAAAACTTCAGTAGACTCAACTACTGTAAAAAAGTGGATCAGACAGCTGCAGCTGACTCAGAGTCCTCACTAAGACCAGGAAAGTGGATCACATCAGTCCAGCTCTCAGATCTGTACACTGGCCTTCTGTCTGTCACAGAACTGATTTTAAAACACTGCTGTCGCTTTATAAAGCCCTGAATGGTTTAAGGCCAAATTACATTTCTGATCTGCTGCTACGTTATGAAGCATCCAGACCTGTCAGGTGGTCTGGGGCAGGTCTGCTTTCTGTCCCCAGAGTCAAAACTAAACCTGGAGAAGCAACATTCAGTTTTTATGCTTCACATATCTGAACAAACTCCCAGAAAACTGCAGCAGAAAACTCTCAGTTCTTTTAAATCAAACACTGCGCTGTAACATTTATTCTCCTGTGTTATATCTTATTCTATTTAACTCTAATTGTATTTAAATATCTTTTTATATTGTCTTGTGTTGCTTTGACATTCTGTCTTGAAGCCTTTAATGTTTAACGTAAAACACTTTGAGTTGCCTTGTTGTTGAAATGTGCTGTACAAATAAACTTTCCTCGCCTTAAAAGAGAGTCGTGCTACCGAGGAATTTTAATGCTGTACAGTTGCTGGGGAGACACTGGCTACAACACACACACACACACATCCTCTCCTCCTGCATCCCTCCTTTTCTTCCTTCCCTCCTTTTGTCCTCGATTTTACCTCTCACTCCTCCCCTGTTTTACTTTTTACTTACCGCCTCCGGAGCTGCACAGCATGTACGCGTATGTGTGTGTGTGTGTGTGTGTGTGTGTGAGGAGTAAGGGGTTGTTACCGGATGTCTGGTTACCATGGTAACCACACTGCAGTGTCAATGTGTGTGTGTGTGTGTGTGTGTGTGTGTGTGTGATGGGGTTTCTGTCCCACTGCTTGAAGTGGCTGCACAAACTGAAAGGACAGAGGGAGGACACACACACACACACACACACACCCACGCACGCACGCACACACACACACACTCCGACCTTGTTTCATTCAGACTGTCTGAAAAAAAGTGAAGCCGTCTGAGGCAGAGAGAATAAAAGCCTTCGTTAAGAGTAAACGAGTCTGTATTCTTGTTTGTTTTTTACATGGTTTTGTTCTGCAAAATGAATATTAAACAGTCAGCTGTTTATAATATATCATCTCCGTCAGGCGGACAGCTTTTCTGTAGCTGATTTAACGATTAAATTAATAAAGAGTCATTTTTAAGAAGAAAATGTCCAAACGCTTCTCAGATGTGAATATTTTATGGTTTCTTCAGTCGTCTGTGACAGTAAACTGAATCTCTTTGGGTTGTGGACATAACAAGACATTTGAGGACGTCATCTTGAGCTTTGGGAAACAGTTTTTTCAGAATTTTCTGGCATATTATACACCAAACAACTAATCAATTAATCAAGAGAATAATCAACAGATTAATCGATAATGCAGCCCTTAATGTCATAAAGATCATATATTCCTGTATTGGTTGAGGGTTGAGTTTAACTTCTCAGGCTGAAAATGACATCTCAAAAAACATAGGATCACATGAAAAGCTGCAACTAACGATTATTTTTCCCAATAAGGCATTTAAGGTTAAAAGTTGTAAAAAAATAATAATTTTGTCATAAGTTAAAGCTGGAGTACGGGACTTTTGTCTCCCCCTTCTGGCAGTGAGAGTAATTACAAAAACACTGTCGACATGCTTACATCATAGGCTCCGCTGTAGCCTACTCTGTTGCGGCTGTAAAACGGTGGATAAATTGTTTTCAGCGTCACATGACCCCTGTGAAATGACTCGTTTCACTATCAGAATTTGATCCATTTGTAAAAGTCTAGAAGAGCCGCACGATTCAATTATTTCATCCCCATTCAAGTTAGCAGAGAGCTAACAGGAAGTTAGCGGCTCGGCCCATGCTCTGCCTATAGAGCATGCTCAGTATGCATTCATCCAGCCAGCGCGGGAATATCAAACCTGACACCAGATTAAACTCTGTACACTGTGAAATACAGAGAGATGGGCTTAATCAGCACTGTGTGAACACGTTTGGCTTGAATGTAACGGACGTTCATTTATATGTAAAAGTTCTGCACTGCAGGTTTAAATGTGCATCAGCGGGAAAACATTTTAAAAATAAAATAAAAGGACGTCTACAGAACTTTGTCATGGAGGCTTTTATTGTTATCTTGAAGGTTTTGTGTACTTTCATCACTTATTTTCTGCCAGCGCTGCAGCAACATCTCAGCAGACGCTGCAGCAACATCTCAGCAGATGCTTTGTGCTTTTACATGATAGTCTGTGTGTTTGTGGGTGGACTCGGTACACGCGTGTGTTTAAATCTGAGCTGCGTTCACTGCTACAACCCTCCGTTCAGTCACGCCAACGCCCCGACCAGCTCTCTGCTGTCTGCTTCTCTTCAGCTCTCCGCTGTCATTGTGTCACAGCCGACACTCTTATCTGTAACTTCAAAGTGTGTGTGTGTGGTGTAAAAATAGCCCCGCCAATGAACGTGTGACACGTTTAAATCCAAAATCCTTAGCTCAATACGAGTGCACAAAAAGAGTTTCAGAGAGGATCAGAGTCTGTTCGACACCACAAAGGAAGAAATAACTGACGGTTGCAGCTCCAGGACTTTAAACAGACGCCATATTTAGCTAAAAGTGCCAGATATTAAGCTTCAAAGAGACTGAACTCACTCTAACCTGAGAATTCCACCTTAAAATATGCTGTTTTATACATAACTGATCCTGATATCAGCAGTAATTTTCTAATAGTGTTGCGATTTAATATCTTGGGTCAACCCACTTTCCCCTCAGTCCGTCTATAATTCTGCTTCAGTTTATTTTTAGATATTGTTCTACGTCAAATATATAAATAAAATTACCACATTATTTTGTTTAATTCAATGAAATGTTTCAGTGTTTTACATCAGACAAAACTCTTCATACACGTGAAACAAAAACAAGTTAGTGTCAAATAAAATTTGCCCAAATTTTCAACAGAATTTTGTAAAAAGATGAAATATGATCATCATGATATGATTCCTCCAGAAGTTAATAAATGATATTTCATTTTTAAAAAGAAATATTGTCAGAAAGAGAACAAGACACCAGATAAATATCTTAAATAAGCTACTTTTGTTGTGTTTCGTTAGCATTTTGTTAACAAGTGAAACCTAATTGAATTTATTAGATTATAGTGGATTTTATTTAGATTTATTTAGATTTATTTAGATGCTAGTGATGGTGGCTTTACAACCATCATGTTTGTTCTGTCTTTCTTCTGTCGTTCACTTTAAAAATGATCGAAACGATTAATCGATTATCAGAATAGCAGTCTAAACTAATCCCGTCATCCAACAATGACTGGAGAGAGAAAAACTAATAGTAACAGTTTGTCTAAGTTTGAAAAGGAAATGGTGTTCCTGACTAAAAATAAAAATTATTTATTTCTGATGTATTTTCTGCTCCTGCTGGTGCAGAAACTGGCCTCTGTGCGCTTTAGTCGATGCATTTCTCTCTGTATGTTTGCTGAATGTCAAAGTTAAGCCGTCGGTCTAGAAAGAAGCGCTCACTCTTCACTTCTGGAGGACTGACACCAAAACAGGATGTTTAAACACGGATTTTCTCCACTGAAGCTGCTGATTATCTGGACATGATGTCAAACTATCAACAGTAAAACAGCAAAATCAAACATCATCTCACCTGTTTTCCATCCAGCGTGTACAGCCTCTTTACGGCCCCGGAGTCCAGCTTGATGGCCTCTGTGATGTCGGCCAGCACTTGGTCGAAGGAGTGAGCCGTCTTCTTGTTCAGCAGGATCCTCACCGCCTTGCGAGGCTTCACGCCGCTGCGGATCACCGTCACCAGCTTGGGCTTGATGAAGTCTTTGCTCTCTCTGCCCTCCCGACCTTCAGGACGCTCTTTAGAGCTGACGGGGACGCTCGTCGACACCCCGGCGGACACTGTGGAGGACCGGGCTGCGCCTGCCGTGCCGGGCCCGGTGCTGGCGCCGGGCTTCCAGCTTGGGATGGAGATCTTGGTGTAGTCAACCTTCCGGTAGGGCTCGTTAGAGGCGCAAACGTAGCACTCACCTGAGCCGAGAGGAGGGAAGAAGAAGAGGAAAAGTTATATAAGGCTGCACAACCAAGAAAATTACTATTGTGACTTTTATTGGAAAAAAAATCATCAAGAGGCTGATGTAGAATAACAAAAAGCTCTTTAAAGCTCCACATGACATAAAAAACACTTTTTGATAATTATTTAGTTTCATATTTACTCTTCAACACCTCTTCTTCCTAACTGATGTCCACTAGTTTTCAGCAGAAACAAGTAGTGAACACAACTCTGACATATCATCAGCTTTTAAGTTGATCTGTTGAACTTGTTAGCAAACAGTTTCTTATTTCCACATCCAGCAGTTACGGAGCGACATTATCATTCATTTGGAGTCGTGTTTCTGTCCGCCTGGTCCACTCACTATAAAGCTCCATAAAGCCGAGAGGAGCTGCAGAGTCACTGATAATTCTCTGTAGGTTCATCAATACAACCAACACATTACACACTGTCAGCTCATATATTGTTCTAAAAATATCAATCATAAAATGATGTTTCAGACTAGTGTAGCTGTTTGTTGTTGTGAAGGTAGTTAAATGGTCTTTAAAATGTGAGAAACGTTACTGCTTCTTCCTTTTTTCAGAGGTGAGTTCAGGTCAGACGTGATTAGAGAGCGACTGTAGTCAAACTGTAGCAGTATAAGCTGTGTGTGTGTGTGTGTGTGTGTGTGTGTGTCAGCAGATGTCAGATTCACTCTGTCTCTCTCTCTCTAAGCTCTGCACGCTCTGCTGGTAACATGAGGAGGAAAACTGAAAGTGTCACACATCTAATGATGACCTGGTGAAAATTTTATTCCTTAATCTATTTACAGTGTTTGTAAAACTGTGTAAACAGGATTTAAAATTTCTGAGATGCTCCTCTGCTGGTGTTTGACAGATTATGATATGTAGAAGGACACGGTACAACCAAACCTGACTTACTAGACAGATACATTTGAAAATAAATACATTATGCAAGAATCAACATTATTATTGACTTCTATTTATTTAAAGTCTGCTTACACCCCCTCAGAAAGGGTCTTTGTGGTCTGCTGCAACCCTCAGTTCTGCACTGTAGCTTTAACTTAAGGTTTGAAAACGCCCTTCCTCACATCTTAAAGCTGCATTCGTTGATTGTTGACCACTAGAGGGCCGAAGAATCCCCAAACAGACAGACAGACACGCAGCGCCGACATATTATCACCTAACCTAAACAATGACCTTATTTATACGTCCGGCAGACACAGAGCAACGTTATTAATCATTTACAGTCACATGATAAAGTAAAGTCCAATATTTACTCTCCTATTAGCTCTTTTTTGACCAATGTTCAAAGCTTGTTGCACTTTGTTTTTTCTGCCATTTAGTGTTTTGGTGACTTTATTTAATCTGTTAAATCAGCTCTTAAAACCCATTTTATAGACTTGTTTTTATGTGACGTCGTCTTTTTACCGTCTTTTTATCTTGTATCGTCTTTCTACTGTGTTTTTACGTCTTTTCTGTTTATACCTTTATCTTTATCTGTGTCGTGCTTTTCTTTTGGTTTTCTTCTGTTTTATTGCTTTGAGTATTCTGCTTTTGTTCTGACTGTCAAACCACTTTGTTTTTAAAGGTGCTATATCAATAAAATTATTATTTATTTATTCATTTATTTATTTTTTACTATAATTACTTTTTAGATGTATTAATTTAAATCCTGTACTCTCTTTTAGGTGTGATGCAAGGGAAGGGATGGAGAGTGGGATGTTGAATGTCCAAAAAAAAAAAATCAATAAATACTAAATTACATTTTTTTTACAGTACATTACAGTACATTAAAAGATAAATACTGTTTAGTCTCTCCAGCAGTTTTCAGCCTCTCACATGTGCAGCAGCCTGCAGCCACTCTCCTGTTTTATGGTTAAAAATGGCTCACCTTCTGCCCTCTCTCTCCTCTACTCTTACTATCCCTCTCTCTACCACTTTATATCACGGCACAGCTCGCTATCTGTCCAACACACACCTTTCTCACTCTTTTTTTCCCCCTCACGCACAGTTGTCGGTCCCTGTAGCTCTCAAAAACACAGATTTTCCTCTCTCTCTTTTATCCCTGTTACATGTTCACACACTCTGCGCCTCCCTCCCTCTCTCTCGCCAGGTGTTGTGTGTGACCTTGTCTCTCCTCTGTGTGCTGCTGACTTTCACTTTGCTATTCAAACCAGCTGGTCAGGACTGCTCGGGGTTTTTATTCAAATACCGGACAGACTAACAACACCTTCTGTGTGTCGCTCAGGTAGCAGAGCAAGGCTGTGGGGCTGCATTGTCTTCATAATTGATTCATCGATTAATCGATTAGTCGTTTGGTCTATAAAATGTCGAAAAATGGTTAAAATTGTTGATCACTGTTTCCCAAAGCTCAAGGTCCTCAAATGTCTTTTGTCCCGATCGAGACTCCACAACCCAGATATTCAGTTTACTGCGCAGAAGACTAAAGAAACCAGAAAATATTCACATTTGAGAAGCTGGAATCTGATAATTTGGACATTTTTTCTTTAAAAAAAGGGTTCAAAACATTTAATCGATTATCAAAATAGTTGGCGATTAATTTTCTCAATCTACTAATCGATTATCTAATACTGGGTCACAGTCAGGGTTAAATAACCACTGGAGACACTGACAATCTGAACATGGCAACATTTTCATTTAATTTAAACATTTAAACCTGCTTGAGAAAAACACACATGAGTTTTCATTAATATCATTTAGTGCTGAATAGATATTGTTTATAAGAGACGTCTCCATGAACAGTCTGAACTTCTGAAAGGTTTTTTTTTACTATTTTCTCACATTTTACAGAATAATCGTGTAACTGAAAATCAAAAATATAATCAATAATAACTACAAATAATAAAAATTTGTATTTAACATGGGAGTCCTGTGCTGTAGCTCAAGTTTTAAAGCCGGTAAGAGGCATCACTTCCTTTAAGTTGGTCATTTATCTAGTTTTTGTTTTTGTAACGCTGCGTTCATGCTTATTGGTGTAAATACCAGTTTCTGACTTGTAAAAACCACTCAGGTCAACACTGAGATAAATGTAAATGTAGTGGATATAGTGCTATATCATCAACGCACAGTATTTTTACTGTATTTTACTCTCTAAAATCCCATAAATCGAAGATTTGACAAAAAAAGTAAAATACATAAAAAAGCCTTGAAACTGTAGTTCTTAATGTGACATTAAATGAATACAGCTGTCCACACACAAAAAAATATTATTTTAAAAACACATGCAAGTTTGATTTTTAGCACAGCCGATCAATCACACCAATACAGTAACATCAGTTAGTTGATTAAACCTCTACAGTTTAAACTAGAGCCACTGCAGGCGTCCATGTTTTCCCCTCTCTTGCAGCTAAAATGCACCAAGATGTTGTGAATGATGAGTTTCCCACTTTCAGCACTGTCATTAGTTAATTCCACGAAGTGCTGAAGAGTGATGCATCTGTCATTGAGTACATCTCTGGCTGAACAGCTTCCTGGCACTAACACTCATTTGAGGACATTACAACCAGTCACACATCAATATTGATGATCAGTGATGTTACTCAGCCACTGGTCTATTTCAGGATAAATGACTTTGACAGAGGAAGAGCAGATGGACTTCAGAGTTGTTGTTATATTACCCGGAAATATTATGTGTATATTTATATTTTACATTCTGACATGGAAGATTTCACTACAGCTGCAACTAACAGCTATTTTCATTGTGGATAAATCTGCCAATTATTCTCTCGATTAACTAATCATTTACTCTATAAAACGTAAAAAATTGCCATTTACAATTTCTCCAAGCCCATGTGATGTCTTCAATTTGGTGGTTTTGTCTGACCAACAGTCCAAAACTTGAAGATATTCAATTTAAGAAAAGCAAATCCTCATTTTTGAGAAGCTGAAACCTGAGAATTTTAGATATTTTTTGCTTAAAAAATGATTGAAACCATTAATCGATTGTCAGAATAGTTGCTGATTCATTTTCTGTTGATTGATTAATAGTTGCAGCTCTAATTCAGTCACATTCATACACTTGCAGTTGGCTAGTGACTTTAAGGGTTTAACTGACACTAAGAGTTGTTGTTGTTGTGCTTTCTTATGACACACAGTATATTTCCTCTTCATGTAGGATGTTGGAGGCAGGACGTAACACAGGAAGGGATCATTTAATAGTGTAACCCACTGGGACATCAGTTAGAGAGAGGAAGGCAGTGTGGTTGAATGGTGGATGGAAAATGTGTTGTGGTTTTAATGCCCTGCATCATTAGCTAATGAGGTGAAAAGATAATTTTTCATTTCATTGTGACTTTAATAAACTATATATCTGATGGTATGAATAATTTTGGTCACTGATTAGTCGTTAAAATGTCTCTGTATTGATTCTTCTGCTGTTGATGTACTCAAATAAATAATGCAAGTGTGTTTGCATAACAAAGACAGACAGAGCAGAGAGGAAGGAGACAGTGAGGAAGTTTAGGGAGGACAGATCAATTGATTGATCAGTGGAGTCTGAACAATTATGCCTTGTTCATAATTGACTCTTTTGTAATTTTATAGTCAATCAGAAGTCCATTTTTTTGTATGAGAAACAATTTCAGTGGCAGCTGATGAAAACAGTCTGGTAGGCGGAAAAGACACTTTTGCATTTTCCCCTCATAATAAAAAAAGAAAGTGAAGGTTTTATTCATGATGAGCTACTTTTGACTTTTTTATCTACAATAAACCATCTTACATCAAAAATGTGACAATAGGAACATTGCGTAAGTGGTCAACTGTGTGTAGCAATGGCTTTAGTTTAACAAACATAATCTCCCACCAAAATATATATTTAAATATTTGTTTTATGCCGCCCTGCCTAAAGAAGAATTTCAGCAAGAAAGCAAATGTTCCAAAACATCAAACCATTCCTTTAAGTAGAATGTAAGTCAACTAAGAACAAGGCCGATAAAGAGTCCTACCTTCCACCAACTCGTCCATACCGGTGATCTTCTTGCTGCCATCTATGGTGTAGATCGTGCGCACCCCTTGCGGCAGATGCAGGTTATCTGACAAAGAACGCGTCAGCTCCATCAGCAGAGCATCATAGGAGCGGAACCGGTCACTAGACACAGCGTAGACCAGACCCTTGAAGTACCCGTCTCCGTTGCGGTAGAACCGGACCTTTTTGGCCCGTTTCTCCGAGGTGAGTGCCTGCAGGGTGCGGGTCCGGTAGTAGCTGCAGTTGGCGCTGTGGGCAGGGCTAGGAACCAGGCTGCTCCCCCTGGAGCTGGGGCCGGACCCCCCACCGCCAGCGCTGCCAGTGGAGTCATCTCTCTTGGCCCGGGTGGAGCGTCCCCGGCGAACCTTGTCGCGTTCGTCAAAGTGCTCCAGCTCGATGGTCTTACTCAGAGACATGATGAATAAAAGTACAGTAACGTTCAAAAGAGTCTCTCCTACTACATACGATTCATCTTCCAACAGTGATTAACAGTGACTCTTATTCTCGTTACCTCATTCGGAGTCGGTTAAAGTGAAAATAACTTGACTCTAGTTCGAAAAACGTGCTGTGTAGTCCTGATAAAATGGGTTGTAAGCTTGGTGACTTAGTAGCTACTAGCTAGTACTTTTTCTAGTACCAGAATATTACTATAAACCCATTAAAAGTGACTTTTTGTAGATTTGGTAATCCGGTTGTAGTCCTCAGAATCTGGCTGCTGTAATCCCAGTATCAATCATGCAGACTTCTTAGATGCTTTGTAGTCCAGTTAGCCAAACTCAAAAGCCAGTAAGAAGACGTGTAGACCCAGACTCGATCTTTAGGCCCTGGTTACAGTCCCCTATATCAATTGAAGTGTCTGTAACCCTGGTATAATCCCAGTAAAGAGATGGCAGATTTAGTTTTAGGATCCGCCTGTAGATCAGGTTGTAATTCCAGTGGTATCCTGTTGAGGAATATATCAAAACATTGTTGTCCTAAAACAGAAAGGTGACGATTGACACACGATGAGAAACAGACTAGTGACTACTCATACTTCATCTACTTCGAACACAACTAAACTGATACTTTCAGAACCAGAACGAGTACTTTTTCTACTAGAAGACTCCTAAAGTTCAGATATTTCAGTGCTTGATCAGGTCAGGTCTTGCTAAAGGCTCCTTTGATGGACACTATGAATGTTAGTGGAACCAAACCTCAGACTGTGCAGGTATTTCCCTATCATTTTAAGATCAAGGGAAGCTTATCCAAGCATGTGTCTACTGTCTAGCTGATGACCAGTTTATGTTCTCGCAGTAACCTTCTTGCAGTCTCACTTACCCGGCTGTAACGTCAGTAATTGGGCTCTAAACCTGGTACATTGTTGTGTAGACCTGGTACAAGCCCATTCAGTCCCAGCAGTTCAGCTTTAGACCTGGCACGTTCAGTTGCAGTTCTGGTAATCCGGTTCGTTTCAGGGGGTTTCGGTCGCAGTCACACTTTTGTCTTCCGGTGTCCTCAACATGCCTCCATCACTGCAAATAAAAGAGATGGCAATCACATGCAGACCTCCCTTCCTGAGAGACAGAGAGACAAATTCAACCTTCAATTATTATGTCTCCTGGGTCAGACAGAGAGCAGGATTTATATTGAATTAGCTAATTCATTCAGTTATTTAAGGATACTGAACACAAGCTTGCATTATAAGGTTGGGTTTTGAGTACAATACCACACAGACTGGGCTCCCTTTGCTTTGCAAATCTGCTTCCCATAGCTTTCACATGCAAAATATGAATGAATTCCCGTAAAATCAAATATGCAAAAGAGGTTATAGGTGAAAAACAGTCATTATATTTTAGTTAAATGACATTTCCTGTAAGGCCCAAGTGAGAAATTTTCACCTGCAACATTAAATTTATCTGAAGCCAAAAGCAAAATATGAGCCTGTGGATCAGATTATTATAAAACCTGTACCCTGTTTGTGTCTCTGTTCATCTGATAAACGAATTGACTTCATCCATCTATCCGCCCAAACACTGCTAAGCTGTGCTGACACACACACACACACACACACACACACACACACACACACACACACACTGAGAGAGGGAGGCACCTACCAATAATGCCGTGAAACCGGTTTGTTGCTATGGAGGCTTTTTCCTCTTCCCGGTGCCGTGTTCCGGTGTGTTCCGGCGGATCCTGCAGCTCCAGACGGACTGAACGGCTACGACCGAGCCGACTCGGTGCAGGCCGGTCCGCTAACCCGGGATACAGGGATGCAGCAGCGGCAGGCTACACCGGCGGGATGCACCGAGACAGGCAGCGGACAGCAGCATGGCCGCTGCTGCAGAGAGAGGAGAGACCGGCTGAGCGCCCCCTCCCCTTCCCACTCCCCTCCCATCCTCCGCGGCTGTACGTGATGACAGCGTCCCTCCCTCCCTCTCTCTCTCTCTCCCGGTCTTTGTCTGGCTCTCTCTACCAGTCTCTCTCTTTCTGTCTTTTGTCTGCCTCCTCCTCTGAAATTCAAATTAAGTTTGTTTTATTGTAATGAACGCTGCAGTTAGGCTGCACTGAAACACAGCAAATATGCAGTACTCACATCCTTTTACTTGAGTAAAAGTACAAAAGTATTAGCAGCAAAATGTACTTAAATTATTTAAGTAAAAGTAGTGGTTTGATCCATTTGACTGATATGTTAAAGTATTATTATTTTTTATATTGAAAGTTCTGACTAGTATATCACAATATCGCGATATTTGGTCATAAATATCACAATATTTTTGACCAAATACCTCAATATCAATATTGTGACATAATTGCAGGGATGAGGTGCTTTCACAAAATATTTACACAATGAGATTTTTGATAAATAATCATCAGTAATGAGGATATAATGAGCTAGAACAGTCTGGTGAGTTTACTGTAATGCAGTCTTTAAAACCAGGAAAAAAAATCACTTATGTCGTATCACGATATTACAATATCCAAAATCTAAGACGATATCTAGTTTCATATCATGATATCGATATAATATCGATATATTGCCCAGCCCTCCAGATTAGTAATCATATTTTATACTTGTGGCCAGTGGAGAGACTCTTAAATGAAAGTACACAATTTAAAAAATAGTCTTGCATTCAAAATCCTACAGTATTAAAGTATTACCAGCAAAAATGTACACGTACAATTGTTGGCTGAGGCGGAGCTAGTTTCAACTATTTTATTTACAGGTAGTTCAGTGGTTCCCAACCTAGGGCTTGGGCCCCCATGAGGGTCAGCAGATAAATTTGAAGGGTCGTGAGATGATTAATGGGAGAGGAAAGAAGAAAAAACAAAGTTCTGATACACAAATCTGTTTTCACTTTTTGGACTTTTCCTCTAATCTTTGATTTTTGGTGAAATATTGGATCATTTGAACAGTCAAGAGTCACTTACTGTTCAAATGGCAGAAATGTGCACTTTGCTACTAACACAAACCAAATGATTTTTTTAAAAGGAAATCCTCTTTCTGTCCTTCCTGTGTTGTGACAGATCCGGCAGAAGGTGAACCATTAAAAGAAGGTCAGAAAGAAGAGACAAAAAGAAGCATTAAAGCAAGAACAACGGCAACACTGATGAGTATTAATGCTGAGAACATTTTATGTAAAAGATATATTTGACTGCTTCTAGACCATCTTCAGACCATATTTGCATAATGTAGACCTATACAAAGATTATATACAGTTTTACAGTCCTTTTTAACATGACACTCATCTAATGATCATTTTCACAAACATCTAAGATCAATTTCTAATAAGTTAAAGGAGTAAATGATGAAACTCTAAGTTAAAATAGCATCTTCCTTAAAATCTTATTGAATATATTTTAAAGTATTTATAATATTTTAAAATAATATTTTTTCTCACGCTCTTTTCCTTTTTAACTTGTGGAAATATACTTACACTCTGTTTTTTTAACACTAGTTAGTGCTTCTGCTTCTGTTGCTACTAGACTAGACTAGTATTACTTCTAATACTATAGTATTACTTCATCTGTTACAGATTGTTCTACTGATACTACCCGACTACTTTTGGAATGGCTACTGATACTATCAGTATACTGACGGTAATACAAGTCATAAATCTGTATCAGTACTAGTACATCTGTTTTTTTAATTATTATAATGGAAAAAGTAATAAATAATTAAAGATCTAAATATTTGATGAAGCTGTAGTAGGCTGTCTAATTGTTTTTAAGGGAGTGGCTGCATTTTACAGCTTATGTAACTATTGTTTTATTTTAAGTTGTGCGGAGAATCAGTGATGTGTTGATAATTAGCAACAATCTATGACCTAATATCATTTACACAGTGATAAAGTGAAATAAAACATTGATATTGGTAATAATTTAGAAAAATCTGAAAATAACAGTGACAAAAGGGCAACAAGGCAAAAGAAGGGAATTTTACAGATGTAGCTTAACAAATTCATTACAACTCAATGTGTTTTACATTAAAACAATAGTTCAACATTTTGGGAAACAGGCTTTTTTGCAGACAGTTAGATGATTGATACCATTGAAAAAAGGTAAGGCCAAGCCACAAAATCTAATCTGGACAACATATCGATCCTACTCGGATCTTCGTCAGGTCAGAATGACATTGACACCATTCTCATGTTTTGTACAGTAAATATGAAGGTTGAGCCAGGAGACAGTTAGCTTAGCTTAGCATAAAGACTGGAACCAGTCCCGGAGGGGATAAGTTTGTTTAAAGGAATGAAGTGATGTAGTTTGTGCAGTGCTGTTTTATTCATTTATCTTTATAATTCCTGTTTTTTCGGTTAATGTTATTTATGTTTAAAATAAAGGAGAAAAAAACTCAATAACCAAAGATCACCCATCAAATATCAACTTTACACAGCGATATTATGTTTCTCCTGTATCACAGCTGCACGCTCTTCTCTTTCTTCTTTTGTCCAAGTCAGGGGTCTTTCTGTGGATGAAGAGGCCCCACCCTGCCTCAGTGTGTCGGTGGGCGACAGCTGGAGCCCGAGGGAGCCAGACTGCCCCACCCTTTACTGTGAGCCAAACCAATGAACCATTCATCCAGATATGACAAGGTGGACAAGCTATTATGAACTGATACACATGAACCTACAGCATATACCAATATCTGTCATGCAGTCATTTAAAAACAGTTTTTTCTTCTAATAAGTTCATAAAGGTGTTTTTTCATGTTCTGAGTTAGCTGTTGTTATATAGTGTTGTGAAGGCTTATGAGAGTGTGTAATAGTGATATATGTATATGAGAATAAGACAAAGGAGAAAACACATCTAGTTCAGATGTTATGAAATATACCAGAACAAAACAAGTTTTTAACCAGGACACTAATGAAGAAAAATGGTCAAACCTAAAAAAACCAAAAAACACAGTTTATTCCTAATTTCCTCAAAGTTTATTCACAAAAACATTAATTAGAAATTTAGTTAATTCAGAATATACTGTAAGATCACTTATAATATCTAAGAAAACAGATTTTTTTTACTAAATCATGTAAAATGTAGCACCACACAAGCCAAACACACTGTTAAATCTTTTAACCAAGTTGCAAGGCTTCTGGGTTGTAATAGGTGCCGATATGAATGTTATACTGGACCCAACACCTGACCTCTCTGGTCGTACAGCTCTATGTCTGCACTCCAAGATCTCATTTCTGATTTTAGCCTCATTAGATTTATACCAATCCTACATCTAGATAATATTATTTTTACTCCAACAGACACAAATCTTATTCTCTTACACACTACCTTCTCAAATTCATTATGTTAACATTCTTCCTGTCTGAGGTCAGATCACAGCATTGTGGCTTCTAAATTAACTTTTGCCCACAAGATGGCGCCTTGATACAACTTTACTCAGAAACAATGAGTTCCAGGAAGCCTTCGCTGTTATTATTTCTGAAAATGCTGGGACCACTAACGACCTGCAGATTCTTTGGAGTGCCATTAAAGGTTGTATAAGAAATACAGCAGTTTCATGTTCCTCTCCTCTCAATAAAACTAGACTCGGCCACACAGAGTTTACCTCTAGTATTAAACTCTTATCTACAACCTGTTTTAAAGTTTTGTGACTGGCATTGGACTTGTAATCACCGACACTTCTCTTTCAGATCAGTAGGAAAGTATAATTACTTGACTTTGCTGAGCTTGTAAAGTGGATTGTTCCTCAGCTCAGAGAGCAGCTTCACTCCTGGGTCTCCTGGATACTCAACCCACTCTGCAGTCACTTTACAGTCTGCCAGTCTCGGGGTGGATAATGGGGCAGATTGTTAAAGCTATTATAAGATACAGACAGATAGAGACAACGCGTTCTTCTCGGTTAAAACCTGTCATACATTTACACTCAATAATCACAGTAATTATTTGTTAAGGTGTTAGTATGCTTCAAACTTACAGGATTGTCAAACGGCAACTGGGACCCCCTCCCCCCAAACCTTCCTGACATGGGGATTGGTAGGGTCACGTCAAACAATTTTTGCAATTTTCCAAAACAGGCAATCCAACATTCAAGCCCATTTTATGCAGCGATTGGCCAGTACTATATAGCAATTTGCATGCTAATTTACATGCTAATTTCAGCCATAGCTACTGTACATGTCCTCACCTAATCCCTTTCTAATACCAGCACTTCTTTTTGTAGGCTGAGTAAGTGACGACGATGATGAACAAACACATTTACATCCAGACTTTTTTTGCCATCATTTAGATGCCAAATGAACTTGATGTCAGCACCTTAAGTATGGAGGCGCTTTTGTGTCTTTATTATGCAGTCAAACCGAAAAGGTTTGTATTCAAAAAATAGATTTGAACTATTGACGCTGCAATCAAAAAATTTTTTATTGCGAGTA
Organism: Scomberomorus guttatus; assembly: GCA_038419695.1. NCBI lineage: Eukaryota > Metazoa > Chordata > Actinopteri > Scombriformes > Scombridae > Scomberomorus > Scomberomorus guttatus. The sequence goes on from CM076467.1 coordinate 21,100,222, forward strand.
AAATAAATTTGTGGTTAAAATGTGAGTCAAAAACTTTTGTTTGCAAATGCAACCGGTTTGGTTCCTTCCATCCAACTTCCATCTTAGTAATAGCAAGAATGTTGTGTTTGAACTGGTGCGTGTAGATTGCTTTTGTTTTACGATCTGTGATCTGTGATGTGGATTTGTGTTGGCGTGTGTTGGCGCCCTCCCGTTTACCAACACGTGGCTGTTTCTGAGAAACCACACTATCCAGGGCAATGCACAGAACAGAATGCACTAACCCTAACAGGAAGTTCATACCAGCATGTCTTGCAACTCGTAGGGTGGGCAACTCTTAATCTTGAATGACCTGATTTGTCACTCTCATGTTTTTTTTTATATATAGGCAGTAGTGGAAGAAGTATTCAGATCCTTTACGTAAGGAAAAGTACTAATACCACACTGTAAAAATACACCACTACTAGTAAAAGTCCTGCATTCAAAACTTTACTCATAAAGGCAAGCATTATCAGCAAAATGTACTTAAAGTATGAAAAGTACTCATTGTGCAGTCAAATGGTCCCTGTCAGTGTTTTATTATTATATATGATGTTTTTTGACTGATATTACTGCTGCATTAATGTGTATGTTGCATTTTCCTGCTGTAGAGCTCAATTTAACTACTTTATAGACTGTTGGGGTAGTTTAATCTACAGCAATGCATTATATCATTATATCATATAAGATCATCTTATGTTTGTAGCACCGCTGTCCTGTGAGAACCATGTATCTTTAACAACTTTTCATGAGCTCTGAAAAGCAGCCCTGTTTTCAGCTTTGTGACAACGCATTTTGCAGCTAATCCAAGAGGGTTTTTAAATAGTTTATTTAGCTTAAGAAGTAGGGGAATTTTCTCAACCCATAGAGGAACACACCTAATCATTCAGTTCATCAGAAACATTCAAAATCAACACATTTTGGAGATATGTGGTTTTCACTGGACAGGAAGGGTATGAAAAATTGTAATCTGAAACCTAACTAAAGCTGTCACACAAGGTCTGGAGTACTCTTTTCTGATTGGACGGCAGTTGTGTGTTAAAACGTGTTGTTGCACACGTAGTTCCGTCTCAAGTTGCATCACATCCCAATTTGAAGGAGCAGCCGCTGTCAAAGCTTCCTCATTATCAACCGCGGCAAGCACAGCTGAGATATCGACTTGATAAACTAACACATCGATGGCTGATTTGAAAATTTATTTCAATCTATTTGGAGATTACAACAATTGTGAAGAATGGGACGCAGCAGAGGGAACAGAAATGGAGAAGAAAACCCCGTTGTAATTTATACTGGATGTAAAAGGGACTAGAATTATTCCTTGTCATGATAAGGTAAGCTCTTCATTCATAATCTGATTTTGAGTGCAAAAATTTAACCACAAACACGTGCGCGCACACAGATGCCATAACTGAAGATGATGATGATGTAACAGAGGGAGTGTAGTACTAAATGTTTGCCCTCTAATACCCTTCTGCTATATATATCAGCCTATTTCATTATATTTATTATTGTGATTCTTTTAGCCTATTGATTTTAATTGAATTACCAAGTTAGAAATTATATCCTAAAAAACGTATTGGCTCACTTTCCTCATCTGAACATAACAAATCTTCTGGGTTGCTGAAAATCTCATATCATCTTCCAGCAGAACAAAAAACACATTGTTCAAAGGTTATTTATTGATGTGATACATTTATTGATACATACAGAAAATACATGAAAACATATATGTAAGATTTGAACCCTGTGAAAATGAGCCTCACATAAGCCAGAAAAACGCTTCTGAGCTCACGGCGTCTCTCTCAGGATGAACTGCCAGTGGAGTAAAAGTGATTTAAAGTGAGGTATCTCAGTCTGTCAGGTGGGAAATGTCTCTCACACTCGACTATCGGGAGCAAAAATGTGCTCTCACTGAAAGTAAAGTATTTGCTGTCAGCAAATTATACTGAAGCATAACCTTTTTTAAGGCTGCAAACGTCAAAATAATAAAAGGTAAAGCTTCTAACTTAACTGAAATGACTAAAAACACGATAACATATCTATCTACATCCATATACTATTAAAAGATGTTTATAAGTAAAGAGTTAGTTGGTCAAACCTGTACAATACAATGTCAAGGCTCCTTTACACAGTGTGAGACAGAACGATTTGAAACTTTGGTGACCAAAAAACAGCCTGAACAACCTTTTTTTTTTTTTTTTTTTTCTATTCTCGTAGCGCTACGATTTAACACGTCTTCACTGCTCAATCTGGCAGCCTCAAACCGTCATCATACAGTCAAACTGTGACCAAGATTTCATTACAGCCGCCTCGCACACTGTGACGTGCAATAAACTTACATGATGGTTGTTGTTGTTCAATCTAAAGGAGCCTTTAGTTTCATACCTGTGCATGTAAAAGTTATTGGTCAAGCAGATATTAGGAGCTTCTGACTGCTATGAGTTTTTGTTTTGTTTTTTCTGAGGCTTTATTTTTTTTATCTTTTTTTAATATCTTTTCTTTTTAGACAGACAGAAGATGTAATATAGCAGTCTGATCAATACAAAATGAATCAGTCATGAAATATAAAGAAAAATAAAGAATTATGACAGTTATGATAAAAATACATTTTAAACAGTGTAACACACATTGATTTCACCATGAATGACAATATTTACATCCAGACTCAAAATGTATTCCAACTTGCATTTCTCCACATGGGTGATGAACGGCTCCACATCAGGAGAGCCGTAAGAGTGAATCTAACTTTCTCTAACTGCAGAAACTGCATTAGAGGTTAGATCACATTAGATTAGAGGTTTCTGGGGTTGTTGCTGGCAGGGCGGGCGTAGGTTTAGTGTTAAGATGGGTGAAACCTTCTCTTGTGTGTTTGTTCTTCTTAAAAAAGGACAATGTTCTCAATTTTCTTTATAATACAAATTGAGAACTGAGCTCGGCCGACTCACTGCACATGCACACCATGTCTCTCCCGCTCGGCACATAGACTTTACATCGGGATGACGTCACGCACGTTAAGACCAGTTTTTCTAGGTTCTGGAAAAGGTTTACGAAAATTAAACCTACACGTGTTAAAAATGTCATGATACAAAAAGTAATAATTTACTTTGTATGCAGTTGCAGGTGTCCTCTCTTTAATAATGTTGGTCTATGGGGAAATTCCTGTTTGGGATGTTTTTGGGCCACTGGGACAAATTGGCAGCAAGGCTGAGTGTTGGTGCTGTATCAGCTCTATTAATACATCCATGACAACCAGACAGACAGCTCTGTCTCTCTGACTTCCCCTACTGCAAATGTAACTGACTACCTCTACCGCCAATTCAACACGTTCAATCAGCCACCAATAATGAAACATGCCTCAAACTGTATATCTCGCTCATTTCTATCTCATTTATATCCCTATATCTCGCTGCCTCCCTCTCTCTCTCTCTCTTTCTCCATCCATATTACTTTCACATACTGGTCTGTGGCAACTCTGCTTTGAACTGATACTGACAGATAGGAGCAGTCAATCCTTTGTGTTTTCTAAAATGACATGTCCCGACCATCCGCATGCAGATGTATGCCCTTGGCTGCTCATATGGATGCAGTGAATGTCTGCTTACGTTAGCTGGCAAAATAAAGCAGAGGAATGAGTGTAACATTCGACAGCAGGATAGAGCGGCTCGGTGAACGTTTGGTTGAAGGTATGGAGGCGAGTCCGACTGTCAGAGGAAACTCTGTAGAAGGACAGAACACCAGCTGGCCAGTCCAGATACACTCCGACCCGACTGGAGCGCGAGCAGAGTGAAGGTACATCAAACCTCTCGCTGCGGTGCATAACATAACAACCCTCCTCAGAACAAACCAGACACCAGGACTTGTCGTTTTGACCCAGCTTGCAGTCATTCGTATCCCCTTTTCTGCCAATGCTTCTGTATGTTACCCCAATGTTAAATGGTTCCACCGCCTCGACCTCCCAGTAGCAGCGCTTATCTAGACCCTGCTCACAAAGCACTTGTGGGCAGAGATCAAACCTCTCTAGGTGACGGGGGTACGACTGCACCTGTTCCACCCGGGTCACCTTTCTGTTCCCCTCAGAGAGACAGAGGTTTATGTGGGCTGTGTTGGGGTCCAAAGTGAGCTCGCAGGCATCTGGAGGGATGAAAATACGTAATTTCCAGTTGTGGAATGTAAGAAAGTACATTTACTACAGATTACAGTTACTTTGCTAATTATGATTTAACATACAAAGCCTATGAGTGAGTGACGAAGAAATCCAGAGCATCTTTGATTTAAGATACATTTATATTGACTTAAATTGCAATCATTAAGACAGTTTTTTAAGAGTACATTCACAAGGAGAATGATCAATATTTATTTATTTATTCAAATTTTATCATTGCCTCAGTGGCAGAAATATTGGGGTTCCCTCTGAAAGCCACCCATGATCGTGACAAGTAGTATGAAGGTCCTGTATCAGGCAAAGTTCAGGGTAAAGTCAGTACATGACAGTAACTTCAGTTTTCTGAATATCTGCATGCTTTACTGAGTTCAAAAGGACCTGAGCTGTTCATTTATAAAGCATGTACATTGATCTGTCTGTAAAGACACAGTGAAATGAAAAATACATTTTCCAAGTTTTCATGTCCCTGTGTTAATTATTACTGGCTATCTCTTTCTGTTCACTCCCCTCGACTTAATGTTATGCTGTTAAACTGTAGTGACAGCTAGCGTTGATATCAAAGGAAACTTTAGGTTTTATTTTTGTTGTTTTAACTAATAATTGCAATGGTCACACAACATTTGGCAAAATTTTCAGTATTATATTTAACTCCTAATCATCGGTTTTTAGTTTCCACAGATACTTACATTTCTTGAATCCCTGTTTCATCCGGAGACTTCCATCATGCTCAACACTGTGAAGAAAAATGTGTTGAAACTTGCTCTCAGAGCCTAGTAGAGTAAATCTATAGTATATGCAGTATCTATTACTCTACAGTATTAGCAACACCCAACCTATTGTGCTACAAGGCTACCTTTAGTCCGATAATAAAGTGACATTTACTGTTAGATATGTTGTGAGAACTGAACAATAGTCTAAATGCTAGTAATCATTTCTATTGTCTCTAGGATCAACAAACAGTGCAGCTCTGGTGTAACACTCTTATATACAAACTAGTTTTATGGTTGGCGGTACAATCCACCTCACTATGGTCAGAAGTGTAATCCAGAAATAATCCAGCAACAAATTGTCTCTCCATTCACTAGAAAAGTCAGAAATGTTATATTCTAGCATTATAATTACTTGAGTATGGAGAGCTTGTAATGTGGATCGTTCATCAGCTCAGAGAGCAGCTTCTTTCCTGAGTTTCCTGGATGGTTGTAGCTCAGGTCCAACTCTGTCAGATGGGAGGGGTTTGATTTCAGGGCCTTCACCAGAGAATCACAGCCGATCTCTGTGATCAGACAACCTGACAACCTGAGAAAAAACACAGTGTTTGGTTTATCAGCAGGAAGGTTCAAGATGTCTTTCATAAAGGAATCTACATAGATTTATAAATTAATGTAAAGATGGCAGGTTTAAAAAAACTGATTTAGTATTATTGCACTCCGTTAACTTTGTCGGACTTACAATGGACAATTTAATTATAAAAGCATTAAAATCAATAAGATATAAAGATGTTATCTTTTTTATTCCATGTATTCTTCTTCTTTGTCAAAACCTGGCACCTACATTACCCACAATGCAACTTGACGGCCAACAGTTCAGTCAGAAAAGGCTTTATAGTACTTTTTACACATACGCAGAGTTCCCCTTTAAACGGGCCCTTGAACAGAATTAGGTAGATAACAGGGTGCTGCTGTGGCAGCAGAAAGCTTTGTGGTCCAGCTCAGACTGAAGAAGCAGAAGTCTGAGACTGTGTGCAAAGAATAAACTTTGTCAGAGACTCAAAAGGACTTTGGAGGTAGTTAAGTCAGAAATAAAATATGGATGTTGGGTTGCTGGTCCAGTTAGTCTTTATTAATATCAGGCAGAGAACACAAATATTTTCTATGTTATTTTTCACTGTTTGAGGTTTGACTGACGCTCTTTTAATTGTCGTCTTGTTGCGCCCACTGCAGTGGTTTAATGTGGTTTAATGGTCCCCACATGAAAACACCACCAGTTGACAGAAATTAAAATTTTCTTTTGCTGATATTCTAGAAACTACTAGATATGGATGGAAACCTAACTTTTGAACAGTTAGAACAGCGCACCAAGATTTAATTGCAAGCCTGTAAATGTTCTGACCTTGCAGCTGGTTAAAAAAACATCTATGTATCTTGTTCAACTATTTACAGAATGCCGTGTTATCTACTATAAATACCTCAGTGTCTTCAGTCTGCAGCATTGATTCGACAGTCCATCACAGAGCAGCTCCACTCCTGAATCTTTCAGGTCATTGTTGCTCAGGTCCAGATCTCTTAGAGGTGAGTAGGGGAACTTGAGACCAAAAGCCAGGGGCTTAACCCACTCTGCCGTCACTTTGCAGTCTGCTAGTCTGGGGGTGGATAACAGGGTTGTAATATGATAAAGAAAAGATGCAACTGTTCAAAGATGTAATTCACCTTTCCTTTTAGTCTACATACAGGCTGTCCTCATATGCAGCCTGAGAGATGAACATGCACTAGTCAAAAGTCTATATTTTATATACTACAATGAAAGTAAACATACATGGCTTTTCTGCTGCTCCTCACAGCTGGTATCAGTCTCCTTCTGCCTTCATCTGACGTGTGGTAACTCTTCAAGTCCAACACCTCCACATCATTCTTCGAAACCTGCAGCATGTAGGCCAGCGCAGAGCAGTGCAGGGGGGTCAGCTCTGATTTCGAGCGATCTGACAATTTGAGATATTCCTGAATCTCATCTTTGACTTTGTGGTCTCTCATCTCGACCATGGTCTGGAAGAGGTTGATGCAGCTGTCTGGAGAGAGGTTCTTCCTTCGGATGGCTTTGAGGTGAGTCAGGATTTTCTTGTCGGTATCTTGGCTTGGGTCTGGCAATGTCAGCAGACCCTGAAGGACTCTCCTGTTGGATTCAGCCATGAGGCCAAGGAGGAAGCGCAAGAAGAAGTCCAGGTGGCCGTTCTTCTCCTCCAGCACTTTGTCAACTGTCATCTTCAGATGATCAAGCAGTAAATGTTCTTTCTGCTCCAGACTGAAGAAGTTGCCGAGTTCAGTTGTATTCTTGTTTGTGAAACAGTCAAAGACGTAAAGAGCTGCAAAGAACTCCTGTATGGTCAGGTGCACAAAGAAGAAGACCTTTTTCTGAGAAAACACTTTTTCTTCTCTAAGGACTGCGGTGCAAAATCCAGAGTAGATAGTTGCTTCTTTTATGTCGATGTCACATTCTTCAAAGTCTTCCTCATAGAAGATGAGGTTGTTCTTCAGCAGCTGAACAAATGCAAGCTTGCCGAGTTTCATGAGAAATTCTTTCTGTGACTTTAGAAATTCCTCTTTGTTTTTCTCTGTCTTCTTGTCATATCTTCTGCTTCTGCGTTTTGTCTGGACCAACAGGAAATGTGCCATCATTTCTGTCAGAGTTTGAGGAGATTCAGCTTGCTCTTCTCCACTAAAGACCTCTTCAAATAATACGGCAGAAATCCAGCAGAAGATCGGGATCTGGCACATGATGTCGAGACTCTGTGAAGACCGGATGTGTGAAGTGATCCTGTCGGCAAGGCTCAAGTCTTGACTAAATCTCCTCCTGAAGTATTCTTCTTTTTGAGGATCATTGAACCCTCTTATTTCCGTCACCATGTCGACATACTTTGCAGGGATCTGACTGGCTGCTGCAGGACGGGAAGTTATCCAGATGTTAGCATTAGGAAGAAGGTTACCCTGGATGAGGTTTGCAAGGAGATCACTCACAGATGTTACTTCACTGACAGACGTTACTGTCTTAACTTTCTTGAAGTCCAGTTGAACTCTGCTTTCATCCAAGCCGTCCAGGATCACTATAACCCTGGATTTGATGAAATCCTCTGAATCTTTCAGAGCAGGATGAAATTCAGTCAGGAGCTCATGCAAGCTTTTCTCATCTCTTATCAAATTCAGCTCTCGGAAAGCAAGACAGAAAACAAAATCAATGTCCTTGTTTGCTACTCCCTCAGCCCAGTCAAGAATGAACTTCTGCACAGCAAATGATTTTCCAATGCCTGCTACGCCCTTCGTCAGGACTGTCCTGTGGGGTTTTTCTTGGCCAGACAAAGATCTGAAGATATCACTGAGGTCGACTAATAAGTCACACGATGTTTTCTTTTTCAGTCGAGGTTTGAAGTATCTGAACTCATGTTCTTCATGCAGCCCTGCACTCTCTCCGGTGGTGATGTAGAGTGATGTGTAGATGCTTTTTAGGGAGTTTTCTTGGTCACCAATACCTTCAGATGTCAAAGCAAATTTCTTTTGCGTTGCTTTTTTAAAATTCTTTGTTGATTTCAAAATGTGGCTGTTACCTGTAACAATCAAATAAGTGGTTTTGTTTTTAAAGTATTTTTCATAATAAGATCTGTTAAGTAGCAGATAATCTGAAAGCTGCAGGATTTTACTCCAACAAAAGACTTTATTAGCACTCTTTCAAGTTGAAGGAAAGAACTCATCAGTCAAATCATTTGCTGAGGTGAGCGATTTGAATAAAAACCTCAGATATGACACCGTGATATGGTAGTAGCACAGATCATTTGAAAGTTAATAGTTAAACCTACCTGTGTCTTTGTCTGTATTTCCCTGTTGTTGAGGATCTTTTCTGAGTTTCTTTCCACATGCAGGACAGGGGTATTTTGCTGGTGAGTCAGACTGGTCCCAGTCTGAGCTGACACACTGTTTGCATGACCAGTGTCCACAGAAGAATTGGACTAGATCCTTCAAATCCTCCTTACACACTGAACAGCTGGATGGCTCCCCAGTCTGCTGTCTGTAGTGAGTACAATAAATGACACAAATAAATAACCTCTTTATTGTGTTTTTTTCTCGTATTATCATTATTATCGTTGTCTGTTTTCACAAGGGTCAGGGGGACAAAGAGGTCGGTGCTGTCATCATCTAACAAGTGAGATGATGCAACAGGAAAACATTTGTATCTCTGGATCTGCTCGTTGTTTCTCAAGGAGCAACAGAAAAGGAGATAACTTTATAATTTTACAAGTAATATGTTTTGTTTTACAATTAATGAATTACTTTCCCTCTTGTTTTTTATTTAGGAATGCTCACTATGATAACTCTGTTTGATGTTGTTTGATTCCATAACGATGACACTTGCTGTATAAGCTACACATCCAGGGGCTAACCTGATTAGCATAGTTGAGCTAACAGATAACAACTGAACCAGTGCCAGAGCTGTCTGGGTGGAACTTGCACTTTCTAATTTATGTTCCACATGTGTTAAGACATAGACCTACAAGAAGTGTATTAGGTTAATTCAACAGTAATTATTTGAACAAAGAAACGAAGAATGTCACGAACCAAACTGAACGTTCTTTATCAAAAATTTCGTGATAATTAGATACATGAGATGCACAACATTTATAAACCACAGTCACAAATGGCTTCACCATATCAATCTGCTTATGCATCTTTGATGAAGTAACCTTAATATGCTTTTAAATACAAGATATTTAATTTATGTAAAAACATCAAAATTACATTTGTGTCTCTTTAAGACCAAAGTTGAGCGGCTGGTACATGGATCCATCACTCTTCAAAGACACATGACTGGGAGCTGTGGACTCAGCTGTACTCATCTGTGAACTGAAAGAAGAGATCATTTCTTTAAAGTCTTTTTAAAATAAGTGACTTTCACGTTTATACTGCACATTAGCCATGTTTCTAGTCCCGGGTATGTGTTGCACAAGTAAACTGAATATCCTGGTTTCTGGAGGCCTTTTAGAAACCAGCAGTAGTGTAAGAAGTACTCAGATCCTTTACTTCAGTAAAAGTACCAATACAGCAATGTAAAAATACTCCATTAAAGTAAAAGTCCTGCATGAAAAATCCCCCTTATGTAAAAGTACATAAGTATTATGAGCTTGATGTAGTTAAAGTATTGCAGTAAAAGTACATAAGTATTATGAGCTTGATGTAGTTAAAGTATTGCAGTAAAAGTACATAAGTATTATGAGCTTGATGTAGTTAAAGTATTGCAGTAAAAGTACATAAGTATTATGAGCTTGATGTAGTTAAAGTATTGCAGTAAAAGTACATAAGTATTATGAGCTTGATGTAGTTAAAGTATTGCAGTAAAAGTACATAAGTATTATGAGCTTGATGTAGTTAAAGTATTGCAGTAAAAGTACATAAGTATTATGAGCTTGATGTAGTTAAAGTATTGCAGTAAAAGTACATAAGTATTATGAGCTTGATGTAGTTAAAGTATTGCAGTAAAAGTACATAAGTATTATGAGCTTGATGTAGTTAAAGTATTGCAGTAAAAGTAGTGGTTTGGTCCCTCTGACTGATATATTATTATATATGACATCATTAGATTATTAATACTGAAGCATCAGTGTGTAAGCAGCATGTTACTGTTGTAGCTGCTGGAGGTGGAGCTAGTTTCAACTACTTTATATACAGTTAGCTAGTTTAGTCCAGTGGTTCCCAACCTAGGGGTGGGCCCCCTCCAAAGGGTCAGCAGATAAATCTGAGGGGTCGTGAGATGATTAATGGGAGAGGAAAGAAGAAAAAATAAAGTTCTGATACACAAATCTGTTTTCACTTTTTGGACTTTTTCTCTAATCTTTGATTTTTGCTGAAATATTGGATCATTTGAACATTTATAGACATTCTATGTGATATAGTGATGTGCATGTTATAAAGGGAAAGTTACAAATGAATATATTTTAAGTATTAATTGTTTTTTGTATAGTCAGTGTTTTTCCAAAAACAATACATTAGAAACAACTAAGTAAATGAATATAATGACTTATAATGCTAAAAACAAAATAATTCAATATCTCTTAAAATCCTGGGTGATGACATCATTTTGCTTCAAAGATATTACAATAGAAACATTCAGCTATGTATCAAATAATAATGAAAATTAATGCAGGTCATTTTTGACCTGTGTTGTGATTTAAAGGTTTTGACTATGTTGTGCATCATTGTCGAGGGGTCAGCGTTACTGGATCATAAGTATAAGAATATAACATAAAGTCAGTGCAATAACATGTAAATAATAACTTAATATATAATATCCTTTTATTGTCACACCCAGGTGGATTACTTTATGCACATTTTAGACCACTTTTGTTCCGTCTTACCTTTGTGTCTCTTTAAGACCAAAGTTGAGCGGCTGGTACATGGATCCATCACTCTTCAAAGACACATGACTGGGAGCTGTGGACTCAGCTGTACTCATCTGTGAACTGAAAGAAGAGATCATTTCTTTAAAGTCTTTTTAAAATAAGTGACTTTCACGTTTATACTGCACATTAGCCATGTTTCTAGTCCCGGGTATGTGTTGCACATGTAAACTGAATATTCTGGTTTCTGGAGGCCTTTTAGAAACCAGCAGTAGTGTAAGAAGTACTCAGATCCTTTACTTCAGTAAAAGTACCAATACAGCAATGTAAAAATACTCCATTAAAGTAAAGGTCCTGCATGAAAAATCCCCCTTAAGTAAAAGTACATAAGTATTATGAGCTTGATGTAGTTAAAGTATTGCAGTAAAAGTACATAAGTATTATGAGCTTGATGTAGTTAAAGTATTGTAGTAAAAGTACATAAGTATTATGGGCTTGATGTAGTTAAAGTATTGCAGTAAAAGTACATAAGTATTATGGGCTTGATGTAGTTAAAGTATTGCAGTAAAATAACATAAGTATTAGCAGCTTGATGTAGTTAAAGTATTGCAGTAAAAGTACATAAGTATTATGAGCTTGATGTAGTTAAAGTATTGCAGTAAAAGTACATAAGTATTATGAGCTTGATGTAGTTAAAGTATTGCAGTAAAAGTAGTGGTTTGGTCCCTCTGACTGATATATTATTATATATGACATCATTAGATTATTAATACTGAAGCATCAGTGTGTAAGCAGCATGTTACTGTTGTAGCTGCTGGAGGTGGAGCTAGTTTCAACTACTTTATATACAGTTAGCTAGTTTAGTCCAGTGGTTCCCAACCTAGGGGTGGGGCCCCTCCAAAGGGTCAGCAGATAAATCTGAGGGGTCGTGAGATGATTAATGGGAGAGGAAAGAAGAAAAAACAAAGTTCTGATACACAAATCTGTTTTCACTTTTTGGACTTTTTCTCTAGTCTTTGATTTTTGCTGAAATATTGGATCATTTGAACATTTATTGACATTCTATGTGATATAGTGATGTGCATGTTATAAAGGGAAAGTTACAAATGAATATATTTTAAGTATTAATTGTTTTTTGTATAGTCAGTGTTTTTCCAAAAACAATACATTAGAAACAACTAAATAAATGAATATAATGACTTATAATGCTAAAAACAAAATAATTCAATATCTCTTAAAATCCTGGGTGATGACATCATTTTGCTTCAAAGATATTACAATAGAAACATTCAGCTATGTATCAAATAATAATGAAAATTAATGCAGGTCATTTTTGACCTGTGTTGTGATTTAAAGGTTTTGACTATGTTGTGCATCAGTGTCGAGGGGTCAGCGTTACTGGATCATAAGTATAAGAATATAACATAAAGTCAGTGCAATAACATGTAAATAATAACATAATATATAATATCCTTTTATTGTCACACCCAGGTGGATTACTTTATGCACATTTTAGACCACTTTTGTTCCGTCTTACCTTTGTGTCTCTTTAAGACCAAAGTTGAGCGGCTGGTACATGGATCCATCACTCTTCAAAGACACATGACTGGGAGCTGTGGACTCAGCTGTACTCATCTGTGAACTGAAAGAAGAGATCATTTCTTTAAAGTCTTTTTAAAATAAGTGACTTTCACGTTTATACTGCACATTAGCCATGTTTCTAGTTTGGTTTGTTTCCTAAAAAGTATAAAAGGTGTGTTTGATGATATCTGCTGGACATTGAACACAAATCAATGCATTCAACTTCATGTGGGTGCTGAATCCTCATAATAATCATTTAATCACTTGAAACAGGACGTGAGGTGCACAAATACATAAACTACATACATAAATATAGAAATGTGTGTAAATATGAAGTACAAACAGCCAGAGCCTGAGACCTACAAACTTTTTTGTATGTGTTTTTCCGCCTTTCTTTATTGGCATAAAGAAACAATAACAAATTCTTTTATCATAAAATGATCATACAGAAACAAACATCATACAGTTTACAGAAGAAAAATCAAAAACTCCCAGATAGAGAGAGTTTCAGTTCATAAAAAATGAAAAGATTAGTAATTAGTAGACAATTCAAATTAGTGTTATCTTCTAGTTTGCCAAATGTTTCCAAAATAATATACAATTTCCCTTAATATGGCTGTCCAGGTTATTCCAAAAGAGTCTCACAAAAGTGCAGAAATTTACAACTTATATCAATATATTTTTGAATTTTTTAAAATATATATCTTAGCTGTGTAAAATCGATCAATAAGTTGGAAAGGATCTTTCTTAATTTTGTTGAGCCATGAGATTTATTGTTACTACAGGGATGCAAAGAGAAACAAAGAGCGGGTAAAATTGATGATTAATTATTGGTTGTTGCCTAAATAGCTTATAGATCCCAGAAGGGATTACACCAAACACCTTTACATCATCCACAGGTGTTACATCAGTAAACTATCCCTATTCAACAACTGATCCACCAGAATTATCTTGTTTTGGAGCCAAGATGAAAAAATAGATGTCCTTATTATTCCACATGAAATATATATGAGGTGAGAAATTATATAACTTTACTGGGGTTTTGTCGGTAAAAAACTTCTTACAGTGTGTTTCTTCCTTTTTCATGACGTAACAGCTGCTCATTACCTGATTGGCTCTTCAGACATGAAGGAGGACCGGCTGGATGATGTCGGGTCAGGCCGCTTCCTCTTCTCTGCCATTTCTACTGCTGAGAGTCAAACAGGCTAAACAACTTTTCAAGACGAGAGCTTCAAAGGGAAGAAAAAAAAAAAAGCTTTTCAAGAGGTTTGTACGGGACAAATTCCAGCATGAGATTATTTATATAATATTTAGTCTGTTTTTTAAATTTAACATCAGTTTCTTGTTAATTTTGGATCATTTTACAGAAAATGTATTATCAACAAAATGTATAGGAGGTCTGCGAGAGCCTTAATTAATTGCTGTGCGCAGGTCACTCAAAGTCAAGACTAACATTGTGCTACATTTACGGTTTAAAGCTGAACTTCAGTATATTTTAATATGCAGCACGTCCCAACTATGCATTGAAATATAGTCGGAATATAGAACTAGAATATAATAATAATAATAATTATTATTATATTAATTTATATTATAATCCAATGTAATACTTTTATTATAATTGAATGTTTAAAGTAAAGCAAACCATGTTAAACCTTCCTCTTACAGTCATGACCGGAAAAGATCTTCACTGTTTACCAGGTCAAACATTTACTGAATATGCAGATTTTATTATTACTTCCGCAGTTCTGAAAGCTGCCAGGCTCCTTCCTCAGCTGTTCCTGGCTAATAATAGTCTATGTCACATCTTTATCGGCTTCGTTTTTGACAAAGTAACATGAATTCCAGTTTGCAGCATTTCGAAATGACAGATAACAAAATGCCCGCATGTACAGCAGGAACTGGCTGCAGGCCCCAAACACACATACCGAGAAGTGAAGTCAGCTGTGCGGCGACACAAACACACGTTCAGCCTCTCCTTCCTGCCACAAGGTTGCAGGCAGGAATCATGAACGACTACTTACATTTATCTCCAAAATGTTGCGCTGCTGGTTCATTTTTAAATCAAAATCGTCTTTCTTGACGTAACTGGAACACAGTCAGTCTTATTGCGCAGCTAGTAAAGGCGGAAAGTCCCTTCGCTTTATTTAGTTTCATTTAGTGCTACTCCCACCAGAACACACTGTAAAACAGTGAGTGCACATGAGTATGAGCGGCTGTTTGGAATATAACAGGTATGTGTTGCACATGTAAACACCATATTCTAGTTTCTGGAGGCCTTTTAGAAACCAGCAGTGTTGAAAGTATTCAGATCCTTTACTGGAGTAAAAGTACCAATACAACAATGTAAAAATACTCCATTAAAGTAAAAGTCCTGCATGAAAAATGCATCTTAAGTAAAAGTACATAAGTATTATGAGCTTGATGTAGTTAAAGTATTGCAGTAAAAGTACATAAGTATTATGAGCTGTTACTGTTGTAGCTGCTGGAGGTGGAGCTAGTTTCAACTACTTTATATACAGTTAGCTAGTTTAATCCAGTGGTTCCCAACCTAGGGGTGGGGCCCCTCCAAAGGGTCAGCAGATAGTATGTATGAAGAAGTATGATTATGTTTTGTCTGTAAATTTCAACTATACAAAATGTTTTTTTCTCTACGTTGCAGGACAGAAAATTAATATAATGACTTATAATGTTAAAAAGCAATAATTATTTCTTAAAATCCTGGGTGATGACATAATTGTGCTTCAAAGATATTACAATGAAACATTCAGCTGTGTATTAAATAATATTGAAAATGAATGCAGGTCATTTTTGACCCCTGCTATGCCTAAAAAGGTTTTGAATATGTTGTGCAACTTAGTGCAATAGCATGTAAATAATATCCTCTTATTGTCACACCCAGGTGGATTAATTTATGCACATTAATCAACTTATGTAGACAGAATAACTTTTTGTCTGTACAGTATTTATTCCAAGATAACCACCAGCACAGCACCACGCACAAACAGTAGTCCAGCTCCTGCCTGTATATAACAGCTACATGTTTAAGTTTGCTTAATTTTTTAACTTGATATCTGTATGTGTATATCCATATTATATTGTATTATATTGTAAATTTGTCCTCTTTAAGTATATTGACAGCAAATAAGAACTGGAGTCAGCACAAAGAAAAAGAGAAACAAAGCACCAGAGTGTTCACACATCATGTACTCACAACAATGAACTTAAAATCAGCGTAACTTAAATCTTAAACAGCTACTTACATTTATGTCAGTAAAATGTCCCTCCCCATAGAAAAGGCTCCTCTGTGGTCTTTGAGATGTAACAGAAGAGATGGCTGTTACAAAATGAGAAAGTCTGTTTTAACCGACATTTAGTTTCATCCTCCTGCTATGCAAACATATTCTGGAATGCAAAATTTAGGTTCACTTTCTGTTTGGGATTTTCAAAATCTCCCCTCAGACAAAGTTTGGGAAGCCCCTCCGCTGAGATTAAAAACAGCTGGTGGTTGTTTCAGTTACTCATGGTGATCACACACACACACACACACACACACACACACACACACACACACACACACACACACACACACGCACACACACACACACACAATCAGAGAATTAAAATGCAGAAAAGTTGTTGAGCAGGGTCAAAGATCTTATCTGTATTTTGAGGAGCTTTAGTGCCACCCAGTGGAGAAACATGCAAACAACAAGTGCAGCAACTCCTACAAACAGTTGGAAGGAGGTGAGAGGAGTGTGCTGTGTTGTGTAAGTTGTCATTGTGTAACCAGACCTCCACTCTCTCAAAGCTCACAGACGTTTGGAAAACATGTCTGTGTCACAACACCTCTGGCTGTTTTTTTGGTGGTTATAAGCATGTTTTACTGTAACCAGGAAGTTATTTTTTTAAGTGGAAAGCAGGACAACTCTTCTGCAGTCTCTCTAAAGGCCACTGATGCTGAACTCTCCTCTGGAAATACAGTCAGTGCTTCGTTTTCACAAGATTTACTAACAATAACAATTTTTCTTACAACTTGTGTCTCAGTGGTTTAGAAATTATAAAGTTTTTGCAAATTTTTAATTAACATTGAAGGACAGGTTCACATTTTTTTCCTCGCTGTAATCATCCCTCCTGTTCATACTGGCTGTTAAAAGATCTCCGTTACATGTGCTTTGTGGAAGTGATGGAGGCCAAAATTTTGTGCAAACATGCATTTAATGTGAAGCTTATATGAGGCTTCAGCAGTCTGAGTTAGTCATATCAAGTGGATATCTGCCACATTTACAGTCTTTTTAGCATCAAATTCCCTCTTTGTGTTTCCTCAGACAGTGTTTCCCTGTTGAAGCTTCATATTAGCTTCACATAAACTTTGAAATCCATGTTTGCACAGAAGGAGGACTGTGGATTTTGTCCCCCATCACTTCCATTGTAAGTGCATTATGAAGGGATCTTCTAATGGTCAGTATGAACAGGAGGAATGATTACAGCAAGAAAAACAGGTTTCACTCTTCATTTGGGCTCCTGACTGTTGTTTTAAGACAGATTTGAAAAGTGTGAACCTGTCCTTTAATAATATAATATATAAACGAAAGTCGCTTTTCTGTATGTGTTTATATATATTTAATATATAAACGAAAGTCGCTTTTCTGTATGTGTTTATATATATCTAACTCTGCCTGCTACACAGACACATTGGCTAGCTAACCAGCTAATGTTACACCTGAGTCTGAAACCGTTATTAAGTGTCATTCAATTATAGTTGTAGATAGTAACTGATACACCATGAGACAAGAATCCCTTAAAACACCTTAATGTACCTCTGAAAACATACCAAACCCCTTAAAGTAAGATTAAGGTGTTTAGTATGTGAGCCAGGGGCAACAAATCCTGAAAATTGTGCAAAAACATGAAAAAAAACCCTTAATTTATACCTTAATTGGGAAATTAAGGCATTTTAAGATATAAATTAATTTTCACGGTTTTTGCACCATTTTAACCTCTTACCATGCCCCCCCCCCCCCCCCCCCTATTTGTGCACAGGCCCGAAAATAATGTACCCAAGATAAGAAGAGTGTTCTTCAGCCCTTTTGATTACAGTCATAACCCTGCTCTCATTTAAAAAAGGTAAATATTTGAATTTTAAAGACAAAAAGTCAAAATGAGTATAAGTGATCCTGAAAATAATACCACCAAGGTGAAAGTGTCCCACGCGTGGGAGCAGCCTGCTGCCCCACGTGCTCAGTCTGCAGCTTTGTTTCACTTTAATACACTTACTGTCCTCCACACACCTGCTGCAGCCTACGTGTGCAAGTGCAGCCGCTTTAAAAGTCGTCTCACCATCAACTTATATCGTGTGATCAATTTTACAGCAATATATGTACAGTGCAGCATAAACACGCACTGCAATTAAACACCTGAATTAACTGCAAACCACACGACCCAGACAACGTGCCTCATCGTACAAAAGATACCTGGTAGGATCACAAACGGCTACTTACGTTTGTGGACATGAAAAACTCCCTCCGTGTATGTTTAAAGAGAAAAAATCTCCCTGCTGGTCATGAAGGTCTGACAAAGCGAACACACGGAGTTACTCCGGGGAAAACGTTACTTTCAGTTTCGTTGTGCTGCTTTAAAGACAGGCAGGTAGGCAGACAGGCAGACAGACAGGCAGGCAGACAGGCAGACAGGCAGACAGGCAGGCAGGCAGGCAGGCAGGCAGACAGACAGGCAGGCAGACAGACAGACACCAAATCCTGCTTTAATTATCACTATGAAACAAGAATCCATAGAAATACCATGAATTACTCTTTAATTTACCCCTGAAAACATATGGTCCATTTTAAGGGGTTAAAAAAAACTCCTTAAAATGAACAAAACCCCTGAAAAACATTCCATAATTCCCCCTTAATTAGAAAACTCAAACCCCTTAAACTGTGGAAATAATCCATTAAAAATAACTTTATTTTATTTAAATCCATTAATTAACCCCTAAAAAAATTCAATTTATAAATATCTTCATTCCATCATTATCAATGGGTACATTAATGGAATTTTAAGGAAAATAATTAAGGGATTTAAGTTTCATAGTGAATCCAGGAGTATAATCTAAAAATAATCTGAATGCAGATATTCTGCAGAATTAATATTTTCACTTTGGCTGATAATATTTCTGTTCTTTGACCCAAGTAATGGCGTTGAATGCAGAACTCTTAGTTTACATCTTAGTGACACCTAGTGAGAAATAAAACTAATTACATGAGCAGTGACTCATACATACAGCCACATGACATGATACATACCTGAGCGGCTTAAATTGAAAATAGATGCTCATATTGCATTTATCTAATGAGAAAACTGAGCTTGTAATTCAGAGTTTGAAATGCAGTGCAGTTGCTTGAAAAAATAAGTAATGTGATTCATATTTTTGTTTAATTTGTTTGCTTCCTGAGACACAAATCCAGTGTGTGGGTGCATTTTTCTATATTAATTTGTCCTTTAATCTTCAATTACCAGTAAGATCATGTATTGGTAATGTAATGTAATGTGATGTACCAAGTATTGACTTGACTCTATTGACTCTATTTGTGTTGTTTTTCTTGCCTCTGTAGGCACCTCTAGGTGTGTGACTCTCTTGAGAAAAAATAAAAAGTTCAACAAAACCTGGTTGGTCAGTGTGTTACACCAGAACATAACAAATCTTCAACCAGACTGGTCTCAGTTATATCCATCTTCCAGCAGGACAAGAAGAATAAATGTTCATACTCAAAAAAACACAGTATGCACATGTCCTTCATTTGCTAATGTTTTAATCTTAATAAGAAATTACATACATTAAAATATATATCTTTGAGATTTCTGAATGTATATATAAGCGTGCAATAAACAAACATTGTTCACTCAACTGTGAAAATTACTCTCTCAGTGGTTTAAAGTGAGGTACCTCTGTGTATCAGGTGGACTACCAGTAGTTTTATTTTTGTGGCTCTACTGGAGTGAGGGGAAGAAGTACAGCAAAATATTTTTATTCATCAACTCGGTGAAATTAATATTTGCAATTTATCATCGTGGTCACAATATTCAGCAAAGGTTCAGGATTTCCACAGATACTTACATTTTTGAATGCTGGTTTCATCCGGAGACTTCCACCATGTTCAACACTGTGGAGAAAAATGTGTTGAAACTTGCTCTCAGAGCCTAGTAGAGTAAATCTATAGTATATGCAGTATCTATTACTCTACAGTATTAGCAACACCCAACCTATTGTGCTACAAGGCTACCTTTAGTCCGATAATAAAGTGACATTTGCTGTTAGATATGTTGTGAGAACTGAACAATAGTCTAAATGCTAGTAATCATTTCTATTGTCTCTAGGATCACTTTGGAGGTAGTTAAGTCAGAAATAAAATATGGATGTTGGGTTTTTGAAATTACAGATAACAAAATGCCCGCATGTACAGCAGGAACCGGCTGCAGGCCACAAACATACATACCGAGAATATGAAGTCACCTGTGCAGCGACACAAACACACGTTCAGCCTCTCCTTCCTGCCACAAGGTTGCAGGCGGGAATCATGAACGACTACTTACATTTATCTCCAAAATGTGGCGCTCCTGGTTCATTTTTAAATCAAATCTTGACATTACTGGGACAAAGACAGTCAGTACTGCTCAGGTAGTAAAGGCAGAACGCCCCTCTGCTTTTTTACTTTTGGTTTCATAAAATAAACTTTATTTATATAGCACTTTTCTTAACAAAGTTACAAAGTGCTTAACAGAGAGAAGAAAAAAAAGAATTAAAAAACAGCAATGAAAAACAAAAGAAAAACAAACAGATCATAAAACAGAGGGGAATAAAATGAAGTTACACAAAAATATAAACTGTCAGAAGTGGGATAATAAAAGAGCAACATATCAAACATTTATAAAAAGCTTTCCGATAAAAGAATGTTTTAAGAAGAGATTTTAAAGACACTAAAGATGTTGCTTGTCTGATCTCAATAGGCAGACTGTTCAACACTTTGGGGGCTCTAACAGCAAAGACTCGACCACCTTTGGTCATTAGTCAAGACCTAGAAATAACCAGCAGACCCCCATCCACTGGTCTAGGTGAATAGAGGGTCAATAAGTCCTTGATGTAATTTGGAGCAAGACCATTTAATGCTTTAAAAGTGATAAGTAGAATTTAAAAATCAATGCAGAATATAACAGGCCGCCAGTGTAAGTTTGCAAGTACCGGAGTAATATGTTCATGTCTCTTAGTGCCAGTTAAAATCCGGGCAACAGTGTTCTGTTCCAGTTGGAGTCGGTGAAGGGAGCTCTGACTGATGCCAGCATAAAGTGCATTGCAGTAGTCAAGGTGGGAGAAAATAAATGCATGTATGACCTTATGTAAATCAGTAGGGTACAGGAATAATCAGATTTTTGAGTTGAAAGAAGCATGCCTGGACAACATTTTTCACTTGAGCATCAAAACAGAGATCTGCATCAAAAATATCTGTTCTAGATTTCTAGAAGATTGTTTGACGTTTTTGGTCAAGGAACCAAGCCTACTGTGAAGCAGGCTGGTAGAATTTGTGGGACCAACGATTATGACCTCAGACTTATTGTCTTTGAATTTTAAAAGGTTTTGGGACATCCAACATTTAACATCACTGAGGCAGGCAAAGAGATTATCAAGGCTGCTGGGGTTGTTGGTTTGAAGAGGGACATATAACTGTGTTTCATCTGCATAACAGTGGTGGGTCTCATGAATCACAATTATGTAATATATTTTTTTTTTTTAATTTTATTTTTGATGATTAGTTATCACTATTGCACTTAAAACACTTGAAATATGATTAACTCGGGGCTGTGAACCCAGATGTTGTCACAGAACTTAAATAATGTCTCAGTAAAGTATTTAAAAAGAAAAGATGAGTCTGCTCTGTTGTAATGAATTTCCATTGTGTAGCCAGACCTCCATTTTCTCAAAGCTCACAGAGGTTTGCAAAACATGTCTGTGTCACTACTTGAGTTTAAAACATTGCTGGTGGCCTACAAGCATGTCTTACTGTAACCAGGAAGTTATTTCTTATAAGTGGAAAACATTTCCACAGCTGATTGTTAAGGACAATTCTTCTGCAGTTCCTCTGAAGGCCACTAGATGCTGCTCCAAGACAGCTCTCACTGTGTTGAAGTCAATGGAAAACCTTAATTTACTTCTGGAAATACAGGATTCACAATAATAAACCAATTATTGGTTTACTCTCTATAATACATTTCTCTTCCAATGTGTGATCAGTGGTGATTTGAAAAAACAAACAAACGTTTGAATTACAAACCTGTTAAGGCTTAGAGAGAGGGATATCGTGGTCTTGCCTTTATATTTATTTCCTATTGAGGTAAATTTAGATTTTCTAGTGACTGACAAAGATGAAGGACTTTCTTTGAACTTCCTCGGAGACATGTTTTTGAAGCCTTTGCCTGACTTTGTTATCGGTGGAGTGAAACTGTGCTGCAACGAGTAGTCGATTGACAGCAAATTCATTCAAATTCTGGCTCAATTTCTTTGGATTTTTGACTGTTAGTCAAGTAAAAACAAGACATTTGAAGATGTCACCTTGGGCATTTTTAACAATTTTTTAACAACATTTTATAGACAAGACAATTAATTGATAATGAAAATAATAATTAGTTCCAGCCCTACTGTACTTACAGTAAGATGACAACAACACTGCTTCTGGTAATGACAGATGGGATGTAGATTTATTCTGGACCAGAAGAAATAGTCAAGTGTAGCTCAAGGACACTTCAGCACGGTCGGAGTGTAAAACCAAGAAAACAAACAACCTGCTTCCCCTTCTGATGAAAACACGAACCATTCCTTCCTTTTCAACAGCTAGAGGTACATTTATCAAAATGATTCATTAGACATCAAAATACAGATTTCAAACACTTAAATCTTGATAATTATTTTAAAAATACCTGTTTCTCAACAAACATGGCTTTGACACCAGAGAGTATAATCTCTTTCTCTTCTCTGCTTCCTTTGCTTCTTTTCCACAAATTAGAAGATGAGAGTTCAGTTCATATTTATATTTTTATTCTGACTTTAATACAGAATCTGAGAGTGTCTTTGTCCACAGCCATGAAGCACATCAAAACAAGGTGGGAAGGGACGTAAAGAAAGAGAAAAAGCCCCGCCCCTTGCTGTGTGCTCCTGGTGATGTCACCATGTTAATGGGTGTCACCTGCCTGCGGAAACGAGCCGTCGCTGTCGTCCTCCCAGGACGAGGAGGTGAACCCCGCAGGAGCAGAGATGGAGTGTGGGGCGGGGGTGTGGCCGAGGCCTTGGTACCGCCCGCTGGAGGAGGGGGAGGAAGGCATTGATGTGGCTGCCACGGCAACAGGGTCCTGGGAGCTCGCTGTGAGGAGGCCGGTGTGCTCGGTGTGTTCGGGTCGGGCTGCCGAACCGAAATACATCTTGTTGGGGCGACCAAGAAACGTCCGACCTGACAGAGGGTGAGAGATGTTTACCATGGCTGTAGATATATATTCTTATATCAGGCAGTGTGAATACTGCAGTGCTGCAATGATAAGTTGATCAACAGAAAGTTAATGAGCAACTATTTTGATAGTCGAATAATTGTTTTCTTTTTTTTAAAGCTAAAATTCCAGATATTTGCAGGTTCAAATTTCTCAAATGTGAGAATTTGTTTTTATTTGTCATACATGACAGTAAACTGAGTATCTTTGGGTTTGGGACTGTTGGACAAAAAAAGACATTTGAAGACGTCTCATTGGGCCGTGGGAAATTACTGCCATATTTACTGACATTTTTCATAATTATTTGATGAATCTAGAAAATAATTGACTAATTGAAAATAATCGTTAGTTGTAGCCCTAGAATACTGACTCAGACACTCACCAACATGGCGAACCTGCTCTGTGACATCAGCTCTGATGTCAGAGAAATCCCACATAGCCAGAAAGCTGTCGAAACACGATCCCTCTTCTGCTTCCTGGATGGACAGAAACACAGGTCAGAGATAGATAGATAGATAGATAGATAGATAGATAGATAGATAGATAGATAGATAGATAGATAGATAGATAGATAGATAGATAGATAGATAGATAGATAGATAGAGTGTTTACCTGTACGTAGGGCTTGTAGGTGAAGGTGTAGTGGTGAGCAATGGCGGCCAGGAACATTTCTATGCAGATGATGAAGTCCTGGATGAACAGTCGTAGAAGAAGTATTCACAACTATTACTCAAATGAAAGTACCAGTACAACAATATAAAGTAAAAGTCCTGCAGTCAAAATTCTACTTATGTAAAAGGAAAGTATTATCAGGAAAATGTACTTGAAGTATCAAGTAAAAGTACTTGTTATGCAGTAAAATGTCTCCTGTGGCTGATTAATGGGAGATGTAAGTTTAAGTTTTTGAGTTCAAGCATATAGTTGATACGAGCTTCAATAAAACTCTGTAGTCTTACTATGTTCTTTGTCTCTACCATTTACTGAAAAATGTTCTTCAAATACAAAAATGAAACATGGTAGCAAAAACACATAGAACATACTACAAAAGGCACAACGTGCATGTTTGCACTAGACACTACTTTTTTGTAAGGGGTCATAAACCAAAACTGCTGGTTTAGTCTTATAAACCTTATATGTTATCATCATATCAATATGTTTTTATTAAAAGTTCAAATTTTCATCAGAAAATTAACTACAGCTGTTATATAAATGTAGTGGAGTAGAAGTATAAAGACAAATAAAATGAAATACTAAGGTAAGGTACAAGTACCTTAAAAATGGATTAAGTACAGCTCTCAAGTAAATGTACTTAGTTACTTTCCACCTCTATGAATTAATTATTCAATCAGTTGATCAATCAATCACTATTTTTTTAGTGCAGAAACACCACAGCTCAGTACCAACAAGAATCTGATTCAAGCCAAATTATAACACTTTTTAAATGTCAGTGCCCTGATTCTGCATGTTTTTTAATTGATAACCAATGATCAGCTGAGTGTATTCCAGTGTGAAAAGATTATTTCTTCTGTCTCTCAGAACATAATTTCTGTCTGAATTAAAGGGGCCATATTATGAAATATTCACTTTTTCAGTGCTTGTGTGTATGTATTTGGGTCTCTGATGTGCCAGGGAACTGTGTTAATTTGTGGAAAAGGGGTATAATATGGCCCCTTTAAAGCTTTTGTGGGCTTTTCTTTTTGTTCTCTGCTGTCAAGGTGAGAAATTACAACTTGGCAGCCAACATGGCAGCGAATAAATCAAACGTCAAAGGTCACATGACTGTGAGGCAGCAATTTGGTTTGTGTGTTTATAAATGTGTGTACCTGCAGTCCAGTGGCCACGGCCTCCACACTGTCCCAGTCCCAGGTGTGTTTGTCAGAGATCACACCGACCTTCACCAGGAACGCTATCAACACAGCCTGCCTGCAGAGAGACAGAGAGATGAATGCATCAGCACAGTTTCTCTCCCTCCTTCCCTCCCTCTCCCAGTCCCTCAATCCTTACCAGAAGGAGACAAACACCACCAGCTTGACGCAGAGGAACTTGCCCACAGGCCTGATGGGAGTCAGCTCTTCTCTGAGAGATCGGTAGAGCAACACCAGACAGTACATGGCAAACTGATGACAGAGAGAGAGACTAATATACACTTCAACACATACAGTATTACACAAGACAGCAGAACACACTATCTCTTTTAATCAGAGTTGGTTATTTCTTATGTAGATGTTCTAGTGCCTTTCATGTTTCATGATATATCTGTATGTTGGTTTTAACTACAATATTTCTAATCAAATTACAAGTGCCTTTCATGTTGGGACAATGGATGAGTTGTCTCAGATGTCTCCATGTTGTATATTCAGGATTTTGTCCCTAGTGGTGAAAACATTTAATGCTTGTTTTGCTTCAACCGTCCCCTAGTGGTCTTAAAGGTGCTTGCAGCTTCCATTTATATGATTATTATTATTATTAACCGAGAATTAAATTTTTATTTTTTAATTTTTACATTTTTTTCTCTTTAAAATTGTCTCTCCCTCCACTCAAAGAGCACCAGTGGTTGTGGTGGACACCAGAAGCGCTCCTGTTCGTATTCTTTTTTACTATGAAATGTTTTGTTATGTTTCCTCAAACATCCAGTAGTGCAACAGAAAATGTGTTGAAACAGGTACACTATGAAGAATACTGCAATGCAGCTACTTCCCTGCTGCTTGCTGCTGTGTTAATTGTGGGGAAAGTGGAAAGTGACGGTTGGGTTGGGGTTAGAATTGGTTTTATATTAAAGTGAGTGTTGGTGCTAGGACATGTATTATGACAACACAATACAATCCTCTCAGTCATGGTGTGTGTGATGTGTCTTTACCAGCTGAGATATGTTGTTGATTATGACCAGGTAGGACCAGGCGTTTCTGAAGCTGAAGTTGGCTTCATCATAAACTCCACAGAGCTGACAGATCCTGCAGACACAAAAGGAAACAATAAATCAAACATTCAGCTTCTTACATCACAGAAACATTAACCTGTTACTGTGAGTTTTCAGATGACACCCTTTGTCAGTATGCAAACTTCTTTATCATTACACCATTGACACTAAATTCTAATTTTGCATTCACATATTTGTCATTTAGTCAGCACTGTTAAATTCCAGTACATTTAGTTTGTATGAGCCAATCCCTGGTCCTGACCTTTGACCTTTAAAACGCAGCAAGTACCCACTGTTGTTTACTTTTGGAGAGCTGATGTGACTACAGTATGAATAGCGCTATTAGCATACATGTTACCACAGGTCACATACAGTGTTATCACTATAGTTACAGTTAGCTACTTTGCTAGCTATTATTATAAACTACTTACAATGTTGTCACCATGGTTACAGTAGGAAAATTCTCAATGGTGTCACTGTAGTTACAATGAGAATCTTACAACGCTGTGAACCTGGGTACAGCTATGTCACCATGGTTACGGTAGGAAACTTACAGCGCTATCACCGTGGTAACCGGTCTGACCACAGTGTACTGGAGGACTCCCAGCTTACACCTGAACAGCAGCACCCTGACACAGAGAGGAACGCTTTAATATCCATCCATACATACATACATCAGTCCATCATATACTGTGTCCCCACAGGTGTATATCTTACTCTCCCATGGGCCATGGTGGGCAGCAGCAGAGCGGGGGCAGGTGGGGCTGCTGCTGCTGGACCTCCAACATGAGCACCAGGCTGGGGTACTGGTTACTGAGGAAGTTCAGCAGGAACACCAGGAAGTTGTAGATGACGTAGGCCTCGTAGCACTCCCTGCATGTGTCCACGTAGATGGCCAGGTTGGGATACCGCAGAGCCAGCCACTGGAGAGGGGAGGAGGAGGAAGTTATAGGAGGTAGAAAGAGATGAAGGAGGGGACATAAACAGGACTTTTTTTAATATGTAGTCATGATAAAACATTAATAAAGGCCAAGATTATACAGAGTCATAGGAAAGAAAGATGAAGTAGGCTACCAAGGATCATTTCATTAACTGTAATGGAGTTAAGTGTTATCAGAATGTAAAAGAAGAAAATAGTCAAAAACACAGTAGTGCATGTGTTTCTGTGTAACTCGATGACTGGTCTTGTGACATTGTCCCATCGTCTCCAATTAAGTCCTGTTGCCACGGCTACATAGTGGAAGTTCTCTGTGTGTGTTTGTGTGTGAATGTGTGTGTGATAATGACTCACACTGTCCAAACTGTAGATTGGCACCATCCATAGTATCCTGCAGGAGAAAGACAGCGAGAGTGTCATTTTATGAAACCAATATATTTGGTGTGTGTATATATATATATATGTGTGTGTGTGTGTGTGTGTGTGTGTGTGTGTGTGTGTGTATCATGCACTCTGTTGCCTCTGAAAAGGAATGAATGTTAAAGTTAAAGGAACAGTTCGCCCAAAACTGACTAAAGACTGTGAATGTATGTGTCTCCACCTGATGATTGGTCTCTGCAGCTCAGGCTGAGTGTAGTGCACCATATGCTGCAGAATCCCCCAGAGTGAAATTGGGATGGTCAGAAAAACGAACACGCCGGCTATGAACCAAGCTTTACTGTGAGTCCCAACCTGGCAGAGAGAGAGACAGAAAGACATGAACCCTGAGAGACATACAGTACTTAAATCAGAGTACTTAAATCCCCAAAAATCAAAGTACCTAAATCAAAATGTAAGTACTTTATTTTAGTGTTTCCATGTGATGCTACTTTACACCTCTACTCCACTACATTTACAACTACATTTTGCTGCTAATACTTATGTAGTTTTACTTGCGTAGGATGTTTCATGCAGGACTTTTACTTGTAATGGAACATTTTTACATTGCTCTATTGGCACTTTTACTTAAGTGAAGGACCTGAGTACTTTTTCCGCCGCTGCAAATGTGTAAGACAGAAGTGTACCTTGTCTTTCTGCAGCTCCCAGATGCAGAGCGGCAGCACGGCCACCAGCAGAAGAGCGTAGAGAACCAGAACCAGCGGGCGAATCCACCTCCTCCACTCTGCACACGTACACGGCATGATGGCTGCTTCACCCTCAGCGTCGGCTACAGGTACATCCTAAACCACAGGCCACACCTGGGGGACAGCGAGACAGATTATTAGAGTGAAACAGATAATGTTTGACAATTCTTTTCTTTTATCTTCTATTTTTTCCCACTTTTAACAAGGTGCAGTATCTAGGATAGAGATGAATTGAATTGTTGTACAGTTTAAAACTGATGAAAAAACCGACAGGATAGAGAGACAAGTTGTCCAGGTTTGCTTGGTTTGATCGATCTAGTTCATTCAAAGTCTTTAACACAAAATAACCAAAACATTCTTTGGATTTTACAAAATTTAGCACAAACCAATTAACCAGAGGTACAACAAATTGTTTTTACATTTTTTTTGTCAAAGTCGACGAATCTGAATAAGAAAAGATTAGACTATTAGCACCCAGTGGTCCACAAAGCTAATGTTTGTTATTGGCCAACAGCAAATTGTGTCAATTAAAAGTTTTTGCACCAAATCCAATTCACCAAATGAAAAAAAGAAAATAGAATTTAAAAAAAAATATATTTTTAAAGGATAATTCCAGATATATATATTTTAATGGACTGATTAAATAAAAATGTGCCTGCATTTTGTATGAAGTGAAGGCTAGCATCACTGGCTAACAGATCACAAGTCTCCATTCAAGTAAACTGAATTTGTTGGAATATATTGTGGTCAGAAACACTTCAGTCCAGTTCACATTAGACCATAAAATGTTAAATTACACATTTTTAAATATTATACCTTAATTTTTTATCCATGAAAGTTGAACAGTAGGACTTTAGTTAAGGGCTAGCTAGTAGCTAGTTTAACATATTGTTATAAGCCAGAGTCTACAGGAATCACTGAATTATCACACATGACAGTATACTGACTGTGTCTAAAGTATGTGACAGTAAAAACACATTTTTAGTCCTATAATGTATAATATTATAATTAGCCTATATACAAGAAAATGCAATAAAATATTAAATTATCCTCTACATAATTACCATAAAGTGCAGTGAGGTCACGATAAACATAATAAACAGCACAGACCAGATCGTAGAAATGTTGCAGTGTATTTTTCAGCCAAAAATATGAAGAATTGACATTTTTATCTGCCAGGCCGTCAGAATGTGTCGTTGCAGGAATAAACTAGCTGATATATGATGAGATAGATGTTGAATGATAGCAGAGATTTGGACCGTTGGAGCTGAAGATGACGGTTGGCCTGTTTTCGTCTTCTGTCCTGTTTCTGTTACCAGGCAACGCATCTCCTCCGCCCAACCGCACACCGCCAACTGACGTTTGATCCGCTCACCGGCTGATCACCGGCCTCGATGATCGATCACAACGATCCGTTTAATCCGTCAGCGTAGGCCGATCACACAACCGAACTGGCGGCTTCAGGGTGCAGCAGCCGTCCGTGTTTGTCCTCCTGTGTCCCCGTGTTGACGCGCTCACGTCACCGGGAGGAATCTCAACCATCTCTCTCTGCATCAGTCACGTGTTTGGAGGAAAAGAGGCACAAATTGAATTACCTTAATCTAATGATATCTAATGATATTTTAATCCACAGTCAGGCCACACTACTCGCTCAGAAATAGTTTTTATCATCGTTTGGATTTTTCATATTTTATCTATTCTACATTTTCTGTAACTTTTATTTCCTGACATGAAGATGTAAATGCTGCTTCATAGCGCACAGAGAGTCACTAAGTACATTTACTCAAGTACTGTAAGTACAATTTGGAGGTACTTGTACTTTACTTGAGTATTTCCATGTGATGCTACTTTATACTTCTACTCCACTACATTTCAGAGGGAAATATTGTACTTTCTACTCCACTACATTTATTTGACAGCTTTAGTTACTTTTCAGATGAAGATTTGACACAATGGATAATATAACAAGCTTTTAAAATACAACACATTGTTAAAGATGAAACCAGTGGTTTCCAACCTTTTTGGCTTTTGACGTCTTACAAAAAGCAGTGTGTAGTCGGGGTCACATTTCAGATGTCTATGAGTTGTTAACAGCTCCACCAAATAGTGATTTTTCCCTCTAAACTTCTCACATGGTTTCATTTCAATAAATGTTCAAATGATCCAATATTTCAGCAAAAATCAAAGATTAGAGAAAAAGTCCAAAAAGTGAAAACAGATTTGTGTATCAGAACTTTGTTTTTTCTTCTTTCCTCTCCCATTAATCATCTCACGACCCCTCAGATTTATCTGCTGACCCTTTGGAGGGGCCCCACCCCTAGGTTGGGAACCACTGGACTAAACTAGCTAACTGTATATAAAGTAGTTGAAACTAGCTCCACCTCCAGCAGCTACAACAGTAACATGCTGCTTACACACTGATGCTTCAGTATTAATAATCTAATGATGTCATATATAATAATATATCAGTCAGAGGGACCAAACCACTACTTTTACTGCAATACTTTAACTACATCAAGCTCATAATACTTATGTACTTTTACTGCAATACTTTAACTACATCAAGCTCATAATACTTATGTACTTTTACTGCAATACTTTAACTACATCAAGCTCATAATACTTATGTACTTTTACTGCAATACTTTAACTACATCAAGCTCATAATACTAATGTACTTTTACTTAAGTTTGATTTTTCATGCAGGACATATTGTATACAATCCTCCTGTAATGGCAATTTATCACAATTCAAAGGAGTAGGCTGTCAAAGGTTCAAATTAACGGTCAAAAAATGTATGTATGTATCGAGCCAAACTACCAGCAAGGCAACCTCCTTCCTTCATTAGCTGCAGGCTAATCAGTTTTTTACATTTGACTTTTGGATTTTTTGGAGGCGCACTTTACCAATAATGACCTAGTAATACACCCACATTATCCTTGAACTATAGGCAACTAACAGAAAAAATATCATTTACACAGCAAAAAATATTCACAACTTGTCAACAATTATCTTATATAATTATTTATTTACAGCAATTTGACAGTATATTATGATGACATTTGGCTCTTACACCTCCTCCCCCAGGTAGGCTATTAACAGACAAAGACACTTTTATATCTTCATCAGGTTGTTTAGGTTTCAGCTGAACCACAGGTCAATACAGTTCAGTTTGTCAGTTGGTCAACAACTTTGGCCCAGACTAAAATCTCAACAACAATTGGACGTATTGCCATTGTGAACATGTTAACATGGTGATGTAAGCATTTAGTTCAAAGCGTTGCTGTGGATAGCTTCACAGAGCTGCTGCGGAGTCTGTCACAGCGTACAGAGCTTCAGCTGGAAACCATATGACCGTGTGTGTGTGTGTGTATGTGTGTTTACAACTGCAGCTCTTAATTGTGGGCAGTGTACTGGAAAATTAATAAAAGCAGATTAATTGATTTAGCTGTCAAGTGTGTGCAATTTAGTGCACGCACACACGTGCAAAGCAAAACCAATCTTCATGAGAGCTTTGAGAATACAGCTTTATTGATAAGTACAGGTGTAAAAAATAAAAATTCTCATACAAGTTTTAAAAAATTTTTTAGCTCCACTATTGGTAGCTGAGGCTCCAACAACAGAAAAATCATCAGTATGTTCATTCTGTCAGCAGCTTCACGTTTATTTTGGCATGTAATAAACATTTCAGTCACTAGAGGATGCTAGTGAGGCTTTAAACTTCACACTTGTTCTATTCTTTACAGGCAGAGTTGCAATTGAATATTTTACATATAAAACATACTAATAAATACACAAAGTGGCCAAAAGCGAGCAAGTAAGACAGCTGAATATTAAACTAATGCACAAGGGCGTCTACATACTTTTAATCATATATCACCATACAGTGTACAAGATGTCATCATATAATAATTTGTATTTAATAAAAATACATGTATATTTAGAACTGAATAAATACACTATGAAAAGGTAAAAATGATTGATATAGAGGTGTTTATCTGCCGTTTCACACATACAAAGTCTCGCTCTCATCTTTTTGTCTTCTCACAACAATGTCTCTTTCAGCGCCTGCGTCAGACGTCCTCGTTGTTTGAACTGCTGATTGCAGATGAGCACGACTCTCTCTCTCTCTCTCTCTCACTCGCACTCAGTGGTCAGTGTGTTTGTATTGCTGGCTCGTCCCGTGGTGGAGAGGCAGCATACTGTTAGAGAGAGAGCCAGAATAACACCAACAACACAGACAGGACTGGAGAGAGAGACAGAGACAGAGAGAAAGAGGACAGTTTGATTAAAGGGGTACTCCAGCTATTTAGTATTGCACTTCTATAAAGTTTGGGGACTCACGAGACAGATTTAAAAAGAATGGTCAAAAGTGATGCTGCAGAGGCTGAGATATCCTATCCTTTAGTCCCTAGTATATACTCTATAACTCTATAAGCACCATATCCTACAATTCCCATAATGCAACTCAATAGCGTCATTTCAAAGAATGCCACAATGTTTCATGACTCAAAGTTTGAGCACCTCTACTGCTTGGATCAGCATGAAACTCTCCCAGTTAACTTATCAGGACAAAAGATGAACAACTGCGTTAGAAAATATCTGGTTCTTTGGTATGATTTCTCAAAACGAAGTTGAAATAATTGAAACTGGTGGTCATAACATAAACCTATAGGGTCATTACATTATCCAGGAGAGTCCTTTGTTTCTATGTTAAATAATTTTGAAGATATTGTTAAAAAAAATGTAATGGAAAT
The DNA here is from genome assembly GCA_038419695.1 of Scomberomorus guttatus. Classification (NCBI taxonomy): domain Eukaryota; kingdom Metazoa; phylum Chordata; class Actinopteri; order Scombriformes; family Scombridae; genus Scomberomorus; species Scomberomorus guttatus. The sequence goes on from CM076467.1 coordinate 21,133,341, forward strand.
ACAGTAAGAGGGTAAACACTTTCCCTCCCACCTAGCAACTCTATTTGACCCTCCCTGTCTGGTAAACCTCATGTCTTTCAAACTTTCAACATGACATCACTATGACATCATCAGGGTTATTTTCTCAGACTTTATAAAGCTCCAGAGCCTCAGAAGACACCAGAAAACTGTTTGCACAAGTAAACTGACCCCTATTTGTAAAGTCGGTGGAGTGCCCCTTTAACCCAACATGTCACTGCTCACTTCCCGCAAGTCTTTTATCAAAGGTCACAACCTTTCTATGTTTAGATGTCTGAACTACCCTTTCTACCCTCAAGAACTCTGCAATCTCAAAACAGCATAGAGTCTTTCTCTCTGCCTTTCTGTTATATCTATATCTCACGCCCTCTGACCCTCTGACCTCATTGTGATGTCACACTGACTGGGGGAAAGGCAAAGACTCTCAGGTCTTTACTATCCTCAACTCTCACACACACTCAACCACAAAGCAAAACTGTAGCTTGTTTTATACCTTGAAGCAGTTTTTGAACTTCTTGGAGACGAAGTAGAGGATTATGGGGTTGATGCAGGAGTTGATGGTTGCCATGTTGATGCTGAGGTAGTCCAGCACCAAGAGGAAACTACAACAACAGACGAACACATAACTTTAAAAACTGAAGGAAGAGAAGACAACAACAGTGAAAGTACAAAGAGTAAAAGTGAAATAAATTGTTATTCAGATGGTTTTTAAACTGCAAACAGAGAAGAGATGACAAATACGCATAAAAAACTACAAGAGAGGAAAAGTGTAGGGCACATACTTTAACAGGTTGCAGCGGTGTGCATCATAGGAGTTGTAGAAGATCCATTTCAGCAGGCGACTCAGATGGAGTGGAAACCAGCACAGAGCGAAGATCAACACCAGGCAGAACACAGCTTTAGCTACCTCTCTACGCTGTGGATGAGATATTTGCCTCAGAAACATGCTTGTGTAACATCGTCGTCGTAAATCATGCTCATCATACCCTACTGTATATACTTGTGTGTTTGTGTTTGTATGTGCACCTGTTTGAGGTGTTCACTCAGTGCAATCCTCAGACTTCCTTTCTGGTGTCTGAGCATCTCACAGGTCATCAGGCCGTAAAAAACAGCAGAACAGGCCAGAGGAACGCAGAAGTAGAAACCAAACAGCCACCAGTCCTTTGCATCCCGGTAAAACTGGAACACAGAAAATCACACTTTCAGGGCGTTTGGTTGGATGTTTTGTTTTGTTTTGTTTTTTTAAATTTTTTAAATTTTTATTTAACCTTTATTTGACCAGGAAAAGTCTCATTGAAATTAAAAATCTCTTTTACAAGAGGGTCCTGGCCAAGACAGGCAGCAGCACAATTAGGGGTTGCAGACATAAAAAAAAACATGTAACAATTTACAATGAAAATAAAAAAAAATTACAGAATCATAAAATATCAAAAATATCCATCAATATTCATCACAAGTCATCAACATCAGGGATCAAACAGGGGCAATGTGAGTCAGTCAAAACATCTACAGCTGTCTTGCCTCCGAGTCATTTAGAATCACTTTAAATGCATCCAGTGAGACCAGCGCCCAAAGATTCAGGTGATTTTGCAACTGACTCCAAGTAGAGTACTTTTCTGAAGGATGTAGATCTGTAGGTTAGATGGATAGATTGGCAAAGGCAATGAAATCGATCGCAGGCTTGTGTCACATACCTTGGCATTACTCTAGATCAGTCACTCTCAGGTGAATTTACTGCTGAGAAAATACTATACAAAAGTGGATGTAAACTCAGGTTCCTGTATCGCAGAACATGCCAGTTTTTTGACATTACAATAAAAAAAAACTCCTTGTAACAACACTGATACAGTGCCATTTCGATTACGCCTGTTCGGCATGGTACAGTAGCTTGACAATGAAACCAAGGAACAAGATGCTGGTGGTTATGCAAAATAACATAATTCGTTATTTACTAAATGTACCTCCAACAACTGGCCTGTTGCCAGTGCAGCTCAGGGTGAAACAGCTGAAACTCAACCACATGTATAACATCATCAGTGGTGCTGCTCAGGGACGTCGTAAGAACCCGTTCGGAGCGAGAAAAATGTAGTTAAAAAGTATGAAAGTAAAAGTAGTGGTTTTACCAAGGAAGACTTGGCCAAGACAGCAGCAAGCGGGTAGCTCCCGGTCTGAAAAGTGAAGCCAATGCGGAAGTGCCATAAACCTGCATTCTCTTTAATGGCCAGCAGGGAGCGACTCCACTGGAAGAAGTCCAATTGTATGGAAGTCTATGACAAAATGACCCTACTTCTCATTTTATTTACTCTCATTTATTACCTCAGTACACAGTTTCCTAATGGGTTTATGGTCTCAATCACTAATTTCAAGTCTTCTTCAATACAGCATGATGTTCATTTTGTAAATTATGGTTCCATTTAGAGTAAAATAGACAATAAAGCAGGGTATGCTTTAGGGTGTTGCTACCTTGTGATTGGCAAGTTGCTACCACGGCGACAATGTTGGTAATGTAACATAAGCATGGTGTAACCCCAGATTCACAGAGTATGGACATAACTGCCGCTATTTCACAGTGTTTTTTCAGTTCATGAAAGTTAATTGTAACATTTTGGTTGCCCAAAAAAGTCTTGTTTCACGTTTGGTTGTACTAAAAAGACCCTGTAAGGAATCGGCTGTTCGTTTTTCTGGTTAAGTACATTTAGTTCTAATGGTTTTAGGCCTGGTTTTTCACTAGTGAAAATTAGCATTAGCATTATCACAGTTGTGTGAAATATGGTCACTTCTGGCTCCAAAAATCAAAGATGGCGATCGTCAAATCACTAAACTCAAGGCTTCTAAACAGCAGTCCACAAACCAATGGGTGACATCACAGTGACTACGTCCATATTTTTTACAGTCTATGGACACCAGTTACAGTTATGTGGAAAATAAAACACAACAGATAGAGAATACAAACATCAAACACACAAGGAAGAGACTAAATCCAGCTCAAATAACGAAGTTGCAGTTCTCAGTTACATGGACTTTTAACATGGCTTTACATTTTTCTATATATTATATATGACATCATTAGATTATAAATACTGAAGCATCAGTGTGTAAACAGCATGTTACTGTTGTAGCTGCTGGAGGTGGAGCTAGTTTGAGCTACTTTATATACAGTTAGACCATAAATCAGCATAAAACAGCTGTCAGCAGGTGTCCTGACTCCTCGCAAGAAACAGAAAGCCAATGCAGCACAACTAAACTGTTTCAGTAACAGTTTCCATTGCAGTATAAATAAACTGTTTCAGTAATAGTTTTGCCAATGCACCATTGTTGGATGTTTACTTTTTTTTTTAAAATAAAAGACCAAAATATTATTTTCTACCTTTCTTTTTTTCTGCTGTACCGAAATCGCACAGCATTTAATATGACATCAATACATGGATTTTCTCTCAGCATCCCCAACTATGACTGACTTCCAGCATCCCTGGTGCTGCTGCTGACTGTCTGGGCTCTCAGATAGTCACAGTCCACACTCAGCATGGAAACAACACCAGAGCTAGTGTATGCTCATGCAAGGTGCCAGGAGTAAACAGCATATCTTGGAGCTCCTTTTATTTAGACAGGGACCTCACTGTGGAACAGCCTTCCACTTAGCATCAAACTGTCAGAATCCAGATCTTATAGGACTTTGGGAGCTCTGTAAAACACTGAAGAAGTTCTGAAAGTTTCTAAAATTCCTCTAAAAGCAAAAGAACTTTCACAACATTTTCTCACAACTGAAAGGTTATTTATTTTTAGGTCTAGAACCCCTATAAAGATATATACATACTGTACAGTACAACACATGTCTTACTAATTCTAGAATTCTTCTGACATTCTAGAACCCTCAAAAATTCTTGGGTATCATATTACAATCTAAAGCTTTTCTAAACGTGGTAGAACCCTACCAAAATATTTAAAACTCTGTAACCTTCACTGGACATGGTGGAACCTTCTTGTATCATTGTAGATGCATATTATCAAGAGCCACCTTTTGCTCCTTTAACTCAACTGCCTTGTTATAACAAGGTTTATTATTTTTGGGGAACTGGAACACAACAGAGTTTCTGCAAAAAAAACAAACAAACAAACAAAAAAAAGTATTTAAAATATTTTTGAAAAGGCCATATCTAAAGACTGATAGCAGGTCACGTGACCCAGACTGAGATTTGAATGCCTGGGTTGAGTGTGTTTAGCCCATTCATGACTAGGAGACATAAACAGGAAATTATGCTTCAAACTATTTGAGTTTCAGAGACTTCACCCTGAAACGCAACAACGAAGAGATTGCGGAAATGGGCCTAAGAGCACATTTATTTTCCCTAGAGAGAGCATTCATCATCTAGATGAGTCAAGATCAAGCCCCCAATGTACCCTATGCCTTTACTCGTGACCTATTAAATTATATTACTGAGAGTCGTCTTATGGGAATTAATTGTTTAAATTCAGCTTGTTACAGAACTTTCTGTCCTGGAAATTCAAATTTAGATCATGCACTAAACTGTTGAAACTAACATAATATGCCAACTTCCAAAGTTAAATTATATATTTATTCATAGTTTATTCATATTGTGATTATGTTATGCAAGGTTTTTGAAAGGGGTTGTTTTTGGAAAAAAAATGTTTCCCAGTAACTTTTTTGCCACTAGAGTTTCATTTCAGTTCTTTGGTTATACATTTCTAAATAATTTCTTCTTTCTTTTTTTAATGCATCCTTAAAATGGTTCTACTAAAAGTAACAAATAAATGGCTGAAATTGTTACCTGAAGTAAAGGATAAATGATTAAACTTTTTAGCTAAAAGTAAAAGATAAACTGTTGAAATGGTTAGCTAAAAGTAATGGACAAATGGTCGAAACATTCAGTTTCTACCACTGCATGTAGTAGTAGAAAACTTGACAAACCTGACCAAATATCGACAGCTGAACTCTATGAACATTATTGTAACAACATCCACTTATAATAAATAGTGTTATGAAATGTCCTATTCTATTCAAATGGACACATTTGGAACATGGGTGTCATTGAGGGGGTACTTGAGTTTACCGGACAAGGCTGTGGTGGAACATCTAGCAAAAAAGGTTGTGAATCTCTGTTAGAGCATGGAGCTGGAGAAAAACCCAACAAAAGGCTCCTTGAAACACCATAACAGGGTTTGCAGTGGTCCAAGCCTGAAGCCCTCTAGTTTTGTATTAAACCTGTAGGGAGGTTTGCAGAAGCCGGTGTGGCTGCCACCCACAACTCTGCTCATCAGCTCTGTGTACACAGCCAAGATGTCTATCAGCACATAAACACATACATGTATACACTCTCCCTTCCCACTCCTGCTCACATGCAAACACACACTTCCAGTCACGTTCCGTAAACACACACACACTCACAGTCATGAAGGGCGTCTTGGGCTGCAGCATGCAGGTCGTCATGGTAACGTTCTTGTAGTCGAAGGTGACCATGTTGAAGCCGATGGCCTCAGGCACGGCCAGCACCACGGACAGCAGCCAGATCACCACGATCTCCACCGCCGTAACCGTGGGAACACTTGTGCCCTGCACTCGTGACCAAGACGCCACTGCACGATACCTGAGTATGAGGGTGTTGTTTTTAGTTTATTTTATCACAGGAAATTGTCAGTTCAAGGAACCACGTCAATTGTTAAAATGAATGTTTTTATGGTTTATATCCTTTTGATTTGTGATTTAAAGTTTTACATTGTGTTTCGCGTTGTCAATGTATTATGTAAAGCACTTTCAATTTCCTTTGTGCATGAAATGTGTTATACAAAAAAACTGAGGGTCAAGGCTTGGTTTTAGGGTAAAGATTAGAACAAAATTTAGATTATGGTCAGGGTTAAGGGCTAGAGAATAGTAATTACAGGTGTGTGTTACCTGTCCACACTCAGAGCACACAGGTTGAGGACGGTGATGCCGACTGAAGCTTTCTGCAGGAAGGGAAACAGCTTACAGAGGAAGAGGCCGACTGCAGTGTCAGCAAATGGCCACTGCATGGCTAGGAGCTGCACACACACACACACACACACACACACACACACACACACACACACACACACAGCATTATCAGATTAACATAATATTACAGCGTCTATGTGTGTGTTATCAGTGTCAGTGTGTGTGTGGTGTGTTATCACAGTCAGTGGGATATTTTGGTGCTTTTATCAGTGCAACACTCAACCTCCAGAGTGAGACACACAACACACACAGCCAACATGAGGATGTGTTGTTTACCCATAATGCATTTCTGCTCCTGTAACCTCTACATCTCAGTCCTATTAAGAGGTTAAACTACAAAAAGTGCAGCTGGTAGTTATGATAAAAAAGAGAAACATTTATCATAATTAAAATATATAAATGTGCTTTTATTTATCTTATAATATCCAGTTTAGGGATGAGATTGAGTGAAACACTCAATTAACTTTATTATTGAATGTTTAACTCCTTAGCCAGTGTCGGAATGTAACAAAATACATTTACTCAAGTACTGTACTTGCACTTTACTTGAGTATTTCCATTTTATGCTGCAGTACTTTATACTTTAAGGGAAATACTCTACTTTTTACTCCACTACATTTATTTGACAGCTACAGTATAGTTACTGATTACTTTTCTAATTAATATTTTACATAAATAAACACATTCTAATCATAAACCATAAAATACAGCACATTGTTTAAACATTGGTTTCCAACTTTTTAGTCTTTTGAGCTCTCAAAAAACAATAGTGTGATTTCACAAATAGTGATTTTACTTCTAAACTTCTCACTTGGTTTCATTTCAATAACTGTTAAAGAGATCCAATATTTCACAAAACAAAAAATAAATTCTGTCCAGAGTCCAAAAAATGAATACAAATGATTTTTTATTTTTCCCTCTCCCATTAATCATCTCACACCACTACTTTTACTGCAATACTTTAACTACATTTTACTGCTAATACTTATTTTACTGAATTAGGATTTTAATGCAGGACTTTTACTTGTAATTGAGTATTTTTACATTGCTGTAATGGTACTTTTACTTAAGTAAAGGATCTGAATACTTCTTCTACCACCGCAGTTCTACTGGATAAATAGTAAAACTGGATTACAGTGTAACACTGTATGCACCACAAAAACCACAAATTTACAGAGACAAACACCATATCTCAAGGCCCTATTGTAGAGGGACCCCAGGTTATAGCAAACATATTGTATACAATCCTCCTAATGGCAATTTATTACAATCCAAAGGAGTAGACTGTCCAAACAAATGTAATCCAAAGGACATAGGTCCAAATAAATGGTCAAAAAAGTTGTTTTGAGGACTTTAATGGAATATTTTTGCACTTCTGTATTGGTACTTTTACTTAAGTAAAGGAGTACATCAGTGAATAAACAAAGATATCTGAAGCGAGAAACAACAAACAAACAAATATGTAAATATAACATTTGAATATATAATACAACATACTAAAGTACCTTGTAGACGTGGATTGGAATGTCGATGGCGATGTAGATCAGGTCTCCCAGAGCCAGGCTGGCTATCAGAGCATTGGGCCCATTCCTCATGCTTTTGTTTTGGCAAATAATCCTCAGCAGGGTGGCGTTTCCTATGATCCCCACAGCAAATATCAAACAGGACAGCACAGTGTTGATGTACTTGAAAGCTGTCTTGATTGATGTGGTGTGCAGGCAGTTAGGGAGCACTTCCGGGCGCTTACGGACTGCCATGGAGGAGTTGGAGAAAGACAAGTGAGGCTTTCTTTCACGTTTGTGTTTCAACTCAAATGCATGTTTTGACTTTCCTGGTCCGAGCTCCAGAGCAGGCAGGGGTTTGTTCACTGTCTCTTGTACCTGATGTGGCTCTTCGTCTAAGATCTGGACATGATGGTCCATCCCCACTAATAGTGGTGGGTCGGTGCCATAGAAGCCAGGCAGGTCTGACATCATCAGATCTGATAGAGATGGCTCAGATGAGATGTTACTGTGGCAACCAACTGGATTGGAAAACACCAAAGACCAAACAACCAGGAGAACAGTAATCCCGGGCATGGAAGGAACTCTGGAACCTATTCTGGATCTCACTGTGGTTCCTGAATCCATTGCTTGACCCCAAAAACCACCCTGAATCGATTCCTGAACCCAGTGTAAATCTAGAGCCCACTCTTAAACCTGCTGTGCTTCTAGAACCCGGTTTGGAACCTGGTTTAATTACAGAACTTATTCCAAAACCAGTTCTAGAACCTGCTCTGATTCCAGAACGTGTTCCAAAATGCCACAGCTGTGACTCCAGAATCAGCTTTTGAATAAGTTCTAGAGGCTCTAGAAGTTCTCAAGGTTGACCAGTGGACCAGTACAGAGTAGAGAAGGTCTTTAAAGTTCTCGGATGAATTTGGTGAGAAAATCTGGAAAGCAAGATGAAAACGAAGTAGGTGGTTGATTAGTAAACACAACTTGGCAGAATGATTGATAAAACTGTTACCAATGATACCAGTTTTTCCTTTTTAATGTTTAAAAACTGAGGTTAATATTGTCAGTTGACCTTTTAATCCATAAACATGCACTTAGTGGACATTGTGGAAAGTCAGTTTTCTAAATGTGTCCATGAATGAGATGATTCAACAGCAGCCAAATTTACTATTTAACACACGTTCAACCAGAAAAGGGAATTTAAAATGGCTACAACACCATTTGATTGAAATGAACACCCGCATACAAACAGCTCCCTGTGGCACATATTTGGACACTGCTGACTTAGTAAAAATTTCCAGATCTTCCATGACATCTTGAGTCATGAAGTCAAAAAGTGCATTTTTGCAGTGCCAGTTTTAGAAATCAATGCATCTGGTTTCCATATGTACAGTCATTTTGGTGTATGAATAATACTTAATGGTACCTACTGGTACGTAAATGTTGGTACAGTGGAAGAAAACAAGACTTTGGGGAAGAAGGGGTAAGAACTGGGCCTTTTGTACGAATGGAGAGATATAATATATAAAGGTATTTTTGTAAATACTAGGTACTTACAGGGAAAAAGTAATGGAAAACAAAACTGAGATTTGATCTGTTTATTTGGAAATAATGTTGGAAACAGTGGGCCAACAGTCCATTATGTTCACCAGCTAGTCTACAGCTAACTGTGTCTGTTTGGCCCTGGGCAGGTAGTGTACAGTAGATTTGTCAGAGCTAAAAAAAAGCACTATGAGAGCTCTGAGAGTGAACCAAAACACACCAAGAAAGACACTGAAATGATTATTAGTATAGAAATGTTGATTATAGCGGCTTTAACCCAGCAGCTCCCTCAGTTTCAGCTTATAAATGGTCTTGTAACGAGCACAAACCTTTGACTGATTGGACTGTAGATCGTTAAATGTTTTTATCTTTTTATCTGTTTATTTAGAAAGAATGTTGGAAACAGTGAGCCAACAGTCCACAACCCAAAGACATTCAGTTTACTGTCATAAAGGACTAAAGAAACCAGCAAATATTCACATATGAGAAACTGGAATCAGAGAATTATTACTTAAAAAATGATGCCAAACAGTTCATCAGTTATCATTTAATAGTTGGCAACTAATTGATTAATCGACTAATCGTTGCAGCTCTAGTTTTGATTACAGCAGAACAAAGTATTTATGGCTCATCTATATGTCATTTTCCTTACTGTAAAAACTAAAGCACATAATAAACTAAACTTTTTGTGAAACATCACAGTCCAACCACATAGTTTAACTGAAAAAATGGACAAATATGGATTCTGTACAATTTGTTAAAGCAATGCCTGTTAAATATGGTCTCATTCAAACATAGAGCAACAATCCTCAGTCTTTTGGAGTGAAATGTGAAATATTAATAATAGATGAAATATTAAAGCAACAAGAGAAAAATGTAAAAAATAATCTCACCTGTTTGTGTCTCTTTGTCTCCTTTTGTGGCTTTTAGTTAAATGAAAAACTTGGGAACTTTTAGCTTCAGCGTGAAAGAGAAGAAGAGGACGAATTAGAGAAGAGTGTACTCTACTTGGCTGAGACAAAACTAATAACGTCTGACTTTCTCTCTCTGGCAGCCGTGTCTCCCCCTCCTCCTCTTTCTCCTCTTCATTTCCTCTTTCTCCTCCCTCCAATATCTTCTCTCTCTCTCTCATTGGCTGTCTCTTCACACCTTTTCTCCTCTTCTCCTCTTCTCCTCTCCTTCTCTCCCTCGTCTGTTGTCCCTTGTCACCTCCTCTCCTCTCTTTCCTCCCTCCTCTTCTCGTCTTTCAGCTGGAAGATCTCATAAACACTCTAACATGAAGCGACTCTGAACTTTTACTATCAGTAATTGAAGCCAAGTTAGTTTTAACCCGTTTTTCCCACTTAAGGATTTGTTGATAAAAACAATGTTGTGGAAATTGAGGCAGTAAAATTTAATACTGCGTTTGAACAGCAAATTTGACTTTATTAGAGTGTTTGAACCAAAATGATGCCAGACTCCAGATTCAGTTTATTACACCATCAAGTCCTCCTCTTTATCAGAGTTTATTGTTCATCTCTGAAACCATTTCCTCACTTTCTGATTTAAATGTATTTTAACAAGGAATTCATTTCTTTGCTGTCGGTTTCATACACGTCCACCAATACATGTCAGGAAGGTTTCCACAATGTTTTTGCAAGAATCGGGTTATAGATATCTGACGATGATTGGAATAAAATATGGGAAAGCCAACTCAAGATCCAGATGAGAGGTCTGTTGGAAGAACATAATATGATATTTTGTGACTCCAAAGTTGAAATTTATGCAAAGTATTTCTCAGGGACAGTGATCTCTTTAAAATACCTTTGGCAGCTAGCAAGAAAGCGATCACACAGAAATGGTTGCAGGCAAACCCTCCGACAAAGGACGACTGGGCTGCTTTAAAGAATGTATCAATTTGGGCCTTTTATGAGCTTGGATTTTACACATCTATACAGTTTTTGCAGTCAATGTACAATTTTGTACTTGTGTATGATTTAAACTGTGGCTTTTAAAAAACTAATTCCTCTCCAAGATGCTTTTCTTTTTTTTCTGAGGTTTAAACATCTGTCAGTGACACACAGCCTGTGTTATGTCTGAATGGAACATGTCCATGGCAGCAACGCATGCTGTGGATGTTGTGTTTACACATCTTTAACAAACGTGTGGTAGTCACAACCACACCTACAGATGTTTATCTGTCCATCCCTTCCTATATCTAAACATAAAATGTGATATACTATAATATTAAATCCATCCATCCTCCTGAGATGGAAAATGTTCAGACAAGAGCAAGAAGCTGCTGTGACCTTTGATTTTCTCTCAGACTGGCTGAGTGGTTTAAATTCATCTGACCTTTGACCCCAGAAAGTTGAGATTCATTCCATGTCAGAGTTAAATTTGGTTTTATAAAGAAGTCCGTCTTTTTGTGTTTTTTGTGTATCAGTGGAGACATGCGGGCTGCCAGTGTGTTTGTGTGTTGTTTGTTTGTTGCAGTACATGCAGAGATAAACAACTGAAGGCTCTACGTGACATGAACCATGCAGGCAGATAATGGGATCTCTCTAAGACACACACATACAAACACACACAAACACACACACACACACACACACACACACACACACAACATCCTGATGTTCACACAGCTTAGAGCCTTTGAGCAACACTGTAGTAGACAATCAAAATTGCATCTGGGTGAAATGAAAAGCAGCAAGAAAAAGAAAGTAAAAAAAATCTCAGCTGTTTGTGCCTCTCTGTCTCCTCTGTACTTTTAGTTAAATGAAAAAGTGTGGAAAAGTACATTTACTCAAGTACTATACTTAAGTACAATTTTGAGGTACTTTTACTTGAGTATTTCTACTTTATGCTACTTTATACTTCCACTCCACTACATTTATTTGACAGCTTTAGTTACTTTTCAGATGAAGATTTGACACAATGGATAATATAACAAGCTTTTAAAATACAACACATTGTAGTAAGCGATCTGAATACTTCTTCCATCTCTGTCACTTACCCTACATATTTATAGGATAAATCTGGCGATTTTCTATATTTTTCTTCTTATTAACAAATCTCCTGTTTGGAGCCAAACCAACACTGAATTGATCTACAAACAAGTATTGTGTGTGTATCCAAAGTCTGATATATCTTATTCCTCCGTTGTTGTCCAAAAACTGTTAAAAACATGTCAGTGAGCCACACTGCTGCACTGGATGACATGTTCCTTCACCACGAAGATACGGTTAGGATTACACTTTAGTTTGTTTAGAAGTGGCTCCAAAGACTAATAACAGTGATCACATTTTCAGAATAGTTCTGTATAATGCAGACGCCACTGAGCATGTGCGGGAACGTGGTTCCGTTTACAGTGCATCATCAGCTTGTTGTGTTACATATCACAATTCATTGTTGGTTTGGCTCTGCACATGAGATTTGTTGACAATAATATATTATTTATATTTAGAAAATCTTTAGACTTGCCACCCTTTCCAGCAAACTGCTACTGTACCACTGACTGCCAATATGCATTACTGCCCTCTGCAGTCAGCTCATTGTAGTGCAGTAGTATGTAAGATACAAATGTGCTGATCAAAACATTGCTTTACGGCGCCAACAGTGGTAACAGTGTCCACACAGTACCTTTACAGTAATAAAACAGGGATTTTCATCATTGCTAAGAAACACTTTCAATGAGCTTAAATGAGGTTTAATGAGGTTGTACTTTTCCCATTCACTTACAATATGTTTGGGTTGTTTTTTTGTTTGTTTGTTTTTTTTGGAAGCATCATCTAGTGGCCATTAGAGGAACTGCAGCATATGATACTTGGTGGTGGCTGCCACATGAAGATAGTGCTGCTATTAATAACACCCCCACCCCCCCAAATGTGAAAACACAACTGAAAATAATCTACTAATACACTATTAAAACACACTTTCACACTACATGCAGTCATTTTTTCTGCTGTTAATATAAAAATTAGATTAGATTAGTGCAACTAATTACATATGGGTATAATTAAGTAGATAGTTGCAAATTTATTAAACTTAATGACAAAAATTTTGCTGTAATTTTGTTGTAAGCTTGTAGCAGTAGTAGCAGTAAAAGTACTAGTTTTAGTTGCAGCAGTAACAGAAGAAAATAGTTTATTGTAGAGAATAAAGGAATATGTTGTACTTTAAGAGGACCTAATTTGAAGCAGAAACATTACATGTTCATGACCTCTTGCAATGTAACATGCAATGAGTTTATCAGACCACCAACTATGTGCAATTTAGTCTATCTTATTAGTCTCCACTAGTACAAGTACTGTAAAAACATGGTTTAATTGTCACTTCTCTCTTTAAAAACAGTGCTGGTTAATAGACAAATTACACTTGAAGCTAATTAGAATGAGAAGAATAAACAAGCCAAATCTAAAGAGTCTAAATTTCACAGCAAATCAAACCCAGACACTCGGTGAACATGTAACACAGACAGACAGGAAACAGCCTCTGTGTCTCAGCTGCAGCTGATTTCCACCCTGAACATGAAACTTTATTAGAATTTGTGACTCTTTGAAGAAAAGAAACACATCCACCACCGCAGTGTGAGCACAGTCACACAAGAGTGTGACACACATGAGTTTCCATCCCAGCTGTGGTGAGATTGAAAAGTTTCACTCCAACAACTCCTGAAATACAGCGAGTTTGTACAAAATACTGATTTGTACTAACACCTCAACAAGAAAACATTAATATTTCTCATGCAGATGCTTATGTAAAGGTGTTAACTTGGCCTGTACCATATTGTTGTTTTCAAATGTATTTATTACTGATTTGAAGATTTTTTTTGTCACTTTTATCTTACTATCTTATTATCATTCACTTTAGTTCCAGTTTATTATGTTAAATTTTGTCTTAATGTTTGTTTTTTGCAAGAGAAAAGATTTTTGTTGTCATTAGTTACTTTTTATGTTTCTGCTTATGAGGAAATGTTTTGATGTTTTGTTATTTTGAAATGGAACCAGGCAGCAATCAGCACTAAAAGAAGGTGAAATGTGATACCGTAGTCAATTTTATTATTTTATAATATAAAATTTTATATTTGTGTATGTAAATTTAATGAGACAGCTCTTAATTTCTTTGTGTGTGTGTGTGTGAACTGTAGTACACCTGCACACAGTTTTTCAAGGTACTTTGCAGGTCGGTTATTCCTGCATCTTGGAGAAGTTGCCACAGTTCTTTGGATTTGGGCACAATTTTTTAAAACTTGAAAAGTAATTTGATTATCCTATATGTGAAAATAAGGGGGGGGGGGGGGGGTAACAAATAGCGACACCGTTGGCTTTCCATACAGCGTTCAGCAGTTGTTACTGTCGGAATGCGGCCTGGCCTTTGTTGCCATGGCGACGGCGTAACTCGGCTGCTTGCAGCGATGGAAAGAAAACAAAACAAATCATCTCCGGTATGTCAATATTTATGTTGTTGTGGGTGTGTTTTACTGTCTATACAGCACGTAACGTGTGTCATTAGAAAAAAAACCCAGTTTGTTAAATACAAGTTTTGTTAAAAAATAACGTTAAAACTGAATTTGACGGTTTACGGTCACCGGAAACGGTTTACGGTCTTATTAACGGTTAGCCAGTTAACTAACGCTATAGCAACTTTTCCCCAACTGACTCGGTTAGGTTTATTAGCCCTTTTCAACCCAGACGTAACAAATACAGAAATAACCTGTTCAGTGGTGGATGTTATTATCTCTAATTTGATCTGTTAAGGTCCTTTACTAGCTTTTCCTGGAGCTTTCAGTCGTATTATGAGGTCTTCATTTGAGTTCATTATCTGCTGTGACAATCCACAGCACTTTAAGGACTTCTTATCCGTGTTGTTTCAAAAGTTAAGCATGAAAATTAATTACTGAACTTGGAAATAAGATGTAGTTTGACAAAGCAATCCTAAGTAAGACTAATTCATCAGTGAATGGAGTTTGCTCTGATAATTGATGCTCAGATAATTTCAGTTTTTGCTGTCAGCTCCTCAAAGACTATAAGAGAACAATAGTTGCTCTTGGACATCAGCATTAACTCTTGTTGCCTAGTTTATTACTGTCACATTCACTTAAATTCTTATAAACACGGATCACCTTATTGAAGCAGAAGGTTTGTTTGAGCAGCAAAGAGTAGGACACAGTGATGAAACATGTATTAAAATAATAAAGCATATAAGTAATCTTACCTGCAAATTTTAGCAGTTTAGCAAGTTATTAATGAGATCATGGGAAACGAACATAAAAGAAAATTATTATTTAATGTAAAAACAAAACAAATTCAACAAGACTAGGGCTGCAACAATCAATTATTTTCATTATCAATTAATCTGTCGATTATTTTCTTGATTAATCGATCAGTTGTTTGGTCTGTAAAATATCAGAAAATGGTGAAAAACCATTTTCTGTCCATTTTTTGTCCTGACCAACAGTCCTCCATTTTTCCTATTATAGGAGTCTAAAGAAACCAGAAAATATTCACATTTGAGAAGCTGGAATCAAAGAATTTTTACATTTTTTTCTTTAAAAAAGGACTAAAAATGATGAATTGATTATCAAAATAGTTGAATTTTCTGTTTATTGACTAATTGATTAATCGACTGACTGTTGCAACTCTAAACAAGACTCCAGAGGATGTTTGTTTAGTGTAACTTCTCAGGTACAGATTATTTGTCTGCTGGGTGTCGTCCTCTCTTGCAGGTTGACCAACAGGTGAAGATGAATGCAGCCGGTAACACCGGGCGGTTTCTACCGGAAATTAACAGGAACACACAGAGGAGAGATACTCAGCAAGTCTCACACAATTAAAACACTGGAAAATGAAGATTATTCTACTGATAAGTTGCATAAATTAATAATATTTAAAAATGAAATGTGTTTGTGTCTGTTTGGTCGGCAGGATGAAGCTACAGTCTCTACAAACTGGATCTGTTTTCGTTAAATCAGCTCAGATCCTCTCCAGGGAAGAAATTGCACAGTGAGTTCAGTCTCCATGGTAACCAGGTGAATTTTGGTGCACCAAATTCAGATTTATTTCCCCAAGAAAGTTGGGGAAATAACATCACAATCAAAAATCAAGAGATTTTAGTCTGCATGTTGGCATTTTAGTAAGTGTACTTTTATATTCAGAGTTAGAATGAGTATATGTATGAAACTGGACACATGGTAACTACTGACTGAGCAGGAAGCCTCACTGCAGCTGTAAGATCACTAATATTCATTAAACAGGAACGTTAGAGCGCCCTCCTCTGCTAAACAAAGTAATAACTTGCTGAGCGCAGAGATCATGGCTCTCAGCAGAGTCAGCAATTTAAATTTCACTGTCACATTTTAATATTCTGCAGTGATATTTCCACACTCATACATCTGCTTAATGTCTTCTTGTCCCTCTAATGTCTGCTTCTCTGTGTCCAGGTTCAGAAACAGTCTTAAGCAGAACATCTGTGTGGGGATGCTTCAAGAAGGCTACCACAGGTATCTCATATCTGTTTGTTGTTATTATGCTAAACTAGAGGATAAGTCTGGTGACATTTGATATTTTTCTTATTGTCAACAAATCCCACAAAAAGACCAAAACCAACAATGAATCTATTCCACTAAGAAGTATTATTATATTAAGTATCCAAAGCCTGATATATCTTAGAGCTCCATTATTGTCCAAAAACTACTAAAAGCTCGTCAATGAGCCACATAATTCTTCTTGACCAATAATCCATCTTCCATCATCTATCATGTTTGGCTACAGTGTGGGTAGCACAGTACAGTCGGTGAGCATGTTAGTCTCTGTACAGACTCTGGTGATATAACACTTGCTCCTCTCACTGCGATGACACAAGAAGCTGCGTCTGGCTGTAGTTCATCAAGAAATAGTTTCAGCATTTAACTCCACCCAAAAACACAAATTGTCGTTTTCACATTTTTGTTTGTGTACAAATTATACAAAAATGTTAAATTAGTGAGCTTTAGAGGTGACAGGACAAGGCTAGCAGTCTCCCCCCTGCTTCCAGTCTTTATGCTAAGCTAAGCTAACCACACCCAGCTGTGTGAGTGGTATCAGTCTTCTCATCTCACTCTCAGAAAGAAAGCGAATTTTATTGAATTCTCATGTGAGCAGCTCTATCTCTGTCATATTCTGTACACACACAACCAGGGACAGAAAGCAGACCTGTCCCAGATGATCTGAGAGGTCTTGATGCTCCATAACGTAACAGCAGATCAGAAATGTATTTTGGCCCTAAACTATTGAGTTTCTCTCTCTCACAGGTCGTACTCCGAGTTGTTCTCTCTGCTGCGCTGTTATCAGGATAAGAGGGCGGGGGCTGAACCAGGTTCAGCTATCTTGTTTCAGACTCCTCTGGAGGAACAACAGGACAAACTGGAGACCATGAGGCTGCACCTGAGCCTGGCCGAGCAGGCCGAAAGGATCGGTACTCAGACAAACACACAGAGTTCAACTTAAATAGATTGAATATAAAATAAACCATAAAGACATGCTTGAAAGTGGTACAGAGGTAGGTAGATTGTGATTGTGTTTGCGTGTGCAGGTTCCTGGTCGGTGGTGAATGAGCAGCGTCTGTTTTTGGGTCGGTATTTCTCAGCTCCGGAGGATCTTTGGCTCAGTAAGCATTTCTTCCTCAGCTGTACCGACAGGGAGCAAGGAAGCCGCTCGAGACCGGCCACCGAGGCCCGGGCCTGCTTGGCTGAACTCTACCTTCAGCAAGGTGGACACACACACACACTCACTAGGGCTGCAACTTATGATTGTTCTCATTATCAATTAATCTTTACATTATTTTATCGATTAATCGATTAGCTGTTTGGGCTATAAAATGTCAAAAAATGGTCAAAAATGTTGATCACAGTTTCCCAAAGCCCAAGATGACATCTTCAAATGTCTTGTTTTGTCCACAACCCAAAGATATTCAATTTACTGTCACAGAGGACTGAACAAACCAGAAAATATTCACATTTAAGAGGCTGGCATCAGAGAATTTGGACCTTTTTTTCTTGACTCCAAGCATTTAAGCGATTATCAAATTAATTGGTGATTACTTTAATAGTTGGCATCTAATTGATTAATCGACGAATCGTTGCAGATGTAACACTCACATACACACATATATAGATGTGTATCAAATAAAAGTGTCTTAGTGAGGTGTTTTTCCACTACGAGTCTACAGTACAGCTTCAAAGCACAGATTTTCCAAGTCTGAACTCTACTGGAGGGATGAACAGAATTCTTCCAAAAGATATTCCCTCATTTAGTGCTTTGATGATGGTGGTGGAGACGAAAATCTGTCATCGATGTTCAGTTGGGTTGAGATCTGTTTCCGTGGGCTCTTGGTCCTGCAGGTGAGCTGGAGGAGGCGAGGGAGCAGGCAGAGCTGTGCATCGAGCTGGCGGAGGACGGCGGCTGGCTGGACTCGTCCGGTTATCCCCTGCGGCTCTGGGCTCGCCAGGTGCTGTGGAAGATCTTCAACCGACTGGCCGACGCCCCGCTGGCCAACGCAGACTACGGCGAGGCCCTGACGCTGCTCCACAAGGGCTACAGCATGGCCACTGAGTGTAGGTGGACGCAGTCTGTATGTGTGTGAAACAGAGGAGAGAAGAATGCCCACCCCCACTTAACATCTACATTAAAAACAGAAAGAGTGTAGGTGGTGTTTGAGTTTAGAGATTTACAACAAAGAAAGAAGTAGAGTGAAAAAATCAGCTTAACACGCAATTTGCTCTTCAAATTCAAGCCCTTCATGTACCTTACTATAACACAGCATGTGAATACAGCTCAGAGCCACTGCTTTTTGTTGCTTTGAGTGACACATTGTCAGAGTGAATGTAATGTACGGTGACCAGCAAGGAAAAAACTCCCCAAAGAAAGACAAAAAGACTGAATATAAACTAAATTCTCAGCTGACTTATCTGGTTGAAGAGGTAGTTACAGTGCTGATGTCTGTTTCAGCTGAAGACAAACAGATCGAAGGGGAGGCCGCCTATCGACTAGGACTGACCTATCAGAGAGCAGGAGACCATGACAAAGCCAAACAGGTACCTGAGTGTGTGTGTGTGTGTGTGTGTGTGTGTGTGTGTGTGTGTGTGTGTGTGTGTGTGTGTGTGTGTGTGTGTGTGTGTAAAGTTTTCTCTGTATGAGTTTTCTCTTTGTTCTCATTTGAAAAGAACAAAACCAACAACGTGTTCGTCTGTCTCTGAATACGTCCGCCCATTTGTTGCTAATGAAGACGTATGTTTTTAAAAGAGGGTCATAAATGTGTAGTTTAATTTTTTAAAAAGGATTAAAAATGATCTCCTAAAACAGATGGACACAGGAAACAGGAAAACACTAAATTGGGGACTATTTTCAGTGGCGGAAGAATCCACATTTGGTGTTTTAGTGAGTATTTAGAGCAGCAGGACGTATGTGTATGTGGGATTGAGTCAAAATAAACTACAGTAATTAAGGACAGTGTGGCTCACTGATGTGTTTTTAATAGTTTTTGGAGCTCCATGGCACAGAGAAATAAGATATATCAGACTTTGGATACACACAAAAGACTTCCAAGTAGATAAATTCATTGGTTTTGGTCTTTTCATGAGATTTGTTGACAATAAGAGAAAACTATCACCAGACTTATCCTTTCAGAGCGATATGATTATGTTTCATGTGTCTTTGTGCGTTTGTGTGTCCAGTTCTTCAACACTTACATGCAGATTTGCGGCACACTTCAGGATCCAGACGGACTGGGAAAGGCCTACAAGGCTATGGCCAAGTCTACAGAGAGGTTCACACACACACACACACACACACAGCCCAGAGAATCTATCGGTGTCTGCTTGCCAGTGTCAATGCAAATGTTTATTTTGTGTGTTTCAGCGAGGGAAACATAGATGAGACAGTCCAGTGTCTGGAAAAGTTAGCCGACATCTCCCGTAGCAACAGACTACAGCGCAACCTGGCAGACGCCTACCTGTGTCTGGGAAATATCTACTTCACCCGTGTATGAAACACACACACACATACACACTAGATAAGCAACAGTTATTTGATTAGTAATAAGTCAAGTTATAAGTCATCAAATGAGTCGATTAGTCGATCAAAAGAAAATTAATCAGCAACTATTTTGACTATTGATTCATTTTTAGTTCTTTGGTTCCAGCTTCTCAAATGTGATAATTTGTAGTTCTTCTCTGTCAAATATAACAATAAATTGAATATTTCAAAGCGACTATGATCAATATTTTCCATGATAACACTGTATGAAATGTCAGTGTGTATTTTGTTGTGTGTGGCTCGTAGTGGTGAACCTACAGAGCAGTGAGTTCACTGAAAAACACTGAAATGACCCACATATAATCACCGAATAGGGGTAATGTTAAAATCACACCCCCTCCCCTGGAGAAATAAATCCAGTCTAAACGGGGCTTTAGTCGGACAAAACAAGCAAACTGAAGACATCAGCTGTGGCCTCAGGAATTGTGAATGAAATTTTTCACTGTTTTTTAACATTTATTTGACTAAACAATCGAGAAGATAATCAACAAGTTAATCGGTAATAAGAATAATTGTAGTATAGTAATAGTTGCAGCCCTCACAAACACACACACACACACACACGTAGTGATTATTAACCAATGAAACAGATAACTGTGTCCTTGTACGTCTTTTACAAAATTACCTCTAAAACACAGTTGAAGTTATTATTAGCTTCTAAAGCACTTCATTTACCAAATATTTTCATTCATTTGTTTTATTTAAATTCTTGAGAGATGAACTTCAGGTGACACCATGTTTTCTTAGAATGGAAATACATTCACATTAATAGATAAATTCTTGTTTTCCCCTCCGCTGCCTCTGTAGCGTCAGTATGAGAGAGCTGGTCAGTACTTCCTGCAGGGTTATGAAGTTGCCTGTAACCTAGGAGACGTGGATCTGGTGCAGAGAGCTCAGGTACTGTACATGTCATCATCAACAACAAACTTCACTGTGTTTCCTCACACGTGTTAACAGCTGTTCTTCTGTCTGTCTGTGGCTCGTCAGGTGTGGGTGGGCAGCGCTCGCGCTCACTCCCTCATCAGGAAGTACAGCGCTGACGTGGTGTCGGCCATGCCCGCCGCCCTACGATGACTGCTGGCCTGGAGAGAGACCAGAGGAGGTCAGGAGCCCAGTACAGACTCGACAGATAACACTGCTGCTGCCTGGTACTCAACATCAGATAAAGATGCTGTTCTTTAAAAGTGATCGCTTGGTGAACAAAATGTAGGAAAACGCACCTTCAGCATTTTACAGTCAAGAAACATTTTTCTGCACACAAATATAAAAAGTCAATAAAATCCAGACAATGTCTTCATAGCTGTTTGATATATGATACTATTATATATTGTAAATGTATGTGATATAATGAGATTTCTTTGTTAACAGTCAAATTAGTGACTTAGTAAATACAAGAGAAACCTGTGAGAGGAGCTCCAATCAGAGCACAGCTAATAAAAGCCATGATGTTGAACTTGAATCTTGAATTGTTTTTAATTATACACTCAAATGTAATTTGATTGTATAATTGTTGTACAGTTGTAAAAACTAGTGTGAAACGACTGCATGTCTACTCAAATTTTATTACTTTTTGTCTTTTAAGCAACGCTTTTAATGATCTATTTTGTCATACTCCTATGTAGAGAAATGTGACCAAATAAATTAAAATATAGAAAAACTTAACTAGGTCTAAATGAAAACGTGATATTGTGCACTTTCCCGTGGTTTGGATGTTTGCACTCAGTCAGCCTGTATTAAAGAGAATTTCATAACTGTCTAGTTTTCGGTGGAAATCTTTAGACTGTTTGAGAGGCTTCTCCACCTTGGAAAAAGAAAATAGTTATGAGGGACACTTCAGGAATACTGTATTGATGTATGTTCAGCTGTTGCTTACATTGCTAAATATGCTACATGTGGCAGAGCTTTGGAACTAAAGCATGACATGGAAGTATTGATCTTTGTCTTGAAGAAACTGAGTGGTTTGAGAAGTTTCCAAGATGACTACAGCTGCCATCTTCTGCAAAGATACAGATTTGTCTGTGACGCTGTTCACACTTGGTTTTGGTGTCTTGGGTGATCGGATCACAAGTGGAAAACCACCAAGACGCATTGTGATCCGATCATTCAAACCACTTGCCGAGGTGGTGCGGGACCATTTGACCACATATCTTTTGTAGTATAAATGTTAGTCCTGATGTGTCCCCGACAAGGACAAAACAGGAAAATATGTCATTAATGCAGGACGTGGTGGTTCGTTTGGTGACAGCGTGCCAACGCCAAATGACTTTGTCCCGCCAAGCTCAACAGTTGTATTAGCCCGTACATCTCTATTAGTTCTTGAAACATTACAGTTTTAACCCAAACCATGATGTTTCCCTAAACCTAACCAGGCCTTAACCACAGCGTTGTTACATCATAAAACATCATTATTTTTAACAGTGATTTGTAACGGTTTTGGAAAGCGGCATTTTACGCTCCTATGGGTCGTTCTGCAGTGCATTACTACGGCGTGAGGTGGCGTAAACGTAACTATATGAATTTTAGAGCTATACTGTTATTTAATCATAGTTATTTTAATTATTTATTTTATATTTCATTTCCTTATTCCTTAGGTTGAAACTCACTAAAATTATACAGATATCTTTTTCATGATTATTTCTTTTAATATACAAACAATACATATAATATACATATATAAATATAGTAAATATATATATTATTTATTTATTAAATTATACACTAACTTTTGTTTGCTATAATACTATGTTTATTCTTCATGTTTATTCATGTTTCTCTCATTTGAAACACGGTAATTGGAAAAGCTGCTGCGCATCTCCTTCAGTCTTTACGGCCTTGCTGTGGCCCATGTGTCCGGAAAAAGCTCCGGCTGTTGAGCTTCTTGTTTTCTGACAGAAAAAGCCTCCGGAGAAGAAGCTGAGGAGTTGTGAAACTTCGGTCCGGCTGGTGAGACGGGGCCGGCGGGGTGATCCGGTGGACCCCGGGGCTGAAACATGGGCCTCCTGGCGAGGCTGCGGAAGGAATGGTTCATCATCGGGATAGTGCTGGTCATCTTATCGGCTAAACTGCAGCCCAGCTTCGGCGTCAGAGGAGGTCAGTCAGCCGGAGTTTGGTCACTTGACATTAAGTATTAACCACCAACATTTTACTGTTGCCAGTACAAATATGTTCCAGGTGATACAGCTGTCTAACAGCCAACAGATGCTGTGTTATATTAACTAGCAGAAGTGGCCACTTTTGGCATGTTTGTGCCAGACTTGGAGCAGAGTTTCGCCTCTTTTTCTTTACTGTTTGCTTCTGGTCACACATGACTTTATAGACACAGACTTAACACCGTAAAATGAACCGTTTGGACCCACTGAACAAAATCGACATGAGTGTATTTAACTAGCCGAGACTTTGCTTCTAATAATCACCAACTTTCAGACTTTGGTTAACTCTGTTTCGCGCGTTATGTCTCGGGACGGAAAGTGAAGGAGTTACAAGAAATTTAATTAAAAATGTTGAATTTCTACTTATGTACGTTTTGCTTTGTGTACATTATGCCGAAGTAAAGTTTGAATGTTAGTGATTATGTTAAGGTGTAAATTAATGGTTTGATTAACGTGCCTGTTTGTCAAAAAGTGAGGTTCATGTGAATTTAAGGATTTTCTAAACGAAGTTCGCATACAGGAGAGAAAGAGTGAGTGGAGCTAATAGGCTCCGTGTGTGTGTGTGTGTGTGTGTGTGTGTGTGTGTGTGTGTGTGTGTGTGTGTGTGTGTGTGTGTGTGTGTTTCCTGCCTCCCTACCTTACCTGGCTCTGTAGTGACACGTTGCATTCAGCAGTAATGTCAACACACACACACACATCACATCACATCATGGTCACTTTTGTGGACATTATAGACTTACATTCATTTTCTGTAGACCCTAACCTTAACTTAACCTTAACCACTGACCCAAAAAATCAATTTTAATTGGATAAGTTGTCCAATATTAGTTTTTCTCAATTGCTAAGACGCATTTCTTGGAATTATGCTCCATTTCCCAAAACTCCAAACAGAAATGCATAACTGCACACTCATCCTCACAAACTTCAAACTCTCCACTCAAAACCATCTTACATCTAAACCAAACTTTGCCTTCAGAAATCACACAAAAGCCATCAAATAAACACTACAAAACAGCCATTACACACCGATGAGAACAATTCAGAACACTACAGTAAAAACCTGTTACTGCAATGAATAATGACGCTTATGGTTTCCCCCAGGACAACTTCTTTACATGACGAACACAATATAAAGCACATGTATACATTTTCAATATTTTTAATTCCTCAATGTACTGTAGTAAACTGAAACTACTGTACTGTAAAAATGTGCAACTGATAAAGAACGTAAAATAATTTCCATGTATTCATCAATATAAAACAAAGAAAAAAACACAGTTTGCACATAAAGAAAGAAATCACATTGATTCAGGTCTTTGTGGATCCATTGTTCCAAAACAAGTGAACTGACCCATGACGCTGTTATCTATCCCGAGGTTCTGATTGGTGTGTGAACAATTACTGTTTCCACCTGGAGAATTGGGTGTTAATTAGGTTCCAGCTGTGATGAGTTGAGTTAATGATATTGAATGCCAGTGCTTTCTAAATGAGGGGAATTTTGTTTATAGTTTTGGGAAATGGGTCTGTCTTTTGGTTGATGGCGTCATGGTTTAGGATGTTGAGTTAATAGGCCCAGTTATAGTGTGTAAGCGATCGAGAAAAACTGTAAGACTTTCTTTTCTAAATTTTCTACTTCAGTCTGAAAATATTCTGTTTTTATACTCAAAATATCACCTTTTTTATCGTAACATTACAAAATTTTTCCAGCCTTTTTAGCAAAACTGCCTGAAAAATGCCCAATTCTGTTGTTCCAGACCTCTGACCCTAAATAAATTAGTTATTTTTGGTTATACTATCCATCCATTTATCCATTCTGCTGCTTATCCACGTCATGATTAAAGAGCCATTGGTTATATTTTTGGGAATGATTGTTATATCCTGCCAGGCAGTGAAATGAAATAAATTAAATTAAATTGACATTTATTTCACATTGCACTTGGTTAATAATCCTAGGCCTCATTATCCCTAATTGTTTTTATTGATATGTTTCATACTTTGAATGTGAAACAGGTATTAAATTGCAATCTGTGTGGTATTAAAATGTCTTTTAGAAACCACCACACACCTGATTTGAGACCACATCTTGAGAAACCCTGATGCCATAAGTGGAAGTTGTAATAAAGATAAAAAGAGTTTATCTCAGTTGTAATTTCATTGAGAGAACCTGGTTATCACCTTCCATGATAAGTGTAATCTGTGAGGCTTTCAGGGACAACAGTCTCACCTTTAGATAAGCTCCTGTGCTGCTACTGTCAGGGTGCTGCCTTCAGGTGCTGCTCGTAAACTCCTGCATCAAAGAAGAGGAGTTGCAGTGGAACAGAGTGGTTCCATTATTGAGTAATCTGCCGATTATTTTCTCTTGAAAATCTTGAAAAATGCCTGTTATAACTTCTTAGAGCCTATGGTGACATCTTCAAATGTCTTGTTTTGTCTAATCAATACTCAAAAATCCAAAGATATCCAGTTTACTATCATGTATGACACTGATAAGCTTAAAATTCTCACATTTGAGGAGCTTCAACCGGCAGATTTCTGGCATTTTTGCTTAATAAATGACTAAAATGATAAATTGAACTTCAATTGAACTGGTGACATCATCTTAAATTAACATGTAATTGGTGCTTGATGATGATCGTTACCATGGTCACCACTGTATATACATTTAGTTTCCTCCTCTGTCTCTCTCAGGTCCGTTGAAGCCAGAGATCACGATAGCGTACGTTGCTGTCTCGCTCATTTTCTTCAACAGCGGCCTCTCGCTGAAAACAGAGGTAAGAAACCCTGAAGCTGAAGTCAGCAGACTGTCTGAACACTTCATATATAAGAGTGATGGATGCAGCTGCTGGTTGGAAAAGATTAATGTGAGTAATCAAAGTCTGTTTTCTGTGTGTCTCTGCAGGAGTTGACCAGCGCTTTGCTTCACGTTCGGCTTCATCTGTTCGTTCAGTCGTTCACGCTGATCTTCTTCCCGCTGGCTGTGTGGCTGCTGCTCAAAGTGCTCGCGTTGACCGCCATCGACCAATGGCTGCTCAGAGGGTAGGAAGACTGTGTGTGTGTGTGTGTGTGTGTGTGTGTGTGTGTGTGTGTGTGTGTGTGTGTGTGTGTGTGTGTGTGTGTGAATGCCATCCTTTATTCAGGTCCCTGCATGACTGTACCTGAAGGCCGAGTTATGAACGGACACAAAGACTCATATTCACTGCTGCTACAGGGCGATACAGTGTGTGTCTGTGCATGTTAGGATCAGTTTCCACTTAAATTTAAAACTCTTTATGAATTGACTGAAAAGAGACAAATTCATCTGAAACTCAAATAATTGTGTCATTGAAAGCAGCACAAACTTGGGGGCGCTTTGAAATCAAAGATTAAGAAACAGGAGGAACCACCAGGAGCGTCTTCCTTTCAGCTAATGAGCATTTGATAAGTCTCGAGGAGCCGAATTAATAAATTATTTTATCCCATTCGTGTGTGTGGGGAGCCAACCGGGAGACAGCTGGTTGGGTTAGCGGAGGTCTCAGACGTGCATGTTCTCAACCAGCATGGCTAGAGATGGAGTCCAGTGAACATGTTGTGTTTGCCCAAAAAGCAGCAGCTTTGTGAGGTACTTCAAGCTAAATGCTAACATACAAAGACAATGCTAACATGTGGATGATTAGCAGGTATAATGTTGACCATGTTAGAATTCTAACATTTGCTAATTAGCACTAAACACAATGCTAACATGAAGCTGATGTGAATGTCTTTAGTTTTGCAGGTTTTTTTGGTCGTAACCGTCCAAATTATTGGAGAAATTAGGACCTGACGATGGCGCTAGATGAAAAGTCAGGGTCACCAAACAGATTAAAATTCATCCTCAGGGGAACATGAATGTGTGAGCCAACTTTGACAATCTATCCAATAGTTGTTGAGACATTTCATTAAAAACAACAAATGTCGACCTCATGGTGGAGCTGGAGAAAAAGGATAGCAGAAGCAGGATTCATCCTCTGGAGACCATGAATCTCCGTACAATATTTAATGACAGTTCATCCAATATTTGTTGGAAATATTTCAGTTTGGACCAAAGTTGTGGACTGACTGATGATTTTGTCAATTTTTTTCTTCATCAGCCAACAAGGTTTTTCTTTTCTTCTCCTTTTCTTATTTTCCATTCCAAGCTCATCTTGGCTCACTCAGGTGAAATGAGGTCGAAATATTTGTCCTAAGTGGCTCCTAGATGACAGTCATGGTTATTATTAGTCTGTAATAAAATCATCCTGAGCCTGACAAGTATCAGACTCACTGTACCTGCAGTCTTTCTCAAACTAATTATAGATTTTATTTGGAATATTTATACCAGATTTTATTGCTTTCTTACATCTGTTCTGTTCTTTCAGTCACAGTTCATGACGACACTGCAGTAGATCAGTAATATCAGTACTGTGTGTGTGTGTGTGTGTGTGTGTGTGTGTGTGTGTGTGTGTGTGTGTGTGTGTGTCTGTGTGTGTGTCAGCTTCACACTGTGACCTCTGACCTCTGAAGGAGGGAGGCAGAGTAAAGGAAATTAGGGAAAGAGAAGTCTTTTTAATCATCCTCCTCTTCATTCTCATCCTGTTGTTGTGGTTGCCTAGGTTACAGACAGTAGGCTGCATGCCGCCTCCGGTCTCCTCTGCTGTTATTCTCACCAAGGCTGTCGGAGGCAACGAGGTAACACACACACTCACACACACACACCAACACACACACGTTAGCAGTTTGTTATCTTCCAGTGATTGACAAATAATGTAAAGTCTAAAAGTAATAAACGGTGTGTTGGTATGTTGTTGTCATGGTGACTCTGTGTGTGTGTGTTTCTAGGCTGCTGCCATCTTCAACTCAGCATTTGGAAGCTTCCTGGTAAGATGTTTGTGTGTGTGTGTGGTTCAGATTTTGGAAAGTGAGAACGTTTTGTCTTTGTCTTTACTCCAGGTTTAGACTTGTTTTTAGGGATTGTGTTATGAATATATATATATATAATGACGCTGAAACTTTCCTCCAAATGAGTCCATCAGTAATGAAATGTCACTGAGCTCTGTGGGGAGTTCAACCTGTAATCGTGTCTTTGTGTCCTGCAGGGAATCGTAGTGACTCCAGTCCTGCTGCTGCTGTTTGTAAGTCAGACCTGCTGAGATTTAAAACACTTTTTTCTTTTTTTTACACTAAATAAACATAAACTGTGACAACACATTCATAAATATACCTTACCTTAATTGATTGATTACTCTAAAATGCCTAGAATTGATATTATTAGAATAACGGTGTATAAAATGTCAGTGTGTAATGTGTTGGTCGTGGCTCGTAGTGAAAGCTGTAAAAAGCCACTGTACACTACCTGCTCAGCACCAAACAGCAAACAGACACAGTTAGCTGTAGACTAGCTGGTGAACATAGTGGAGCATTTAGCAGCTAAAGAGCCAGATATTTCCCTCAGGAGTTGGTAGAGAGCAGAAACAGCTAAAAGAGAGTGATTATTGGACTTACATTCACCAGGTGGACAGAAACACGACTCCAAATTAGGTTTTAGAGCTTTTCTACTGAAGCAACACTGATGAGAGCTGTGAGATTGAACCAAAACAGTAAAGTTGTGGACTGTAAAACCAAAACAATGAGCTGAAAGAGGCTAAAACGCTGAGGGGACCTGCAGAGTTAGGTGTTAATTCATCACTACAAGTAACATCTTTACATGTAGTCATTTTTACCACTGTTAATATAAAAATATTTATTAATGCAGCTTTAATTTACTTAAACACAAATTGAGTTTAGTTTAGTTATACACTAAAAATTTAATAGGATAAACCTGAATATTAACTTAATCATGTTAATAACAAGTTCTCTGGTTATATGTAACTCCAGATAAATACATATAAATGTAAATAATGTGACATGATGTGTATCTGCAGTGTTTGTTGGACTCTTTGTTTGGTTCTTCTCCTCCTCCTCCAGCTCGGCTCTTCCTCCTCCGTTCCCTTCTCCTCCATCTTCTCGCAGCTCTTCATGACGGTGGTGGTGCCTCTGATCCTGGGTCAGGTAGGAGTGTGTGTGTGTGTGTGTGTGTGTGTGTGTGTGTGTGTGTGTGTGTGTGTGTGTGTGTGTGTTTAAATATGTCTGAATGTATTGACAGTGAGCTGTCATGTCTGTGTGTGCAGGTGTGTCGTACTTTCCTCAGGGAGTATCTGGAGCGGAGAAAGCCTCCGTTCGGCGCCATCAGCAGCGCCGTCCTCCTCATGATCATCTACACCACCTTCTGTGACACCTTCAGTAACCCCAACATCGAGCTGGACCCCACCAGCCTGCTGCTGGTCGTCCTCATCAGTCAGTACACTGTGTGTGTGTATATGTGTGGGTCTGTTATAGGCTACTTTCGGGGACAAATTTCAGACTTAAGGCCATTGGGGAAAGCGTCCAATTGGGGACAAAAGCTTTGTCCCCAATTGGTAAAACACTGATTTTTGGGTCTGTGGTTAAGGTTAGGGTTAGGCAAGTAGTGGTTATGGTTAAGGTAAGTCTTCAGGAAATGAATGTAAGTCTATGTAATGTCCTCAAAAGTGAGGTGTGTGTGTGTGTGTGTGTGTGTGTGTGTGTGTGTGTGTGTGTGTGTGTGTGTGTGTGTGTGTGTGTGTGTGTGTGTGTGTGTGTGTGTGTGTGTGTGTGTGTGTGTGTGTGTGTGTGTGTGTGTGTGTGTGTGTGTGTGTGTGTGTGTGTGTGTGTGTGTGTGTGTGTGTGAGAAGAGAAATGAATCGTTTTTTATTCATAACGCCTCACTATGGAATAAAATTAAGGCCACAGGAAAAAAGAAATACAATATTTTAATAAAGTGGGAAAAGTTATAGAAAAAGCTGAATTCAACTGTCAAGAAAAAACTGAAAGGTTGAGAAGAATATTCAAATTTTGACATTAAATTTGAAATAAACTTAGGAAAAAAACAGTTTTGAACAGTGAATTCATTGACATTGAGGAGTCAAGTTTTTTTCAAACAAAATAAAACCACAGTCCTTGTCTTTTCATTCGGTGAGTCTAAGCCTCAAGAACAAAAATATGGCTGAAGTCCAACTTCATTGAAAAATCTCCTTCTCCATTTGCAGTAATGCCATTTGGATTCGCTCTATTTTGTAAACTTGTTGATTTGGTGATAGTACTTTCATACAATTTATAGTTTTTCCATTTTTCTGACAAATTCTTTCCTGAGGGGTGACACACGGCTGCAGGAGGAAAGTGGTGCACTAGGTGAACTCTACCTTGTATTAAAGGAGTAGTTTGACGATACTATTCCCATGTCTGTACAGTAAATATAAAGCTACAACCAGCCACTGGCTAACTTAGCTTAGCCTAATGAATGAAAACAGGGGGCAACAGCTAGCCTAACTCTGTCCAATGGTAACAAAATCCACCTACCAGCGCTTCTAAATCTCACTAATTAACATGTTATATCTCGTTATTTACATGGGGGGTTATGTGCTGGGCTATGTCTTGGTTTGGATCAGTTACCTCTGGAGTCTCCGCTGGTTGCCTGGCAACTGGTCTTACCTAAGAAACAGCTCGGCACACAACCCCACTTAAAATGACAATCTGTAGTTTTTACACTTTGGTTCTTGTACAAATTAAACAAATTATATATAACATGTTCATTAGTGAGATATAGAGGTGCTGTTAGGTGGATATTGTTACCTGTGGACAGAGCCATGCTAGCTGTTTCCATCTGTTTTCAGTCTTTATGCTAAGCTAAGCTAAATATGTACAGACATGAGTGTGATATTTATCTTCTTGTCTAACTCTCAGCAAGAAAGTGAATAAGTGTATTTTCCAAAATGTCGTACATTTCCTTGTGTGAAGTTTGCTAAAATCTAGCATGCCCAGCTGTTTTAGGAAATTAATGAGGCTTTTCAAAATGAAAGAATATATTTGTGAGCTGTTTTTATAGGTTTAAATCTTTAATAGCAACCAATGGGCTTCAGGCAGACAACAGATAACTAACTAATAAAAAGTTCTCCTCCAGACATGTTGTGAGACATTAGAAACTGGAATAATGATTTCTACCTGATATAGTTTTCCTACAAAAAAGTTCAATTAAAAATTACATCTCCTCCTTCTCCCTCACTGAAAAATCCAGAATCTATAAACATGCAAATATATTTCAGACTTTAACATAGTTCAACTTTCAGTACAAAGTACATGAGAGCAATTAAACTGGTTTTATACCTGAAAGACTTATTAACCTATTTCCACCGAAATCGTTGATTACAATCAGAGAAGATAATAATAATAATAATAATATAAATCATTTTCACATATTACAAGATTCTTCTTCTTCTTCAAATTAAACAGAAAGTTGTAACTGTGGGATTTAATTCCAACAGTATGATCACAGGTCTAATACAAATATAATAAATTCAGTATTAAGTACAAACACATTGGTCCAGTTAAATTAGTTTAGTATCAGTCTAACATGACAGGTAGGAAAAATAAACAGGATTTTAGGATTTTAGTTGAAGATTAAAGTGAAGCCTTTTTTCTCTCTGCAGTTTTCTCCATCCAGCTCAGCTTCATGCTGCTCACGTTTGCGGTTTCTACCAGGTGAGTCTCCTCTTCTTCCTCTGTTATTCCACCCTCCGACCCCTTCCTCCCTTTTTCATTAGTTTCACATTTTACTCACAAGTCTCAGTTACTGTGTTTCCCTTCAGCTGTAAAGCAAGAGTACCGTACTGGCCTGAATATAAGATGACCCCCCCCCCCCGCCCCCCCTTTCCAACACCTGGTTTTTGTAAAAAAATACTTTTCTTTTCTTAAGATTTATTTGACTTGTAACTTCCTGTTTGTCTCTGCAGGTCGGGCTCAGGATTCAGCCCTGCAGACACAGTCGCCATCATGTTCTGCTCTACACACAAGTCACTCACTCTGGGCACGTACACACACACACACACACACACACACACACACACACATTGGATTTGTATGTAACTGATAAGTAAAATTTAAGATTAGATGCAGAAACAAATTGTATGTTAAAGTGGATTTGCTTAAAAGTTTGTTTTTAGCTGTTCTGTGTGAAATCTGATAGATTGCCTCAAGTGATGTCACTCGAGTCAGCATCAGTTGGGGCTGATACGCAGTAAAGTTGCACTCAAAATGAAGAAGAGAA
The DNA here is from genome assembly GCA_038419695.1 of Scomberomorus guttatus. Lineage (NCBI taxonomy): Eukaryota > Metazoa > Chordata > Actinopteri > Scombriformes > Scombridae > Scomberomorus > Scomberomorus guttatus. Next base: position 21,165,740 of record CM076467.1, read on the forward strand.
AAAAACATATGTAATAATTAACAATTCAGATTTTTTTATTGTATTATTTTTAAAAGCTAGCCAATGTTTGCAATAAAAATAATATAAATAAACAAATGTATTAATTGTATTTGTGAGTTACCAACAAACTTAAATAATAAGGATAGCAGCAAAACAAATTTTTTTATAAAGACATAAGAGAACATAAAACACAATTAAATAAAATAGATCATGGTCAGATCAGGTCATAAATATATTGACTTTTTAAAAAAATAATAGACATTTAAAATAATAAATAAATACATGAAAATAAAATAAATCTAAAGCCCACTCTCTTAAACAGCAGGTGTAAACAGGGTTATAAAATAGATGTTTCAAAGCCTCACATAAAGTGGAATTGAAGAGCTGCCAGTTTTCATGTTGGAATCCAGGAATCAGACTCTGAAGTCAAGAACTAAAGTATAAAAATATCTTTTTCTCTCTGTAATGTCTCTCTCCCCCTCTCTCCTTCCAGGTATCCCCATGTTGAAGATCGTGTTTGAAGGCTACGAGCATCTCTCTCTGATCTCAGTCCCTCTGTTGATCTATCACCCGGCTCAGATTCTGCTCGGCTCCGTCCTCGTGCCGACCATCCGCAGCTGGATGACCACCCGGCAGAAGGTACAGTACATTGACTCACATTCGTATCCTGGAGACTTACTCTAACCTTATCTTAACTTTAAACCAAGTCTTCATCCTAAAATTTTATTACTTACATTATGGGGACTTGATTTTTGTCCCCACAACATGAGTAATACCTGGTACACACACTAGGGCTGTCAACAAATATTCTACATTTATGATCAAATTGTAAAAATTGTGCCTTGTGAGTTCTCTCGTGCACTGCATGACGGACAGGAGTCACACAGCGTCACTTTCATTGATTGAAAATAAAATGTAGGTCAAGCTGAAATGAGCTAATAATTCAATAACAACCGTGTGCTAATGATGGCAGAGAGTTCATAACCCAGCTCGGAGTTATGAGAGTTATCTGCAATCTAAAAAGTCCCATTTGGAAATACTTAGGATTTTGGTAACCGGTATGAATGTTACCTAACCCGTATAAAACTGATCGAATAACATATTAATTACGAATCATTCATTTGATCTCGCTCTGAGAGACAGCGCGTTCTCAGTTCTCACAGAGAGAGAAACAGTCTTTAAATGAAGTTTTACAGTATAGGACATCATTTTATTTGTTTATTTTGTAATGTTTAGGTATGTAGACTTTTAAAAGACGTTTGTGTTGAAATAAAAATACAAGTAGTTATGTCTCTAGTATTGGTTTGTCCTCTTATGGACATAATGCGCAAAAAAGGTTTAGAATAATCGTCATTTTTGGCCAATTTTGACAGCCCTAACACACACACACACACACACACACACACACACACACAGGTTCGATCTTGAGCCACATTCCAACATTAATCTCTTCACCTTGTTCTCCTCCCCTACAGTCTAGTCTGTTGTTGAGATAGGGCCGCATGCCAACACTACTGCCCTGAGTGAGTAACTGACTCCAAAAAAACAACTCTTATTTAATGGATTTAATTATAAAGTTACCTCTAATTCTTCTTTTTGCCTTTCATAATCTAAGGGATCTGTTGTGATCATGTGATCATGTGACGGTGTGTCCAGCAGGCTTCTCTCTGTTGAACTCTGATGTGCTTTAAACTCCTCTTCCTCGATGCTCCGAGGGTTTAAAAACGAGCTCCCTCTGCTGTCAGGAAAACAACCTCCTGCTGGACTCACTGCTGCAAACTCACCAGCTTCACTTTGATTGAGCACCAGTAGGGTTGTACTGGTTTAATGGTGGAGGGTGTGATGATGATGACGATGGCAGACAATCACTGCAAATCAAATCTTCTAAACAGTATAATGTTGAAAACTTCCTAAAACTGCGTTATTGTAGCTTCCATTTAATCAAACTGTTGACTTAATCATTTTGATTTGCTTTCGATTGAGTTTTAGCCACTTATCTGCTGACATGCACAGATATTAGATTAGATTATTGGGGCTGAAGCAATTAATCGAATAGTCGATTGGCTCTAACCAACAATTTTAGTAACAATCAAATAATCGAGTCATTTATTAAGGAAAATTAAAACTATTTGCTGGTTCCATCTCCTCAAATATAGTTTTCTGTTCCTTTTTTTCAATATTATATCATTGTGAAATCGTTATTTCCTTTGTGTTTTGGACTTTTGATTTAAAAAAAAAAAAAAAAAAAAAAACAGAAAATATTTGAGGATGTCACCTTGGGCTCCGGGAAACTGTTGTGGATATTTTTATTATTTTCTGACATTTTAAAAGTCTAAATGATTGATTGATCAATCAAGAAAATAATGGTTAGGTGCAGCCCTAGATATGATAGATCTGTAATAAACTAAATATATCAGTCAGTCTCTGCTTCCCTTTGTACCTTCCCTGTCTGAATTCTTTGTCCTGCACATGCAAACGTATACATGGATAAATTTGGTTTTGCAGCAGAAATGTGGCTGTGCTAACTGGTTTCACAATAGGGCTACAACTAATAATTTTAATTAATGATTAATCCGAAGTTTATTTTCCTGATTAATTGTTTAGTCTATGAAATGTCAAAAACTAGTCTTTAAAATTAATCAGAGCCCAAAGTGACGAACATATATGACAAAGAAAAGCAGCAAATCCTCACATTTGAGAAGCTGGAACCAGAGAATATTTGGTGTTTTTGTGTGAAATATGACTGAAACGAATATTATCCAAATTGTTGCAGATCATTTTTCTGTCAATCGATTTCAGCTCTATTTTTCTTCATCCTTTACTTCGATTTCAGAACTGGGTTTCTCATTTGTCACATGTAAGATAGAAGGATACTACAGAAAGCCAACAGTAACCTTACTGAGGTGAAGTTTAGTTATTGTGCTGTAACAGAAGGTACATGTTGAAACTTTCACCCTACAAGCTGTATATGGTCTTCTGCTTTCAAGGTTCATTAATGATGGTGGCTGTGGTGGATTCAACGACCAGACTCTCATTTTTTAGCACAGAATTTCTCTCACTTCTTCTCTTCCTCTGTTTATTGTTCTATCGCACTCTTCTATCTCTCACTCTGCTTCTTTTATTTTCTGTCTCTCTGTCCAGGCGGTGAAACTGTCAGCCCTGCAGCCCATCTGATGAGGATGAAATGAGTGTTTTGGTGTGTGTGTGTGTGTGTGTGTGCGCGCGCGTGTGTGTGTGCGCGTGTGTGTGTGCGCGTGTGTTTGCTGTGATACAAAGTGGACTAAGGCGGAGGGATACAGTAGCCTTACGTGCCTTATTACAACCAACCAACAGAGACCTCAGCGTGGCGGAGGGCACAAGGATCACCAGTCGCCTCAGTATTCTCCGTTTCTACGACAACAAAAAACTGTCCTATTTCCATCACATGTATATTCTTTTATATTTAAAAGAAGAAAAAGTATGTTTTATTTTTATATGGAGTACCCCAAAAATCCTGCAAAAGGAAGGACCGCTGTTTTGAAACAGAGGAAGCGTTTGATTTGAAAAACAGCACCTGCCAGCAGGAACAGGAAGGGTGGAGTTACTGGGACCATTCTTTTTTATTTTTCCTGCTATTTTCTACTTTTTTCTACTCTCTTTCTCTTAGCTTTCACTGCCAGGACAAATGTGGACGTTTGTTACATTTATTTTCTTGATAGATCAAACTAATGTTGGATTATCTGACATTGAATTTACAGTATAACAAGGACAAACTTGCTGTTTTGTTTTGTTTTGTTTTTTTGACACTTTATAACTTTTTTTTATCTGAAATGAAAACCTTTGTGGGGATGATGTTGAGGTAATGATTGATTTATCTAAATGATGAAGGTAAAACATGATTACTGAGACAGCGAGTCAGATTTTTCAGGCAAAATATCATCTTTCCTGAATCTTAATGTCTCTCTTCCTGCCTGACTCACACAATTACTTCATCTGTTTTTTATTTGTTTGTGTTAATCAAATTCCTTTTCTCATCATTCCCAGTACACTTTGTATTCTGATCAAGTATGTGGTCCATATTCATGACTTGGACCAATAAGGAGGCAGGAATCTAATATTCATGATGAGGGTTCCTAACATTCATATTTCATCCTGCACAGGAAAAAAAGCAGAAAATATCATTTAAATAGTTAGAAACTGCAAAAAATATTTTGAAAAATGATCATCCAAAATGTACAAATGTGTATTTGTAACTTTATACAAAGATGATGACTCATTCTAAGTCTGAGTGATATGGTCCTTTTGACATATATCATATTGATCACTGACCAAAATCTTGTAAGGAGACATATTCTGCACATTTCCAGCTCTATATTTCTATTCTGGGGCTCTACTGGAATATCTTTGCATGATTTACAGTTAAAAGCTCCTTATTTATCTTATACTGGCCCTCAGTTCAGCCTCTGTCTGAAACAGGCCGTTTTAGCTCCTGTCTCTTTAAGGCCCCCCTCCTGGTAAACAACCTCAGCAACAAATATTACAGGACAGACGGCCGTTTATAGACATGCAGCTTGTCAGGAAAGTTTAAGAAAAACTTTGCAAACAAAGCATTCAGAGCAGGTTGAAGCCCTGGCTTTTGTCTTTCAGGAAGCATTTTTACATGCGTTCACCTCAAGTTTCAGAACTTTGACCATGTTTAACATCTGACATCATAACTTCATAGGTTATGAATGACAGAAAATCACAAAAAGCATGATATATCCCCTTTAAATCCAGCACAAAAAATAAATCATGAATGGAAAACATTCAATATAAGGACATGTCTTTGCTTAGCCTTACTACCTTCTGGAGGTTAACACAACTTCTGATGCCCCCTTATTGACCTTCTTATTGACACTTTTGAGGCCTTTCATGTTACATTAGGGTTCAACCCTGCAAACCTCCAGCAGACATATTGGAGGTTCTCATTTCTATGAACAGCTGATTGGGTTTCTGTTGTAGTAAGTTGTGTAAAGATATAACTGCGATGCTGCGATGCGTACTGCTTACATGTTGAGCTTTGGTCATGTGACAAAAGGTGATCATATATGGGGGAATTCTAACCCTTGTCTCTGTTTAAAGATGGTCTTTGGATTTTAATGGGAATGTCCTTGATGTTTCTCCAGCTGTCCACTGACTCCTGGTCATGTGACTGTGACACCTTCCAAGTCGATGATGTAACCAAAGTTCCTCACTTAGGTCACATTGACTCTGAGATGTGGTTGGAAGCTAAGGTGGACCTTTGAATTGAGATTATTTTGTCAGAGTCAAGAATGAACCTCCATGTTCCTTACCATCAGTATCCTTGGCCAAATGACCATTCTAGTGGTGTCCTGACCAACCGGTGGGAGTCACTAGTGCAGCGTTAAGGACAAGATTCCTCACCGGCTTCTCATCCGCAAATACAGCTAATTGGGATTCAGTTGTCTCCAATTGGTACCAAGTTTGAGATACTTCTTCTGAGAATTGAACTTGTCTTTTTGTGGCTTCGGACAAGTCATTTGGTCCTGCACCACCTGAGTACCGTAGGGCTGTTTTGTTTTGGTGCTGGTGGGGATGGCATCCCTTGCTGGGAATCAGGGAGTTGTCCCACCTCCTTATAGGTATATCTTGAACATTTAATGATGAAATAGAGCTCAAGGGTGTTTTTGAACCTCACTGTTTAGTCCGGTTGAGTCGGACTCTGGTTTGTTTTCCCCCCTGGTGCGATTTGTTTGGGCAGGTCTGAACAGCAATCCTATTCAGTTGCAGACCAGAACAACCGTGCTGAGACCCTTTGAGGAAGTGGTCTGGCCACAGACAAAGTTGGGAGCAGTTTGTTTGTGGTGGTAACATGATCCAACCCAACTAAACGGCTGCTGTAGCCAGGAGCTATGGGGACCTTAGCTCCTGGCTGGGAGCATGCTGGGATGCGGATGAGCATTAGTTGCCAGATAGGACCTTCTTCCTGTTTTTATGTTCTCGCTCCTGCCCCAAGACACATCTGACCAATGAGATGAGTGAATGTTCTTGAATCGCTTGTAGTGATGCATTTTGGTTCACTTTTTTTTTTTCTCAGTGTGAAAATAAACTAAATCAACGGGAAAACGCAAACGTTTTCCAACTCATCAACTGATTTAAACGAGAGCAAACAAACTATAGGTTTGAAAATGCCTTAGAACCATCCATTGTAACTCCGGGTTCTCTGAAAAACATTAAGAGGACCGGTTGAGTGCCCTGCTTGCTGCACATGAGAAACAAAAACCTATTTCTTGACTGACAATGAATGCATCCTTCACATAAACCTGCCAAATCAGATTGTACATTTTGACAGCGAATGTTACTGAAGGGATCCACAGACACAACGCGCAGGTTCAGCTCTATACTGCCTCGTTTAGTAGAGATTTACATATCGCAAACAGTCAGACTTCAGCCACTGAAGGCTCAACAGCCCAAATGCCATTTCATTGGTTGTCATACTGTGCTGTCCAGTGACAGTTTATAGGCAGAAATTGTCTGTTTACAGTTCAATTGTTTTACCAGTAGTATGTTTTTGGAAGAAAGATGAAGAGGATTTGTGAGGGTTTGTTATTCTACTTGTCTATAGAAAAGCATAAGAAAATAAACCTACAAACTGTGAAAACTGTTTTTTTTTTTTCTGCACCATACTGTCACCTTTTAGGTAACTATGGTGATGGCAGGGTGATAGCAACCTGCTACAAAGATACATGTACTTTACTGGTACAGTGGAAACTGGCAAAGCATCCCTCAGGAGAGTGATTCTTGGGTTTTTCAGAGCAGCTTATTTTTTACTTTTTAAGAAGTGGATAATGAACGTAGAGTTAGCTTTTTCCCAGAATTTGTATAAGTAATGAGAAAAATAGTCCAGTCATTTCTTCGAAGGAAAGATTAAATGTATATACAGTGTGTGTGTGTGTATATATATATGTATATATACACACACACACATATACATACATACATACATACATACATATATACACACATATATATATGTGTGTGTGTGTGTATTGGATGGTGAATTTTTAAATTATGATGCTGTTAAATGGACCAGCAATTTGTTTTCTTACTATTTGACAGTCCTGCACAGTACATACTAGAGAAAAGCAGCATGTGCACCATTATATTTTATTCTGTTATGCACCCACGAGAGATTACAGTGCTTTGAATTTGTTTTTCATTCTTTCTCTTGTAGTCTTAACACCTCTGTATCTAGTGAGCACTCCTCTATATCACATTAAAAAGCTTTCCTCCTCAGGGTCAGTTTGGATATATAAAATCTGAAATAAAAAAGACCAAATTTTAAAAAACACAAGGAAGTATTGGCAACTCAATAATTTCACTGACCTAACTTTTTTTTCGACAGATGGCTCATCTGTCACCTCATTTGGATAAAGTAATAATAAAACAAGCCTGTGGAAGTCCTGCCAACAGACCCTAGAGGCCTTGTGCTTCTTCTAACACACAACCAGACCCAGGTGATTTGAAACAACTAAGCAACCAGCACTGCCATCCATGAAGCCTCATGCTGCAGGAGCTAAAATAAAGAAATACGCAATGCATAATACTTAAAATATACTTTATTTTTAAGTGCATCCATATGACTTAACATGACAATTTATCAAAGAAAAGACATTACTAACAGCAGTACTGTGTGATTATTTATATATATATATATATATATATATATATATAGTGAAATAATCTAATTATGCCATAGATCATTTTCTATCTATCTTTGTGATGCAAAAACATGCAAAAAATGCCTACCAAATGAAATGGTGTATGTCATTGTGGCCTTGTCTGTACATGTCCTACTTTCTATCAAGAGGCAGATTGTAGTTTTAGTTGTCTAAACATGGTGGAGTCAGAAATCTCTAGAGGTAAAAATACTTAGCCAAGAACATTTTCTTGAGCACCATTTGGTAAACTTCAGAAGAAAAACAAAACCGTAGTCATACATGAAAATAAGATTAAAACTCTTAAAACCTGCCAATGGTCCCTGCAGGTTCCACTGATAATTACACTTCAAAAGTGGCTGAAACAAACAACATGCTACTAGTTTTGATATTATTGGTAGTGGGGCTAAAAGTATAAAATTCTGTCCCAAAGTTGATATTTTGGCCCAAGGGTGGCACACAACTCATGGAGCCCAAATTAGAAAAGGTTTATCTTGCCTGAGAGCATGCATGTGCTCAGTAGATTTCACTGCAGTATGACATAACATTTTTATGTGCAAGTATGAAGTTCGGCCTGATGGTAGTGCTAGCCTAAATGGTCACCAAAAATGGTTCATCCTCTGGGGATCATGAATATCCACAGCAAATATCAGGGAAATCTGTAGGGTAGTTTTTTAAGATACCTTGTCAAGCACCAAGTTACTTTGTCTATTTATGTGTTTTACAGTTAGTAATATAATGCTACGCTTCATAATATCAACTTGTTTTGCTAATGTCTTACATTTTCTCTACAACTCAGTTTGCTTTAAGTAGTAGATTATTTCTGCCCTCACAGCAGCTCCTACTTCAAGAAATATTTTGGTTCAGTATCTTAAACTTAAATCTGTTTATATGTAGCCTGTATTTCAGTCTCCAGGTGATGCCAGTACGTCATACTCTGCCAGAAGCACAAAACTGTTCTCTCTGATTCTCCGCACTCTGACCAAATCTCCACACTCCTGGACATGGATCAGCCCTCTCTCTCCTCTTCCATATTCTATCTCCCTGTCGTTCAGCGTTACCTCTGTCCGTTTGCCACAGGCCTGACGGTACATGT